>JARQOC010000007.1:55781116-56981116 GCA_033576535.1 Allobates femoralis
TTAGTCTTTGGCGCTGTCATTAAGCCCCTCTCATTCACAACTGTCAACTGGTAACGGTCACTTTTTCCCCATTATGTAGATAGGGGCAAAATTGTTTGGTGAACTGGAACATGCAGGGTTAAAATTTTGCCTCACAACATAGCCTATGATGCTCTCCGGGTCCAGACATGTGATTGTGCAAAATTTTGTGGCTGTAGTTGCGACGATGCAGATGCCAATCCCGGACATACACACATACACACATTCAGCTTTATATATTAATTTTATTTATATAGCGCCAACATATTTTGCAGCACTTTACAGTTCAGACTTTACTTTAGTTGTTGTCATACAAGTAGATGGGTAGACTCTCACACTGTTTCTTCATATAAATCTAATCCAAAGTTTTGATTGTCCGCGAAGCCTAGTTATCAGCCAACCTCTAACTTTATGAAAACCTTATAACTTTCTCCATCTGATACTAGCCTGGAGAGTCCTGTATATACAGAATTCTGCATCTAGTAGGATGAAGAAAGGGTAATATCCGCGCTGCTGTAGAATGATCCTCCTGAAGAATGAATCACATTCAATTTGTGATTTGGCTCTGAAACGCATCGACATAGAAAATAATTTCTCTTCATCCGTATCCTTTGGTCTTTCTATGGCAGTGTGGATATTAACTTTTCTTCTTCATACTATATGCTGATTCCTTGTGGGTCTGTTGTAGATGTTTTATGATGTTTTAGTGAATGTGACTTTCACAACCACACAAAGTGAGCCTCTTCCAGCTTGTTTTTTGGATACTTATTATATGGGTAAGACCCTATTTGCACTAATTTGTCTTTCCAGTTTCCCTGTCTCAGACACAGTGAGAGTCATGCAGGCTCATACTAATGGTATCAGTGTATTGATCATGAAAAAAATACTGTGCTTGTACCACCAAAACAGCCCTGACCAGCCATGGTATGAGCAACACATGACTTGTGAAGGTGTCTGATGGTATTTGGCAACAGACATAAGAATTAAAGTTCTTAAATCCTAAATGTCGAGGTGTGGCCTCCATGGATCAGATTTATTTTCCAGCACATTCCACAGATGATCGATCATATTGAGATCTGAAGAATTTGGAAGCCAAGGCAACATCTTGAACTCTGTCATATCCCTCAAATCGTTCCTTTTTTGCTGTGCAATAGGACATGTTATTCCACTGAGAGAAGCACTACCATCGGGAAATACTGTTGTCATGAAAGGGTTTACTTGGTTTGCAGCAAGGTTATTATAGGTAATAAGTGTCAAAGTAACATCCACATGTCACCCTGCGGTCAGCGGGACCCGTCCTCAAGGTGCAGGGGGACCGAGTCCCATCTGGCCCTCCTGTGCCCCCCAGACATACTTACCAGGTCCACACTCCCACACTGCCTGTTCCGTCTGCAGTGGCTCCCCGGCGTCTCTCTCCTGCCTCCTCACTTCCTGGTTTCCAGGGTTAACGTGCATAGGGCGCGCGCACCGCTTTTAGCACATTTATAGGGCCAGTGTACCCTTTTTTCTGACACTATCTTTCAGCCAATCAATGAGAGGCTGGTGGGTATTTATGGCCCTTGCTTCCTATGGGAGGTGACTGGGCAACTTCCTTGTTAGACTAGTTGCCAGATCAGGTCAGCAAACAGCGCATGCGGTTTCTTTTGTCCGCTGAGATCCTAACGTATGTTCTCTTGTTTTCAGTACCGGATCCCTCCTGCCTAATTCACCCGCAGATCCGTACCCCTCTTGCTGGTTCCTGGCTACCCCCTGGATCCTGTGACGACCATCCGCTGTAAGGCTGAGCTGCTGGTAAGGCAGCACCCCGAGAAACCCCGAGACCCTTTACCCCTATACAGGGATCTGGAATTATAGCGGAGCCCAGGAGGTAGCTACCTATGGGAGCAGCAGAGCAGGGAGGTCGTCTAGGAAGGGAAAAATCAGGAAGCGAAGAACGTAGTCAGGAGTCCGAGTCAAAACCGAGAGGGCAGCGAAGGTACAAAATCGTCAGGCGGTACAGAGTCGAAAATCCAGGCAAAGGTCAGAGTCAAAACCGAGAGGGCAGCAAAGGTACAAAATCGTCAGGAGGTACAGAGTCAAAAATCCAGGCAAAGGTCAGAGTCAAAACCAAACACACACACACTATGTCACTTGGGGAACCAAAACTATATCTGGCGGCCTGCAAGACAGGCTCCAATGTATTTGAAGGGCGCGGTTACCTCCCATAGGCTGGAGCTCACAGCCTGATGACCTCATCCGGACCGCCCCTAGAGCCAGGCCAGATGGAGATGCACGACTGGCTCCACCCATCCCACCTCTGACAGAAGAACGCAGGCTGCGCCTAACGGACACCTCTGCAGGGCCCGCTCTTCTGCGACCAACACCACCCAGAGGGGAAACACAGCGGCGCTCAGCGACAGAGGCAGACGTCGCTGGAGCAGGTCCATATGAGGACAAGGCCTTCCTATCACCAGCATCACCAGACGAAGGAATCTGGCTCCTCCCAGCGGCCGAGGCAGGAACACCGGCCACCGAGTCCAATGGCGATGTGACAGTACCCCCCCCTCTACGAGGGGCCTCCGGACCCACAAAACCCGGTTTATTGGGATGAAGAAGATGAAACCTCCTGATCAAACCCTTGGCATGGATATTACCGGCAGGCACCCAGGACCTCTCCTCCGGACCATAGCCCTTCCAATGTACCAGATACTGCACGGATCCTCTCACCAAGCGGGAATCAAGGATCCGCTGAACTTCGTATTCCACGGCACCCCGACCAAGACCGGAGGAGGAGGGGACCGGACAGGACGAATCGGAGATCGGTACAATTTGAGAAGGGATTTATGGAATACATTGGGCAGTTTGAATGATTGAGGGAGCTTCAGACGGAAGGCTACAGGGTTAATCACGTCAATAATTTCATACGGACCAATAAACCTGGGACCTAGTTTGGCAGACGGCACTTTGAGCTTGATATTTTTTGTGGACAACCAAACTTTGTCCCCAACTCCCAGGTCCGGACACTTGGAACGCCGTTTATTAGCAGAAGACGCCTGCCTAGTCTGAGCCCCCTTTAAGTTTTTATTCACTTCAGACCAGATAGACTTTAACTGATCTACTGACCTTTCTACCCCAGGAACGTCAGAAAGCCTAGAAGAAAATAAACAAAAGCGCGGGTGCAGCCCATGATTACAGTAGAAAGGGGTGGTCTTGATGGACTCCTGGTACTGGTTATTCATGGCGAATTCTGCTAGTGGCAGATGTTCCACCCAATCAGATTGATGCTCAGAGACATAACAACGTAGATACTGTTCGAGAGCTTGATTAGCGCGCTCGGTTTGACCATTGGTTTCAGGGTGATAGGCAGAAGAAAAGGAATAGTCAATTCCAATCCGTTTACAGAATACCCTCCAAAACTTAGAAACGAACTGGGTGCCCCTGTCAGAAACAATATTCACAGGAACACCATGCAATCGCACAACATGATTAATAAATACTTTGCTCAGGGTCTCGGAATTAGGTAACCCGGACAGCGGAACAAAATGATACTGCTTGCTGAATCTGTCTACCACTACCCAGATACAAGTCTTCCCTTCTGAGAGTGGCAGGTCAGTAATAAAATCCATGGAGATATGAGTCCAAGGACCCTCAGGGGTAGGCAAGGACTGAAGCAACCCGGCAGGGCGGTTGCGGGGAGACTTAGCGCGAGCACAGGTTTCACAAGCCAGTACATATTCCTTACAGTCCTTTATTATGGTTGGCCACCACAAACTCCTGGTTACCAGTCTGATGGTGTTATTGATACCAGGATGCCCTGCGAGGACGGAATCATGAGATTCCTTAAGGACTTTGAGGCGGTATGTGGCAGGGACGAATAGTTTCTGGGCAGGAGTAGTGTCAGGGGCCTGTTCTGGAGATCTACGAATCTCTTCCAGAAGGTCCAAAGACACAGCCGAGACAACAATCCCCTTGGCTAAAATGGGAGTCGGTTCAACGTCCCCGACTTGTATGGGGCAAAAACTTCGAGACAGGGCATCAGCCCTCACATTTTTAGTACCTGGTCGGAAGGTGATAACAAAATCAAATCTGGAGAAGAACAAAGCCCACCTAGCCTGTCTAGGATTCAGTCTTTTCGCTGACTCCAAGTAGGTCAGGTTTTTGTGGTCAGTAATTACGGTAATCTTATGTTTGGCGCCTTCGAGGAAGTGGCGCCATTCCTCGAAGGCCCATTTGATTGCCAACAACTCTCGGTTACCTATGTCATAATTCATCTCGGTAGATGAAAATTTTCGGGAAAAGAAGGCACACGGACGAAGCTGAGTGAGGGATGCAGTGCCTTGTGACAGCACTGCTCCCACTCCAACTTCAGAGGCATCTACCTCTACAATGAAGGGGCGGTCCAGATCAGGCTGAACCAATATTGGGTCAGAGGAGAAACATTCCTTTAACTTAGAAAACACATAAATTGCTTCAGGCTTCCAATTAACCACATCCGCCCCTTTACGTGTCAAATCAGTGAGTGGTTTGGCTATCTCGGAAAACCCTTTAATAAATTTGCGGTAATAGTTAGCGAAACCCAAGAATCGCTGTAGTGCCTTCAGAGACTTGGGTTGTACCCATTCCTTAATGGGTTTAATTTTGGCAGGATCCATGCGAAAACCTTTAGCAGATATAATAAACCCCAAAAAGTTTATCTCCTCCTCCATGAAGACACATTTCTCTAATTTGGCGAATAAAGAATGCTCTCTGAGTCTCTGGAGCACAGTACGGACATGTCGGACGTGCGACCAAAGACCAGGAGAAAAAACCAGAATGTCGTCCAAATAAACGACCACATATACACCACTGATGTCTCTGAATATATCGTTCACGAAATTCTGAAAAACCGCAGGTGCGTTACTTAACCCGAACGGCATTACGAGATACTCAAAATGGCCGAGAGGTGTATTGAACGCGGTCTTCCACTCATCGCCTTCTTTTATACGGACCAGGTTATATGCTCCCCTGAGGTCCAGTTTAGTGAAATACTTGGCTCCCAACAGCTGATTATAAAAATCAGGGATGAGTGGAAGAGGATACTGGTTTTTCACAGTGATCGCGTTTAATTCGCGGTAATCAATGCAAGGTCTGAGGCCGCCATCTTTCTTTCCCACAAAAAAGAAACCGGCCCCTACTGGTGAGGTGGACGGTCTAATATACCCTTTTCTCAGACTGTCTGCTATGTAATCATTCATAGCCTGACGTTCAGGACCAGAGAGGTTAAATATTCTCCCCTTTGGGAGACGAGAATCAGATATCAAATCTATGGCGCAATCATACTTTCTGTGAGGGGTAATTTCTCTGATTCCTGAATAGAAAATACATCCTCAAAATCTCTAAAGGCATATGGTACAAAGGGAGGAGACTTGACCTTCACTTGGTTTACAGATAGCGAGATACAGTTATCCTGACACTTTGGGCTCCAGCGCACGATGTCACTCAAGTGCCAGTCTATGACTGGGTTATGTTTACGTAACCATGGCATGCCCAGGATTACTGCAGATGATAAATTACTGATTGCAAAAAATGACACCTTTTCAGCATGTAAAGACCCCACCAGCATTGACACTTCCTCAGTGACAAATTCCACTCCACCCTAGATGAGGGGAGTGCCATTAACTGCAGTGGTTCTAATGGGGGCATTAAGCCTTAGCAGTGGTACACCAAGAGTTCTCGCTACATGGAGATCTATGAAATTCCCCTCTGAGCCACTGTCAACATAAGCCTCCAAACACACAGATTTCTTAAGGTAAGTCAAAGAAATAGGTAACAGGACTTTGGCCGCATTTGCGGGCAATCCTACCTGGGCACCTGAGCAGGCATAGCCAGAGCCCCCCAGGTGCTGACATCCAGGGAATGAGGCCTTCTGATCTCCAGCATTCATGCAGAGGACTTCAGATGGTGACTTGTGCAGCATGTTGGTATGAGAAGATGGGAGTGTTCCTCCACAGGACTGAGAAGCTGGACACAGATGCATTGAGGGAAGCAATTAACAGCTGACACAGCTCAGAGAAAAGAAAAAAAAAACAACAGGTAAAACCATTGGGAAAAGGAGAGAAAAAAAAAAGGTAAGGGAATGCGTTTAAATATATATATAGTCGATATATATATAGAAAAAATGGTATGGCCAGATATAATGTGACGACCATCCGCTGTAAGGCTGAGCTGCTGGTAAGGCAGCACACCCGAGAAACCCCGAGACCCTTAACCCCTATACAGGGATCTGGAATTATAGCGGAGCCCAGGAGGTAGCTACCTATGGGAGCAGCAGAGCAGGGAGATCGTCTAGGAAGGGAAAAATCAGGAAGCGAAGAACGTAGTCAGGTGTCTGAGTCAAAACCGAGAGGGCAGCGAAGGTACAAAATCGTCAGGCGGTACAGAGTCGAAAATCCAGGCAAAGGTCAGAGTCAAAACCGAGAGGGCAGCAAAGGTACAAAATCGTCAGGAGGTACAGAGTCAAAAATCCAGGCAAAGGTCAGAGTCAAAACCAAACACACACACACTATGTCACTTGGGGAACCAAAACTATATCTGGCGGCCTGCAAGACAGGCTCCAATGTATTTGAAGGGCGCGGTTACCTCCTATAGGCTGGAGCTCACAGCCTGATGACCTCATCCGGACCGCCCCTAGAGCCAGGCCAGATGGAGATGCACGACTGGCTCCACCCATCCCACCTCTGACAGAAGAACGCAGGCTGCGCCTAACGGACACCTCTGCAGGGCCCGCTCTTTTGCGACCAACACCACCCAGAGGGGAAACACAGCGGCGCTCAGCGACAGAGGCAGACGTCGCTGGAGCAGGTCCATATGAGGACAAGGCCTTCCTATCACCAGCACCACCAGACGAAGGAATCCGGCTCCTCCCAGCGGCCGAGGCAGGAACACCGGCCACCGAGTCCAATGGCGATGTGACAGATCCCTTCTGCCAAGTCTTATCCTTGCCTTTCCTCCGGTTCCCTGGTTTCTGTGTCCTATTCCGTCTTGGATCAGACCCACAGGTTTGACTGGTTCATTGGACCCTCTCTGGTTGCGCTTGGAGGAATCCCTGTTTTGTAACCTTTTTTGTGCTCCCTTAGGGGGACCCCGGTGCTCTGGCCCTGTGGCCTTCCCTCGGGGAGCAATCCCTACATTGTTTACGAATAAACCTTGTTCCTTATCTGACACCTTGTCTGGCTAGTTTCTGGCATCGGCCTCCACAGTATCTCCGTGGTCTAGAGGGTTCACTATCCAGCTCTGCCTGTGGTGTCGTGACACCACATCCATGTTGATATCCAAGATTTTTATATAGAACATTTATGGACTCAACTTATGATGTGAATTCTCTATGCTGTAGGTTAGGGTGAGCAACATGTACCAAAGGGAGTAGCACAACAAGCAAGTCTTGTCGGATGGCATGTGGATCAGAGAGGACCAGGCAGTCAATAAGAGTAAGAAACACCAGTAGATAAAGAATCAGGAGTGAAAATAAAGCACAGGAGGTACACAAATCTATATTCAGAACAAGATTTGCAGCAAAACCAATAAAGCTGTATACTTTTAGCAGGCAGGTGGTCATAGGGAGGGCTGAAGGAAGCAGAGATAAAAAGGCAAACAGAAGTCTTGATTGTAGACAGGATTCACTCTGTTGCAGCAGCATTTAAAGTGTCAATAATGCTAGAGAGGAGATTCATGTGCTTACAGCAGACAAAGGATTAATTTGCAGGTCTGAGCCAGAAAGTAAATTTAGATATTAGAGGAGTAAACAGAAAAAGATGACTATCAGCTAATAAGACTGGATGATGAGACAAAGTCCAAAGTACATGGTAACCGAATTCAAAGTTTAAAGAATAATTCACATACACAAAGTTGTCTGAGTGGGCCCTAAATAGATAGAGGGTATTAATACCACAAAATATTTTAGGGCAACTAGAGAAACTAGTCTGGACCACAGCGAAGAGCAGTGGGCATACGGGAGGGAGCATGGCCTGATTCTGGAGCCGAGACAAGTGAGCAACAACATTGCCCAGAGCCTCGCAATGTCTCCATTAGATTTCCTTCTTCTCCACCTAAGTACCATCTCTACTACAAGTGAACAACACACAATCACCAATAAATCACATAATGTGATTCATAAGATCAGGCCACGTCCTTTCATGTTTCCATGATTCAATGTTGGGTAGCTAAACAGCTTGCCCCATTTGCTGTTGCTTAGTTTCACTTCCCAGCAGTATATAAGCGGTTTGATCCAGGCAGGGGCAGTTAAGTCGCTCTTTTTCCCCTACAACATAATAGAGTGAAGGTGAGAATATAATGGCAGCTGGGGGTCCACTTAAGGCCTCTACTGTCTATATCTTTGTATCTCTAAGAAGCATAGCCTGTAGCTAAACTTTATAGGAGATTAGTAAAATGCAAATATGCTAAAGTAGTTCCACAGGGACCACAAAAAACATTAAAATATATCATCACAGATGTAATCATTTCATTACTCATTCCAAGAATAAAAAAATATGAAAAAAAACCCATAGTTGGTATCATCGTGTCAGTAAAAGTGACAACTATAAGAACTTAAAGAGAATCAACCAGCAGGTTTTAGGGCTATAAAGTGAAGCTGGTTCCTTACAGGCACTGGGATAGTGCAATCTTACCTTTACTTCAATGATTACATTTATAATTGCAGAGAAAACTTATCAAACATCAGAATATTTGTGCAGCAGAGGGGCAGAGTCTGTAGCACATTAGCAATAACAGGGGCTGGGTTTCATTGTATTACTCCCCTGTTTTCTCTAAGCCAAACCCTCCCCCCTCCCTCTCACCCTTCCTATATCTCCTGGTTAAAGCGCTCAACACAGTGAATTCCTAGGCGCATTGCCCCCTGGGAATTATGAACATGGTGGTTATGGTGTTCTCCGCAAGGAGCCACCCCTTGGCTGGGTCCTTCCCTGGAGGGATATCTGGCTAGTCCTATGTTTGAGACTCCTAACCGAGGCTCCACAGACTCTATTTGCATTTAGGTAGCAGCTGAAAGATTAGCCACATTTAATAAGAGGCGCACACATTTTAGTTCAGTGCACAGTTTCTCAAGACTTGCATGTAAAACTCCAGTCTTTATGAATTGGGGCCAATTTATGTAGACATTTTTATTTACAGAGGGTATAAAAAGACTGCACATCCTGTTAAAATAACAGGTTTTTGTAATATAAAAAACATCAAGATGAATAATTTCTGAACTTTTTCCACCATTAATGTCACATAAACTGAAATAATTTTGAGGGAAAAAATAAAAATGACAAAACTAAAATATTGTATAAGTATGAACCCCTTTTAGAATTGGGGATGTGGTTGTGTTCAGAATAAGCTAATCACAATTACAATTATGTTCACTAATAGTCAGTGCACAGGAAGATTTAGATGTTTTAGTTGGATTTTCCTGACATTTTCTTAGTTGAATTTTACTTTAAAAGGCACAGTCAGTAAACAGCTTAGAACTAAGCAAAGGGAACTCATTGTTTAAACTCAAGAGTTCGGAGAACAGTACAAATTTTTTGCAAAACATTATATGGACCATTGAGCAATATGAGGATAGTCATCAATGACTGATTTAAATTGGGCACCACAGTGACATTACCTAGAACTGGACATTCATCAAAATGTGATCAAAAGACTAAAGGAATATTGATCCAGGAGACTGCTAAGAGTCCAACAGCAACATGAAAGGAGCTACAGGACCTTCTGGCCAGTACGTTATGTGACAACAATATTCCATAATCCTCCTATATATGATCTTTGGGGTAAGGTGGCAACTCGGAAGCCTTTCCTTACAAAAAAAACAAACATTCAAGCCCAGATCTGTTTTGACAAAACCTACATCAAGCCTGCCAAAAGCATGTGTGAAAATATGTTGTCTGATAAAGTTAAGATTGAACTTTTCAGCCATAATTCCAAAAGGTTTGTTTAGTGCAAAGTCAACACTGCACATCACTAAAAGAACAGCATACCCACAGTGAAGCATGGTAGAAGCAGCATTATGCAATGTTGTCTTTTTTTCAGTTATAACGGTATCTTTAATAAAAATGGAGGGGAATCATGAACAGTTTCAAATAGCCAGTTTTGCAACATTTTCAAGCCTTAGCTAAAAAACTAGAGTTGAAGTGAAATTTCACCTTTAAGCATGACAACAAACCTAAGCAGCCTCCAATGCAACAAGAAAGCAGCTTTACTGCAACAGCAAGGTTTTAGAATGACTGAGCCTGAGCTCAGACCTGAATCAAATTGTCAGTCTGTGGTGACCTGAAGAGGGCGCTATACACAGGAGATTCCCTGCAATCTGACAGATGGGAGGAGCAGGCAAAGATCACCAGTTGTAGATGTGATAGACCATCCAAAAAGACTCAATGCTGTCATAAAGTCAGAGCCGTAAACAAAGTATTATTTTATTGGGGTGTAAATTTATGCAAACACATTATTTTAGTTCTTTATTTTTATTTTTTCCAGCCAAAAAGATTTTCATTTATTTTTAAATTGTATTGTGCATATTATGAGTAACATTAAGGGTACTGTCACACCTGGCGACGACACAGCCGATTTCTTAGACGATGTAGGGGCCTGGCCTATCAGCGCAGATATCGCCCCTGTGTCGCCTAATGTAAAGGGGCGATGTCGGCGCTACATATCGCCTCTGAGTGGTCACCTGGTTTCATATCAGTGCTCTGAAACCAGGCGAGCACTCAGGGGCGATGTGTAGACATCGCCCCATGTAACAGGGGGACAGCGATCTGACAGGCGATGGGAGCCATAGGCTCCCATGTTACAGCATCGCCGCTGGGGCTTTTAGACACCCCAGCGGTGATGCCGCCTGTCAGATTGCCGGTGCGTCGCTGGAGGTGTCGCCGCATGTGAACATGCGACGGCGACGCTGGCGGGGCGCCAAAAATGTGCGCGCTCCCGCCCGTCGACGCTGACATCTTCGGTGACATCACCTGGTGTGACGGGCCCCTAAAGGTTGGAAAATTTCTGAAATCATTCTTGGTAAGATTTTTTTTATATGCTAAAAGTCTAGCATTTTAACAGGGCCTTGTAGATTTGTTATAATCATTGTTTAGACCGGGGACATCAAACGCCAGGCCTTGAGGGCCACAAGCAGTGCATGTTTTCAGTATTTCCTAAAGCCCCCGTTACACATAGCGAGATCGTTAGCAAAATTGCTGCTACGTTACTGGTTTTGTGACGCTACAGCGACCTCGCCAGTGATCTCACCATGTTTGACACGTAGCAGCGACCAGGCCCCCACTGTGAGATCGCTGATCGTGTCTGATGTCCTGGAGCATTTTTTGATCATCTGTTTCCCGCTGGGCAGCATGCATCGGTGTGTTTGACGCCTCAACAACGACCTCACTGGCGACTCAGAACTCAGCCACGTAGTTCTGAGTCGTCAGAGTAGCTGCTGTGTGACAGGGTCCCAATGACTGCCAAGGTCGTTGTACGGGTCGCCGTATCGTTGCTGCTTCGTTGAGTAGATCTGACTGTTTGATATCTCACCAGCTATCATGTAACGACGTTCCAGCGATCCCTACCAGGTCGTATCGTTATTGGGATGGCTGGAACATCGCCAAGTGTAACGGCACCCTTAGCATTGCACAGTTGTTGGAATGATCACCTGTGCAATACTAAGAAAATCTTGAAAACTTGCCTTGTCAGTATCCCTTGAGACCTGGAGTTTGAGATCCCTCGCGTAGACTTTAAAAATTATACTTTAAATAAAAATATTTGCATAAAATATGGCAAAATAGGAACTAACATTGCAGGTAAATCGTACAACGGACAATTACTAAGACCGGAACTTGTTAGGTAACCCTGCTATAATTTATGTAAATTTATAGTAAATATGTGGGGCCATAGGTCCCCATAATCCCCATCATATTTTATTAAAAAAAATGCAAATCAAATGCTTCAATATGCAACCTTTTAATGGCACAATTACAGCCCTTCATAAATCCCATCATGCATATAATTATTGGGGCTTTCATAAAAAGTAAAGTTTGCAGTGTATAATTTTTTAAACTTATTAAAACATTGTTGCTCGGTGCTCATGTTTTACTTAATAGAAATGATGACATACATCTCACTGGAGAGCAGCGACCTTTACAAAATATTCTCTAGCAGCCAGTAAACAAGCCTCGCTGACAGCGGAGAGACCCATCAGTAATTCACTGTTTTCCATATACTTAGTGTGGATGAAAGAATTACTGATGTATTGCACTCCTCTAATGGGAAATAAATGCTTCCTATAATTGTGTGTTTTCCCTTTGCTTCACTATAGTTATGCAAGAATTCCCTGAGCTGACCTCCCAGCCGCTTATCCTAGAGCAGCCAGGGGACCTTTCCATCTTCAAACCAGCTGAGCGCAGTATATAGAAAAATGTGTATATTTGCCTGTAATACACCTTATAGGGGTTTCTCATCTTCAGAAAACACTCCCAGACTCAGTTTATTTACCCCTCCATCACATACAATATCGGTTCTAACGAGTTCACATACAATGTGACTGTCAGGCGCAGGCTAGAAAAATACCTATAATAACTAATGTTTGCAATTTCAGTGCTCTAAAAGTGATCAGTGACCTTCATAGGGATGTAATAAAAGAGACTACACATAATCAGGTGCAAAAAGAACCCATTTACTTAACATAAAACGAATAACTCTGAAATACAAACATTTCAAAACTCCCGCCAAGTAAAAGAGATGTGCCTGTCAGGCCTATTGTATGTGACGGAGGGTTACTTGTCTTCAGTACTGAGTCCCCACCGCTGCCCCATTGTTTGTTGTTCTCCACTGCTGCCCCATTGTTTGTTGTTCTCTGCTGCACCATTATTTTTTATTCTCCGCCACTGCCCCATTGTTTCTTATTCTTCACCACTGCCCCATTATTTGTTATTCTCCACCGCTGCCCCATTATTTGTTATTCTCTGCCGCTGCCCAAATGTTTGCTGTTTTCGACTGCTGCACAATTGTTTGTTATTCTCCACCGCTGCCTCATTGTTTGTTATTCTCCACCACTGCCACATTATTTGTTTTTCTCTCTGCCGCTGCCCCATTGTTTGCCATTCTCCGCCGCTGCCCCATTGTTTGTCATACTTCACCACTATTACCTCATTGTTTGTTATTCTCTATCGCTGTCCCATTGTTTGTTATTCCCTACCCTTGCCCCGTTGTTTATTTTTCTTTGCCACTGACCCATTGTTTGTTATTCTACGATTCTCCATTGCTGTCTCATTGTTTGTTATTCTTCACTGCTGCCCCATTGTTCGCTATTCTCCGTTGCTGCCCCATTGTTTGTTATTCTTCACTGCTGCCCCATTGTTCGCTATTCTCCGTTGCTTCCGCATTGTTTGTTACTCTTTACTGCTGCCCCATTGTTTGTTATTCTCTACTGATGCCCCATTGTTTATTATTTTCTACAGTTGCTCCATTGTTTGTTATTCTCCACTGCTGCTCCATTGTTTATTATTCTTTGCTGCTGCCCAATTGTTTTTTATTCTCCACTACTGCTCCATTGTTTGTTATTCTCCACCGCTGCCCGTTGTTTTTTATTCTCCATCAATGCCCCATTGTTTGTTATTCTCCACTGCTGCCCCATTGTTTGTCCTTCTCCGCTGCTGCCCCATTGTTTGTTATTCTCCACTGCTGCCCCATTGTTTGTTATTCTCTACCGCTGCCCCATTATTTATTATTCTCTGCTACTACCCCATTGTTTGTCCTTTTCCGCTGCTGCCCCATTGTTTTTTATTCTCCATAAATGCCCCATTGTTTGTTATTCTCTGCCGATGCCCCATTTCGGTTATTGTTTGCAGCGCTGCATTCAATCGGTGAGCTCAGCGGCTCATGTGTACTCAGGCAGAGCTCACTGATTGGCTGCAGTGCTATTGACATGAATTCAGTACTGCAGGCAATACCCGACACCAGATCTGTGGAAGACTCAGAGCTGGACTTGGGAAGAGTGAAGAAAGCATGTTTCATTTATTTAGTTTTATTTTTCTTACAACCATCTACATCTGGGAACTAGGGTTTTCTAAAACAGAGAACACCCTTCAAAGAGGATTTTCCACTACTGTTTGACCTCCTTTCATATGACCGAACTCTTCAAAACAATCATGTTTCTGTATTAATATACTATATTTTCTATACTAATGTGCTTTTACTACCAATGCTGTTTCTATAATCTCGCCTTTGTGTAGATCATAAAAGCCTTTATCGTCATTTAGCCTCAGCTTCCTGTCTGTTACTTCCAATAGGTGAAGAAATGAGAAGAGGACGTGGCCTGTTAATGGTGGTAACTGGACCTCTCAGTGGTGGGAACAGAGCTTCTCAATGGTGTGGACAAGGCCGCTCATTGGTGGGGTTGAGGCCTCTCAATGGTGGGGACGGGGGTATCTCAATGGTAAGGACAGTGCCTCTAAATGATTGGGATGGGGCCTCTCAATGGTGGAGACGGGGCCTCTCAGTGGTGGGGACAGGGCCTCTCAGTGGTGATTACAGGGATTCTCAGTGGTGGAGATGAGGCCGGTCAATGATGGGGACGGGACCTTTCAATGGTGGGGATGAGTTCTTTCAATGTTGAGGCCTCTCATTGATAAGGATGGGGCCTCTCATTTGGGGGGACAGACCCCTGCCTGTTGGGGGTGCGGCCTTCCAATGGTGGGGATGGGGCCTTTCAATAGTAGTGATGGGGTCTCTCAGTGGTGGAGATGGGGCTTCTCAATGGTGGGGACAGGACCTCTCAGTGGAGATGGGCCCTCTTATTGATTGAGATGGGACCTCTCAATGGCGGGGGCAGGACCTCTAATTGTTGAGGCCTCTTATTTGGGGGGGCAGGACTCTACATGGTGGGGATGGGCCTCTCAATGGTAGGGAAGGGGCCTCTCAGTGGTGGGGATGGGGCCATTCAACGGTGGAGACTAGACCTTTCAATGGTAGAGATGGGGCCTCTCTGTGTTGAGGATGGGGCCTCTCAGTGGTGAGGACAAGGCCTCTCAGTGGTGATGACAGGGTTTCTCAATGGTGGAGATGAGGCCTGTCAATGGTGGGGACAGGACCTCTCAATGGTGGGGATAGATTCTCTTAATGTTGAGGTCTCTCATTGATAAGGATGGGGCCTCTCATTTGGGGGGTCAGGCCCCTGCCTGTTGGGGGTGCGGTCTTCCAATGGTGGGGATGGGGCCTTTCAATAGTAGTGATGGGGTCTCTCAGTGGTGGAGATGGAGCCTCTCAGTGGTGGAGATGGGGCTTCTCAATGGTGGGGACAGGACCACTCAGTGGAGATGGGCCCTCTTATTGATTGGGATGGGACCTCTTAGGGTATGTGCGCACGGTGGGCGGGTTTGTGGCGGCGGCGGCTGGGCGGGACCCGACAGGAAGCTCCGGAGCCGTCCACCAGCTTCCTGTCGGGTATGTGCGGCGGGAGACGGGCGGGTGACGGGCGGGTTAGCGCCGGCGGTGTTGCGGCGGCTGGAAGCAGTACATGATTCTGCTTGCAGCCGCTGCAGAACCGGCCGGATTATAGAACAAGCTCATTCTTTGCTAACCCGCTGGGAACCCAGCGGGTTAGCAATGGATGAGCATGTGTAAACCGCCGCTGTGTGCACAGCGGGTGTCGGTTTACATAGGTTTCTATGTTAATCCAAACGCCGGTTGGATTAACATAAATTTACATGAAATTTATGTAAACCGACCGGCGGTTTACACACCTAATCCGGCCCTAACCCGACCAGTGCGCACATACCCTTAATGGTGGGGACAGGAGCTCTCAGTGTTGAGGCCTCTCATTTGGGGGGACAGGACTCTACATGGTGGGGATGTGCCTCTCAATGGCAGGGAAGGAGCCTCTCAGTGGTGGGGACTGGGCCTTTCAATGGTAGAGATGGGGCCTCTCTGTGTTGAGGATGGGGCCTCTCAGTGGTGAGGACAATGCCTCTCAGTGGCGATGACAGGGTTTCTCAATGGTGGAGATGAGGCCTGTCAATGTTGGCGACGGGACCTCTCAATGGTGGGGATGGATTCTCTTAATGTTGAGGCCTCTCAATTAGTGATGGGCGAATCCTAAATTACTCGGAATCGCTTGACTCTAGCGAGTCCGAGCACAGGACTCGCTACTCGTTGCGAGTCTAGCGAGTCCAATGTTAATGAATGGGGAAGCGAGTAATAGCGAGTAGTGTGAGATTTACAAATCGCAGATGTGTCTCGGAAGCTTCAGCCTGAAGCAATCCTAGTTTTGCCATTTATTTGCATTGGACTCGTTTACTTTGCAACTGTAATCGCTTGGAAACTCGCACAGATAAGAGTCCTGTCTGCTCTGTGTTCTGGCTGCCACAGCTCCAGGGTCCTAGAGCCTGCCTGCTGACTGATGTAGCAGTGCTGAGATTGTTCTCAGTCTGCTCATTCCCTGTGCATAGACATCTATATCTATGCACAGGGATGAGCAGAGAGGACATGGCGTTTTGGACTGCGTCGGACGGAAGAGGATTTTTTTAATTAAAGATGGAGTCTCTAATGGCTTTTTTTTTAAATTTCTAATAAAAAATTTTCTCTGTGTTGTGTTTTTTTTAAAACAATTTAATAGAAATTCATGGCGGTCATGTCTAATATTGGCGTGACCGCCATAAATTTCGGGCTTAGGGCCAGCTGATAATACAAAGCTGGCCCTAACCTCTTTATTGCCCAGCGTGCCACCGCCACCAGGGCCGCTGGAAGAGCGGGGTTCAGCACCAGAGGATGGCGCTTCAATGAACGCGCCATCTTCTGGGGCGGCTGCGGGCTGCAATTTGCAGCGGGGGGTGCCCAGAAAGCTTGGGCATCCCTGCGCTGCGGATTCCAGCCCCCAGCTGCTTAGCTGTACCTGGCTAAAAATAGAAATTGCGCGGAGCCCCACGCATTTGTTGTAAATTATTTCATGAAATTCTGAGATTCTGACTCTGAGACTCTGAGATTCTGACTCTGACTCTGAGACTCTGAGATTCTGACTCTGACTCTCTGAGATTCTGACTCTGACTCTCTGAGATTCTGACTCTGACTCTCTGAGATTCTGACTCTGACTCTCTGAGACTCTGAGATTCTGACTCTGACTCTGAATCTCTGAGATTCTGAGACTCTGAGATTCTGAGATTCTGACTCTGACTCTCTGAGATTCTGACTCTGACTCTCTGAGATTCTGACTCTGACTCTCTGAGATTCTGACTCTGAGACTCTGAGATTCTGAGATTCTGAGATTCTGACTCTGACTCTCTGAGATTCTGATTCTGACTCTGACTCTCTGAGACTCTGAGATTCTGAGACTCTGAGATTCTGAGATTCTGACTCTGACTCGCTGAGATTCTGACTCTGACTCTCTGAGATTCTGACTCTGACTCTCTGAGATTCTGACTCTGACTCTGAGACTCTGAGTTTCTGAGACTCTGAGATTCTGAGATTCTGACTCTCTGAGACTCTGAGATTCTGACTCTGACTCTGACTCTCTGAGACTCTGAGATTCTGACTCTGACTCTGACTCTCTGAGACTCTGAGATTCTGAGACTCTGAGATTCTGAGATTCTGACTCTGACTCTCTGAGATTCTGACTCTGACTCTCTGAGATTCTGACTCTGACTCTCTGAGATTCTGACTCTGACTCTCTGAGATTCTGACTCTGACTCTGAGACTCTGAGATTCTGAGACTCTGAGATTCTGAGATTCTGACTCTGACTCTCTGAGATTCTGACTCTGACTCTCTGAGATTCTGACTCTGACTCTCTGAGATTCTGACTCTGACTCTCTGAAATTCTGACTCTGACTCTCTGAGATTCTGACTCTGACTCTCTGAGATTCTGACTCTGACTCTCTGAGACTCTGACATTCTGAGACTCTGAGATTCTGAGATTCTGACTCTGACTCTCTGAGATTCTGACTCTGACTCTCTGAGATTCTGACTCTGACTCTCTGAGATTCTGACTCTGACTCTCTGAGATTCTGACTCTGACTCTCTGAGATTCTGCCTCTGAGACTCTGAGATTCTGAGACTCTGAGATTCTGAGATTCTGACTCTGACTCTCTGAGACTCTGAGATTCTGACTCTGACTCTCTGAGACTCTGAGACTCTGAGATTCTGAGGCTCTGAGATTCTGAGATTCTGACTCTGACTCTCTGAGATTCTGACTCTGACTCTCTGAGATTCTGACTCTGACTCTCTGAGATTCTGACTCTGACTCTAAGACTCTGAGATTCTGAGACTCTGAGATTCTGAGATTCTGACTCTGACTCTTTGAGATTCTGACTCTGACTCTGACTCTCTGAGACTCTGAGATTCTGAGACTCTGAGATTCTGACTCTGACTCTCTGAGATTCTGACTCTGACTCTCTGAGATTCTGACTCTGACTCTCTGAGATTCTGACTCGCTGAGATTCTGACTCTGACTCTCTGAGATTCTGACTCTGACTCTGAGATTCTGACTCTGACTCTCTGAGATTCTGACTCTGACTCTCTGAAATTCTGACTCTGACACTGACTCTCTGAGATTCTGACTCTGACTCTCTGAGATTCTGACTCTGACTCTGACTCTGAGACTCTGAGATGCTGAGACTCTGAGATTCTGAGATTCTGTCTCTGACTCTCTGAGATTCTGACTCTGACTCTCTGAGATTCTGACTCTGACTCTCTGAGATTCTGACTCTGACTCTCTGAGATTCTGACTCTGACTCTCTGAGATTTTGACTCTGACTCTCTGAGATTCTGACTCTGAGACTTTGAGATTCTGAGACTCTGAGATTCTGACTCTGACTCTCTGAGACTCTGAGATTCTGACTCTGACTCTCTGAGACTCTGAGACTCTGAGATTCTGAGACTCTGAGATTCTGACTCTGACTCTTTGAGATTCTGACTCTGACTCTCTGAGATAATGACTCTGACTCTCTGAGATTCTGACTCTGACTCTCTGAGATTCTGACTCTGAATCTGAGACTCTGAGATTCTGAGACTCTGAGATTCTGAGATTCTGACTCAGACTCTTTGAGATTCTGACTCTGACTCTCTGAGATTCTGACTCTGACTCTCTGAGATTCTGACTCTGACTCTGAGACTCTGAGATGCTGAGACTCTGAGATTATGAGATTCTGACTCTGACTCTCTGAGATTATGACTCTGACTCTCTGAGATTCTGACTCTGACTCTCAGATTCTGACTCTGAGACTCTGAGACTCTGAGATTCTGACTCTGAGATTCTGACTCTGACTCTAACTCTCTGAGATTCTGACTCTGACTCATTGAGATTCTGACTCTGACTCTCTGAGATTCTGACTCTGACTCTGACTCTCTGAGATTCTGACTCTGACTCTGACTCTCTGAGACTCTGAGATTCTGACTCTGACTCTCTGAGATTCTGAGACTCTGAGATTCTGAGATTCTGACTCTGACTCTCTAAGATTCTGACTCTGACTCTCTGAGATTCTGACTCTGACTCTCTGAGATTCTGACTCTGACTCTCTGAGATTCTGACTCTGACTCTGACTCTCTGAGACTCTGAGATTCTGAGACTCTGAGATTCTGAGATTCTGACTCTGACTCTCTAAGATTCTGACTCTGACTCTCTGAGATTCTGACTCTGACTCTCTGAGATTCTGACTCTGACTCTCTGAGGTTCTGACTCTGAGACTCTGAGATTCTGAGACTCTGAGATTCTGACTCTCTGAGATTCTGACTTTGACTCTGAGATTCTGACTCTGACTCTGAGACTCTGAGATTCTGACTCTGACTCTGAGATTCTGACTCTGACTCTGAGATTCTGACTCTGACTCTGAGACTCTGAGATTCTGACTCTGACTCTCTGAGATTCTGACTCTGACTCTCTGAGATTCTGACTCTGACTTTCTGAGATTCTGACTCTGACTCTGACTCTGAGACTCTGAGATTCTGAGATTCTGACTCTGACTCTCTGAGATTCTGACTGACTCTCTGAGATTCTGACTCTGACTCTCTGAGATTCTGACTCTGACTCTCTGAGATTCTGACTTTGACTCTCTGAGATTCTGACTCTGACTCTGACTCTCTGAGATTCTGACTCTGACTCTGACTCTCTGAGATTCTGACTCTGACTCTCTGAGATTCTGACTCTGACTCTCTGAGATTCTGACTCTGACTCTGTGAGATTCTGACTCTGACTCTGAGACTCTGACTCTGAGACTCTGAGACTCTGAAATTCATGAAATAATTTTAAAAAAATGCGTGGGGCTCTGCGCAATTTCTATGTCTAGCCAGGTACAGCTAAGCAGCTGGGGGCTGGAATCCGCAGTGCAGGGATGCCCAAGCTTTCTGGGCACCCCCGCTGCAAATTGCAGCCCGCAGCCGCCCCAGAAGATGGCGCGTTCATTGAAGCGCCATCCTTTGGCGCTGAACCCCGCTCTTCCAGCGGCCCTGGTGGCGGTGGCACGCTGGGTAATAAAGGGGTTAATACCAGCTTTGTTATACAAGCTGGTATTAAGCCCGAGATTCTTAATGTCAGGCCACGTTTGACCCAGCCAATTGATCTCCAATAAAGGGTTAAAAAAACACAGAGAAAATTTTTTATTTGAAATAAAAAAAAAGCCATTAGGGACTCCATCTTTAATTAAAAAAATCCTCTTCCGTCCGACGTAGTCCAAAACGCGATGTCCTCTCTGCTACATCCCCTGTGCATAGATATAGATGTCTATGCACAGGGAACGAGCAGACTGAGAACAATCTCAGCACTGCTACATCATCTCTGTGAGCAGGCGGGCTCTAGGACCCTGGAGCTGCACAGAGAAGACAGCTGGACTCGGCTCGCAAAGAAACAGCAGTTATTTGCGAGTTTCCCTGCTATCACTGGCACAGTAGCCGAGTCTAATGCAAACAATGGCAATCCTAGTTTTGTCAGCGTTTGCCAATGATTTGCATTGGACTCGTGCGAGTAAATGCTGGGAAACTCGCAGAGTACCGAGTCCTGCGAGTCCCTTACTACTCGCCGAGTAACGAGTCCTAGCGAGTAGATTCGCCCATCCCTACTCTCAATGATGGGTGGGAATGAGGCCTCTCAATTGGGGGACATGCCTCTGCCTGGTGGGGGTGTGGCCTTTCAATGGTGGGGATGGGTCTCTCAATTGTGGTGATGGAGCCTCTCAATGGTGGGGATGGGGTCTCTCAGTAGTGGAGATGGGGCCTCTCAATGGTGGGGACAGGGCCTCTCGGTGGGAATGGGCCCGGACATTGATTGGGATGGGACT
Organism: Allobates femoralis; assembly: GCA_033576535.1. Classification (NCBI taxonomy): domain Eukaryota; kingdom Metazoa; phylum Chordata; class Amphibia; order Anura; family Aromobatidae; genus Allobates; species Allobates femoralis. Next base: position 55,802,390 of record JARQOC010000007.1, read on the forward strand.
TCTCAATGGTGGTGACAGGTTCTCTCAGTGTTGAGGCCTCTCATTTGCGGGGACAGGCCTCTGCATGGTGGGGATGGGCCTCTCAATAGTAGGGAAGGAGCCTCTCAGTGGTGGGGATGGGGCTTCTCAATGGCGGGGACTGGGCCTTTCAATGGGAGTGATGGGGGCCTCTCAATGGTGGGGATAGGGCACTGCAATGAGTGATGAGTTTTAGCACACAGATCACAGCCTTTACTCTTTTCCTCTTCATGGATCCTGCTGCTGCTTTGGAGGGCCCGTCAACTGACAAAGCACTGTGATGTGCTGCTTGTTATTAGAAAACATTACACTGTGCTTTCCTAATATGTAAATGTGGCGCCCCTGCGTCCAGGAGGCCACAAAGGGAACTGCAGCCAGGCAGGTAGGACACTTGTTGCACAACAACACCCTCACAGCCCACACAACCCACGTGTCAGAAGGAGGTTTACATCCAGCCCTGAGATTAGAACTCTGAGATCGAGGGGTGGTGGATCAAAGGAGTGGGTTGGGCAAACACGAAGTCAGGTGACTGACAGTATATAGTGAGGGGGAGGAGTGAAGGAAGGTAGTAGGCTCAAGGTGCCGAGATGCAAAGACCAGAAGCTGAGCTGTAAAGACTGAAGGACAATCACACGTTCTGTGAGTGCAAGGCTAGGAGCGCAGAATCCGTACTGAGCCAGTGTGAGCCAGAGGGGAGAGAAAGCCCATCCGACGCTGATGCCACCAGTAGTGTGACAGAACAGAGAGGGACGGTGGAACCCGTGCCCTAGACAGCAGCTAAAGCCACTGACTGCAGGCAGAGAAGTCCCTCCTATGATACTGAAAGGAACAGAAAGGAGAGAGCCTGGTAGAGCCTCGTGCTGAGGACTGCTGGAGGCTGGGCTGAGTAGAGTGTCGGCTCTAGAGGGGACCGCAGTTTACCCGGGATCCCCAAACACCGACGGGGGACCACAGCTTCATGTTAGGATCCCTAACCCTAAAGGACAAGCAGCTAAGTGACGCACTAGGACTCACAGAAGCCCGAGTCACCGCCATACTGTCCAGCATACCACACACCACCCGTATAGACGGAGACCGTAAACAGCCCGGAAAGGACACTAAAGACTGTGTGAGGGGTCACAGAGAGAGAGAGGCCTGGCTGCAGGGAGCAAAGGGAACCCGGAGAGGGAGAAAGTGCCCGTGTACTTGAACTGTGTACTGAAAACTGTACTTAATCTTGTAAGAACTGCAAACTACCTGTGAACTGTTGGAACAACTAAGAGTAAAGCTTTGGAAAACCCTGGAACAGTTTCCCTTGTGTCTCTGCGTGCAAGCTATTCCCTCCATACAGGACACAGCCTGTCGGCACCAGCCAGGAGGAGAGATCCCTTCAGCCTGCAAAGTAAGTGTCCTGGACAATTCTACAACCCTTACTGCCCTGGGGGATACAGTTCTTCCCACTGGAACTACACCATCTCCGCTGCCACTCCATCACCCCGGAGGTTCTGCAGCAGCGGCGGCCCCCATCACTGGCCGCATCAAGTGGGTGGCGTCACAGTGGCATTTCCCCTGTAAATATTCCCCTTCAATTGCCAGGGCCCAGTAGAGACCCGGTCCGGTACCGAGTACCCTCGTCCCAGTGGGCTCGACATAAATAAGCTGTTAAGATCTATGAACTGGACATAGACCTCACTGAGACTCTGCCTCCAGGGATTATTGTAAATGACAAGGGGCAATACCAGTGTGAGTCATGTAATGTCTGCTCTTCTGATCTACATGTATAACAGTTGTCCCACCCATAGATCTTAACATCTCATTTACATGTAAAAAAATAAGTGGATTTCTTTGGAATAAGATATTGGATTGCAGATATTAAGGTAAAATATATTGCAATCTGAGAGTCCTCAGTGGTTGATACCTTTTAATGGCTATCTGAAAAGATGGTAAGCATAGCAAGCTTTCAGGACGCTGAGTTCCCTTCTTCAGGCTGGTAATGACACAAATTCTGAAGACACATACAAATATACATAAGCAATAGAAAAAAAAAAAGGGGAAAGAAGAGAAAAGAAAGAAAAAAAAGGCAAAACAGTGTTATATGCTCTGGTGGATATGACAGGTGACGCAAAGCAGAGTCAGGCAGGGAGGGGTGGAGGAGCAGGGACAGAGAAACCAGTTTTCTAAGATAAGTGGAACCAATTGTATTAGGTAGATGGTTAGTAACCCATGGAGACCTGAAAATACTTAGTTAAGTTGTGGAGAGCAGAGTTCTAAGTGACAGAGTTCACAGAAGTGTCAAGAGTTCATAGACCTATAATGTCAGTGTGTTGCAAGCTGTATCCATATGCACTTTCATTTTATATAGAAAATGCATGAATCTGATATCCCCAAATGTCCGTTCATTTTACATAAAATCCCATAAATCCATGTGAAATATTTAATCCGGTTTTGAGTGTGTTGAAGGTTGTTATCAATTTGTATTCCCAAATTCTTCTCTTTCTCTGAGATTTGAAGTTACTCTTTAAAATGAGCAGCCTCATATCTGATTCAGTGTTGTGCTCAGAGCTGCAAAAATGGTTCGCTACAGGTAGATCCATACGCTTTTCTTTTATTGAGTGGTGATGAGAATTAATTCTTGTTCTGAATTGTAATCCGGTCTCCCCTATGTACATGCTGCCTGTTGGCCATTTGGTACATATAATTAAATACAGCACATTGCTTGTGGTGCAGCTAAAGTTACCTAGGATCTTGTAGTCTTGATCTGTCCCAGGAATCCTTACCTTGTCCGTTGTCATTATAGATGGACAGGTTTTGCACCTGTTCTGGTTGCAGGGAAAGGTTCCTGTGGCTGCTGGAGAGGACAGGGCGCTTCTGACAATGATGTTTTTTAGATTCGGAGGTTGTCTAAAGCACAAGAGTGGGGGATCCGGAAATATTGATTTTAGTCAGGCATCTTTTTGTAGGAGTGGTTGCAGTTTCTGTGCGGCTCCTCTTAGCACCTCCAGACTTGGATTGTAGGTAAATACGAGAGGAACTCTGTTGTTTTCTTCTCTAGTTTTGTAATGTAGAAGATGATTCCTTGATATTCTGGTGGCTCTTGTAATCTGGTTCTCGATTGTTCTTGGATGGTAGCCCTGGTTCAAAAAGGTCTTTCTGAGGTCCTCAAGGTGACTGTCTCTGTCTGTAGGGTTGGAACATATTCGATTGTATCTGATGGCCTGGCTGTACACAATAGATTTTATGTGCTTTGGATGAAACCTGTCCCATATGTTGGACGGTCAATTGGTTTCCGGTACAAGGATGACTCTATTTCATTGTTCTGTAGCTTAATGATGGTGTCCAGAAAGCTGATTTCAGTGCAGGAGTAGTTGAGTGTTAAGTTAATGGTGGGGTGAAATTGATTAAAGTGTTCGTGGAACGTCTTCAGCTGTTGCTCAGACTCCGTCCAGATGATCAAGATATCATCAATATAACGGTAGTAGGCCAGAGGCCTGATAGGACAAGAGGATAAAAAGTCACCTTCAAGCTTGGCCATGAAAAGATTTGCATACTGTGGTGCCATTTTGCTTCCCATTGCTGTGCCAGTCTCCTGTAAATATATGTTGTCGTCAAATGTAAAGTAATTGTGCGTGAGGATGAATTTTGTGAGTTCTACCACAGAGTCAGCATCAATCCCTGTGTTTTCCAGGAAGGTTTTGCAGGCATTTAATCCATCCTCATGTGGGATGTTACTGCACAGAGATTCCACATCCATGGTGGCGAGGATGGTTCTTTCTGGTAGAGGACCTATTGCTGACAGTTTATTCAATAGGTCAGTTGTGTCCTGAATGTAGCTGGGTGTCTCTTTTACCAGGGGTTTGAGAACACCCTCTACCTACCCAGAAATTTGTTCGGTGAGGGTGCCCACACATGAAATGATTGGTCTTCCTGGATTTCCTGATTTGTGAATTTTGTGAAGCATGTACAATGTGCTTGTTCTTGGACTTTCTGGTATAAGATCATCAGCTCTTACGGATACGTCAGGTAAACAAGAAACCAGCCTGTTTAATTTCTTATAATAGTCCTGTGTGGGGTCAGACTGCAATTTCTTGCAGTAGCGTGTATCCGTCAGTTGTCTGTTTGCTTCCTTCAGGTAGTCAGATTTGTTCATCATGGCTATTGCACCACCCTTGTCTGCAGGTTTAATGATGATTTCTTTGTTGGTTTTCAAGGACCGTATGGCCCTTCTCTCCTGGGCATTGACATTGGATGGTGAACTCTTGTGTGTACCTAAGAAAAAGATATTAAGGTGTCACTTTACTTAGGTCCTGAAGACAGACACATATATATTGAAAGTACATTTGGGGATATCACATCTTCCAACAGACCCCAGTGAGAGGACAATGAACTTCTTACGTGAACTGTCACGCATGGATTTATAGCTTTCACACTGAGGAATTTTCAGGTCTCCACAGACCACTAATCATTGTATTATTGTTCTATCTGTTCCTCTTATCTTGAAATTTTGATTTTACCTCCCCAGCTCCTCTCCCCCTCCCAAGACTGACTCTGCTTTACATCACCTGTGGTATTTACTTTATTATCCTACCCTGCTTATGTATATATGTGTGTGTCTTCAGAATTTGTGTCATTATTGGCCTGATGAAGGGACCAGTGTCTCGAAAGCTTGCTTTTGTTACCATCCTTTCAGTTAGCCATTAAAAGGTATCAACCACTGAGGACCCTCAGATTCTAATATTTCTCTTTAATACAATTGGCATCTAGTGTTTAACTTCTCTGCAGTGCCTCTACAGGTAAAAAAAGGTATTACATTGTGTTCATTAAAACAAGAATTGTTTATATAATGCACAGGCATGTGGGGTTCTTCAGAGAGGTAGACACATTTTATCCCTATTTTGTGCTTTTTCCATTGAAGGGGGCTATGAATTACACCCCCCGATCCTCCCACACTTCTATTAAATCAGAATTCCCTAATAAGATAGATGAAAATTGAAATTGTAACCCAGATATCACCATTTAGAAACATTCACACTTCTGCGCTCCACTTCATATCTGCACAGGGACACCATGTAGATTATTGGTGGTAAAATACATCACTGCTATTTACTCGTGTGATGGGGGAGGCTGCTCCAATTTCAGGCACTGCAGCCTACAATCATGAATGTGCTCAGAATTGACAGAAGCTTTCTCAGGTATCTCGCTGTACATGATTTACAGGCAATCAAGCCATGTTCAAGGATTCGTCTATTCTAAGAAAGTAATTAAATGACTATAATACATTTTTATTCTAATGGATACATTATACAAAGCCCAGCAGGAGCAGGGTATGACTTCAGGAATGTCTTTTATGGTGAAGAATCTGTCGAAACATGAAGTGCGGTATAGGGTAGAATGAGGTCTGCAAAAGATAGCGCTATTCTCATGGAATATGGGAAGAAAAACAATGGTAGAACAGAACTTCACATAATAACACTGAACTATAGAGGATTGTAAACCTATTAATTTATATAAAAACTGAATATAATAGTGCAAAAGGAAGAAAGTAATGTTATCCATACCAATCAATATAGAAAAGAACTCCCAATGCAGCTAACCAATTGGACTTGTAGATCTGGCAAAAAACAGTCATGCCATATTTATCTATTTTATAACCTAATTATATACAACACCTTGAAGGCCCCGTTACACCAGCCAACGCCGCTGGAGATGTCGGCGGCGACTGGCAGGTGCGCGCATGTTTTTGGTTCCCCGCCAGCGTCGACGCGCCCCGTTTACACGGGGAGACATCTCCGGTGATGGGCCGGCGAGCTGAGAGGCAGCATCGCTGCCGGGGTTTCTCAAATCCCTAGTGGCGATGCAGGACAATGCCATCGCCTGTCAGCTCGCCAGCAGCCGTTTACATGGGGCGATGTGTGCACATCGCCCCAGATTGGCCGCCTGGTTTCACAGCACTGATGTGAAACCAGGTGAGCTGTCAGAGCCACCGACATCGCCCCTTTACATTAGGCGATGCAAGGGCGATGTCGCCGCCAATAGGCCACACTCCTACGTCGCCTATGTAATCGGCGGCGATGTCGCCAGGTGTAACGGGGCCTTTAGATTTTGTTCACATGTAGCACATTTTTTACTGCATTTTTTACAGCAAATCAAAGAGGACCTGTCACCCCCTGCTGCATGGCAATCTAAATGCAGCACTGAATGCAGCATGTCTGCTGCATTCAGGCAAGAGGTCCCCCATGTGTCTGTGTGCTGTGTACCCTGAGATATAGGCTTAGGAAAACTCACTGTTAGAAGCCATAAAGGCAGTTCCTGTGGCTGGAGTAAGCTCGATTGATGGAGGGCAACTCCGTCCCCCTGCCTCTCTGTGCTGCATCTGCTGTGCTGGCTTTGCCCTCCTCCTCTCTGTGAGGGAGGACAGAGCAGCACAGGCAGGTGGAGGACAGAGGATGGAGTGGCAGAAGGGAGGAGTACAAAGAAAGGAGGAGGAAGCGGTGGGGTGGGGGAGGATGGTGGGGCAGGGGGAGGAGGGAGCACAGAGCGGCAGGGGGGGAGGAGGATGGAGGATGAAGCGGCACAGGCAGGGGGAGGAAGGAGCAGACTTACACCCACACACATACACACACAGACTCACACCCACAGCCAGACACACACCCTAGACACAGACACACACAGACTTATACTCACAGCCACACACACACACACATGGGCTCTCACCTCTCCATCTCCTGTCCATCCCAGCGGGTCATCCTCATCATATAGGTGCCCCCGGCTCGGGAGCAGCAGCAGGAGCCACCACAATCCGGGGACACTCAACACCGCCATTGCCGGCATCATCAGGGGTAGGGCCTGACACTAACCCCGCCCACACAGCCAGGGAGCAGAGGAGCGACATACCGGGGAGGAGGAGAGTGGGGGCGGGGCCTGACACTAACCCCGCCCACACCACCGGGGAGCACAGGAGTGACATCCCGGGGATGAGGAGAGCGGGAGGTGGGGGGGAGCGTGGGCAGGGCAGGAGGAGCAGGGCAGTTTAGAGGAGAGCCGCGCGGCGCGCAAATTTTGAATATCTTTTGCATATGCTGCGCTAATTGGCCGCCACGTCTGCTGGCAACCAATGAGTGCTAGCGCGCGATTTCCGTGACAGAGAACATTTAGTAGATACACATACACATTACTGTTTCTTGTAATCTTGCATGAAATAAAACTGAAAGGACTGGTGAGCAATCGACCTTAGAAAAAGGAGTGTTGCCTCACTATTTGGCTCAGTGAACAGAAAGTAAACTTTCAGGATTATTTTAAGAATGCACTAAAATAGTAGTACATATAAAAAAAATAATAGATATTAGGCCTAATGGCCCGACAGAACATTTTCAGCATAGCTTTAAATATAGAAATAATAATTGATGCGGAGAATTAAAACTATGTCACGAAAGAAAAGAAAAAAGTAAAAACAACCATAAAATTGATTGATAGTATAAGTCATCTTATGGCGACACATTCACTTTAGTGCATCCTATTTTACGGTTATATAGTTATCTAGAATAAAAATTACAGCTCTAAGTATAACGGAATAAAATGAACGGGTGCCATATGTTTTGTTAGCGCTTAAGCGAGTAATTCATGGCAGTGGGATTTGTGAATTATGATCCCAAGAGAAGAGCTGAGGAATATGAATAGTCTCATTATTTGGCCATGTTGTACAGTATTTCTAACATAAGACATATTCTCGGGGACAGTGACTGCCTCCTGCTTCAGAATGCTCTAATACACATTCATTTAGCTCAAACATCACAGAGAGGGTAAGAAGACAATCAAGAGACGAGACATGTTCAGTCTCAGGTCTACCACATCGCCAATAAAATGCTGCGACAAAAGAATAATCGAAGTCACTTAGAGTGTCTTCAGGCGCTGTTTTTATGCTGTAGAAGTTGTGGCCTCATGATAAGTTTGTCACATTTTGAACTCTCTGCAAGACTAAAAATGAACTTTCACAATTTGTGTAGTGCAGTCACTTATTATTTAAAGGGATCCTGTTACCTCCAAAAAGGCACCTAAGCTTCTAAAACACGTCCCTGCAGCATCCTATGAGCATTCTCACACTCCTTTTGTCTCCAAAATGCTTCCTGTAAAAGTTCATAAAAACTTTTTAATACTCACTCATTAGCCATGTTAATTAGTAGGTGCTATATTCTTTAGCCCTTAGGGCGTGTTTGTTTGGTGCCTCCTCGTCATAAGAATACACCCTAATGGGCGAGATCTTTTATTCATGTTCCATGCAGGCCCTCCATGCTTTCCACGGCGCTTGCTGGGCATGAAATGACGCGAATCGCGTAATTTCCGGGATCGGATGATGTCAGTGCATCCACGCCATTCTGCCCTGCCTCAAGCACGCATGCGCAATGCGGTGCTTGAAGCCGAACGAGCGGCGTGGGTGTACTGACGTAATCCTACCCGGAAATGACGCGATTCGCGTAGAACATGAATAAAAGATCACGCCCATTAGGGTGTGATCTTATTACAAGGAGGCACCAAACAAACACGCTCTAAGGGCTAAAGAATATAGCCCCTACTAATTATAATGCCTAATGAGTGAGTATTAAAACATTTTTATGAACTTTTACAGGAAGCATTTTGGAGACAAAAGGAGTGTGAGAATGCTCATAGGATGCTGCAGGGACATGTTTTTGAAGCTTAGGTGCCTTTTTGGAGGTGACAGGATCCCTTTAAAGCAAATTAACAGGTGATTGTCCAAATAGCCAGCTGCCTTTTTAAAGGGAATCTGTCAGCAGCTTTACGCTACCTCATTTGAGAGCAGCTGTTATGGGGTGATAACGGATACGTGGGGTAGAAGCAGGAAAGCATAGATGGGCTGAGGGAATCAGGGGAGCTAGTTTGATCTTGTAGTCTGGGATTCCCTAGCTGATACCTGATCCCAGACTTACCCCTAAATGTGGAGATTTCTGGGCCCCCAACCTTGTCCTTGCTCCTATCCAGCCCTGGGCTAAAACCTTGTCACCTACACCCAAGGAATGGAACAGCAACTCCCAGCAGATGAATCAATTAAGGTGGTGTGTCGAGCCCCAGGCTTTGGAGTACTCGGGTATCAGGCTCCAAGGGGTTAACTCTCCTGTGTCACGGGGAGTGGTGGCGCGCCTGATCCCATGTCCTGGGGGACTTCTTTGAAAAGGGAGTTATATTTACAGGGAATTTTATATACAGTTGTCGTGATGCCACCTGTAGTTTCTGGTGATGGGTCACCAGCACCGCAACAGTCCGCCAGAGGTAGTTGGTAGTGCGGCTTAGTTGGTAAAGTCCTCTACAGGTAGGGCTTGACCTCTGGGGCAGCGTAGTGTGAAGGAGCAGCTTGTAGTGGAGCTGTGAATGGGATGGGGAGTGTTGGAGCAGTCTATGAGGGGCACCGGGAATGGAGAGGAATGACACACGCACACTGTAGAAGTCTCTTTTACCTTTTTACTGGTGGTACACAGGTAAAGATGTCCAGGGCACTGACAGGTGACTAGGTTGCACAGTGGGTCCCCACAGCAAGTGGGTATAAGGCCTCCTCTGTTCCTCTTTGGTAATTGAAGCCCAGCCTGCATGCAGCCAGACTGGCATCCTCTCTCTTCCTGACTCTGATATCTGTCCTCTTCTCCTGTGCGGTCCACGGGTTACCCTCTCTGATCACCTTGGTGGAACACTGCTGTGTCTGGCTCCCTCTCTTTGACTCACATGGGGACCGGGAGGCTGAAGCCTCCAATGTGCGACAGAGTTTTCTGTGGTCCTGGAGTATCCCACAGTTGTGAATCCCTGATGTCCTGTACGTCTTTGGGCGAACTTCCACTAGTTCCTCACTCCCTTTGGGCTGTCTGCTCCTTGCCTTCTGTCCCCACTTAGGATTGCGAGACGCCAGAAGGGCCACTCCGGGTCACTGGCTGGGCCTAACCACAGCACCGACCACCAGGACGTCTTCGCAGCTCTTCTAGTGTCTGCACACTCTCACTAACTCCTCCCCCAGCAGCAGGATTTATAGGGATCTTGCCTAAGGTCAGCAAGTTGGGCTCCCCCTACTGTGCCGGGGTGGAAGATGTTGCATGTAGTAGGTACCTGCTGTGGAAACCCAGCTGTGCATTAGGGAAGTGTGTGGCTACCTGCATGAGCAGGGTGCCACATATGCTTCAGGAAAGCTTCTGTGACTCAGCACTATATCGTCACATCTCAAGGTCAGAGCAGAGACTAAACTCTATCAACAACCTGCTGGTGGAAAAGAGAACTACTTAACAACAAGAGACGTTGAAAATTGCATCACCTGACACACACCTTCACTTACACAGCCACACAGACATAGACAGCAACACTGAAGCAGCTTTTGATATTAACTCTGAAGTTACCAGCAGGAATTAAACACATTGAATCACTGCAGAGCAGTTCAAGAAGATTGCAGCGCAGAGTACATGTGACAGCAACATGATGTAGGCAAAGAGATTCTGAATCCAACGATGTATCACTTAGATTACTAGGTGCAGATGTTCTGTCACAATGAAAGCATATAATTTTAGCCAGCAAGCAGAGCTGGGAGAGCCGCCCTCACCCACACCAGGCTTACAAGGCTCTCAATAGATTGTAGTTTGACAGGTGTCAATCATAGCAGGGTCATGTCAGATAGCCGTGTGCGTGACAATGTAGTCCTGCAATAGTAATAACCAGGTGATAAAGCCTTTAGTTTTTGTAAACAGAAGCACTGAGCCTGGTAAGAGAGGCACAGTTGGTGTTTTGTTTTTAAACCCCTACAGCTTTCTGTCATCAGCTTATATAGCAAAAACCTGCGGATAGATTTCCTTTAAGCCTGGGGCTACACCGTGACTTTGGCTACGACACCTGTTGTGTGAGCAAGGTATACTTGGTGCTGCTACTACATCACATCTCAGCACAAGGCAAGTGAATGGGGAGGCATTGGGAGCCGGAGGGCACTGCGACTGCAGCAAAAAATTGGTGAGTATTATAGTTGTGGAGCCCACTGGGACGGGGTACTCGGTACCGCACCGGCGTATCACGGGGGGTATCACGGCGGTCTTGGTCCGGACCGTGTCCCGAGCCCACAAGTAAAGGTTGGGGGATATTTACAGGCGATATAGTCGTGACGCCACCCACGGGTTGTGGTCAGGGTGACCACCGCTGCTGCAAAACCTCCGGGGATGATGTTTGGCAGCCGGTGATGTAACGGCTCTCCGCTGGCAGAGCCTGGTTCCCCAGGGCAGTGGGGATAATAGTCTATAGATGGATGCAGGGCAGGGGTAGTAGTAGAGATGACAGTTTGTGAGGGAGAACAGGGTTTGCAAGGATCACACAGACTCACGGTTTTGTAGTTTTCCAAGTCTTTACTGCAGATGTTGTTCAGTAGATATTTTCCACAGAGTCTGTACCGGGGCTGGGTTGCTCCCACCCTGAAAGGGTCCTTGGCTTCCTACTCCTGCGCTGTGTGTGTGGCCCTGCTGCTGCTTTAGCTAGGCTGCCGGCCTTGTCTCCTCTCACGGGTACCCACTTGCTAGGCAACTTGAGTCTTAACTTTGTGTTTCTGACCCCGCCGTGTTTCTTCGATGTGGCACAGTGAAGATATATAACCTCCACTAGTCAGTTGTTTACTGTGCTGCTTGTGTCAGGCACAATTTCGGATCCGGTATCCGGTCTTTGCGCTTCACCGGGGTGAGTTTAGGGTAAGTCTGTGTCCCAGGTGTGTTCCTCTGCTTCTCCTACTCCTTTCCTCAGACTTTGGACGGTCTGGAAGTGGACAGTGGACCGTGGGTTGAGCTTAACGCAGACCTTTTACACCCAGGTCCTTTCCCTCAGTCCTCTCAGGAACTGAACTAACTGCCACTTCCTCTCCATCCAGAATATATAGGGAAGAAGCTTTAGCTCCCCCTTCTGGCCTGGAGGCTCTAGTGTAGTGTTGTGGGTTGTGTGGGGCATTAACCCTTGATGATGTTACTGTGGCACATTAACCCTGGGGTGCCACATTACCTTGTCTAATTTTTTTGAAACATGCTTTTAGCAGTTGCAGTACCCACAGGATCACGGATCGCCCCCTCACTAGTATGGTGCTCTAATGTAGCAGTGGCACCAAGCGCAACTTGGGTGCTTGACAGTCATCTTGAAGCCCCAGTCTACAGCCTGGAATACACTGTAACTTTTCGTTGCACTACTCTTTGATTTGATCTGCTTTGCCACAGCTGCAGATCAAAGTGATTCATTACATAGTATGCAATTGGGTGGACTGCGACTGCCACTTATAGGGAATATGACATATAAAAAATGCTATTAACCTGCACATATAAGGATATCTGCAGGTTAATAGTATTCTAATGCTGTAATGAAAGCCCCAGTACTGGGTGGAAATTAACTTCATTCCTCCCAGCAGACTCCAGCTTTCAATCATAGAGGTGCAGCATCAGTCAGCGCTCAGCGTATAGTGATCGGCAGCTTTAACTGCTCCTAGTACTGATCGACAGCCGGGTCAGCATTGTATCAGTACAAAGAAAGCTGTCAGTCAATACCGGGGCATGTTTACAGCAGCTAATCACAATACACTGAGTGCTGACTGATGCTGCCCCTTTATGACTGAAAGTCTGAGGCTGCCCAGAGGAATAAAGTTAATTTCTCCCTCACAACGGGGCTCTCGTCATGGCATCAGAACACGATTATTCTGCAGATTATTCCCATATCTACAGGTTAATAGAATTTTTTAAAAGCCAGGTTTCCTTTAATAATTAAAATCAATTGGTGCTACAAAAAGTCACAGTGTAGCCAAGGCCATAGTAGGGTTGTCTCTTTCAGTAACTTTTAGCGCCTAAACCCCATTATGTGTAAAGAAAACAAACTAAGCTTTGTTATCCACACATTAGGGTGCTTTCACATCTGCGTTTTTGAAAATCCAACAAAAGTCCATCGTTTTTACAAAAATGCAGTGCAGCACAGTTCCGGACATGTGTGGAGGCTTGCGGTTTTAACAGTTATCCAGCACTTCTGGCATCTCTGGCGCCGGACGAAATACGCTGCCTGCTGTGGTTTTCATCCGGTGCCAGAAGTGCAGGACCGTGGGGAAAATGTGAGTCTCCGCACATATCCAGAGGTCCCTTTACAATGCATTAAGCACAAACCGCTGCCTGCAGTGGTTTTCATCCGGCACCGGAAGTGTGGGATCGTGGGGAAAATGTGAGTCTCCGCACATGTCCAGAGGTCCCTTTACAATGCATTAAGCATAACCGCTGCCTGCAAGTGGTTTTTATCCGGCACCGGTAGTGTGGGATCGTGGGGAAAAATGTGAGTCTCCGTACATGTCCTGAGGTCCCTTTACAATGCATTAAGCACAAGCGCACCATTACCGCAAATGGGGCGCTTCTTTTTTTTTTTCAAAAATGGTTGCATTCTGGACTTGCAAAACGGCAGATCAGGCAAAACTGAAGTTCAAAAGTTCAGGGGTTGCCTTATCTGCTGGAATTGTAAATAACGCAGATGTGAATGCACCTTACATATTTTTGGTAATTTGGCGGATATTCTGCATATTGCAATTTATGATGACAGATATTCTACCTTCTTCATATCTTTATTAAATATTTACTCCGGCTACAAACAAATCCAGACATCGCTGAATGATGTCATTATTGTATAAAATGTCAGAGCTTATTCTTTTTTTACTGCAAATATATGCCACAAATAGATCAGATCCACTGAAATGAATTCCAGCTCGCTGAAAAGATTGAAATCATAAAAGTCACCACTGTTAACCAGTTCAAAACTGAGCTCTTTTTTCATTTAATATATATCTATTTTTTTCATCAGGGTTGAGGCTAAAATCAATGGTTTGGATTGTCGGCGGCGTTCTTCTTCTTTGGTTTTGGTTTCTTTCCTTATTTTTACATACTTTGTTATTGTTTTTACTGTTTAGTTCTTTCACACGTTCCCTCATAACAATATTTAGATAGTAGTCTCCTTTTTAATTTTTATTGCCTAACTCAGTAGTGAGCATTAAAACAAGCAACTTTGTAACATGTTTTATCAGAAAAATCTAAATCTTTTTCCTTATGGATTGATTATTTACTTTTAATTCATGGATTAAGGCTAGGGTCACACTGTGACAGCCGGATTGCGTTACAGTAGAGCTCAGCCTGCTGTAACCGCCAGCGGTAACGTCGGGAACTTCGGGTGAATGCAGCCCTTAGTTGCCTGATGTATACCATAGTTACTGGCCACACACAAAGCTGCCTGGACTGCGGTAATCCTGAGTGCAGAGAAAAACCGTGCAGGCAACGTTTTTCTCTGCGCTCAGGATTACCGCAGTCCAGGCAGCTTTGTGTGTGGCCAGTAACTATGGTACACATCGGGTAACTAAGGGCTGCATTCGCCCGAAGTTCCCGACGTTACCGCTAGCGGTTACAGCAGGCTGAGCTCTACTGTAACGCAATCCGGCAGGGGCAGCACTGAGTGTGACCCTAGCCTAAATCTGTATTTTGTGAACACAGTTTTTCACATTACTGAGATATGAGAAAATGTGGCTCCCCTTTGGTCTGGCTGCTACAGATGGTATTTCATATATGTGGCACCCCTGCGACCAGGAGGCCACAGGTAGGAACTGCAGCCAGGTAGATAGGAGATAGTTTGTGTACCAAACACCTTCACAACACACACCTACCAGCCACAACACCAAACCCGGAGCCTGGGACTCTAGGCGGGCAAGGGGTAGTAGGGTTTAGAGCGAAGTGGGTAGAATGTAGGTCAGGTGATGAACCGCTATAAAAAGGGGGAACAAGGAGGAGTTAGGCAGTAGGCCGGAGTAAGCTGAGCAAAAAAAGACCAAGAGTAGGCCAGAGTGAGCCGAGTGGTAAAGACCTGGATTAGGCTGACCAGAGAAGAGAAGAACAGACAGAAAGACACTTTCCTGGAGGGATAGGACCACCCGGAGGTGCAGAATCCACAGAGACACCGTTCCATGGAGAGAAAGCCTGCTCCATAGCCCAAAGGGAAGGAAAGACAGAGAGCGGATCGGTGCCACCGGGTCCGAGGAGTACAGCAGCGTTGACTGACTACAGGCGGGACAGGATCAATTGAGGTACTGAGGTAGTCACACGGGTCGGAGAGAGCCCGCTGATCCCTTGCAAGATAGGGACACCCAAGGCTAGGCTGGGACCAGAGTGTCGGCTCTGGGTGACCAAAGCTATACGCCAGGACACTAACACACTGATGGGGAGGCATAGATTCCAAGTCTTGTCACCCAACACACGAGCTGGAGGATCAGCAGCACATAGGACCCAGCTTGCCACCCACACGGAGGGGGAAGCCAGACAAGGGACCGAGCTGCCCCCATACAGCCCACAGGGAAGAACAGAATAGAGGAAAGCCTGAAAGGAACACCAGAGAGAGTGAAGGGTCTCGCGGAGATAACCTGGCTGCAGAGAGTTCAGAGTGTCCGGAGTTAATTGTGTGAACTGTACCGTGAACTTGCACTGAGAACTTGCAAGTAAACCCGGTGAACCCTGCTTTGGTCTCTGTGTGTGATTCCCTACAAACAGAACTTTTATTACATCTTTACACCCTGTCAGGAGCAGCCCCGACCCACGGTGGGCTCATCCACCTTGCTGCAGCATCCATCCTCCTGACAGAAGTACACTGCAGTGGTGGTCCCCTCATTGACCACCACCCGTGGGTGGCGTCACGACAAACAACATCCCCTGTAAATATTTTCCTTTTACTTGTGGGGCTCGGGACATGGTCCGGACCAAGACCGCCGTGATCATCCCCAGTGCTACCCCTGGTCCGGTACCGAGTACCCCATCCCAGAGGGCCACACATGTACATCGTTTGTAAAGCCATCTCTAGGAAGAATTGGAGCTTCCTCCGATCGAAGTCTGACGCATCCAACACAACACAAGCTGAGAACTGAAAAGGCTCTATCTGGGTATGTCTCAGTTTCTGGTTGGATGGAGAGGGTTAGGGTAGTAAGGCTGAGCTAGGTATGGAGAGGTTCAGTCAGAGGTTGGCCAGGAGGCTGCCCTGAGGGACCAATTGCAGAACAGGGTTCCAGGCCCTAGGTTGCTTACCTTTCATGGCCTAGTGATTGAAACTGGAGTCCAGTGTGTTCCATGCTCACTGGCCACACAAGTGAAAACTTCTGGGGCGGTTGTAGTACTATAGGATCAGGAACCTGAACCAAAAGGGAGCAGCGACATCCAAGGATCTGCCCTAATAGCCTGTCTGGAAGTAACCCACAGCAACCAGAGGGAGTAAAGGACAGCTCAAAGGCACCTACAAACCTTAAGAAGGACAAGTCATTGGGTAGGACACTAAACTCACCCAGCAGAGTGGACTGCAGTTCTTCCCAGACTGGCTGGACCAGAAGCCTGGTGGTGCTTGTAATCCCTGTATTTGCTGAAACAATCTTCAATAAAAGGTAAAGAAAAATACTGTTTCCTGCTGCTTATTTCTCAGCTACCCTGCACCCATCATTGCTACTACATCCCTATCATCCCCTGGGAGCCAGCCCTGGTTGGGAAGGGTTTAAAATCTTCACTGCCATAACACCTATCTCCTTGGGATTATCTGCAGTGCCAGCCAATAAAGGTTGGACATCCCAACTGGCATCACAAAGTATTATTTTCTTATTATTTTCATTTCTCCATTTTTCATCTTCCTTTTCAATTTGAGCCAGGGCTAAAGCAAAGGGCACTGCCACTGATATCCTGACTACTGGCACAGCAACTGGGTACCCCAGCCCTCAGCGCTCCACATTGATAGTTGATGCTTTTAGAATTCAATGCAGAGAAGAAGATATAGAGACGGAAACAACAATTTTGCCACAAGTTAAGGTGTAACCGCCATTTAAATTTGTATCTAATAATAATGTAGAAAAGAGATTTTAATAAACGTTAAAATATATTTTATAAGTGAAATCTGGTGGAAAACGATTCATAACCCTTCTATAAGATGTCCCCACTAGACTGTGTCTGAAGCAGACATATGTTCATTCTCAGTCAGATCCATCTTTATACTGAATACGGCCACATAACCATATAAGGGTAAGGGGTCGGAGCCTACACAATGTGTGAACTCCTGATTCCAGCTGATGAGTTGACAGGGTATCAGATGACCTTATGCTACAGCACAGTACTGAGCAATGTCATAATGTTAGGATCAGTACAAACTCCTCTCCCCTTTCCTTGGCACAAGCTTCTCTGATCTGTCATCTGGCTCATTCTCTGCTGGCTCCCCACAGAGCTCAGGATCTATCTTGCCCTTTCACTGCTGACACATTGCACTGCTCCCTATCAGCTGCTGGTCACACCCACACAGCCCTAAAATGCAGTTTTTAAAAGTGCACAAATAAAGTTGAGAAAGTAAGTCATATAGCACAAAAAAACATTATCTTAGCTGCCATGTGATCTATCCAACCAGTGTAGTATTGTTTTTTTTTTTTTTTTTAATGAAATGACATTTACACTTTAAATGACAGTTACAGTTCTCCATAGAACTTTTTGAGCACTAAGTGTCATCTTCTATCTTAGTAAAGGGAAGATTTGTTTTCATTGAAGACATATTTTACCAGTAAATTGGGAATTTTGAGAATAAATAAACAGTCCAGGAGGAGAAAGAAAATAATTTCTCCAATAAGATATAATTGTATTCAGGCTACGTTACAGCAATAAAGGTTCCGGGCACCACACGGGATAGACCTCCCGCTCACACAGCACAGAGCAACAGGACAAAGCACCCAGGTTCAGGCCAAGACAGCGGTTTTGCTCCCTCCAGTGGCAGGTAACAGGTACATCCAATGTTTCAGTAGGAAACAGAGGGGCACTCACCCATGTAGTCTTCAAATGTTTTTGTTAATCCCCGGTGACGTCATATGGCTAGATTGTGCAGTGGGGGCAGGGAGGGAAGCAGGAGACACTGGACGACAGCGCCGTTTCGCATCTAGCTGGTGCTTCTGCGGGTCATCCAGTGTCTCCTGCTCCCATCCCCGCTTCCACTACACCATCTAGCCATATGACGTCACCGGTGATTAATAAAAGCATTTGAAGACTACATGGGTGAGTGCCCCTCTGTTTCCTACTGAACCATTGTATTCAGGCTAAGCAAATTCTATTTAAACTGCTCATGTTCCTTTCATCAGGAGCTCACCAGTACCTTGCTTCCTGATGTCCTGCTTGTTGGGGGGCAGTGTACTCTTCACGATTGACAGTTCAGACTAGTAGCATGGTCAGAACTGTGCATTGAGTAGTGTCCATGACTGGTTGTGTAAACTTTCTCCCTCTCACTTGTACCTTGTATGGGAGACATCTTGCCGGATCATTCCTGGCCACTTCCCAATGTACAGAGAGGTGTAAATATCATGGCCGTATTTACAGTACATGCTAACCTAAGTGCTAAGTCTGAGTCCATTCACGTTTGCCAATTATCGTCATTTTTCAGTGCAATTGTAATGACAGTCAATATTACAAAAAGTGAAACACCTATAGTTAAACTGATTGAGATGCCATAAAAATAGTTATTAGTAATGAGCAAGTGCCCAAATCGAGCAGGTCGGACGCTCAGATGGGCTCGACTGGAGTAGCAAGTATAATGGAAGTCAATGGGAAACTCAAGCATTGTGCTGAAAATCTTCTCTGTCTTTCCCTCCTTCTTCGGGCGGGAACTTGAGCATTGTACAAGAGCACCCACAACACCCGGCCAAGCAATGAAAGTACCCAAGTGTGCTTGCTCATCAGTAACAATGTGGCACAATACAAAAATGTAAATGCTCTTCAGTGACCTGTACACAAGGTATTGCTGCCTGAAGTACAACCAGCCGGGGTGCAGTGCTGTGGACTGTGTTCCTAAGTACTTTATTTTTTTGGGAAATACAGCGTGCAATAAGGTAGAAACATTACATAAAAAAGAGAAATGTACAAAGCATAATTATTGCTCATCATACTAATGCATAAATGCCCTCTGTCTTATTTTGAAATGAGTGCCGCCCCCGCTCCAAGATTATTATTTTGTTTCTTCTACTGAGAACAATCAATATTTTTTCAACTGGCGAATACAGTACCAAACCTTTTTTTCTTCTAACTCCGTTTGATGACTCAGAATTGATTAAGAGTACGTCAAAGTGTAGATCTTTAAGTTTTTTAGACATCCAAAATCAATAAAATTCACAAATGTCAATAGCCTCATCACTTGACGGGTTTCTGGCACACTATGCTATGACTAAGGGTGCATTGACCGAAACGCGTCAGGGTGATGAGACTATTGTCATTTTGTGTTTTTTAATAATACAGATATCTACTAAAGTTGGAGACTTTTTTTTATCAACATTTGGAAGTGCTATTCCCCATTTTAGCTACTTAGAAATATAATATATACATTGGCCAATCTTTCAACAAATAATAATAATAATAATACATGTAGAGTGTAAATAGTACTGCTGTATAACTAAGTTACCTACTAATTTACACCTACAGCTAGTGATGGGCGAACCCCCCAATGTATCGGACATCGGACCTGTCTGAATCCTGTTTATCTAGGTACCATACATATGATCAGATTTTTAAATACATCAGATAGGGACTTCTCTGATACGGGTTACCTTGACATTTGGTAGAGCAGCTTAGTATACATTTTTTGCAAAAAATGTATCAACCAAATACCGTACCCTGTTTTTCACCACTTTTTTTTTAGCAGCACTTGCTTTTTACTGTTTTTTACTACAACAGAGTATTTTTATACGTTTGTTTAACTGTTTTTTGTGATTCATTTACGACTGTGCCCACACATTTTTTTTTAATTATTTATTTAAATCATTAAAAAAAATGGGTTTCCCTGTATATTGATTGCAGCCAAGGTAAAGTCAGACAGCCCGTAGCTGTCCACTTTATCTGTGCTGAGAATCAAAAATACCATGGAGAGCTATGGAAACTTTTTTAATTATTAATTATTTAATTATTTTTGGAATACTATGATGTCAGTGAATGGATTAGGGGACCAACTGCCAATCACAGACACTGTCACAGAGAATGGGTATCTGTAATTGGCTGCTGGAGTAACCTGGAACCAGCCTATATATTCTAGCATCTACCCTGCTAGAATGTATGGGGCGGATTCCAGATTTCTTCAACAGCCAATCACAGATTCCCATATACTGTGACAGCATATGTGATTGGCTGTTGGAGCCAGTTCAGTGAATATGCCGGACGTTAATGAGCAGCCCCAAAAGTAGCAGCAGCAGGTAAGTATAAGCTTCTGTTTAATCACTATTTTATTTTTTTCTACAGCCCTCCTCCAGCGAACTCGAACCAAAACTGTACCACGGACTTCCTAGGAAAGTCCGTGTTCGGAATCTGTGAACGAACACTAGGTATTTGGTACGGACCCCGAACTTTACAGTTCAGGTTCGACCATCACTACATACAGCACATACATGGTAAGAGTAGACAACTGTATAATTAGGCAACTCCACCTGAAGTTTAATGTCATAGTTACATAGGCTGAAAAAAGACCTAGGTCCATCAAGATAAACCTTCCTCCAATTATAAATTGTTTATAAATTCTACATTTCTAAATCATTCATAACTGACAATGTTATGTGTTCTAATGAAATTACCAGCACTTTTTTAATAGCTGTGATATTGTCTGTAATTACTATCTCTTGTGGTCGGCATTCCACAGTCTAACTGCTCTAACTGTAAAGAACCCTTTCCTATGTAGCTGCTAGAATAACCTTTCCTCCACCCACAGTGAGTGTCCCCTGGTCCTTTGCATGGTCTTTGGAAGGAATGTCTGTGCGACTCCCAGGGCCAGGGGTACTTGGTAACCGGGTTGGTCGGTTCGGTGGGTTGTTCGTGGTGGCAGTGACCCCTCTCCGTGACCCTGGGAATGTAATAAAAGGGGAAATATGTACAAGGGATAAATTCGTAACACCATCTATCGTTATTCCGGTCAGGGTGACCAGCGCTGCTATGGGATCTCTGGGGCTAGTGGAATGGCAGTTGTTATGGTATCGCTCCCTACAGGTAGAGCGTGGCCCCAGGGATTGTAGTAAAATCTATTGAGATGGTGATGGGAGTCAGTCTAGTGAAGCGAGGGGGGGAGTGAATAATAACTGGAGGAGACCAGGACTGCAGTTATTTTTACCTTTACATGGCAATCACTCAAGTCTGCCCAGCCGGGTACTGTGATCCTCCAATGCACAGCCTGGTGAGTCCCCAGGTGATAAGGGTTGCTCCTCCAAGACACAACTCTAAGCCTGTCCAGGCCGTCTCACCATGCTGGCCATCCTCCTCTCCCACCTGCGTCTACATGGGCAGTGTCCCAATCCGGTGGCTGCAGGCCTTGTCGGGCGACGGTGAGAGTCCCCTGGCCCTGGATCTGGCCACCTTCTCAACGAGTATCCACAGTCTTTGGCCAATGCTCCTGCAGACACAATGGCCTCCAGTTTTTCTGGCTGAGGAGTGCAGCACTCCCACCAGTTCGGGGACAATCCCCTTCTGCAACCCAGTCCCTCCACATACCAGCGACTGGCAGTAGATTCGGGGCGCCAAAGGTGGTTCCTCCACTCCCGTGCCCCTTAGGACTCCCTTGCTCTCTCTTTGGTTCCCTCCTGCCCTGAGATGAGCCTCACAGTGGCTGCAGTCCCCAGGATGTCTCCTGCAGTCTGAACTTCCACTCAACTGACCTCCTTCTTCCTGTTTCTCACGCTCTTTCTAACTCTTGCTAACCCCTCCTCCATCCAGGAGATGGGGCCCTCCCTCAAAAGTGTCCACCAGAATCCCCTCAGCCTGCATTTGGGAAGATGTTGTGTGCAATTTCTGTGTCTTGGGATCACAACCCCTCTTACCTGGGAACGGTGACACCACACCTGTGGAGTAGGTGCAGCATCACTGTGGCAACCAGTCCGCAGGGGCACCACATCTGATTCTATAAGAATAGATCTACAACATGCAAGGTATTACCATAGCTCAATAATAACTCTCCTTCCCAGCAATGTTTCTGTAGGGTATGTGTGCACGTTAAGTGTTTGGTTGCAAATTTCTGCTCCAAATCTAGATCTCCTGGCTAGAGATGAGTCAACCTTCCCCAAACATGTTTGCCAATTTAAAACTTGGCTTAAACATTAATAATTTGGTTCGCGATTGGAAACCTGAGCAATTTACAAAAATAAATCACAGATGCAGCTTTCTTCAGGAAAAAAGTTTGAAATATAAAATGGTCTAAAACTTTTTCTGATTGTTTGGAGCCAAAATGCTTGCCGGAAGACTCGCTGGCTGTGAACTAAATCTAACCATATGGTTAGTAGTGTTCCAAGCCATCAGGTCTACCATTTTCTTTCAACCTGTAGAATGTTTTGAGCTTTAAAATATTTTTGTTTTAGCTTCTTAAAGTTTGCAGGTGATTTTGATACCTGCATGGTGTGAATTTTGGAAATACTGCCAGACGCGGCAGGAGCTATGAAGTCCAGAAACCTTACAATGTTCTTAAAACATCTGTTAAAGGCTAGGGCCTCAGCATTACCACAGCATTAGCGCAGCATCACCGTATTGTAACGCTGTGTTAACGCTGCCATAGAGTAATATGAACGACAGAAGCCGAAGCGCATTCAAATGCCGGCATGAAAGTGCCGGAGTTTGTAATCTCACGCTATTTTGTAGCGGACAGCTTAACACCGGCTGCAGCTCTAAGCCGCATACCTCTGGCCTGACGGTCTGAGGTATGGAAATGTAAGACACTATACACACTCCTGCAAAACAGGGCTGGCCAAGTGCAGTGCTCAAGATCCGCAAAGAGTGCATGTATTGTCAGGATTCCATTAGCATTACACAAGGATCTGGAATCAGCAATAGGGATGAGCGAGTATACTCGCTATTATTTGGAACCCGCCGAATAGTAGCTGTATTCGGGTACTCGCTACTCTCCGAGTAACCTATGATTACTCGGGAGTAGTGAGCAGTCCGATTACTTTCGCAGTGTATCTATAGATACACTGCGAAAGTACCCTAAAAGTGAGTAAAAGTTGTTAAAAATAATAAAATTACATACTCACCTGTCCGACGCCTGCACCGGGACTGTCCCAGAAGACCTGTGATCACCGGACAAGGACCTGTGACTTCCAGCCAATCAGATGGCCGGTAGCCATTTGGCCAATCAGATGGCGACACGTCACAACCACATGATCGCTAGCAGCCACCTGCTTGGCCAAATTACAAGGCCCTGGCATTACACCTAGGACCTTGCAATCTGGCCAATCAGGTGGCCGCTAGCGATCATGTGGTTGTGACGTGTCGCCATCTGATTGGCCAGATGGCTACTGGCCATCTGATTGGCTGGAAGTCACAGGTCCTTGTCCGGTGATCGCAGGTCTTCTGGGACAGTCCCGGTGCAGGCGTCGGACAGGTGAGTATGTAATTTTATTATTTTTAACAACTTTTATTCATTTTTAGGGTACTTTTGCAGTGTATCTATAGATACACTGCGAAAGTAATTGGATTCACTATACTCGCAATGAGTAACGGGACTTACTCGTTGCGAGTATAGTGAGTCCGAATATGGCGGTACTCGCTCATTCCTAATCAGCAACTCTGCAGGTGATGAATTTAGCACCCGTGCAATGTTAAAGAAATCCAGGAAGTAGCCAGGGATCAAGAAGAATCTTCAAGCCCTCTCGCCACAAATTTGTCTAGCTCTGAGTCCTCTTAGGCCCTGTGGCCACGGTGCGCTGTTTGATGATTTTTTTTTACTCAGATTTTGAGAGTCTGCATTAAAATCTGCATGTCCATCCTGAGGCCAACAAATAATCTATTACAGCTGTTGTGCCTACGTTGCTTTTTTTTCCCTTGCACATATGGTTTAGATTTCTTTTTTCTGTACCAAAATCTGCACCAAATTTGCTAAGAAGAAAACACACATTGGCCCAGCACTTCTGAATTCTCATAGACTTTGCTGCCTTCAGGATACACTTGCAGATTTTGATGATTCTCAAATCTTCTTCAAAAGAAGTATTAAAGAACATACTTTGGGCATGGAGCCTTACCATATGGTCGGGTCACGTTCACAGATAGCATCCCCCATATGTTGTGAGAGCAGGAACGCAGGCACGCGTGAGAGTGTGACAAGTGGGGCCATCACAAACATTACTGCATTGCAGACTCGATGGGTCACACAGGGGTTGTCCCGCAACTTTGAACTGCGCTTCATGTCCTGACATCACCGCTCCTCACATGCACTGTCTCAAGATACTGGGGACATATATCTGCTACATGTTACATGATATCGCAGCTCTCATGAGACACCTCGCGTTTCTTTTGAGCACTGACACCATTGAGGTTATCTCAGGTCACACAGTAATATTCCCTGGTGCGTGATACCTGCTGTATAACCTGAGTCAACCTCAGGAAAGTCATGAGGATGTCTGAGGTTCATGAGTGGCTCAAAAGTATTGTGAATGTAACAGCAGCACTGAAGCTTGCTAAGTAATAGTGTAGGAAGATAATGTCTGTGCCAAAACAGTGGAGCTCCACTATAAAATGGTTTGAGCTGTATTTGGAAGCTTCTGGGCCCCTTTGAAGGTGTTTTCTTTTTTTTTTTTTTTTTAAACAATAAATGTTTATTGAACAAAGTTTTCATACAAATCAAACAAGACATCAGTAATATACTACAAGGAGTCCATGTATAAACAAGGGTCAAGAGGGGGGGAGAGGAGGTAAAAAGGGGGGGGGGGAACTCCCCCAGGGGGAATCACAAATTCACATTTGACACTTTCTGAGATAAGGCTATGACTTATACTTAAGTCTAAACTCACATTCAGACTAAAATTAAACTTAAAGGTACCGAGTCTACACCATGGCTACAGCATGTTCCATAGTACACCTTACATTCGGTATTAAGAAGGGATCGGTGTAGCAAGAGGATGAGAAGCCCATATATGCCATGCATCCAAAGTCTGTTTTCTAGTTGGCAGGTTTTGCGCCAGGTAATATTCATGAGCAAAAATAGAGTTTACCCTGTTCACCACTTCCGATAAATTAGGTGGGGTCTGCGCCTTCCAGTCGGACGCCAAGGCCAGCCTGGCTGCCACCAGGATATAAGTCAGGGTCCTCCACATAATGGGGGGATATAACTCCAGGCCAATATGTAGGAGTGCCAATTGTGGCGAAAGAGGGATCATAAAACCCGTGACCGGCTGGAGCAGGCGCTCGACCAGAAACCAAAAGGGGGTGACTCTCGGGCAGGACCACCACATGTGGGCAAGATTTCCCTTCTGTCCACATAGTCTCCAGCACAAAGGGGAGGCATGTCTCCCAAATCTGGCCAAACGGGCTGGCGGAAGGTACCAGCGAAAATGTAATTTCTTTAAGTTCTCTAGATGATTGATACACCTGGTAAGTTTAGCCATGCGTTGGGACACTTTCACCCAGTTCTCTCTCTGTAGTAAACTGGAGGTCATCCTCCCATTTCTGCATGTAAATCAATTTCTCCGGGTCGATCCTGGCCAGGAGAGCCTTATATATCCGGGATAAACCCTTCAGATCTGATGGGGTGGACAGAAGGAAGCCCAGGAAGGCAGAAGGAGATTGTCTCCCCGTCAACCAGTCTCTAGCCTCATTGGCCATGAAATGTCTCAGTTGGAGGTATTGTAGGAACAAAGTTCGTAAGGATGGGTCACATTCCGTCAATGTGTCAAATGACACCAAGTCTCTTTCCGTCATTAAGTCTGCTAGTGTGTGAATTCCCGCCACTTCCCATTTAGGAATCTCTAAAAAGGGTAAATGTAGGCGAAGTGCATTCAGAGAAATGTCAGAGGCCGGTAATCTAGTCCAGGATTTTGGTAGGCCTCTCCAATGGAGAAGCAGGGTACGTGTCGTGTCTAATTTAAATTTCCTTTTTAGTTTGGTCAAGGATTCTGCCTCGAGAATAGTCCGAAGTCCCTGGAGTCCGACCCCATCAACAATACTCTCTATCTGCATCCAACCCAGGTCTCCAGCAGATATCCAGCACCTCTTTGCTTCCTCTAATATGACTGCCCCATGATAAGACTTTAAGTCTGGGACCTCCATCCCTCCTTTATTCATGTGAAATGACATAACTCTTTTGGGGACCCTCGGTTTTTTGTCAGCCCATATGTATCTATTAGTCAGGGACTGCAGTTTGTTCATTAACTTGCCAGGTATAGCAACAGGCACACTGCGGAAACAGTAGAGAATCTTAGGTAAAAGCATCATCTTAAACGCCTGCATTCTCGCCATCCAAGTCAAGGCATGTAGAGGGTGTTTACTCATGCCATCCGACAAAGCTTTCACCAGGACCTCAACATTAGCTTGTACTATCTGAGGAGTGGGGCCTAGAATGATGCCTAAATATGTTATGCCACCCGGGAACCATTGAAAGGGGAGCCTTTCTGATATGCTGGAAGACAGAGACAACGGGACACATATTGGTAGTACCATAGATTTTGAAGCGTTTAGCTTATATAGGGACACTCGTGCAAATTTAGTGAGAGCCGACATAGTCACAGGGAGAGAACTTTCAAGGTTCGTGCAAGCAATTATGATATCGTCTGCATACAGGCCTATTTTATGGTCCAGATCTCCAACCGCGATTCCCGATATCAGCGGGTCAGCCCGGATCAGGGCCGCAAGAGGTTCTACCACCAAGGCGAAGATTACCGGTGAAAGCGGGCAACCCTGCCTCGTGCCATTGGTAATTTGGAAGCTTCTGGACAGGAACCCGGAGGCGAGGACTCTGGCATTCGGGCGGGAGTAAAGGCTAAGGATTGCCGACACAATCGGCCCCTCAAAGCCAAACTTCTCTAAGACAGCCTGAAGGTATCCCCAGTGCACCCTATCAAAGGCCTTTTCAGCATCAAGCTACAGGAATGCACTGGGGACCCCCCTAAGCACTGCCACTTTTACCAGGTCCACCATCCTCCTGGTGCCGTCCTTAGCCTGCCTCTCTGACACGAAGCCCACTTGATCCGGGTGAATTAAGGAAGGTAGAACTCGAGCAAGTCTGGACGCCAGTAATTTTGAGAATATCTTCAGGTCGCAATTTAGCAGAGAAATAGGCCTGTAGCTAGCAGGAGAATCATGTGGTTTGCCCGGTTTAGGTATGGTGGTGATGGTCGCCTCCAAGGCAGCGGGTGAGATGGCTCCCTTCGTCTGCCACAGGTTGAATACTCGTAAAAGATATGGGGACAGCTCGGCTGCAAAGGTTCTATAGTATGTATTGGAAAAGCCATCTGGGCCCGGGGCCGAGGAGGGTTTAATGGAGGAAATAATTTTGGCGATTTCTTGTGTCGACATGGGCCTATTTAGTTCTGACAGTTGGTCTTTAGTCAGTGACGGGATTGACAGGGTCTCAAGAAAGGCATTAACCTCATCCAAGTCAGGCTGGGGCGTCTCTCTACAGTCTCACAGGTTGTACAAGGATTCAAAAAACACCGCAAACGTCTCCGTTATCTCTTCTGGGCTTCTCACTACCCTGCCATCTGCAGTATTCATAGAGTCAATCATTGTCATAGCAGATCGTTTTTTTCAGTCTCCTGGCCAGGAGCGCCCCAGCTCTGTCTCCAGCTGCATAGTGTGACATCTTAACTTTTCTCAAATGCTTCTCATATTCATGGAGCATCAGGGCTTTAAGCTGATTTCTGAGCAGGAAGATCTGAGCGGAGTTGTTTGACCTCGGGTTTGATTTATTTAGGTCTTCCAGGACCTGTAATTGAGTCAGCAAGCCCTCTCGAGTTTTTTCACGGGACCTTTTTAGTTGAGAGGCCTTCTGTATCAGCGTGCCCCTTATGACGGCCTTGTGGGATTCCCATAGAACATCATCCGCCACATCTCCCGTATCATTGAGGGCAAAAAAGTCTGACAGTCCCTTACCGATCGCCCCGACCACAGCCTGGTCCGACAACAAATTGGCGTTGAGTCGCCATGTACGCGGAGGGGGATTCCCTCCCGTCAGGGCCACCTCCAACGACACCGGCGCATGATCCGACCAAGTGATCAGACCCATTTCCGCACAGGCACAGGCCCCAAGAGTGTTATCATCGAACAAAAAGAGATCAATTCTCGAGTAGGACCTGTGCCTGTGGGAAAAGAATGAGAAGTCTTTCTCTGATGCATGGAGGTAGCGCCAGATGTCGTGGAGGTGAAATTCCCTAATCAGGGGGCCCAGCTCCTTGCTACTTCCCACGGACGGGGCAGTACTATCCATGTGTCTGCTGGGGACCAGGTTGAAGTCTCCACAGACAATCACCTTGCCGACTGCCACCTGCTTCAGACATTCAAACCAGGACCTAAGGAATTTAATTTGCCCATTATTTGGTGTGTAGACATTTAGTAATGTGTAAACTGACCCTACGATCTTACATATCACAATAAGTGCACGACCCATAGGGTCAGGGATAACCTGAACCATTTGGAATTGAACAGAGTTTCTAATGAAGATTCCCACCCCTGCTTGCTTCTTGTCAGGGTGGTTAGCAAAAAACAAATGGGGAAAAAGTCGGTGGCTCAGTCTGACATTATCCGCTGCTAGGAGGTGGGACTCCTGGACACATAGGATATCCGCTTCAGAGCGGAGGGCCTCTCTCCAGAGGTAGGAGCGTTTGATAGGGGAATTCAACCCCTTCACATTAAGCGAAACACATCTCATAGTCATAGTTTTGTTTCCACAATTCACAGTGCCAGTATGATGGAATCAATGTGGAAGAAGACCCCCAGGGGCGGGAGAGGGACAGGGAAAGAGAGGAAGATAGGCGTATAGGGGGACAAGGAAAAGAAACAATAGATATGGAGATAGAAGAAGAAAACAAAAAACACTGAACACAAATATAAACTGAATTCAAGGCAAATTGCCAAGCAGCTGGGGAGAAAAGGGGGACTAGACCACCCCACCTCAATGGATTTAAGGCGGAATGGTCCCCCTGCAGGAGATAAGGTCTAATACGACCTCCAAGGAGGTCTCAGAGCCTCCTGCTATTCAAGAGATCAGTCACAACCAGCCCTGTATGTTCATAATAAGTTCACAGCCCTTCAGACCTCTCCATCTGTTGTCTCCGGGCCTCGCATCTCCAGCGGGGCTCTTTTCGTTGGGGTCGCTGTTGCAGTCTTGGGGAAGTTCCAGTCTTGGAAGGCTTTTCTCATTTTAGAAGGGAATTAAAGTATTGTCTCGAGCCTCTGTAGCGAAATATCACCGACACAGGGAACCCCAAATGTATGAGATCCCCTTGTCTCTTAGGATCGCACAGTATTGGGCAAAGTCTCGTCTTCTGGCTAGGGTTCCGGGGGACAAATCTGGGAACACAGAGACCGCCCTGAAGGGGAAGGGAGCTCCGGATGATTTCTCATTGCGGCCAGCAGCTTTTCTCGCAGTTTTATAGAGGAGAAACAGACTAAAATGTCTCTTGGGACCTCTCTGTTTAATCTTGCAGGTTTAGGTAGCCGAAAAAGTTTTTACATTTTCCTTTCTGTGGCAGGCATATCAGGGAGAGCCACCTCCATAAAGGTTGTTACCGTGGCCATGAGGTCTTCCTCATCTCCCCCTTCTGCAACTCCTCTCAATTTAATGTTTTTATTACGGTGTTTGTCCTCTAAGTCACAGACAGCCGCCTGTAACTGCCTAACCTCTGAATCCAACTCTGCAAAGTCATCTGCAAGGCTGTTATGGGCTGCAGCAAATTCCACCATTTTATGTTCTATGTGTCCTGTTCTTTCACTTATGGCCGTTAGGTCTGCTCTTAGATCAGTGATCATGCCCCTCATATTCTCCTGCAGGGACCTGCGGAGGGATTCCAGGAAGCCTCTCAGACATCCCTTTGTCACTGGAGCCTCATCATCCTCTCTGGCTCCTGAGCCCCCTCCTCCATGCTGAGAGCGAGGAGAGCGGTGAGGTGTTGATGATCCCGCCCCCTGTGCCATGCTGGAAGAAGATCTCAGTGTCCTTTCCACCCCAAAGAAATCTCTCACCGAGTGCTCGGTATCTCTGCATCTGGAGCCGCCTTTAGACATCTCAGTCTGCTCCTGAGGTAATCCGATATCACCCCAGCAGGTTTTGGAGGTCGTAGTGGCTGTTATGTGCCGTTATCAGGGCTGAGTGTGCAGAGCTCCTCACTAAGCGTCCTGCTCCATCAGATGCAGGGCACGCCCCCTTTGAAGGACACGCCCCCTTCTAAGCCCTTGATTTTGCCACTAATTGATTTGAAAGGGGTTTGGAAGTTTAGCAAATTGTTTACCCGTGTATTTGGCGAAAATATGCCCTTTTGGCAACCCGAGCTGATCCCAAACTTTAAAAGGTTTGCTACTCTCTACTCCTGGCAGAAAAAAACTTTGTTTTTTATGTGTTTTTCACCTTTTTTCTGGTTTGGCTATGTGTGTTTGGAGTAGAAAAACACTGCAAGAATTGACATGCTGCAGATTTATGTCTGCACCAAATCTGCAAGAGAATAAAAGCAACATATGTACAACACTTCAGGATTCTCGTTGACCTTGCTGGCGCAAGAATTTGCATGCAGTTTTGTGACAAAACTGCACTAAAAAAAGGCACATTAAAAACCGCAATTAAAATGCCCTGTGTGCACAGGGTCATAAGAGGCTTGGTCTGCCTTGGGTCTCCACTCTCCAATACTGGCATAAAGTGGGCATCTCAGCTATGATACCCCAGGTGTTTGCCATTTATGAACTTCCCATGAATGGGGGATACACTTGGTTTTGCTCAACCTTGATATATCCGCACATCATAGCTGGTGTGTTCTAGATGCTTCTTTTCTATAGAAACATAAGCTCTTGATTTCGACATCAGCAAAGATGTCCTGTGACCAAAGAGACACAAATATAAGTGCTGTGCAAATACATAGTTGCTACCTTTTCTTGTTGAGGTGGAATGTTAAAAGCTTTCTGTAACACCAGAAAAGTGTCACTGCTCCGACTCTGCAATTTTACAACCGTGCATTTTGGTGTTAAGAAACAACACAATCTATTATTTTACTGTCTTTTACATTTCTCTTCACAGAATCATTTGGTGCCAAAAACACTTCATATTGAATGTGTCATTTCACACCATATAGCACCGGTACGGTAGGACACATCTATTTTGGCCTTGAGGACACATATTTTTTTTAAGTTTTTCTCTTTTTCTGCAATAAAAACACTTTTTTTTCACATCTTTTTAATCCTTGTTTTTTATGTCCTCAAGTTTTTTTTTCTGTCCAAACAGCTGTAAAAGGGCTGAATTTTGGGGGGACGGTTTTTATTGGCACCATTTTAAGATAGTAAAAGGTTTTTATTAAGTTTTAGTGTGCAGGAAAATTACTAATTCTATAGTTTGTATCATTATTGATTAAATGATATTAATATATGTACCGTATATACTCGTGTATAAGCCGACCCGTGTATAAGCTGACCCCCCTACTTTTGCCCCCAAAACCTGGGAAAACCTATTGACTCATGTATAAGCCGAGGGTGGACCCCAGCACAGGTATACAGGCCCCCTCAGTGGTATACAGGCCTCCCCATTGGTAGTATACAGCAGCCTCCACAGTGGTAGTATACAGCAGTCTCCCCAGTGGTAGTATACAGCAGTCTCCCCATTGGTAGTATACAGCAGCCTCCACAGTGGTAGTATACAGCAGTTTCCCCAGTGGTAGTATACAGCAGTCTCCCCAGTGGTAGTATACAGCAGTCTCCCCCTGTGGTAGTATACAGCAGTCTCCCCCTGTGGTAGTATACAGCAGTCCCCCCCTGTGGTATATACAGGCCCCCCTGTGGTAGTATATACAGGCACCCCTGTGGTAGTATACAGCAGCCCTCCCCCCTGTGGTATATACAGGCCCCCATGTGGTAGTATACAGCAGCCCTCCCCCTGTGGTATATACAGGCCCCCTTGTGGTAGTATATACAGGCACCCTTGTGGTAGTATACAGCAGCCCTCCCCCCTGTGGTATATACAGGCCCCCCTGTGGTAGTATACAGCAGCCCTCTCCCTGTGGTATACACAGGCCCCCTTGTGGTAGTATACAGCAGCCCGCCCCACTGTGCTATATACAGGCCCCCCTGTGGTAGTATACAGCAGCCCTCCCCCCCTGTGGTAGTATACAGTAGCCCTCCCCCCCTGTGGTAGTATATACAGGCCCCCCTGTGGTAGTATACAGCAGCCCGCCCCCTGTGCTATATACAGGCCCCCCGTTGCTGCCGCCGCACACCTGTAAAAGAAGAGCTTTCATACTTACCCTCCTGTGACCGCTCGCGCATCCCCCTCTCTCCTTCCTGCTTCTACCGGCGTCCAACCATATGACCGCGCACAAATAATGACGTCATTACAGGCGCGCGGTCACGTGGATGGACGCCGGGTAGAAGCAGGAAGGAGAGCGGGGGATGCCGCGCGCGGTCACAGGAGGGTAAGTATGAAAGCTCTTCTTTTACAGGTGTGCGGCGGCAGCAACGGGGCACCTGTATATAGCACAGGGGGGCGGGCTGCTGTATACTACCACAGGGGGGGAACGTCACTGACTCGTGTATAAGCCGAGGGGGGCACTTTTCAGCACAATTTTTGTGCTGAAAAACTCGGCTTATACACGAGTATATACGGTATTACAAAATATAACGAGAAAAATGCTAATTGTTGGTGTTTTTATTTTATTTTATCAGTTTTATTTATTTTTTACTATTTTTTTTAGCAGTATAAAAGTAATTTAGTACTAGGGGACATGATTATTGATATACAGTTATACACTGCAATATGATTAGCCTTGAGGATATTGGTAAGCCCCGCCTACAAGCATTAGGGAATCTTTGCTTTGGGGAAGGTGATGAGCTGAAATTAGAGTTGTAGTGAACTTGACAGTTGAGGGAGGAGTCACTATGTCATCTCCCCTCCTACCCCTGTAATTACTGTGATGGCACCATCAAGATCATTGGGGTATATATATATATAAACAAGAAAAAAAAGGGCTGACCAATTTAGCACTGAGTTGTATGTGAAGAAGACAGACAGGAATAATCTCCTTATGTATAATAGCCATCACCCGAGAAGTACGGTGAAATCAATCCCTTTTAGCCAGTTTTTGAGGGTGAAAAAAATTGTAAGTGATGATTTGTATCAAGAAAAATCATTAAATCAAATGGTAGAAAAATTTGCTGCAAGAGGGTACCCGAAACAACTACTAAAAAGCCAGAAAGATAAGGTAGTTAATATAAAGAGATCAGAATTTTTTGAGAAAAAACAGTCTATCAAAATAATGGAAAGGATACCTATAGTAACTACCTTCAGTGACCAAAATCATTAAGAAACATTGGGGGATATTGGGCAAGTGTCTTCCTGGAGTGAAGGAATTTCAGGAACCCCCGCTTTTCTCTTATAGGCGATGCCAACATCTGGGTGACAGATTGATCCATTCGGATATTGGTAGTCTAAAGAAGGAGGGGCAGAAATATCTAACGGGGTCAACACACAAGAATTGTTATCCATGCCTTGCTTGTATTAATTGCAAGCTGATGATAAAAGGGTCATCAATTATAGATCCTAAAACTGGTGTGAGATATGAGATAAGAAATTTTCTGACCTGTACGTCGGAATTTGTAATTTACCTCTTAGAGTGCCCGTGTTCTCTATGGTATGTGGGTGAGGCAATGCTAGATTTTAAAACAAGGATAGCACACCACCGACGTACCATTAAGAAAAAGAGGCAGGACTTACCAGTCCCTAGGCATTATATAGAGATGGGACACACTGAGAAGGATCTAAAATTTAGAATCATTGACTCTATACCAATGCAGAGACGAGGTGGTGATAGAATCAAACTCTTGAAAAACGAGAGCTCGAGTGGATACAAACGCTCGATACTTTAAAACCAAATGGCCTCAATGTGGACTACAAGATCAACAGTCTTCTATGAGTATCTTATATCCCTTTGTTAATCGGTATTCGTTCTTGCTGTTGAGGCTTGTGATTTATTGAAATATAGTTATGTTTTAAGTAATTTTTCTATTTTTGTTTGTGGTTTAGGTTCACTGTACCATGGACAGGGCTGCACCATGATGATATACTGTATTGTTGCGTAAATTGTACCCATTGCTCACCACTGGCTGTGGTTACTATGATGACTATTTGGAATTAATAAAAGCAGGTTATCTATAAAATGTGTATGTTCCAACTTTTTTGTTTGTAGTTAGCTATAAGGAGCTATTATGACCCAGGATAAAAGGGTCTAAAGTTTAATGTTCTATGTAGGTGGAATAGTCACTTAAACAGGATGGATAGCACTGTGTGTTGGAGAACAGCATGTAGTAACTAGACCATTTGTGCTACTGATGATTCAGAGCACTTAACTGTATGTTGTTCTCTGGGCAGTGACGTTTTATTACCCTCATAAGTAATAAAAATCGACATTAGGCTCAAGGATTAACTATAGGAATAGTCACCAAAATGGAATGACCAACCTTATGTATAGAAAGCAATAAATTAGTGGCTGGTATAACTGTGCTGCTAATAATATAGAGCGCTTGATTGTCTTTTTGATTGGTGATATTAATTCCTTAGGAATTACTGGAGAAGGAGTTATTAGAATGATCGATTTTATTAAGATCTATATGAATTAAATATGAGCTCCTAATAACTTATGATTATATATAATCTGTGTATATGAGCGCTATAATGATCGCTGAGATTCTCGTGATACTAGTGCGCAGGCGCGAGTTTGAGAATCTAGGGGAAGCAGGAAGTGTAGTTAGAACTACACACATAGTGTCCCGGTGCGCATCTGCACATGTCTGAAGGTAACAGGAGGTGTAGGGGTTAGAACTACACATGCAGTGTCCCAGAATGCGGCTGCGCATGCGCATTTGTTCTGAATGTATCACTGGTTAACCCGGCAGTAATGTATATTATATCACTGAGAAGAAGCCCCCGTTGGAGAGGACTTTATTCAGGCTAAGACCATCAAAATAAAATCGGTGGGGGTCTGATTCGTCTGACACTTCTGTTAATCAGATTGAAGAGGTCTGGGCTCTTGATATGTCTTCACTGTCTACCAGGCAGATCTGAGTATATTTAGTAGATTCTGTTACAGTATTGCAGTTCAGTCCCTTTGACTTAAATAGGAGTGAGCTGCTGTAATACCGGCCTCAACCACTACAATATATATATTACTGCTCACAATTATTGGCTCCCCTTCATTTTTTGCCAATGGCAGATTTCCGCTCACCCCAAAGATTTTCAATGGGATTGAGGTTTGGAACGTTTGAATGTGTGCTTCAGGTCATTGTCTTGATGGAGGACTCATGATCTTCAACTCAAACCATGTTTTCTGGGTATGACATTTCTCTCTAAAATCTCTTCATAATTCTCTAATTTCACGATTCTTGTGATACGGTCAAGACCTCCAGTACCAAATGCAGCAAAGCAACGCCACAGCATTTGGATCCTCCACCATGTTTGACTGTTAGTAGAAAGATCCTTTCATTATAATCTTCATTGCACACCTGTTGCTTTGCATTGCCGCAAAGGTCTATTTTTATTCCATCTGTTCACAGAACATTTTGCCAGAAGGATTATGTGTTGTCAATATCTAGAGGGTTGAAAATGCGCACATAGGGTCTTATCCTTTATAGACAGGTAAATGTGGAAAAATCAGATTTGCTCACCTGGTCAGGTTGTTCCCTGAGGAAGGAGCTCGGCATGTGGCTCCGAAACGCGTTGGAAATAAACCTCTACTACCAGTATGTGTTGTCAAGGTAGTCTGGGGCAAAGATCAGTTGTTACTTATTATGTCTTTTCTTCCACACTGGTTTCTTCCTTGGCCTTCTCCCATAAAGCTCTGCTTGGTTTAGTGTCCAGTGTATGGTACTTGCTGAAACCATGACCCCAGACTGTTCCAGGTTGGCCTTCAGGTCTTTGGATGTTTGAGGTGGTGTTTTTACCATCATTCGCACCAACCTTCAAAGACGTCTTTTGTCAATTTTCCTCTTTCCCCCATGTTCAGAGGTTCTTGATGGTTGTATGCTAGGCAAACCTTTAACATTGCGCACTGTTGAAGCTGGGACATCAAGGTCTTTGGAGATGGCCTTATACCCTTTGGAAGTCTTATATTTGCTAGTAATAGCAGTTCTGATGTCCTCAGACAACTCCTTTGTCTCCACCATTGTGACAAAGGAACAAGGCCTAACATGTGGCTTTTTAAAACACTGAAGTCAACATTCAACGGCTAATTTATGTCACATGGGGACTGACAATGTATATTGTATGATTCTCATTTGTGATTTACCACAGGTGAGTCAAAATGTGTTTCCATTGTAATTTAATGTAATTGGTGCCAATACCAGTCAGTGTCACTGAAAGCTTTAGGTTTTTATATTTTTGTAATTAACACCAATCTCTATACAAAAAGCTGTTTCACTTGATTCATTTTTCAGGAGCTATTCCACATTATGTATTTAACCTTCATGGGTGCCAATAACGATGGGCAGGATTGTACACAGTCCTGAACCATTCGCTTACTTTGTTCAGCTGTAATTTATTGTCTGGCATTGCCTAAGGTGGTGATTGCAACGTGTGATGTTATTTTTATTTTTAACACATCGCTATATATAGCGCCATAATATTACTGCAGCGCTTTACAGATATGATCATCACTGTCGCCTTCGGGACTAGCAATATACATTCTCTATCAGTCTTTAGAGTGAGGGAGGAAAGCAGAGAACCTGAAAGAAACCCCCAAAACATAGGGAGAACACCCAAATTCCTTGCAGATGTTGTCCACTGTGGTATTTGAACCCAGCACTGCAAGACTGTAATGCTAACCACTGGGTCACCGTACAGTGCTAATCACTGAGCCACCGTACAGTGCTAACCACTGGGTCACCGTACAGTGCTAATCACTGAGCCACCGTGCAGTGCTAATCACTGGGCCACCATACAGTGCTAATCACTGAGCCACCATACAGTGCTAACCACTGTACCACCATACAGTGCTAACCACTGAGCCACTGTATACAGTGCTAACCACTGAGCCACCATACAGTGATAACCACTGAGCCACAGTATACAGTGCTAACCACTGAGCCACTGTATACAGTGCTAACCACTGAGCCACCGTACAGTGCTAATCACTGAGCCACCGTACAGTGCTAACCACTGAGCCACCATGCTGTCCTAATTTGAATATATAGTCTGATTTCCTGCAGCATGTTAAAGAAGAGGAGCTAAGAAGATTGCAATATAGTTTTGGGGACTTTACATCATAGTTTCCAAATCACCTAGAATGTTCAGGAAACTCCCAGAAATAGAGGAGACGTACTGGACGCCAAGCAGAGCACCAAATCTCCACGATCATGGAGGGCACATTGGAGAGTTACTAAGGGGCGTAATAAGGGCATTATTTTATGTCAATTAAAATCCCAAAATACATCATCATTAAGACTCGGCCAGAAGTCACAGTAAGTTCAACAATATATTAAGGGACTGGGTTGACTGCAATACCAAGGCAGGTTATGAAGCTTGGGGTTATTAAGTTTGCAAACATAAGGTTTAGGGGTGATCTTATTACAATGTATTAAAGCGGTATATGACAGGACAGTTGTTCTGTTCCCACTTAAAGGCGATAAAGGCACGCTGGTTGTATAATGGGGTGAGAGTTCCTTCTTACCTTTGTACTTCCAATAAGAGGGGCAGACAGGACCCGAAGCAGCGTCTCAGATAAGCGTACACACGTTAGGATGAAAACAATGCTGGTTTATTCCGTAGATGAATGATCCAAAACATGGCATTGAAATCTTGTATGAAGCTTGTCTCTGCAGTTGCTACTTGTGGGTCAAAAACTTTGCTTCTCTAGCTCCATGAGGATCGAACTCTCTGCAGTAAAGATGTCTCCTAATGACTGGGCAAACAGGAAGAGACAAGCAGCACATGCAGGAGCCACACCCCCATAGGCTGGACAAGGAAAGGCAGAAAGAATTGAAAGGTCTGGCCAGCAGGTGGCAGCAGAGACAAGCATCAATATAACAGTTTAAACTATAAAACAGGATTGAAACAGCACAACAGTACAAAGACTTCTCTAATGATCTTTTTACACCTGGACCTGCAAGGGTAACAAGGGGTACCCTCTATGTTTAGAGTATATAGATTATATAGATTTTTTTTATTGTACAGTAAAAGCAGTGAGACTATGGATTCTTTACTGTAAGATCAGTGAGACTATAGATTCTTTGCTGTAACAGTAGTAACACTATGGATTCTTTAGTGTAACAGCAGTGAGACTATAGATCCTTTACTATAAGAGCAGTGAGACTGTGGATTCTTTACTGCAACAACATTGAGACTATAGATTTTTTACAGTAAGAGCAGTGAAACTATAGCTTTTTTACAGTAAGAGCAGTGAGACTATGGATTCTTTACTGTAAGAGCAGTGAGACTGTGGATTCTTTACTGTAAGGGAAGTGAGACAATGGATTCTTTACTGTGAGGAAAGAGAGACTATGGATTCTTTATTGTAAGAGCAGTGAGAGTATGTATTATTTACTGTTCGAGCAGTGAGAGTACAGATTCCTTATTGAAAGATAAGTGAGAATATGGATTCTTTGCTGTAGGAGCAGTGAGACTATGGATTCTTTACTGCAAGACCAATAAGACTATAATGGTACATTTACACGCGGCCACAGGAAGGTAGGAACCGGCAGGCATCGGACACAATTGTGCCTGTTGCCTTGAAAGACCATGATGTGGCTGCATGTAATTCAGGAGTTTCCTTCCTGTGTCATCCCTGAAAGAAGTAAAGTCCTGAATTACACGCAGTCACATCGTGGTCTTTTCAAGGCAACAGGCACAATTGTGTCCGATGCCTGCCTGTTCCTACCTTCCTGTGGCCGCATGTAAAGGATCCATAAATGTTTTATTGCTTGCGTTCGTTATTAAATTCATTTATGCAAAGTTTTATGTTTTTAAAAATGTCACTTTAAATTTGACTGCCATTACAAGTAAATAACATTGCTGGGCAATAAAAGTGACATTAGGGGAATTAATAACCATGCGTCATTCCATTCATTCTATTCCTCATGGTCACCACATGCAACTAAATATAAAGTAATTATATTGGTATTATTCACAAAATCTAATTGATGTTTCAAAAAATATAAAATAAAAAGAGAAAGGAAGCGCACATAGCGTAGTATTGCTATTATACAGGTCCCTCAGACACAGGAGGTGTGCCCTGAGGAAGTGGCTATGAGCCACGAAACACGTGTAGGCAAAATAAACAGAGTGGGTGATTTACTCTGTGTTTATCCTTGTGGTCAGCGCGGCATTTGATTCCAGCTCTTTATCACTCTTTTCTGGATTCTTCAAAAAATATAAAAGGCACAAGGTTTTTTAGGACTTTTTGGAGTAAAACCTGAGCAGAATCTCTCCAGTCCTCCTCAGGATCTTGAAACCTATCAAAAACGTGGATTTTCCGCTTACTTTTAAATCCAAAAACTCAGCAAAAAGATTCAGTGTGCCCACGCCCTAAGCGTCATTACTTTTACTTTCCACTGACAATGCCATACATGGGTTTGTTGTTTTGGGGACAAATTATAGTTTTGAATGACACCATTCACTTTACCATATAATGTGCGGAAAAAGAAATAGAACATTTTAAGGCTGGCTTCACACCACGTTTTTTTGGATCCAGGGCTGTCCAGTGTGAACCGGACACCCCTGGATCCGATTCCGGCCCCATAGTAACCCTATGGGGCCAGAATACACCGGATGAATATCT
This sequence comes from Allobates femoralis, assembly GCA_033576535.1. Classification (NCBI taxonomy): domain Eukaryota; kingdom Metazoa; phylum Chordata; class Amphibia; order Anura; family Aromobatidae; genus Allobates; species Allobates femoralis. The sequence goes on from JARQOC010000007.1 coordinate 55,842,141, forward strand.
TTTGGCATCCGGTTTTAGGATGTCCAGGAGAATCCAGGGCAAATCAGATTTTTCTCCCGGACACAAAAATCTCCCCAAATTGGATCCTCCCGGATTCTCCCGGATCCTCCCGCATCCGGGGCAATCCAGCGCTACCTAACATCAGAGCCTATGGGGCCGGATTGCCCCAGTGTGGGAGGATCCGGGAACCGGACACCTGCGGCTGCACGCCGCTGTTGTTTCAGGACCGCGGCTAGCTCCCCGCAAGCCGTGGTTCTGAATCATCAGCAGTGGCAGCTGCGTCCAGCTGCACACCGGAACGGAGGGCATATTTGCCCTCTGGTTCTGTGTGCTGATCCGGTCCGGGGCTGTCAGGTTCATCCCTGACAGCCCTGGATCGGATCTTGCTATGGTGTGAAGTCAGCCTAAGTGGGATCTAATGTTTGAAAAATAAAAATGAAATTCTGACTTAAGGTAGAAAACCCAGCTACACTATACTTTTAGTTAAATGCTTTTAAAGGGGATCTGTTAGCAGGTTTTGCTGTGTAATCTGAGGTCAATCTGAGATAGGTTCTGAGACCCTGATTTCATGTGTCACTTATTATGCTGAGTGCTGTTGTTTCTATACAATGAGTGTTTTATACACAGGAGGTTATCACTGCAGACCTTGGCGCCTCCTGATCCAATGCCGCCACCAACACTGATTAGCAGCTTACTGTCAATATACAATGTACACAGTGAGTTATGGTGTGTTTGTGGTCACTGTGGTAAGGGCAGAGTTAACTTTCTCAGCTCCGCTTCATCCTACATGTTAGAACTCTGGTTGTGTCACAACTGCTGCACTTAGTAAACTAAGTGATACATATCTGGAATCAGGGTCTCTTTTCCTGCATTATGAAGTTGATGTCAGAATTTCTTTAAAGGGCCTCTGTTGTTATTATAGAGTTACTGTTCATACTAAGTACAGGTGCTCGTGCATCATGGCGGACAAACAATTATAATACAGCTTTCCAATTGCTTGTATTCCCCTTTATTTCCACCCTCACCTCTTCTTTGATTGACAGCTATGGCTTCATAGAGCAGAGAATGGTAGAGATAGATGGAAAACAAGTAGGTGTGAAGGTGAATATAAATGTTTGGCCTCCGCCATGATACACAGAAGGCCTGTACTTGTTTGAACATTCATTTTGTGCTGACAGACTCCCTGTAAGGCAATTTCAAATTTTTTTTACCATATTTTTTTGACTAATAATGCACTTTTCTCGCAAATATGCCAGAGAAATGGGGGTGCATCTTGAAGTCATAATGTACTACCTGTCTTACTGTAATGGGGTTGCTATGCAGCAGGGTCATAGGAAGCAGGAGCAGAGTCACCGCTGCAAAAAGCCGGCATAAGAAGTGGGTTTTCTTGCTGTTGTGAATGGCTACTTAAGATGTTAATCCATAATGAATATTCACTGCTTGTTAAACCCATAATGCTGCCTACCTCTGTGACTAGGTGCACATGTTTTGACGTCATGTGCTGCCCATTACTTATTCGCTGAACCCAGTTTCAGCATCAGAAGGGGACACAGTGCCAGTGGAGCAAGGGGAAGGTGAGCATAATTGTTTATTTCTATATGTGTTAAAAAAAAATGGCATAACAGGTTGCAAATATACCAGGATTGACCCATGATGGGGACATATACAGTGTGTTGTGAAAGTATTTGACCCCCTTGAACTGTTCAATCTTTTGCCACATTCCAAGCTTCAAACATAAAGATATCAATTCTAATTTTTTTGTGAAGAATCAACAACAAGTGGGACACAATCGTGAAATGGAACAAAATTTTTTGGGTATTTTAAACTTTTTTAACAAATAAAAAACTGAAAAGTGGGGCGTGCAATATTATTTGGCCCCTTTACTTTCAGTGCAGGAAACTCACTCCAGAAGTTCAGTGAGGATCTCTGAATGATCCAATGTTGTCCTAAATGACTGGTAATGATCAATAAAATCCACCTGTGTGTAATCAAATCTCCCTATAAATGCACCTGCTCTGTGATAGTCTCAGGGGTCTGTTTCAAGTGCAGAGAGCATCATGAAGACCAAGGAACACACCAGGCAGGTCCGAGATACTGTTGTGGCAAAGTTTAAGGCCGGATTTGGGTACAAAAAGATTTCCCAAATTTTAAACATCTCAAGGAGCACTGTGCAAGCGGTCATATTGAAATGGAAGGAGTATCAGACCACTGCAAATCTACCAAGACCTGGCCATCCCTCTAAACTTTCATCTCAAACAAGGAAAAGACTGATCAGAGATGCAGCCAAAAGGCCCATGATCACTCTGGATGAGCTGCAGAGATCTACAGCTGAGGTGGGAGAGTTTTTCCATAGGACAACAATCAGTCGTACACTACACAAATCTGGCCTTTATGGAAGAGTGGCAAGAAGAAAGCCATTTCTCAAAGATATCCATAAAAAGTCTTGTTTGAAGTTTGCCACAAGCCACCTGGGAGACACCAAACATGTGGAATAAGGTGCTCTGGTCAGATGAAACCAAAATTAAACGTTTTGGGCACAATGCAAAACGATATGTTTGGCGTAAAAGCAACACAGCTCATCACCCTCAAAACACCATCCCCACTGTCACACATGGTGGTGGCAACATCATGGTTTGGGCCTGATTTTCTTCAGCAGGGACAGGGAAGATGGTTAAAATTGATGGGAAGTTGGACTGAGCCAAATACAGGACCATTCTGGAAGAAAACCTGAGACAGAGATTTATCTTCCAACAAGACAATGATCCCAAACATAAAGCAAAATCTACAATGGAATGGATGAAAAATAAACGTATCCAGGTGTTAGAATGGCCAAGTCACAGTCCAGACCTGAATCCAATCGAGAATCTGTGGAAAGAGCTGAAAACTGCTGTTCACAAACGCTCTCCATCCAACCTCACTGAGCTCCAGCTGTTCTGCAAGGAAGAATGGGGAAGAATTTCAGTCTCTCGATGTGCAAAACTGATAGAGACATACCTCAGGAGACTTGCAGCTGTAATCACAGCAATGGGTGGCGCTACAAAGTATTAACTCAAGGGGGCGAATAATATTGAACACCCCACTTTTCATGATTCATGGGATCATGCCAATATTAGACATAACCATCATGAATTTCTAGCTAAGTGTTAAAAAAAACACAACACAGAGAAATTGTGTTATTAGAAATAAAACAAAAAAAACATTTAGAGACTCCATCTTTCAGTCCGACGTAGTCCAAAAAGCAATGTCAGCACTGCTACATCGCTCTGCATAGACATGCGTCTATGCAGAGCGAGAACAGGCTGAGATTGTCAGTGACAGTTAGAGTTCACCCAAGGTCATAGTTTGGGCCATGAGCGCGGGTGAACCCTAACATCACCGCGCAAACACTGCGAACGCCGGCCGGAAAAAGCCGAATACTGACGACCCCGGCCGGAAATTGCCGAGTGTCGGCAGTGCAGTGAATATCGCGGAAGTTAATGAGCGGCCCTGGTAGCAGAAACGGCCGGGACAGCGAGATGGAAGACGCGTCGCTGGCAAGGTAGGTATAATTATGTTTTTTATTTTATTCTTTTACAGCCCCCCGGACCTGAACTGGATCTGAACTATAACACGGGTTTCCCATGGAAACCCATATTCTGGACCTTGTGACCGAACAGTATGTATTCGGTACGGGTCCAGAACTTTACAGTTTGGGTTCGCCCATCCCTAGTGTCAAGTCCTGTTGGAAAATAAAATCTCCATCTTCAAAAAGCTTGTCGGCAGAGGGAAGCATGAAAAGCTCTATAGTTTTCTGGTAGACGGCAGCGCTGACTTTGGCCTTGATTACACTCAGTGGACCTACACCAGCAGATGACATGGCTCCCCAAACCAGCACTGATTGTGGAAACTTCACACTAGACCTCAAGCAGTTTGGATCGTGGCCTCTCCACTCTTCCTCCAGACTCTTGGATTGTGGCCTCTCCACTCTTCCTCCAGACTCTGGGACCTTGAGTTCCAAATGAAATGCAAAATTTACTTTTATCTGAAAACACCTTGGATCGCTGAGCAACAGTTCAGTTCTTTTTCTCCTTGGCCCAGGTAAGATGCTTCTTGCGTTGTCTATTGGTGGGGAGTAGCTTGACACAAGGAATGAAACCATGTACTGGTTAATCTGTGTGTTGTGGCTCTTGAAGCACTGACTCCAGCAGCTTCCACTCCTTGTGAAACTCCCCAAATTTTTGAATGGCCTTTTCTTAACAATCCTGTCAAGGCTGTGGTCATCCCGGATGCTTGTGCACTTTTTCCTTCCATTCAACTTTCCATTAATATGCTTGGATACAGCACTCTGTGAACACACAGCCTCTTTAGCAATCACCTTTTGTGGCTTACTCTCCTTGTGGAGTGTGTCAATGCCTTCTGGACGTCTGACTAGTCAGCAGTCTTCTCCATGATTGTGTAGCCTGCTGAACCAGACTAAAAAAAAAATGAAAAGCCTGGTAAGCCTTTGCAGGTGTTTTGTGTTAATTATTCTAATTTTCTGAGATATTGATTTTTGGGTTTTCATTGGCTGTAAGCCATAATCATCAACATTTACAGACATAAACACTTGAAATAGATCACTCTGTTTGTAATGACTCTATATAATATGTGTTTGACTTTATGTATTCAATTACTAAAATAAATGAACTTTTTGATGACATTCTGATTTATTGAGATGCACGTGTATATACCAAGATAGGGCATAAATATACCGGAATGGGACTAGTGTACATCCCTTGTCAGCAGCAGATTCCCCAATGACGGTGCATCATGACAATTTTTTTAGTTCAGACACATTAACCTCGTGTTATTCTTTTCTTTCAGAGAACAAATCTAGTTATAACTCCTCTTCTTGGGCCGTGAATTCATCATATGTTTAGGATCATTAGATTCAATGACTGAATTCAATGAAGCATTACTTAGCTATCTGTGTGAAATGTATTGTGTGAAGACCGAGGACAATTACGGTACTTCTCGTTATTACTGAAACCTTTTAGATACTGTATATTTTTTAAAGAGTTTAGTAAGTCAGTACATACTATAGACCAAAAATGTGCACGTGGCCTTCTGACCTATAGATTCAGTCGTCCGGGTCTGCAGCGCTGACATGGAGAGCACACTGTGATCAAAGCCGGCCCTGTCCTCACCACAGTAATGGCTGAAGAGTCTAAAGTAATCATTTCTTTTACCCTGCTGAGCCATTATTTTGTTACATCTTAGTTTCTTGGACTCCTGTGAGTTTCAGGAGGTTAGCGGATGTCTGAACTTGAATGCAGTCAATCCTGCAATTTTGAGTTGAATAAAGCTTTACTTTGCCTTAAGGGGCAATAAGCAATCTCTGCAACAAAGAAAATAAATGTACCGAGAAGAATTGAAAATTATGTGTGATATATATACAGTACAGACCAAAAGTTTGGACACACCTTCTCATTCAAAGAGTTTTCTGTATTTTCAAGACTATGAAAGTTGTAGATTCACACTGAAGGCATCAAAACTATGAATGAACACATGTGAAATTATATACTTAACAAAAAAGTGTGAAACAACTGAAAATATGTCTTATATTCTAGGTTCATCAAAGTAGCCACCTTTTGCTTTGATTACTGCTCTGCACACTCTTGGCATTCTCTTGATGAGCTTCAAGAGGTAGTCACCGGAATTGGTTTTCACTTCAGAGGTGTGCCCTGTCAGGTTTAATAAATGGGATTTCTTGCCTTAGAAATGTGGTTGGAACCATCAGTTGAATTTGTATTATGGCAAGAAAAAAGCAGCTAAGGCTGGGGTCACAGTAGCATTTTTCACATGCGTTTTTGGAGACCTGCGTTTTCAAAAACGCATGTAAAAAACGCACCCATAGGCCCCCATGTTAAAAAACGCATGCCCTAATAGCCAAAAAGCATGTGGGACAGTCCCATGCGTTTTTGGAGCTTTCCCAAAAACGCATGCGTTTCTTAATATGGGGCCTTATGGGAAACGCATGCAAAAACGCATGTACAATTAGTGCCATTCAAAAACGCATGCGTTTCCCATAGGAGCCCATGTTAAAAAAACGCATGCGTTTTTAAAACCGCATGCGTTTTTTTAACATGGGCTCCTATGGGAAACGCATGCATTTTTGAATGGCACTAAAAGGTACTAATGTGCCATGCGTTTTTGCATGCGTTTTCCATAGGAACCCATGTTATAAAAACGCATGCGTTTTCTACAAAAACGCATGCGTTTTTCAAAACGCTCCAAAAAATAGTACAAGCACTATTTTTAGGTGCAGATTCAAAAATGCACCCAAAAACGCAGGGAGCCATCACACACCTTACAAAACTCATGCTGACATGAAAAAATGCATGAGTTTTGTAAAATCACTAAAAAAAACGCATGGCAACTGTGACCACAACCTAAGTAAAGAACAACGAGTGGCCATCATTACTTTTAGAAATGAATGTCAGTCAGTCCGAAAAATTGGGAAAACTTTGAAAGTGTCCCCAAGTGCAGTTGCAAAAACCATCAAACACTACAAAGAAACTGGCTCACATGAGGACTGCCCCAGGAAATGAAGACCAAAAGTCACCTCTGCTGCGGAGGAAAAGTTCATCAGAGTCACCAGCCTTAGAAATCGCAGGTTAACAGCAGCTCAGATTAGAGACCAGGTCACTGCCACACAGAGTTCTAGCAGCAGACACATCTCTACAACTGTTAAGAGGAGACTTTGTGCCTCAGGCCTTCATGGAAAAATAGCTGCTAGGAAACCACTGCTAGAGACAGGCAACAAGCAGAAGAGACTTGTTTGGGCTAAAGAACACAAGGACTGGACATTAGACCAGAGGAAATCTGTGCTTTGGTCTGATGAGTCCAAATTTGAGATCTTTGGTTCCAATCACCTTGTCTTTGTGCCACGCAGAAAAGGTGAACGGATGGACTCTACATGCCTGGTTCCCACCGTGAAGCATGGAGGAGGAGGTGTGATGGTGAGGGGGTGCTTTGCTGGTGACACTATTGGGGATTTATTCAAAATTGAAGGCATACTGAACCAGCATGGCTACAATAGCATCTTGCAGCTGCATGCTATTCCATCCGGATTGCGTTTAGTTGGACCATCATTTATTTTTCAACAGGACAATGACCCCAAACACACCTCCAGGCTGTGTAAGGGCTATTTGACCAAGAAGGAGATGACCTGGCCTCCACAGTCACCAGACCTGAACCCAATCGAGATGGTTTGGGGTGAGCTGGACCGCAGAGTGAAGGCAAAAGGGCCAACAAGTGCTAAGCATCTCTGGAAACTCCTTCAAGACTGTTGAAAGACCATTTCCGGTGGCTACTTCTTAAAGCTCATCAAGAGAATGCCAAGAGTGTGCAAAGCAGTAATCAAAGCAAAATGTGGCTACTTTGAAGAACCTAGAATATAAGACATATTTTCAGTTGTTTCACACGTTTTTGTTAAGTATATAATTCCACATATGTTAATTCATAGTTTTGATGCCTTTAGTGTGAATCTACAATTTTCATATTCATGAAAATGCAGAAAAGTCTGTGAATGAGAAGGTGTGTCCAAATTTTTGGTCTGTACTGTATATATATATACTGTGTTGATGTGACCGGCAAGTGCCCCATGACCGGTTTACAGCACGTGGGTGATTGTGTCTTTTGCTCTGTGGCAGCACTCACAGGGTTAAGGGCAGCTCTGTCTGAGTAAAGTGCTGATTGTTCACACTGCTTTACAGATGTGGGGCGGCTAGGAAGGATATGAGCTGCCCAGGGCTGAGGAGAGGGAGAAGTGTCAGAGCAGCAGGAGCTGTGTGGAGTTCTGTGTGTGCACAGACTGTTTGCAGTTAACACAGTGTGGCAGCGTGGACTTGGCCTTCCCAGGGGCCCTGGCTAAGACAGAGCCTGACAGCCATACCGGTCCAAGTGAAAGCCTTTACACTGGCTGTTACCCAGAGTTATAAAAGGTCTGAGCTGATATGAACTTGTAAATAAATCGTGTGCTGTGTGAACAAGTACCTGAGCCACTGCCTTCTGTCGTGCCGATCCGAACCGCTACCTTACAATATATATATATTTATATTCATGTATATTTATACACACTGGCAATCAAAATGAGAGAACACATAATTTCCTTAATGTTGAGACCATTGTCTTGACCTTTGTGAAAATATCCTTACATGAGTAAATTAGCAGTATTTTAAGTTTATTCTATAAATTGAATATATTCTAAAGCACAGAATAAAATTGTAAATGAGATAAATGAAACAGAAACTGGTCAAAATTAGAGAACACTTTCAGATACTTGCAAGTAATTGGTGATAATCGGGCACGAGGTGCTAAATTCCTTAATTATTTGACAAACCCTATTTAAATGGCAGCCTAACTTTCCAGTTTGATCAATGTATAAAAGAAGTTGCTTCTTTCAGAAAAATCAAGTTCTCAAGTACAGTTTGTTATACAAAAACAAATCCCGTTTACGCATTGCCTCCTGATCCAGCGCTGAGTCTCTACCACTGCCTACAGTGTCTGGAATTTGCAGTCATATCCCATCAACACAGCAGCCCATAAGAGCTGCGTGATAACAGGTGAGTGGGACAACTGGTCTGGGGAAAGAACACCACATCAACTTTTCTGAAAGTTATTTGCATATTTAAAGGGTACGTTAAAATATTTTTTTGATACACATGCTAATGGGTTATATAGTAGGCACAGGGTAACTATGATGAATGCACACATGCTGTCAGGTTTCATTTAAATCAATAATTAAGAGAAATATAAGAATTGTTGTAGTATATATTAGAGACATATACTTCCTAACCCACTTATGAGAAACGTGTTGCTCTCTCCTCACAACGAGAAACTGTACTTGACTGTTGTTTCATAGACACTAGCCTACAATACTCAATGACGTCTGTTCGGCTCTACTGGGCCTTCATAGCAATATAGGGTGTTTTTTTTTTATACGACTATAGGAGAAAAATTTAGGTATGATATATTGGATGCCATATTCTCCCCTAAGAGCAATATTTGAAATCTGCTCGTAGACTGTGAGCCTTTGTGAACAGAGTCCCTGCCCCTCCTGTACCTGTACGTCCTGATCGCCTAGATTTAGTGTACTTGTTCTTGTCTCCCTCATCCTCATGTAAAGCACTATGGAACCTAATGGCGCTATATAAATAAATAATAATAATAATAATAATGATTCCCTATGCACTATATGGCAGCAGTCAATGTGCCAAAGCCTTTATAATATAAGCCACATAGACTCCATATTGCTGAATAATGCAGCCTATAAAAAGTTGACCTCTGTATTTATGGCAAAGTTGCATCAATTGGAAGATTACAAGTATTGACTACTTCTCAATTTATCAAATAATTTCACCATTGTTATCTCTGAAATGATCGCAATGACCTGACCTAGAAATAAACCCAATCTCTCCATGCCATTTCAGGATACCAATTTTCTCACTAAATCGGCATTGCATTCTGCTAGGAGATTTCTCCATTAAGCGAATGGTCAATAGTATTCAGTTCTACTTGGAGCAGTGATTGCTCACATATTATGTAACGTATTAGGGTTGCAAATTCCAGTTTCTAGAAATACTTTCCATGCATGCTTGGTTTGCCCTCAATATCAACGTAAGGTCAAACTGAAATAAAACCCTACTCTTTTTTTATTATTATTTCTTAAGACACGGTCAGGTTTTTGAATGAGATTCCAAGTTCATAAATATTCAACAAAGCAAATTTGTTTGGTTTCTTTTAAAAAAAAAAGTAGAAAGTTTGGTTTGGATAAGACAGCTATTGGCTCACGGGTTTAGAGCTTTCTTGCCAAGGAATCACTGTTATCGTCTGCTTTTATTAATTGGAGACCTTTGCGGCATCTTAATAGCTATTGTTGGATTATTCTTTTGTGTTACCTGGGATTATTAGCAAGCACATATCATAAACTATTGAATTCCCCTGACAGAAGAGCATTTGATATCATAAGACTTTCAAGCATGTTGTAAAAGGGCACATTTTTGCCATGATGAAGCTTTGTAATGTGGCAGGATGTAAAGGTTTATTGTTCTAGTTTAATACCAGAAGCTTACAGTGATTATTTTTTTAATATTTCGGGTCCCAATTAAAAATCTGCAATTCCCGCCTGCTTTATTTAGTTTATAATACTAGAGTCTTCCATTGTGTTAAAGGCACATTTGCTTCTGCTTTTAAAAATTAGAGCAGAGACATGATTAATGAGATAATTTGGTTTAAGCAAATCATCACCTATCAACTGGATAAGGGATGACTCTTAGTTCATTATAGCAATGACTATGAAGACCCCCACTGATTGTCAAAATGGGAGTCCCTTGTCCCCCAATAACCCTTAGCTTAAGGAATACAGCCAGGAGGGTTTGGATGAAGTGTTGGTTCTACCGTTTCCGGCAGCAGTGTTCCCCACCAGTATAATAGCTAGAACTTGATTGCTATGAGAGTAATACCAAGACTAGGATCATTTTGAATAAAAGGACGTCTTTATTGTACAACGTTTAAAAGGATCCAGACAGACAATAACAATAAGGGAACCCACAAACCAATTTTTTCAATATTTTTACAGCATCAAAAAAAGCCTAATATACCCTATAACAGACCCTGCCAGTCAATGGAGGTTGTTCACCATATACAATAGGGTGCCCCCAATTACTAATACCATATATATTCTAACTTCTATAAGGCTGGGTTCACATTGCGTTACAGTTAAATCCCGATGCTGTCCAATGAAAATCGGACAGCATCGAATCCGAATCAGCCTCCATGTTATCCAATAGGGATCGGATCAAATTTGGCATAATTGCCATCCGATTTGCCTCTGATCCGATTCTGTCCGATTTTTTGCAGGAGCAAAAATCGTAGACTGCTGCGATTTTGGCTCCTAAAAAATATCAGAGAGAATAGGATTGGAAGCAAATCGGATGGCAATTATGCCAAATCCGATTAGATCAGATGCCTTTAACATGGGGCCCTATGGAGCAGGGTCCAAGTAAACATCTGATGTCTCCTCAAACCCGATATTAGTGTACTGAGAATGCTCAGTACATGCTCAGTACACTAAAACTATTGTGTGCCGCCTAATTTAATTTCCGCAAAGTATATACATACATTGCAGAAGTTAAATATAACTAAAATCAAGTGTTTAAAATAAAAAATCTTTATTCTCACCTGCCAATACTCCCCCGGCGTCTCCATCAGCTTCCCGCTTGGTAACAGGACCTGTGATGATGTCACAACCCGATCAGCTGATCGGGTCACAAGAATGGTTACCGCGGTAACCGCTCATGTGACCCGATGACGCTTCTGACATCATCGCAGGTCCTGTAAGACAGCAGGGGGAAAACAGGGGGACAGCAGGGCAACAGCAGGGAGACAGCAGGGGGAAAACAGGGGGACAGCAGGGGGAAAATATGGGGACAGCAGGGGACACAAGGGGGAAAACAGGGGGACAGCAGGGGGAAAACAGGGGAACAGCAGGGGGACAGCAGGGAACAGCAGGGGGACAGCAGGGGGGAGACAGGGGGACAGCATGGGACAACAGGGGGACAGCGAGATGACAGGAGGCAGAGAGGAGGGGGAGCGAGGTGACAGACCAAACTGATCCTGCAAAATGTCGGAATCGGATGCCTATTTGGCATCCGATTGCAGGGATCAGTTTGGATCCGATGCTGTCCAATTTTCATTGGATAGCGTCGGATTTAACTATAACGCAATGTGAAAGTAGCCTAAGCTAGAACTTGAATTACAACTTAAATAAAACATAAAATACATATGGTAGGACCACCCTAATGAGATTTGCTGTGACGTGGCAGGGTGGCTCAATAATTGATCAATTATTTGCCAAATGGTTTAATTTTATAATATAAATACAGTTGGGAATGAAAATAAACAGTGCACGTCTTACATTGCATGGTATCCCCAGGTAATGCTGGCTCTCTTCTTGTTTTTTAGCCTCCTGTGACTACTTGTGGGCTAAGTCTATCCTTACCATCAGAGGCTCTGGTGGAGACCACCTAGTCACTTAGTTATGCTCCTCCAAGGGAAGCCTGTCTACACCCACCGCAATCACACCTTTTAAGGAAACCTTCAGTGCAGTGTTATGAGTAAAAGCTACAGTTCCTCATTCGTCTCTCCATGGGCCCATGTCAAATGCATGGGCTTACAATATGTTATATATACGCTTACATATGCAAGGAAAATACAACTGCAGAAGGTGAAGTTATGTTTCTTAAATTTGAAAAATCTTTTTTCATGAGTAACTTGTGGAAGAATTCAACTTTCTACGGAATGATCAGCGCCCAGACATTTAGGGAGAGTGAACTGCTTTACTTCAGACATACTCTACATCTGTCATACAGAAACACATAATCCAAGGAGTTCAGACTCTGTATTACAGCACAAGCCTGCAGCTGTTCAACACTCCAAAAGGCCCAGACTCTTCATTGTTATTATCTTTAATGTATGTTCCTTTAATGACCAGTCTCTTAATGAAAAATTCTAGAACACTGGTTGAATTAGGTACAGATAATTTTTTTTGGGCCTCTAACTTGTTTGATTTCCAATGATAAAGATTGTCACATTATTAATCAGAACAGCGTCTAAAGAATAGATGAAATAATAAATGGCAAGAGTAAACATCTTTAATTTTTTTGTTAAGAACTACGGAATTTAACGTTTTGTTAAACTGTGGAAAAACAAAAGTGAATAGAGTGACTGAAGAAGAGTCAAATTCGTGTTCTTTGAAAGACTTGAAGTACTCTCACCATCACACAACTCACTACGAGGAGATGAGCTCCTCCATGGGAGTCCATTAGTTATCTTGCAATTATAAAACCCCTGTTATATTTTAGATGCTGAGAAAATAATAAAAGAAGTATGAAATCATGTTGGCACAATGAACCCATTAATCAGGACAAGAGAGGGCATATTTGTAATATAATCAACGTGAAATTTAAGTTGCTTTCAGAAATTAAAGCTCTTTACATAAAAAAGCTCCAAAGTATGCGAGTATCATTTATTCGTGTATACGGTACATTTGAAAATGAGCTATATCTCTTTGGGTGATAGCGTTAAAATCAACACATTCATTGATATTCATACTGTAGCTTTAATGTAGCTTCATAAATTGGAACCTACCCAATCCAACTTTCCAATTGTTAATAATATTGGTCTGCCCTAAATCCTGAAACAGCGCCACTCTGTATTTGTTACTATGACCTGAACTGCAGCCCTCTGTCAACTTTATTATAAGAACTGGGGTTGAGCTGCAATACTAGATCCAGTCTATGGACCAATGTGGTGCTATGTGGTGCTATGGACATGTCATTGGGTTAAAAGTGTCAATGTTTTGCTCTTATTTTTCCCTCTCTTTTGTTATTAAAACCTGCCACACGGTTTCAGAGATGTTAACTTTTTCATTTGGCACAAATATTTATTGCCTTTACCAATGAAGTATAGATTGCAGGATTCTGTATGAGCCTGTCTATAGGCTGCCCTGCATTATTATCCTCATTGTCATGCCTACTTGCTAAAGATCATAAAATTAGTGTCACAGTGCAGCAACAGCTGTTAATCAATGTGCCAGGGGAGGCGGGGATGCTTACAGCTCACTTTATAATGAGCGGTGACTGAAGCCATGCTGGCCGCACCTCTATAACCAAAAGCCAAGGTTGCCCAGAGGAATATAGTTCATTTAATTGTGATTTGAGTGCCGTGGCTGCACAACTTTTTAATAAGATTACATACAAATAAAACTAACATCTGTAGGTTCAAAGCATTAGGGGACATAATAGGTTCCCTTTAAAGGGAGTCTGACAGTAGATGATGCCTGAACCAGGGTCAACATGAATCAGACACTGGCCGAGTTATTTCAGCCATGTACGTTTTACTTCAAAACAGAGAAAACACATTTTGAAAAGCTGAACAGGGGCCATACAACAGATTAAGAACAACAGAAGGAATAGTTAACTAAGATATTGCAGTGTCTGTGGAAAAACATCACCACCTGTTGGTAAAAAGGAATAACCAGGAACACAGTAACAACATCAGTGTTTCCTTGAGGGAAAAGATTTGAGGGGACACTGTGACACATGATAACTGTGGCACAGCTACTAAGTATAAAAGCTCAGGATGGCAGAAAAGCGGGTAAGTTTGTGCCCAGATTTGGAAGGAAGCAGATACAAGAGTGGTGGATTGGGCCTTGAGCAGTAGACTAGCCCACAGTTGCCATTACTGGAGAAGTGCCCGTGATTGATCAGATCTCCCTTAGAGCCTGAATCATACTAGGCTTCAGAAGAAACCCGAAGACCTAACACCAAAGACCGAATACCGAAGGCTGAATAACGCCGCCAGAAGACGATCTGCATGAACCGGTCTATTGCTTCCTGTCAAGACATACGGTACTCAATGGAAGAAAGTTATCCACTAATGTTGGCCTTGCGGCTTAGGCCCCTTTCACATCAGCGGTATTAGAAACATGCGGCAGTTGCGGTGAAAAAAACGCATCTGCCGCCTAACTGTCACACTTGCGGTTCACCTGCGGCAAGCCCCATGCAATGTCTATGGGGCTTGCGGCAGGTGCGGCAAGTGCGGTATGGTCGTGGTTTTGGCACTTGCCGCAGTTGCGGCCGGGTCATTCCATGTCAAGTGATCCAAAAATGAATATTTTTTTTCCCTGACGTCCTCAGATTTTTTAAATTTTTTTTCTATATGAAGAACAACTTTATCTAATTACAAAAAAAAAGTTTTGAATTTTTCTCTTTATCAGTTAATTTTTTACAGATTTTTAAAGTTTTAAAAAACTGCGAATTTTGGCCTGGTATGGCTTTACATTTTCTATCATATCTGGGGCTAGAAATAAGATAGAGAAACAAAATAAACACCAATCTACTCAGAACTGTCCAGGCTTTCATCAGATATGTCACAAGAGGATCTTTGTTAATATTTTACCCATGTGATCGCAAGCGCAAAACTTTAAAACGCATTTCCGAAAAATCGGCGCGCTTTAAATATTTCAAAAACTGCCCATGTGTCTGCTTTGCTCTTAGCCACATCTGTACCAAATTTCAAGTTGGGATCGCAATGGGATCATATTTTAACATATTTTACTAGTAATAGCGTCAATGGGTCATTCCATATCAAGTGATCTAAATATGAATATTTTTTTTTACCTGACGTCTTTAGATTTTTTTTTTTTTTTTTCCTTTATGAAGTACTACTTTAGTTAATTACAAATTAAAAGTTTAGAATTTTTTTCTTCATCAGTTAATTTTTTTACAGATTTTTAAAGTTTAAAAAAAGGGTGAATTTTGGCCTGGTATGAATTTACATTTTTTTATCTCAGGCTAGAAATAAGATAATGAAGTGGGAGAGGCATCATTTTACTCAGAATGGTAACAGCTTTCATTTGAGATGTTACAAGACTATGTTTCTTTATATCAAATTCAAACTATTGACGGGCAATTGTGAAAAAATTACTGATTGTGTTCTTGGTGATTTTTGAATTGACACTATAATAGTTAAATATTTTGCACTTAGGTCCAATGAATGCGTCCATGGGGTCAAGCTGGGACAGAGTCATCACAAATTAGCCTTATTTGCAGATGACCTGCTACTTTACATCTCCCAGCCCCTGGTCTCCATCCCTTCGGTCTTAATGGAGCTTGAACGGTTCGGACAATTGAGCAACTTTAAAGTGAATTGCTCCAAAACCGAGGCACTCAATATTTCTTTGCCTGGAGAATTGGTTTCTCATCTATCTAAACAGTTCCCATTTAAATGGAAAGTAGAAGCCATTAAGTACTTGGGAGTCCTTATACCAAAAGATCTTAAACAAATATTCAATTTAAATTATCAACCCCTTTTGACTAACGCGGAATCGGCATTTACCTCCTATAGACAATTAAAGCTATCCTGGTTCGGGAGAATAAACGTAGTCAAGATGGATGTCTTGCCCCGACTCTTAGGGTATGTGCACACTGGCCGGGTTATGGTCGGTTTAGATGTGTAAACCGCCGGTCGGTTTACATAAATTTCATGTAAAATTATGTTAATCCAAACCGGCGTTTGGATTAACATTGAAACCTATGTAAACCGACACCCGGTGTCCACACACCGACGGTTTACACATGCTCATCCGTTGCTAACCCGCTGGGTTCCCAGCGGGTTAGCAACGAATGAGCATGTTCTATAAACCGGCCGGTTCTGCAGCGGCTGCAAGCAGAATCATGTACTGCTTCCAGCCGCCGCAACACCGCCGGCGCTAAACCGCTGGCCACCCGCCCGGCACCCGCCGCACATACCCGCCAGGATGCCAGTGTGCACATAGCCTTATATACTTTTCAGACAGTTCCTGTTCTATTGGATAGAGGCTTCCTCTCCAAAATGCAATCTATGATCCTTAGATTTGTCTGGGGGGGCAAGAGGTCCAGATTGCGAATGAATATCCTATCCTTGCCCAAGACCAGAGGAGGGGTTGGACTATCGAACATACGAGCGTACTTTGTGGCTTCCTCTCTTGTTAGAGCTCTAGATTGGCATTATCATGCGTCCTCCAAGAAATGGGTAGGGGTGGAGCAAGAGGGTTTGGGGATTCCGCTGAAACACCTGCTTTGGATTTCCCCTAAAGACTCCACAGACCTAGTACCTTTGACAGACATGACCAGAAACACCTTGAAGGTATGGCACCTAGTGACGAAAACCCTCCGCTTAAACGACAGACTTAGCCCTTTGACTCCCCTTTTTTCCAACCCATCTTTCCCACCCAGATTTGACAGGCAGAGATTTTTATGTTGGCGGATTGTGGATGACACCCGAGTAGGACAGACTCTGTCCAGTGGTGGTTTGCCCCCGATGGCAGAGCTACAACTTAAAGAACCTACGAGACCTCTTAAGTGATTCGAATTTCTCCAATACAGAGCATACTTATATTCAGCTGACCACTCTTGCAGGGTAAGATTGACGCCCAACGTATTGGAGAGGTTATTCCAACTGGAGGCTCCACCGAGGCGTAAAATATCAGTTCTATACCAGGCCTTAGGGTCCATGAGAGAGCAGGGCACCCTTTACTTCCAACGTGCTTGGGAGAGGGAATTGGGGTGTAGCATTTCAGAAGCTAATTGGCAGAAATGCTTTATATTTACTCACTCACTAGCTAGCGCTTGTTCTGCACAAGAAAGAAGCTATAAGCTGCTCACTAGATGGTACTTGTGCCCGACGACACTCCGGAACATGTTCCCTGGAACCCCTGATACCTGCTGGCGCTGTGGGGAAGAGAAGGGTACAATGATACACATTTGGTGGAGTTGTGGGGAAATCCGGCGGTTCTGGTCTGAGGTTTTCAATGCATACGCCCGGATAACAGGTAAACAAGCCGAATGCTGCCCAGAATCGGCAATGTTATCCATTTTTCCAGGTCCTATTGGGCTACAGAAGAGGGATATTCTCCGCTTTTGCATCTCGGCTGCTTGTGCTGTGATCCTGAGGTTCTGGAAATCAAGCCGGGCTCCATCTCTACTTGATTGGTTCAAAGAATTGATGGACATATATCGAATGGAGGAGCTCGCAGCTGATGCGTCGGGATCTCGGAACAAATTCTTAGGGATTTGGGTTGAATGGATTCTTTTTCACGACTCTGCAGAATTTAGGAGTATCTTTTCCAGCACAGATAATATGGCTCGACCTCTGGCTGATGGGGAGCCAGTGGGATGAGTACCCTTTCTCCATCCCATACCTCACCCGTCCCCCCCCCTCCTTTTTTTCTTTTTTTCTTACGTGGCTTTTCTTTCCCAGTATAACTTTTTCTAATGGTTTTTGTTTCTCTTCTCTCTCTATTCTTTTCTATCTCTCTTTTCTTCCCATCTGATACATTCAGTCTAGGTATTTCCTTTCTACACCTATACCTTCAGAATTCTAGTGAACATTAGACAGGTATCGGAAACTCTGAGCTGTGAGTAGATCATTAATATTTCGGCCTTCCTTTCCGGTACACCAGTCGATAGACTATTCCAACTAGGCCTCAACGGGTAATGACCCACTTACGTGGTCAACCTGTTAGAAGGGGCCAAGTGATAAAAATCATTCTGCTGGGGCTGCTTGTCCCCTTGACATCAGAACATCTCAAAACCCTGAGAAAGGTTGTATACTTGAGTGTTTGGAATTATATTTAGATTGTAGTATATATTGCACCAGAGATAAGCGCAAAAGTAAATTTGCAGCTTATCTTAAAGTTACTAATAACTTTGTGAATTCTCTTTCTGTATATTTTATATGTCTCAAGATTTTGTTAAAAGATTGAATGTATGTCTTTCATATGTTTTTTCAAAATTTAATAAAAATGAGATTAACCATAGTTAAATATTTTAAAATATGATCCCATCACGATCCCAACTTGAAATTTGGTACAGATGTGGCTAAGAGCATAAAAGACACATGGGCAGTTTTGGAAAATTTTTATTAAAACGTTTTTTCGGAAATGCGTTTCAAAATGTTGCGTTTGCATTCGCATGGGTAAAAAATTAAAATTAACAAATATACTCTTGTGACATATCTGGTAAAAGCCTGGACAGTTCTGAGTAGAATGGTGTTTATTTTGTTTCTCTATCTTATTTCTAGCCCGAGATAAAAAAATGTAAAGTCATACCAAGCCAAAATTCACCCTTTTTTTAAACTTTAAAAATCTGTAAAAAATTAACTGATGAAGAAAAAAATTCCAAACTTTTAATTTGTAATTAACTAAAGTAGTACTTCATAAAGGAAAAAAAAAAAAAAAAATCTAAAGACGTCAGGTAAAAAAAAATATTCATATTTAGATCACTTGATATGGAATGACCCATTGACGCTATTAATAGTAAAATATGTTAAAATATGATCCCATTGCGATCCCAACTTGAAATTTGGTACAGATGTGGCTAAGAGCATAGCAGACACATGGGAAGTTTTTGAAATATTTAAAGCGCGCCGATTTTTCGGAAATACGTTTTAAAGTTTTGCGCTTGCGATCACATGGGTAGAATATTAACAAAGATCCTCTTGTGACATATCTGATGAAAGCCTGTATAGTTCTGAGTAGATTGGTGTTTATTTTGTCTCTCTATCTTATTCCTAGCCTGAGTTATGAGGAGAAACGTAAAGGCAGGCAACAGCGAAATTCACACTTTTTCCGAACTTTGAAAATCATTTAAAAAAAAAATAAATTTTTAAAAAAATTTTTGCCTTCACACTTTGCATTGTCTGACATGCTATTATCAAATAACAAAATCTCAAAAGAATTAAAAATATAGAGGTAATAATCATTGGTTCACTTGACATGGAATGACCCGGCCGCGAAGAAAATAACGGTCAGCCGTGTTTTTTTCGCGGCCCCATGTGCCGCAAGTGCCGAAACCGCACTTGCCGCACCTGCCGCACAATTAACGCAAGCCTCATAGACATTGCATGGGCTTGCCGCAAATGTGCCGCAAGGGCGGCCGTTATGCGGTAAATGCGTCAGATGCGGTTTTTCACTGCAACTGCCGCATTTTTCTAATACCTAGATGGAGTTCCCGCCCCTCTCTGGGCCCTGCACACATAGAGCCCCGTCGCCTTCAGTCCATCTCAGACACAGGTCTTGCTGGTTCCTGCTCACTGGTAAGTATACACACTAGTCAGGTTTTTTAATACAACAGTTAGGACCGCGTCAGAGATGGGTACACTTTGAAGTTAGTGACGTGGCTTGATATAACTTTTTTTGCGCAAAAAAACGGATAGACTAAGTACCCTGCATTTGTTACACTATTTTTTATACTGCACTTGCATTTAATACTTTTACTGCAGTGTACTGTTGTTTTTGGTCGCATTTAGCTTTTTTCTCCAAATATGTTGGCGGTGTGAACATGTTCTTACAGACTTGTTCTCTGTGTGCAGGACTCATTTGTTTCTAATTAAGTTGCCTCTTGCTTTGCAAGAGATGGAGTTCCCGCCCCTCTCTGGGCCCTGCACACATAGAGCCCCGTCGCCTTCAGTCCATCTCAGACACAGGTCTTGCTGGTTCCTGCTCACTGGTAAGTATACACACTAGTCAGGTTTTTTAATACAACAGTTAGGACCGCGTCAGAGATGGGTACACTTTGAAGTTAGTGACGTGGCTTGATATAACTTTTTTTGCGCAAAAAAACGGATAGACTAAGTACCCTGTATTTGTTACACTATTTTTTATACTGCACTTGCATTTAATACTTTTACTGCAGTGTACTGTTGTTTTTGGTCGCATTTAGCTTTTTTCTCCAAATATGTTGGCGGTGTGAACATGTTCTTACAGACTTGTTCTCTGTGTGCAGGACTCATTTGTTTCTAATTAAGTTGCCTCTTGCTTTGCAAGAGATGGAGTTCCCGCCCCTCTCTGGGCCCTGCACACATAGAGCCCCGTCGCCTTCAGTCCATCTCAGACACAGGTCTTGCTGGTTCCTGCTCACTGGTAAGTATACACACTAGTCAGGTTTTTTAATACAACAGTTAGGACCGCGTCAGAGATGGGTACACTTTGAAGTTAGTGACGTGGCTTGATATAACTTTTTTTGCGCAAAAAAACGGATAGACTAAGTACCCTGTATTTGTTACACTATTTTTTATACTGCACTTGCATTTAATACTTTTACTGCAGTGTACTGTTGTTTTTGGTCGCATTTAGCTTTTTTCTCCAAATATGTTGGCGGTGTGAACATGTTCTTACAGACTTGTTCTCTGTGTGCAGGACTCATTTGTTTCTAATTAAGTTGCCTCTTGCTTTGCAAGAGATGGAGTTCCCGCCCCTCTCTGGGCCCTGCACACATAGAGCCCCGTCGCCTTCAGTCCATCTCAGACACAGGTCTTGCTGGTTCCTGCTCACTGGTAAGTATACACACTAGTCAGGTTTTTTAATACAACAGTTAGGACCGCGTCAGAGATGGGTACACTTTGAAGTTAGTGACGTGGCTTGATATAACTTTTTTTGCGCAAAAAAACGGATAGACTAAGTACCCTGTATTTGTTACACTATTTTTTATACTGCACTTGCATTTAATACTTTTACTGCAGTGTACTGTTGTTTTTGGTCGCATTTAGCTTTTTTCTCCAAATTTTTCTAATACCGCTGATGTGAAAGGGGCCTTAGCAGGTTGCATTATGGTCCCATTGAAGCCTGTGTTTGGTAGATTGAATCATTAGCTAAATGGGATAGTGACTTTCGGTGGGGTGACATTAACGCTTCCAAGACAGAAAGAACCTGACAAGTAATTTATGTATTATCCGTTATCTAGTGTGATAATTAAACTTTATTATAAAGCATAAACAACTGCAATAATGCATTCAGTATCCAATTCTGCTACCTGGTGCTGAAAGAAACCAAGTGTACGAATATTGCATTTAGAACTTGTGTAGCTCTTATTGTGTATTAACCTGTCCTTTGTAATTACTTGTATTGTTCCCTGATTGCACCTCATCATCCCAACTGTGTTATTCATCTAAAATTAATTTCTATTGTGAGTCACCACTGAGTTGTCTGCTCTGCATTGTTGCATCCACATCATTTGCTTTCAGCCTCAGATGACTAATCTCTCACTATCTGTGTGACAGGGAGAGACTTGTCAGTCAGAGGCAGTGGGGAGGGGAGAGGCCACCGAGGACCCATCCTGGACTAGGCCACCAAGGCGAATATTCACTGACCAGCTTTTAACAGTATGCTTCTTCTGAAATGCTGCAGTGTTTCATATTAAAACAAACAAATGCAATGATGCATAGCCTTTCACACAGCCGTGGTTCAAGTTAGCATGAATCTAAACTCAAGTTCCCTTTGTAAATAGTTGAATCAGCTAGGTTTTACTCAATGCAGAAAGAAAAAAAACAAAGCCATTTTCTATTATCTGCAAACTAACTGTCATTTTAATAGGTTTAGGAAAAGGAGGGTAGCCTCACCGTGCTCTGAACTAGAATTACTTAGAGTGGAGTGACTAAGGCTGGGTTCACATTGCAGCGGCGTCCGGTCCGGGGCTGTCAGGGGTGACAGCCCGGGACCGGAGTTTTGCTCCATAGGATACTATCGGGCTGCACGGAGCTGGATGGCAATTATCTGCCATCCGGCTGCTATCTCGACGGATGTATCCTGGAGAAGTGGGGATTTGTCTGCCGACTCCAAAAACGGTGCATGCAACGTTTTTGGAGTCGGCAGACAAATCCCCACTTCTCCAGGATACATCCGGCGAGATAGCAGCCGGATGGCAGATAATTGCCATCCAGCTCCGTGCAGCCCGATAGTATCCTATGGAGCAAAACTCCGGTCCCGGGCTGTCACCCCTGACAGCCCCGGACCGGACGTCTCCGCAATGTGAACCCAGCCTAAGTGTGACTCACCGCGGCCGGCGGACTCCGGTTGATACAGGCGATTCTTCTCCTTCCTTGTCACGGGTGGACCGCGCCTGCCGGTAGTGGGGCCCGGTGTAGTGCAGATCAAAATTAAGGACGTCTTACGGGAACAGATTAAAGGGGGGTTTAATTTGTTTTCTTCGTGACGCCACCTATGAGTAGATTCGGTAAGGGCTACCGACGCTGTGGAACCTCCGGGGTGATGGACAGCAGCAAGATGTTACGCTCCCCACAGGCTGAGCGGTGATCCCCGGGGGCTGGAGCTGCTCAAGATGTTGTGCGGCAGCTGCGGTTACCTTTAGTTAATGACGGACAGTTCATAAGGAGACACGGACACAGATAGTCTCTGCAACGGTTCTTTACTGTAACCAGCAGGCAGTACATGGCTTACAGTGGTTGAGTAGAAGACCGGGTAGACTCAGCAGTGATAGTGCTCCTCAGAGATCCGCAGTGTACCTCCTTTCTACCTCCTTAGCTTCTCTTGCCAGCGTCGCCCAGGAATACCAGGTCGGGTACGGGGAGGCTGCTTCAATGCCCTATCCATGATGTACGTTCTGGATTCTTTGGGGAGCCTTGGGTCCCTCAGTGGGTACACCGCTGGTTAGACGACTGGAAACTGGCTGGTGGTGGGGTGCTCCTATAAAGCTGCTCCTCCACGGGGCTGGTTCGCGTGGCAGAGGTGAACTGCTGCCAGCTTCGGTACCAGTGAACCGGCTGTGAGTGTGGGCACGGGAGTCTTTTGGGAACCCGTGTAGAAATGCCCATTCCCGGTGGTTAAGGCCTCAGGTGCGGACACCCGACCGGTGACGGCCCAGGGGCCCGCACGGAGTGCGGAGCCCCCGCTCCTCTCCAAGTTCTGTGTTCTAGGTTCTGCTCTAGATTCCAGACTCTGTTCTAACTGTCTAGATTACTGTGTGTTCTACTTCACTACCCTAACACTCCACCCACCAGGACCTAGGATTGGTCCCCTGTTCTAGGTGTTGTATGTTGGGTTGGATCTCAGAGTTAACTATTGCACTGCTTTGTCAGAGAATATTGCGGCTGCAATACTCCCTTGTGACGCACTCGTTGCGGGGCGCCACACTCCCCCTTGGTTAAATCAGCTTGTCCCCAAGCGTCAAACTACTCACATTACAGAGGTTTTTACATTTTTATACATATATGACACACTTTTATTAAAATAGAAAAACAGGTAATGATATGCTTTGATGATATAAGCAAAGAAACAGGTAATCACTTTGTGCGGACCCGGCGGGCGGTCGGCTGTACTTTAACTAGAGTCCAGGCTGTAGCCGCGAGATCACACAGTCAATGATTAACGGGAACAGAATCATTGATGAAGTTCAAGTTTTAAAGTCACTGGCTCTGAGGGTGATGGCGTACCCGGATAGCGAACCACCCATCTGCACAAGCATAGCGCTCGTAGGTGATAATATCGCCCCGGTATAGGTCGCGATCGGGATGTCCTCTTGGCAAGTTTGACTCAACGTCCCGGCGCCCCACAAACACCTCCTCATTCAAACCCACCTCCCAAGCGAACCCCCACCCGGTATGTAAGTTAAAGGTGGAAATTCTACCTTCACGGCGGAGTTCATCAGGCAGCGGCGGCTGGCGGCGAGCCTCGGCACGGGCCTCCATGTTGGCGCGTTCTCGGGCTTGCCACTCCTCTCGTCGTCTCTGGCGTACATCTCCGTCGTTGCGGCTCGGGGTGTAAAGATGAGTAATGGAGCTGGTGGTTTGGCGGGAAGCTTGAACTTGGCGGGCTGTCTGTATCGGAACCCGGTGGAACGGCACAGGGGAAGGTGTCGGCATTGCACCCGACCAGTGTACCCGAGCTGTGTGCCCGGAAGGAAGTTCCTTGCTGTCTCCCCAAGCGAACCCGGTGTCGAAATCCTCAGCGGTGCTGTGGGTCTCGTCGTCATCCTCTCCGACCTCTTCCTCGATGATCACATCAGGCTGCTCGTTGATGAGAGATATTAAAGCTTGTTCCGTTGTACAACAGGGCGGTGGTGCTGCGGATCCTTCCGTAGGGACGTCCTGCAGGGCTTCCAGGCTGCCTGCCTCTTCATCTGTTTCCGCAGGTAAAGGTGTTTCAATCCCGGTTACCAGGTAGGCCTCGGCAATGGCAAGGGAAGCCTCCGGTACGGGGATAAAACAGGCGACTGTCTCTGTAGTGGTGAAACATGTCGCGGGTTCCTCAGTGGGAACCTGGTAGAGATCTAATTCTTCAATGGAGCGTGTTATGAGCTCCGGCTCAAGAACGGAATCGGTTGCGATGTTGGTCGCTGGAACGGGTCGAGTTGCGGCCTCCACCGGAATGACACAGTCTATTGGCTCAGGTGACGGAGCAGGACAGGTGGTAGGCGAGGGTGAGGCGGTCGAGAAGCTGGTGACGTCGTCTGGGCTTGGAGAAGCTGTACCCGGTCGGCTCTGCTGCATCGCATGGTGTAGTCGTCTGCCTAGGGTCGCGCTCCAGCTACGGATCGTCCATTCCACTGTCTCTAGTAACCGCACCCGGAGGTCTTGTAGAGCCTCTAGCCAGAAGTCGGGGCTGCCGTCTATGGTAAGGGCAGGATCCGGACCCGGTTGGCTGATGGCTGCTCTGGCCTCCGCCTCGACCTCCCGCATCAGGTCTTGGAGTCTCATGCTGGCCATTCTTCTTTGGAGGGAAACCACACCCGATCAACCGGTAAGACGTTCTGGTTGAGCTGGTGAAGAATTCCGTCTGTGTGTCTATGTATGACACTCCCATCTCCTCTGGGCTTTTGTAGTCCAATCGTGGGAAAAGTCTTTGGGGTCCGCCCCCATGGTTGATTCGAGCAATCAGGGCGGACAAAGAGTTTGGCGCCTTTTGTCTTTGACCCTCCCACGATGAGGGGGGGGGTTGACTCACTCCTGGGCTTCACGTGGCGGCTTCTTGTGGCGGGAACGCCATCTTGGGCGCCATCTTGACCCAATGGTGTAAAGGCGGGAAAGTTCTTTTAGGGACGAACAAAGTCCAATTGTAGACAATAAAGTCCAGTTTAAGCACAATATACCCGTTGGGTAACGGGCCTGCTCGTATCCTGTTCGTGACGCCATTTTCTGACTCACCGCGGCCGGCGGACTCCGGTTGATACAGGCGATTCTTCTCCTTCCTTGTCACGGGTGGGCCGCGCCTGCCGGTAGTGGGGCCCGGTGTAGTGCAGATCAAAATTAAGGACGTCTTACGGGAACAGATTAAAGGGGGGTTTAATTTGTTTTCTTCGTGACGCCACCTATGAGTAGATTCGGTAAGGGCTACCGACGCTGCGGAACCTCCGGGGTGATGGACAGCAGCAAGATGTTACGCTCCCCACAGGCTGAGCGGTGATCCCCGGGGGCTGGAGCTGCTCAAGATGTTGTGCGGCAGCTGCGGTTACCTTTAGTTAATGACGGACAGTTCATAAGGAGACACGGACACAGATAGTCTCTGCAACGGTTCTTTACTGTAACCAGCAGGCAGTACATGGCTTACAGTGGTTGAGTAGAAGACCGGGTAGACTCAGCAGTGATAGTGCTCCTCAGAGATCCGCAGTGTACCTCCTTTCTACCTCCTTAGCTTCTCTTGCCAGCGTCGCCCAGGAATACCAGGTCGGGTACGGGGAGGCTGCTTCAATGCCCTATCCATGATGTACGTTCTGGATTCTTTGGGGAGCCTTGGGTCCCTCAGTGGGTACACCGCTGGTTAGACGACTGGAAACTGGCTGGTGGTGGGGTGCTCCTATAAAGCTGCTCCTCCACGGGGCTGGTTCGCGTGGCAGAGGTGAACTGCTGCCAGCTTCGGTACCAGTGAACCGGCTGTGAGTGTGGGCACGGGAGTCTTTTGGGAACCCGTGTAGAAATGCCCATTCCCGGTGGTTAAGGCCTCAGGTGCGGACACCCGACCGGTGACGGCCCAGGGGCCCGCACGGAGTGCGGAGCCCCCGCTCCTCTCCAAGTTCTGTGTTCTAGGTTCTGCTCTAGATTCCAGACTCTGTTCTAACTGTCTAGATTACTGTGTGTTCTACTTCACTACCCTAACACTCCACCCACCAGGACCTAGGATTGGTCCCCTGTTCTAGGTGTTGTATGTTGGGTTGGATCTCAGAGTTAACTATTGCACTGCTTTGTCAGAGAATATTGCGGCTGCAATACTCCCTTGTGACGCACTCGTTGCGGGGCGCCACAAGTGCATACCAAGTCTTCACCAGAGGTTAGACCTTTCTGACAATGGGAACTATTTACCACTTCAAGGAAATCTCTGGTTTTCGCACTTCACCAAGAGTTTGAACAGCACATGGTGAGAAGTTTGGGGTGGAAACCAATGCCTCTAGGTAACCACAGGGAGGGTAACCCCTGTTACTTTTCTGAGCAACTTTGAACTTCCTGATGTCTGTAGACAGGTCCTAGATAATCGTTAATGACCAGCACTCAATCCTTATTGTTATGATGGTGCTGTTGTGGAAAGGATCGGAGATCCTCAGTCTATTATTAGAAAGATCCAAGCACTCATCTAGTCAAGAGTAGTTGCTTTTCAAGTGGTTTATTTGAAGACATATATACAAGGTGAATGGTGATAGCAAACGTTTCGGTCCTATATCGGACCTTTATCAATACGTCACTATGAATTAAAAAAATAACAAAATTACAGTGAGAACATATACAGTGCAAACAGTGCAGTATATATCTGTCTACATATATACATTATGTACAGGATTAACACTCAGTTACAAATGATAGCTGAAATGAACAGGGATACTCTGTGGTTAACATCGCATGAAACACTAGTGAAAGACTGAGAAAAAAGACTGAAGAAGACGGAATAGGAAGTATCAAAATGGAAAATTATAGATGTTACAAGGGAAATGTGGTATAGAGTGGCTAGACTAGTTACCTGTTGTTCCTGGTGAGTAGGTAAGGCTGGCTTGCGTGAGACACTGGCTAGATATGGTGGTATGTTTTAGAGAATTTGTAGAGTGTAGGGATCAGTCTCTATAGCAGCAGCAAGTAAGGCAGTGACACTCCGGCTCTGTCCAAAAACAAGTGTGTTTTATTTCACACAATGGCAAAACATACAAAAAAACAGTCCTTACATCAGGATAATAGCGTCGGCCCTAAACCTGCTCCTCCTGGAGCTCGCCTAGGGGTCCTTCCCCACCTTGGGGTCCGGTACACGCTCCCTGTGTGCTCACAGGCTCCTTTTTCACCGACTGAACTCCTCTCTAGTCTGATCTCATCTCACAACACCTTGACAGCCGTCTCTTCCGGCCTAAACTTTCTCACCTGTCTTTCCCTCCCAGCTACTTCAAAAGCCTGGGGCGGGAGATGAGGAATGGAGGCCCGCCCAAAAACCTTCCCCCATTCCTCATAGATGAGGTCCCATAACAGGCTTTACCAACAGTCACCGTTCTCAGTAACGGTGGCCACACCTACCTCACCTATGCTCATGTAAGCATCTCCCGTCCCATACATGCAGTAGCTCACCATCCTTGGGGAAACATAGCGTCCCTCTACCACCATTCCCCTTGCTACCTCACAAGAGCTATGGAGAAAAGGTGGTCATATGAACAAGGGGTATTATAGATATCTTATAGATATCTCAGATGTATTATAGATAATTTACCTTCTGAACTGGTAATTCAGTGATTCCCCTTGGGATGTAGGTTTCAACTTTTTTGTATATATGGATTTGTCTGGAAATGTATATAAGTATTTAGTTAGGACATGTGAATGTTATATGGTCATAGTAGCAGATGTGGTATTACCTTATACAATGTTGGTGTGTCCAGACTTTGTGTGTGCTGTCCTGTTTAGGAACAGTCTTAGTCCCAAGGTTTGTAGCCTATGGATATATATATATACATATTCAGAGGTTTTTAAATATCTAAATGTGTGTCCCCATAGAACTAAAAGTCCCATATGTACCGTATCTATAGTGGTAGAGGTATAGAGCCTATCCTCCTCAGTGCCAGGTGCTGTATTGTCTGTGGGTTACCTAATGGGTAGTTGTCTCTCAGCTATATGGTAAAAGGAAGAGAAGAATACCAAACTTATTAACATTATTCTTTGTTAATAAGTTTGGTATTCTTCTCTTCCTTTTACCATATAGCTGAGAGACAACTACCCATTAGGTAACCCACAGACAATACAGCACCTGGCACTGAGGAGGATAGGCTCTATACCTCTACCACTATAGATACGGTACATATGGGACTTTTAGTTCTATGGGGACACAAATTTAGATATGTAAAACCTCTGAATATGTATATATATATCCATAGGCTACAAACCTTGGGACTAAGACTGTTCCTAAACAGGACAGCACACACAAAGTCTGGACATACCAACATTGTATAAGGTAATACCACATCTGCTACTATGACCATATAACATTCACATGTCCTAACTAAACACTTATATACATTTCCAGACAAATCCATATATACAAAAAAGTTGAAACCTACATCCCAAGGGGAATCACTGAATTACCAGTTCAGAAGGTAAATTATCTATAATACATCTGAGATATCTATAAGAAGATATCTATAATACCCCTTGTTCATATGACCACCTTTTCTCCATAGCTCTACAAATTCTCTAAAACATACCACCATATCTAGCCAGTGTCTCATGCAAGCCAGCCTTACCTACTCACCAGGAACAACAGGTAACTAGTCTAGCCACTCTATACCACATTTCCCTTGTAACATCTATAATTTTCCATTTTGATACTTCCTATTTCCTCTTCTTTAGTCTTTTTTTCTCAGTCTTTCACTAGTGTCTCATGCGATGTTAACCACAGAGTATCCCTGTTCATGAGTGTTAATCCTATACATAATGTATATATGTAGACAGATATATACTCCACTGTTTGCACTGTATATATTCTCACTGTAATTTTGTTATTTTTTTACTTCATAGTGACGTATTGATAAAGGTCCGATATAGGACCGAAACGTTTGCTATCACCATTCACCTTGTATATATGTCTTCAAATAAACCACTTGAAAAGCAACTACTCTTGACTAGATGAGTGTGTAGACAGGTACTTTCACCCTGTGTGATGACCATGTGCCTATCCCCGTCTTACCCTAATCACGACCCTGTCTAGTAAGCAGGGCAGCAGGAACTCTAATCATGCTCTATGATAATGACAGAAAGGGGATAAGTTTGACAAGGGTAAAAGAAACTGAATTCAATTAAGGCTGCCTTCACATTTGCAGATGCCTCCGCAGCGTTCTGCGGAGGCATCTGCAAGTGTCTGCATGCAGACGGCAGCCCCTATCTTTATAATGGAGCGCACGGTGTCTGCAGATGCTTGCAGACCGCCGTGCACTCCCATTGCTTGCTTGCAGAACACTGCGGAGGCATCTGCAAATGTGAAGGCAGCCTAACATGGATCCCAAACAGGTGAGTAAAACAAAGGAAAGGAAAGGGAAATCAATCAAAAGGGAGATAATGAATAGGAAACCACCAAACAAACTTTCAAGTAGCAATCTCCAGGATCAGGTCTAAAACTATTTCTCTTTCACAGCTCACAACTCCATTCTTCATCGATGGAAACCACAATGCCACTAGATATCTGCAAATGCTTCATGATTCAGATATCCAGTGGTATTGAGGTTTCCATTGATGAAGAATGGCCCCCCTATCTTTGTACCCCATATACTGCACCATACCATCAATTTTAGTGTTTCAACAGTCTTGGAGGGATCTATCCACTGTGGGTTAGTGTCAGATCAATAGCGCTGGTTTTGTTTGTTAACTTCACCATTCACAGATACTGGAAGCCTGTGCTAGCATTTCTTCTGCGGTGTTGCTATCAGTGTGTCAAGAGTGGGAGAAGAGGGTTGCATTGACAATCTAACACAGTGGGCAGCACTTTGAACACATTTTATAAGTGGTCATAAACTTATAAATAACTTATGAAAGAATAAAGCTACGTTAAAACCAAGCACACCATTGTTTTTCTTATGAAATTCTCAATATGTTTGATGTGTCACATGACCAACTTCCCACTGGAAAAAATAAAGTTGGATCCAAAATGACCAACTTCAAAATGGCCACCATGGTCACCACCCATCGGGAAACGTTTTCCCCCTCCCATATACTAATGTGCCACATACAGGAAGTTGATATCACCAACCATTCACATTTTATTTAGGTGCATTCATATTAATGGCGCACCCTGTAGTGTCATGTTATCAGCACTTCTGCAGTTTGCACCAGGTGATGTGATCCAGAGAACAATGATTTCTGTTTCAGCAGAAACAATTCAATCACCTCATGAGTCTGCATAATTTTGCTTGCTGCAGGGATTTATAAATGTGGATGTTACATACATAAAACACTCGCTATGTGATGCAAACACTGTATGTTACACAACGTGCATATACACCAAACACACATGTATACATCGAGCACACACGTATGTCTGTCTGCCTGTCTACAGGTTGTGAGTGATATTGCAGCTCAGCTCAATTGAAGGGAATGAGCCTATGCTGTAATACCACATGCAACCAGCAGACAAGGTGGTGTTGTTTTTCAAAGAATGTAGTAAAATTTAATTAATTCTGGACATCCCTTTTAATACCTAAGGCTGGTTTGACACTGCAGTTTTTTTTCCTGATCAGGTTCGATCAGGTTTGTGTGCCAAAACCAGGAGAGGAATCAGCAGAGGAACTTGCAGAGAAAAACTATAAGTAAAGATTGACACCTGTTCTGAGTTTTGGAGACACTCCTGGTTTTGGCACACAAACCTGATCGAACCTGATCAGGGAAAAAACTGTGATGTGAAACCAGCCTTAGGCTTTGTGCTCACGGTCTGGAGGAGCTGCGTGTTGGACGCTACTCCTCCGGACCTGAGTGAAGCCGCGGGTGCCCACAGGGTGATCGCAACCGCCCTGTACTCACTGTGTGCGGCAAGTACTGGATGGCTTCTCCCTGCAGTCACCCGATGGGAGCTGATTGTAACTCCGCAGCATGAAATGAAGATGCGGAGGAGTGGAAAGCTGGCAACCCGCACCGCAGCTGTCAGATCGATGTGGTCGGATTAAGTATAGTGAGGATGGGATTTCTTGAAATCCCATCCACTATGCTTATACTGTACTAGGCAACATTTTGGACGCAACGGCAAGACGCTGCGTCCAAAACACTGCGCATAATGATCGTGTGCACGCACCCTTATAAGTTCTGCCTGATAACTCTCTACAAATTTAGGAATTAAGGAGGTACCCTAACCCTAATTACACCCATCATAAATATGTGCAGATTGATGTCTGCAGGGAGCGCTCCTGCTGCTATGGCTATTACAAGGATTTTTTTACCTTTCACTTCTGAGTGAGGTGAAAGGTATAAAATAAAATAAAAAATAGACTTTTTTATTTTTCCTTCCATATAGCCCTATGGGGCTTGTTTTTTGCAGGACGAGTTGTACTATTGAATGACATCATTCATTCTACCATTTAGGGTATGTGCACACGGGGGCGGGTTAGTGGCGGCGGCGGCTGGGCGGGACCCGACAGGAAGCTCCGGAGCCGTCCACCGGCTTCCTGTCGGGTCCGTGCTGCGGGAGACGGGCGGGTGTGCGGCGGTGCACAGCGGGTTAGCGCCGGCGATTCTGCAGCGGCTGGAAGCAGCACATGATTCTGCTTGCAGCCGCTGCAGAACCGGCCGGATTATAGAACATGCTCATTCTTTGCTAACCCGCTGGGAACCCAGCGGGTTAGCAACGGATGAGCATGTGTAACCCGCCGCTGTGTGCACAGCGGGTGTCGGTTTACATAGGTTTCTATGTTAATCCAAACGCCGGTTTGGATTAACATAAATTTGCATGAAATTTATGTAAACCGACCGGCGGTTTACACACCTAATCCGGCCCTAACCCGACCAGTGCGCACATACCCATAATGTACTGGAGAATGCGGAAAAAATTCCAAGTGCTTTGAAATCACAAGACTGAAATTTTACCATTTTTTTTCATTTTCTTTATTTATCATGTTAACTATATGGTAAAAATAACCTCATAAGATGATTATCTAGGTCAGTATAAGTAATCAGACATGTTTTTCTTTAATTTCTTTAATTATTTCAATGATGAAAAAAATCCAGAAATTTGTATATAAAAAAAAAATTAGCTTTAGCTGCCATTTTCCGAGACCCATAACATTTTCATTTTTCAAGATTTAGGGCTATGTGAGAGCTTACATTTTGTGCCTTGAGCTGACATTTTTACTGATACCATATTGAGGCACATGCAATGTTTTGATTCCCTTTCGTTGTATTTTATTGTAACATTGTAGTGGCCCAAAATACGTGATTCTGACTTTGTTGTTTTCTCATTACACCATTTACCAATTGGATTAATTTACTTCAGATTTTGATAGTTTACATTCTTATGAATGCAGCAATACCAAATATGTGTATTTTTATTTTTTATTTTTTATTGTTTTAATGCTATTTTCAATGTAGCTACTTTTACAGTCCATAGGGGCCCCCAAGAGAGTAGGGACCCTGGGCAACTGCCCAAACTGCCCCCCTTAATGCTGGACAACAGATGCTTTAAACAGTCTCAGTGATGCAGGGCACCTGTTTTTGTATTCATCCTGGGAGGAGGTCACTAGGATCATTTATGAATATGCCATTTAAAATGCCATTTGAAAGTGGATCGATATCATAAATGGTGCACTGTAATTTGCAATAGCATAAAGCAGGCTCAAGAGAGACTGTCATAAAAGGCATAAAAGTACCCAGCAAGAAAATAATCTCAGATTCTTTGTGAAAGCCTCTTGACTCCTTTAAGTTTTCATCTTTTCTCCCATTTACGATGTTCTGCAGTTTTATATGTTTTCTCTTATGGAGTTTTACTTATCTATCTAAAATAACACCAGAATTAAAGACCTGGAAACATTGCTGTACGTAAAACAAATATTTCTGTGGGTATGAAGACGCAGTTTTCACCTTTGGAGACATTATAAAGTTCCTAATGGACTCTACAGTAAGTAAAGTGAAACCATTAGCTAAATTGACCATTAGGGTTCAGATAATTGAAATGACCGCATTTTAAAAATGAAATATTATATGTAATATCCTATAATTATGTTAACAGGAAAAAATAAATGAGTATTAAAAGATCAAATCCATTTTTTAATTTTATTAAATGATTATCTTGTGAACTTTGATGACACCATCAGGTGTACTGACCACACTTTGTCTTGCACCGTTATTAGAAGTTTGACTTTTCATCATAGTCTAAGATAAAAAAAAATCCCTAACAAAAATGTGGCAAAAAATATGAGTTTTATCTAAGGTCTATGTTCCGTAATATGCACTTTGTTTTGTAAACTTTTATGACAGATCTGTAATGCTCGGGTGATGATGGGATTACTAGAGTCCTGGCCAGGAAATGCAGCATGCCAGACACACTTTATGCTAGCTGTCACCCTGATGCACACTCTTAACGGCCGGGTATACGTTTCACCAGCCTACCTGTCCTGGAATGGGGGACGGTGGCAGAGCACATCCCAGGTTACAATAGCAAGGAGGCTGGTCATCGGACACACAGGTCGCAGTCGGATCAAACACACCAGTACAAACAGGAAAATCAGTGCATATCCTAGGGACAAAGCCAAGACCAAAAACCAGAGCAAGAGGCAAACCAGAAGGAGCACACAAGAACTATCTACTAACCTCACCAACCAAGCACAAGTGAAAATAATCACCACTGAACCAGCGGATATGGTAGGTTTAAATCTCCCTCTATTGGATACCACTGAGGTAACACCCAGTCTCCACCCAGAGAAGCAGAGGAGGGGGCAAGGAGGATGGAGTGGATGAAACTTCCCACCACATAACTTAATCAGGAGTCAGAGCATCCCATATCTCCTGGCAACAGCTGACACAAGGGGACCCGGCATCTTAGGACCCCTGACCAGCATCATCGCTTGGAGCGACAGCATCCCTCCTCCAATACCACAATCTGTAGTAAGTCTCTCAGAGTGCAAAACATGGCCAGAGCGAGCAGCTGCACTAGCTCCGGCCTCTGGAGGTGACACCTGACCCCTCACGGCCAGTGAGGGCCGATAGGTGACCTGATAAAGAGCTGTAGTACACCTAGAAGTGCTAGGCACTCACCTGGGTGCAGAGGTATGAGAAGGATTAACACCCTTGACCACTGGACACCCACCAATTTACAAACAGCTAGACCTAATAAGATTCTTTGTAAAGGGTTTAAAGATGTAAAAGGATTCACTTTAAGAGGAATCTGTCAGTAAGATTGATTCCCCCAAAACTTAATATATGAGCAAGCAGGTCTTTAAAATCTAAATCCTTCAACATCTTTATATCTTCTAACTGTTGCTACATTCTTCAGAAGTTAGTTAGTGTTTCCATCCATATTAAATGCTCTCGGTGTGACAGAGCACTTAAAGCCACTGTCTCTTGAGGTTGTTTCTGTACTGAGCACCAGCCTCTTTAGACTGATTGAGACTGCTGGTTTTTGTCAGGTGCCAGGCAAAGGAATTAGTGGACCATCAATGAAGCTAAAGAGGCTGGTGCTGAGTGGGGAAACAACTTGGGGGGTGGAAGCTTGGCAAGTAATTAACGCCTCATTTGCTTATGAACGCTAATTATACAGCAATTGCATGTATTATTCATATCCAGCCACTTAAGGAAACAGACAGCACTCACCGAATGACTGGCGGAACTTCATTTATAACACTCGGCTAAGACCACATAGACATGGGAACAGTAGGAAGGATGACAGCAAAGTGAAAAACGTCCGTGGGTTCAACCCATTGAAGTGCAGTGTAGCATAAAATGACCATTGTTCGTTTAGCTCTCATGCTCCCTCCTGTTCCCGTGTCCATGTGGTTTTAGCCGAGTCTAATAAATGAAGTTCTGCCTGTCATCCGATGAGTGCTGTCCATTTCCTTAAGTGGCTGGCTTTGACTAAAGACTACTATACTGAGGAATGTGCACCTGGAGCAACTTCTCGAGTCTGAATCTGGTGGTATCCATTGATCCCATCGAGGATTAAGAGCATGCTATAAGATAGTGTCCGACCTTTTCTTTTTTTACTGAAATGTATTATTCATAAAGATGGCCACAGATCCTGTGGTTTTGCAGTAAAAAGAACGAACACTTTAAAGGTTTTTACAATTTTCAGAAAGATGGCAAACGTATTAAAAGTTACACTTCCCTTAATAAATCTGCATCATATAGCAGTGTTTAACTGTTTGAATTTGTTTTTAGAAGAAAAAGGTTTGGTACCGTGTTAGCCAGTTGAGAAAATGTTGATTGCTCTCAGTGTGAGAAACAAGATAATAACCTTGTTGTTGTGATACCGTTTAATGGCTAACAAAAATAAAATAAGTGATGTTACAAGGCGAGCTTTCGAGACAAGTCAGGTCTCTTCATCAGGCATGGTATCACAAGATATTGAATGAAAGGCTAGGGTCACATTTGTTATTGCAATTGCGGTTACCGCATCCAGATTTGGATGCGGTAACCGCAATTGCCATCACACACATTTTGCAGGCAAAATGTGTGGATGAAGCCGCAATCCGGTAACTGGATTGCTCCGGATGTATAATCTGGTTACCGTACAGTTTGCTTATCCCTGCTGCCGCAGGGATGAGCAAACTGTTAACTCTGTGATAAAATATTAAATATTAATAATAATTGTGGGCAACATGTCTCTAGGGGGTGCCCACCCCCCCAGAGACATGCTGCCCACTCAGCATGGCATGTCATGGGTTAATAACCCTGTACAGTAAGCTGGCTATTGTTGGCTCTGTACAATTTTCTCAATGAAGCTGCGGCTCCCTTGTCAGCTGCGCACATACTATACGTAATGTACGTATAGCATGTGCCGCTGTCCGAGGTCCTGTAGGCATTTACAGTAGATTTATGGAGGTGCGCTGCCCATAGATCTACTGTAAATGCCTACAGGACCTCAGACACATACTGAGTGGGCAGCATGTCTCTAGGGGGGTGGGCATCCCCTAGAGACATGTTGCCCACAATTATTATTAATATTTAATATTTTATGACAGCGTTAACAGTTTGCTCATCCCTGCAATAGGAGGGATGAGCAAACTGTACGGTAACCGCATTGCTCAGGATTACACATCCTGACCAATCCGGTTACCGCATTGCAGATGCTAGAACCGCTCCGAAAACTGCAGCCTGCATGATTTTTCATGCAGGCTGAAGATCCGGAGCCAGTAGCCGGATTGCTTGTAAAGTAATCCGGTTTCCATAATGGGCTCCTATGAGGAGTGTTTCCTGCTCCGGTTTTGAGCTTTTTGAAAGCTCAAAACTGGTTCAGGATTTAAAAAAAAAAAAAAAAACACAAGTGTGACCCTAGCCAAACTCAAAATATATGCATGTACAACTAAAATGATTGGACATTTGACTGAATAAAAATTACAGGGACTGGACATTTGGCGAAATAAAAAAAGCAGCCTTGGAGAGGATCTTCAATCAGGCAGGCCCAGTGGTCATAAAGTCTTTAGGACACTAATTTATAAGAAAACTTGGTATCTAAGATTTCCATGTCTTTGAACAACATTGTTTAGACTTGGTAATGAGCCATAAAACCATCAGAGATGTTCAATTCGTTGTTTTTAGTGACACTAAGGCTACATTCACATCGGCAAATGTCTATATGAAGTCTTGAATTTCAAGGAACCACAGGAACAGGCACATATTGTGCAAAGGGATGCCAAGTGATGTCTATGGACTGTTTTTTAACCCTGCTGTTCTATTCAGGTCCATATGCCACGAAATGAAATTTGAGACCCTGCAGATTATTTATTATGTGAATCTGAAACTTGTGGTTGATTGACTTTTCCTCATTTGAATGGGTTCTTACTATGAGTGTTGTTTTTTTTTGTTTACTTTTTGCAACACGCTGATTGTTAGTTCGGGTCAATATGGCCCGATAACATTTTATACGGTTCAACAGTTCACTAATTATTTCTGCCTGCATAATTTATTTGTTTTCCTGTGTACTTCATCTCATTATTCAAAAGGGTGGACGTTTCACTGTTCTTATTGTGGCACCCCAGGGTTCATGTGCCACAGTAACAACACAGAGGGTTAACTCCCTCAACACTACGCTAGCGCCTCCAGGCCAGAAGAGGGAGCTAAAGCTGCTTCCCTATATATTCTTGTATGGAGAGGAAGTGGGCAGTTCAGTGTGGAGCAGCACTGAGGAAGAAGGACCTAGGTGTAAAAGAGCTGGGTTAGGCTCACCCCTCGGTCCGCTGTCCAGTTCCAGGCCAAGCCAGGGTCTGAGGAAAGGAGACAGGAACAGAGAGCAACACACCTGGGAGACTGAGTTACCATGAAACTCACCCCAGAGGAGCGCACAGAACAGATACTGGATTCGAGGCTGTGCATGAAACATACAGCACAGTGAACACCAGATTAGTGAAGGTCCCACATCTTCACTGCACCACTAGCGAAGCAACACGGCGGGGTCAGGAACACAGGACAAGACACAAGTTGCCTAGAAAGTTGGTACCCGTGAGGGGAGACAGGGCCGGCAGCTTAACTAAAGCGGCAGCAGGACCACACACACAGTGCAGGAATAGGGAGCCAAGGACCTGGCCAGGGTGGGAGCAACCCGGCCCCTGTACAGACTCCGTGGACAGTACTCAGCTGTATTACCATCGACAGTAAAAGACCTGGAAAACTACAAAACCGTGAGTCTGTGTAATCCTTGCACTCGTGCCCCGCTCTCCCTCACAAACTGTTATCATCACTACTGCCCCGGGGACCAGGCTCTGCCCGTGGAGAGCCATCACATCACAGGCTGCCATCCATCATCCCCGGAGGTTCTGCAGCAGCGGTGGTCACCCTGACCACGTACCACGGTTGGCGTCATGACTCTATCCCCTGTAAATAACCCACAACTTTTACTTGTGGGCTCCGGACACGGTCCGGACCAAGACCTCCGTGATACTCCCCATGATACCCTGCTCCGGTACCGAGTACCCTGTCCTAGTGGGCTCCACATTAAGAGTGAGCAAGTGCTCATCCAGCAAAGTACAGCATCAAGATATGGACACTTTGTGACAGCAAAAGTTCATACGTTGTAAATGCTCAAGTGTATACAGGAAAAAACGCTGGAGAAAGACCTAAAGAAAATCAGGGTATGGCTAGGGTCACACTAGCGTCAGCCTTTTGGCTGACAGTTCCGTCTAAAACTTAGAATTCTGCAAGCCTGAGCGCATAGCATTAACGTGCTGTAACGCTGTGTTCAGGCTGCCTATTTTTTCCTATTAGTATCGATCTCCCAGCGCAGGCCGGCCACCTGACTCAGAATTACCGGATATGTGCTATTTCTGAGCGCACATGGAAACATAGTTTGCAGCGTTTTCTTGTGCGCTTAGAAATAGCGCTTGTCTGGTATATCTGTGTCAGGCTGCCTGTCTGCACTGGGAGACTGGTAACCATAGGGATATACAGGCAGCCTGAACACAGCGTTACAAGCCCATTATCGCTTTGCGCTTAGGCTGCAGAATTCTACTTGTAGACAGAACCGTCAGCCAAAAGGCTGACGCTAGTGTGGCCCTAGCCTATGTGAGTTGTTCTCGATTTGACTCATTGACTGAAAGGACAAAATGTCCCATGTGACAACATTTTCACATCCTACCAACTGGGCCAGATGTTGCGAAAAAGACAATTCACCATGCCTCAACCCCAATTGGAATAGAAGTAAGCTGCATAAAAGAAGAATTTTTTTTGAAGAATTAGGAAGATCCCTAGTTAGGCCGTATATTGAAGCCAGAAAAGTAAACCCCAGATGTGAAGGAGCAGCAGCCATTGTGAAGAATGTCCAGCAGCATGTTCAAGAAAGAGACTCCACAACCTCCACCAGCACCGCTACCAGCCACAAAAGGAAGAGATGGAGCTTCTGTCCATCTTCTTGTGACAATAAAGCAATTATGACATGTGCTGGGGGTGCAAAATATCTATGTAAAAGACGTGTTTTATTATTGTGTTCAATGTAAGAATGCATGAACCTGTTCACCCTTTTTTAGAGATAAAAAAGAAAAAACTGAAGTTTTCATTATTTTTCATTTGGTGTTTTATAAAATATGTTAACACAAAGTTATATAAATGATAAAAATCGAAAGTGTGTTTGTTATTTGTGTACACAATGCTATAAAGTGAACATAATTGCAAACAGCCCGTGTGTAACCTTTTTCTGAAAAAAAAAAAAAATTACGTTTTAATTTCATTTTTCATTTGTTTATGATCAACCATGTTCACATATAGTCTAATAATGAAATATGTATTCAAATAAAACACTTACAGTAGCTAAAAATCAACATTTTTATAGGTCGGGTCATATTGACCCAAAACAGTACAAGTGTATTGTAAATGCGATCAGAACAGCAGGGTCAACGGATCCATCATCAGTTGCCAGAGATAGGGGTGGGATGAATTCTACCTTGCTTCTGAGCATGCTCAGTACAGCATGGATCCGTACGGATCCATCCTTCACAGAGGTCCATGTTATTTCATATGGATGGATACAGATCCGTGTCTGTTTGTTTGTGTCCTCTTTTTTCAAGGCAGCCCAAAATCGGAGAAGTCTCTGAGCAGTCTTCGACAAGTCTCCGATTCTGGGTGCATGAAAAAATGGACAAAAACAGGTCCGTGAAAAAAACGGAGACACATGGATGGCCACATTATTAGGACCAATCCATGCCCATAGGATAACATGGGAGGCCATAACCGATTTGTGTCTATCCGTTCTAAAATGGATAGATACGGATTTAAAACTTGCCAGTGTGAAACCAGCCTTATCTTCAACTTTTTATCATTTGACCTTGATCAGTGACTGAAAGCTGGTCATACAAAGGAGGTAGATATTAGTGATTTTACAATTTGAGAACTAACTCCTCTGACTTCTAACTCCTCGCCTTACACATTTGTTTTAAGGGTTTGAGGGTTGAAAGAATCTGCTAAACAGTTTAATTAATCAAATATCTTGTAATTCACTAGCGTTTTTGTGAATCCAGGGAGATGCTGGAAAAACCTGCATTCCTTAGATTCCCCCGGAATCAAGCAACTGTATGCACCCACACCGGTATTACCAATGATCCGAGCTCACGTACCAGTGATAATACCGGTGTGGGGACATACAGTTGCTTCCGCTGTATACCTGTTTCTGTCGGATCCTGGGACAAATGACATTTCCCTAGGGGGTGTGTCATTTTGAACTGCATTCTGGGCATGCACAGTTCGAAAACCCAGATCTTGAGGCCCGGATCCAGTGGGATCCAGATTTGCATGGATCTGGGCTTTCATAGAGCATCATTTTAAATCATTATGCATTGTCTCGGATCCAGGTGGTAATGGTTTTTGACATGGAGACCTAAAATGCACCAAGTTGCGTTTTTGGTCTCAGGTAAAAACTGTGACCACCCGGATCCGGGACAATGCAAAACTTAATGCACCCGCAAGTTCATCCAGCCCCATTGAAAGTCAGTGGAGCCGAAGATGGATGCGGGTGCTTCAAGTTTCAGCAGAATTCACACAGATGGTGAAAAACACCAGTGTGAAACCAGCCTTACATGGATGGTGTCACTGTCACGGGTAACATTATCCTGCTTTGGTTAAGTCGAGTGATATGCCATATATTTCATAATCCCTCACACTCCCTGACCACCAATCTGCTTGCTGGATGCTAAGCAGGCCAAATGTAGCCTTTGTTTTGTGGTTTTACTGCCTGGACGTCAAGTACTAGTGTTGATGTCTGCTAGCAGCCCCATATTCTTAGCCATGGTGTAGTTTTTTTTCTTATTTTACACTACTCCATCAATAACCATTGAGACATTTTATTCCACCATACATTTTGTAGAACATTATAATTAACTTTTGACAATCTTTTCAATTCCCATTATTCAACTCTTGCAAAAAGAATGTGAACCCTAGGTAGGTGGGTACAGTGGCGGACCTTCCGACCGGGGGGCCCTGGTGCAGCATCCGATGGCTATCAGCTGTCGGCGAGGACCGGGGGGGGGGGGTTAAGGGGTGGTATCGGCCGTTGGTGAGGACTGTGGGGGGGGGTGGTGCTATCGGCCGTCGGCGTGTGATAGCAGGCGATGGGGGGTGGCATTGGCCACATGTGCTGCTGCTCCTACCTGCATCGAGCTAGCCACACAGTCCTGGGAGCCGGGGCAGCAGAGGAGAGGAGGGGCGGGCTCAGCCAGGGGAAGCAGGAAGCTTCCCTCGGTTAACCCCCTCTCCTCTGGCACACTGGCACAGGGTCATGGGGGTCGGCTGGTCGGGGCCCTGGTGCAGCTGCACCAGCTGCACCACGGTAGGTCCGCCCCTGGGTGGGTACATGTTCAGAAAGCAAACAGTGATGGAAGTAGCAGTATAGCCGGGGCATGTCGTCAAATTGGATTTGTAAAACAGGTGTGTGAAAATAGACATGTCAGCTATTTTTTTTTAATGTTTTCAATGTTTTACCAACATTCAAGCCCTTTCCCAAAAATGACAAAAGAAGAAATCTTAAGTAAAAACACATTAAAAAAGCCAGTACCTAAAAGAGGGCGCTGTTTTAACGTGGTCAGTGTGCATGTAAAATGTGACTAGTTAAACAGACTTTATGAGGTGGGCAGTAAAAGTTAAATATCTGGCTGTTGAAAAAAAAAAATTCTGATAAACAACAAATTTTCCCCCTTCATAAAAAAGATTGTGCCAGAATAGAAATGCTCAGCATAGTCACTTGTGAAAAACAAGCACAAGGTCTTTGACACTGATTATGCATTGCATTGCCTTGCTTCTGCTTTCCAGTGTATAAAGAATGAAGAAAAACATGTGTTATTGTAATTCAAAATTATTAAAATAAAGCTTGGCTCAACCGTACACAGCTGGTGCTCAGAAATAAAACTAGAATCATAGAAATTGAAAGTGAATAAATCTTCGACAATGAGAAAAAAAGAAAGAGAAAGTAGTGTCATGTTAATCTTGAACTTGTCATTTTTTATTGGTGTACTCGGAGTAATAATTCATGACATTAAATCCAACATTGCGACCCACGCAGGGGTCTTTATCAAGGATAATGAGTCTAATTGAAAGGTTACTAAAGAGAGCATGAGTTCAAGGGTTTTAAATGCCACATACTTTCCTTCCCTAGTTTCCTGTATACCCTTACCCCTAAAACGTTTCGTACGTCATTCTTGCAGGCCCATATCTACCCAGGCATACCTCCATCACTGTGCATTCCTGGCACGTCCCAATATTACTTAAATCCTTTTTTCTTATATAGCATTCGTCCTTTATAACAACACAATCAAGATTAATATCGCACTCCCTTTTTCTTTCTTTTTTCCTCATTGTGTGCCCAAGTTTTTTCCATTACTGTACATCGTAATTTTATCTTCTTTATTGCTGTTGATCAACAAATGACTGTTTTGAGTATTTGTTGAATATTGTGGGCCTTTACCTTTCTACCTCTATTGCTGAGCT
The DNA here is from genome assembly GCA_033576535.1 of Allobates femoralis. NCBI lineage: Eukaryota > Metazoa > Chordata > Amphibia > Anura > Aromobatidae > Allobates > Allobates femoralis. The sequence goes on from JARQOC010000007.1 coordinate 55,885,044, forward strand.
CTGAACTCTGATGCACTTTCACTATCCAAAACCTAAAATTACCCTAAAATGTCTGCTGTAATCCCTGCCTTAGCTTTTATACATCATATGATGGTCGCTCCTTATTGCTTGCACTGTAACACACTCATTATATAAAAGCCCCCCCGAGTATAAAATTGAAGTCTTGAAAGCCTTCAGTCATTGATGCAACCCTATTGCAATGTGTAAAATGGTGGCGGACATTTTTGGGGGGCAATTTGTGTTAGCCAATTTGAAAATTGTTTAAATTCGCCAGGCTATAAAAATGTCAAAACATTTGTCACAAATTTGATTTGCCTCAAAGTGATTCACTCATTCCTACCAGATATGTCTATCATGGGTTAGCTCCCCTGAAAATACTACTGGTATAACTGCATGATCGTTCCTTACTCCAACATTTTCTGTTGGCTCGCAGTTGGGAACCACTCCCACACATCAGATGGTTGGCTGCTTCCATTAGTTTTCATCTAATAGTGAATTTACATCTTAAAACTTGATCATTAGGAGCTTGTTATCATGTACATACTTTACACCAGGGGTCTCCAAGCTTTATGACCTTGAGAGCAACATTCAGGTCTGAAAGAGGGTTGCGATCCACATTGAGCTCAGAGCGGTTTGTGAGCCAAATGCAGCTCGTGCACCCACACAGTAGTGAAAGCCAGAGCTGAGCCACTATTAAAGGGAACCTGTCACCGCCCCCAGGGCCAAAGAGCCACCTTCAGCAGCGCCTATGCTGCATTTTGTGAAGTGACGCTTATCCCCCAGGTCCCCGGGATACCAAAATAATTACTTTATAAGAAATTACTGTAGGATTGGGAGGTATACTCCCCTCCCTGGACCTGAACACCTCACTGCTGTTATTCCTTCTCTTTGAATCTCGGAACCCTTCTCCTCTGTTCCTTGAGACTTCTCGCTGTCTGCGCAGATCCCTCAGTTCACAGACATGCTACATGAGCTCTGCCCAAGAGCTGAGGTCACAAGGTATAACGCAGGGACTAGATCACGCTCTGTGTTGTCTTATGCTGTATGCAGATTCCAGGGCTGGGAATCTGGCGAGGAGAGAAAAGGCGCAGTCATGTTGTTTGTGCATATGCCAGATTCCCAGCCCCGCAGTCTGCATAGAGCATAAAACCACACAGGGCGTTATATGCATGTGCAATCATGTCACCTCAGCTCTCAGGCAGAGCTCACAGAGCATGCCCGAGAACTGACGAAGTCTCAATGAGGAAAGGAGGAGGGGTTCTGGAGGGTTGAGCAGGAGGAGTAACAGCAGCAAGGCGTACAGGTCCAGGGAGGGGTGTATACCTCCAAGACCTAAACTAATTTCTTATAAAGTAATTATTTTGGTGTCCCTGGGGGTAGAGGGAGAAAAGTCACCTTCGCAAAATGCAACATAGGCACTGCTGAAGGTGGCTCTTTTAGTTTAATAGGCCGTGTGTGTGTGTGGGGGGGGGTGACAGGTTCGATAGCAATAGCTTTTCCCAAATAAAACACATCAAGACAGTATACCATAATCCAAGGGTTCCTACCCTACTCAGATTCAGATCTGCCCTTATATGTGGGGCTACTCACTAAGTTCACCATCTGGAAACCTGCTCTTCTTAGTTATTTGCAAGACCTGGTGCTTATGCACCAAGCTAGAAGCCCCACAGACCACAGACCTGCAAGTCACATGTGGTTTCCAAGCCACATGTCGGGGACCCCTGCTTTACTTAATGGTTTATGATTTGTGTTTGCATTGTCATTGCATTGTTAACATGATGACACGAGCAGTAGAATATGGAGCCAACACAAATTGTTCATTCATTCATTCATTAGTTCATTCATTCAATCATTACAGGGATAACATGTTTCTAGTTTATGTGTTTCGCATTGAATAGCAACTCCCATATACAGAATTCCCCCGGTCTATATGTCAGGGTTAGGTAAGACAAGTAAAGTTTGGTAGTGCTTGTCAGGTGTCAGACCTGCAGTCTGGTTAATCAACTGGAAATCACGTTCACTGCTTTACAGGCTCAAACTTGGCATAAATTTGCAATAGCAATCCATTCTATATTCTGCTTAGTCTTAACATTGTAGCGAATACAGAGAACAGGAGATCAGCACAAATACAGGCTATTATTGCTGAGGATTAGAAATGCAAGAGCTTCAAGAGGAGAGAGACACTTTGAATAAGAAGTGAAGTGTTCATGAGTAAAGTCATTCAATATGCAGAGGTGCATCAAGCCCTCACGCTGCCTGAGCCACAGGTGGGGAGCGGGGGGAAGCTAGTGGCTAGTAGCTGCTGGTGTGGAGCGGGTGCGGGGTTGGATGCTAGTGGCTAGCAGCCGCAGGTGTGGAGCGGGGGTACTTTGCTAGTGGATAGTAGCTGCTGGTGTGGAGCGGGAGGGGGGGTTGGGTGCTAGTGGCTAGTAGCCGCGGGTATGGAGCGGGGGTATTTTGCTAGTGGATAGTAGATGCTGAAGGTGTGGAGTGGGGGTGGGAGAGGGGGGGTGCTAGTAGCTAGTAGCTAGTATTCGCGGGTGTGGTGGAGCGGGGGGGTTTAGGGGGTGCTAGTAGCTGCGGAGCGGGGGGTGGTAGAGAGCATTTGTGAGCTGTAGTGCAGTCAGAAAGTCTGTGCAGCTTACCCCATTCTGCAGCCGGCGGTGCCCATCACACAGGAAGCCGCTGTGAGGTGCAGGCACCGCCCCCTTCTGTAAAGCCGCTCCCCCTGCCTGCTTGCCGCCTGGGACTCAGGGCTCACAATGTCCAATGGATGGTGCGGCCCTGTCAATATGCCTTATTAAAGGGCAACTCAGCAGGTTTTTGCTACCTCATCTTACAGCAGCATGATGTAGGCAAAGGGTCCCTGAATCCGACAATGTATCACTTAGTTTACTAGGAGCAGTGGTTATGAGACAAAGTGTTTTGAGTTAGAAATGCTGCCCCTGCCCACACCAGGCTTACTATAGATATTGTACATTGACAGTGAGCTAGTCACAGCAATGATAAGCTACTGCTGGTAAAAAAAAATATTGCAGGTAAACACCATACAGTGCAATAAAAGAGGTATCCCTGAATTCTCTGTTATCTCCTATATTATGCAGATTACATAGCAAAACACTGCTGACAGATTACTTTTAAGTCAGTATGCTACTCATGGCTTTTACAGCTGTTGAAATAAGGAAATGAACACATCACCAATTTTCTAAGTAAATATATTTTTAAATGGGCTTTTGATACACAATTCTAACCAGTTGTTGGTAACAACACATCCAGTCCACACAGGCAAATATATCCAGCCATAGATGTCCATAAATTAAGTTATGTACAGTATAATAAGTATTTTGCCCCCTTGAACTTTTCAACCTTTTGCCACATTTCAGGCTTCAAACATAAAGATATAAATTCTAATATTTTTGTGAAGAATCAACAACAAGTGGGACACAATCGTGAAGTGGAACAAAATTTATTGCATATTTAAAACATTTTTAACAAATAAAAACCTGAAAAGTGGGGCGTGCAATATTATTTGTCCCCTTTACTTTCAGTGCAGCAAATTCACTCCAGAAGTTCAGTGAGGATCTCTGAATGATCCAATGTTGTCCTAAATGTCCACCAGGCATTGCTCCCACCTAGACAGAATGCTACTCCACACTGATGAGGGGCAATACCCCGAAACAGCTGTCTGTGGATGGATACCTGGCTCTGTTAATTCCCTTGTCATATCCTTAACTTGTAACTGAGTGGGATATTGACTAAAAGGGCCACTTAATATGGTGGTTATGGTGGTCTCCGCAAGGATTCCACCCCAGGGCTAGGTCCTTCCCTGGAGAGATATCTGGCTAGTCCCGTGTTTGAGACTCTTAATCGAGGCTCCACGGACCCCATTTGCATATTCAAATTCCCAGGGTGCAATGTTGTCCTAAATGACTGGTAATGATAAATAGAATCCACCTGTGTGTAATCAAGTCTCCCTATAAATGCACCTGCTCTGTGATAGTCTTAGAGTTCTGTTTCAAGGGCAGAGAGCATCATGAAGACCAAGGAACACACCAGGCAGGTCCGAGATATTGTTGTGGTGAAGTTTAAAGCCGGATTTGGATACAAAAAGATTTCCCAAGTTTTAAACATCTCAAGGAGCACTGTGCAAGCAATCATATTGAAATGGAAGGAGTATCAGACCACTGCAAATCTACCAAGACCCGGCCGTCTCTCTAAACTTTCATCTCGAACAAGGAAAAGACTGACTGAGGTGGGAGAGTCTGTCCATAGGACAACAATCAGTCGTACACTGCACAAATCTGGCCTTTATGGAAGAGTGGCAAGAAGAAAGCCATTTCTCAAACATATCCATAAAAAGTCTCGTTTGAAGTTTGCCACAAGCCACCTGGGAGACACCAAACATGTGGAATAAGGGGCTCTGGTCAGATGAAACCAAAATCAAACTTTTTGGCCACAATGCAAAACGATATGTTTGGCGTAAAAGCAACACAGCTCATCACCCTCAAAACACCATCCCCACTGTCAAACATGGTGGTGGCAGCATAATGGTTTGGGTCTGCTTTTCTTCAGCAGGGACAGGGAAGATGGTTAAAATTGATGGGAAGATGGACGGAGCCAAATACAGGACCATTCTGGAAGAAAACCTGTTGGAGTCTGCAAAAGACCTGAGACAGGGACGGAGATTTATCTTCCAACAAGACAATGATCCCAAACATAAAGCAAAATCTACAATGGAATGGTTCAAAAATAAACGTATCCAGGTGTTAGAATGGCCAAGTCACATCCAGACCTAAATCCAATGGAGAATCTGTGGAAAGAGGTGAAAACTGCTGTTCACAAACGCTCTCCATTCAACCTCACTGAGCTACAGCTGTTCTGCAAGGAAGAATGGGCAAGAATTTCAGTCTCTCGATGTGTTAAACTGATAGAGACATACCCCAAGTGACTGCAGCTGTAATCGCAGAAAAAGGTGGCGCTACAAAGTATTAACTCAAGGGAGCCGAATAATATTGCACGCCCCACTTTTCAGTTTTTTATTTGTTAAAAAAGTTTAAAATATCCAATAAATTTGGTTCCACTTCACGATTGTGTCCCACTTGTTGTTGATTCTTCACAAAAAAAATAGAATTTATATCTTTATGTTTGAAGCCTGAAATGTGGCAAAAGTTTGAAAAGTTCAATTGGGGCGAATACTTTCACAATGCTCTGCATTGTGCACATGCAAAAAGTCAGGAAAAAACATCACACCAGCTGAAATCTATCAGAAATTAGAAAGCAATCTTGTGAATTAGTGAAATATAATATACCGTATATACTCGTGTATAAGCCGACCCGTGTATAAGCCGACCCCCCTACTTTTGCCCCCAAAACCTGGGAAAACCTATTGACTCGTGTATAAGCCGAGGGTGGACCCCAGCACAGGTATACAGCCCCCAGCAGTGTGGTATACAGGCCCCCTCAGTGGTATACAGCAGCCTCCCCAGTGGTAGTATACAGCAGCCTCCCCAGTGGTAGTATACAGTAGCCTCCCCAGTGGTATATACAGCAGCCCCAGAGGGGTATACAGCAGCCCCAGAGCTGTATACAGCAGCCCCAGAGCTGTATACAGCAGCCCCAGAGCTGTATACAGCAGCCCCAGAGGGGTATACAGCAGCCCCAGAGGGGTATATAGCAGCCCCAGAGGGGTATATAGCAGCCCCAGAGGGGTATATAGCAGCCCCAGAGCTGTATACAGCAGCCCCAGAGGGGTATACAGCAGCCCCAGAGCTGTATACAGCAGCCCCAGAGGGGTATACAGCAGCCCCAGAGGGGTATATAGCAGCCCCAGAGGGGTATACAGCAGCCCCAGAGCTGTATACAGCAGCCCCAGAGCTGTATACAGCAGCCCCAGAGGGGTATACAGTAGCCCCAGAGGGGTATATAGCAGCCCCAGAGGGTATACAGCAGCCCCAGAGGGGTATATAGCAGCCCCAGAGGGGTATACAGCAGCCCCAGAGCTGTATACAGCAGCCCCAGAGGGGTATACAGCAGCCCCAGAGGGGTATATAGCAGCCCCAGAGGGGTATACAGCAGCCCCAGAGCTGTATACAGCAGCCCCAGAGCTGTATACAGCAGCCCCAGAGGGGTATACAGTAGCCCCAGCCCCAGAGGGGTATATAGCAGCCCCAGAGGGGTATATAGCAGCCCCAGAGGGGTATACAGCAGCCCCAGCCCCAGAGGGGTATATAGCAGCCCCAGAGGGTATATAGCAGCCCCAGAGGGGTATATAGCAGCCCCAGAGGGGTATACAGCAGCCCCAGCGCTGTATACAGCAGCCCCAGAGCTGTATACAGCAGCCCCAGCCCCAGAGGGGTATATAGCAGCCCCAGCCCCAGAGGGGTATATAGCAGCCCCAGAGGGGTGTACAGCAGCCCCAGAGGGGTATACAGCAGCCCCAGAGGGGTATTTAGCAGCCCCAGAGGGGTATACAGCAGCCGCCGCTGTATACAGCAGCCCCCGCTGTATACAGCGGTACCCGGCTGTATACAGCCCTCCCCCCTGGTATACCGGGCCCCCCCTGTGGCCACCTGTAAAGGAAGCGATGATTATACTTATCGGGTCGCCGACGCCGACGCCGCCGCTCTGTCACCGTCCGTCACCGCGCTCCTTCCCGTCTTCATGCTTCCTTCACGGGCGCACAGAAAATGACGTCATTTCCTGTGCGACGGTGAAGGAAGCATGAAGACCAGGAGGAGCGCGGTGACGGACGGTGACAGAGCGGCGGCGTCGGCGTCGGCGACCCGATAAGTATAATCATCGCTTCCTTTACAGGTTGCCACAGGGGGGGCCCGGTATACCACGGGGGGGCTGTATATTTTTTTTTTTTTTATTATTACCGTATATACTCGTGTATAAGCCGAGAGGGGACTTTTCAGCACATTTTTTGTGCTGAAAAACTCGGCTTATACACGAGTATATACGGTAAGCTGGTTCAACTGATGGTCGATAAAAAGGTGTTTCATTTTTAATGACATTTTTAGCTGACACACCCGAAACACCTCAACCAGGGTCGGCTCCAGATTTTTGTGGGCCTGGGCAAAAAGAGTCTCCATGGGCCCCTTTAACACTCTGTCCGCACTGCTGCACATCTGCACCATAAGCCACACCCCAGGTGTACACAGATGAAAATAAGAAAATATTTATTCCTTATTAATTGAAGCTTCCCTGGTGGTGTAAAAGGGAGCTGTCTTTTTCACTAATTGTAAATGTACTAGGGTAGAATACGGAGGCAATGAATCTATAGTTAGTGTCTTTCTGCAAACTATATTAGACACACGCAGCTCTGCTACATGCCCATAAATGTAGATGGCTCTGCTACATGCACATGTAGACACAAGTTACTGATTGCAGGAAGGGGGGAGGGGAGACCTGCAGCCAATATACTCACAAGGCTGGATCTAGTGGTTGGCATCCACCTCAATAGTCATAAAAAATTGTAGAGACGATCCAGTGGCATGCTTCATATTCCTTTTATTGTGAAATCATAAAATCATCACAGCGCACAGGGGGTGCCGCTGGACGCGTTTTGGAGGAACTAGCCTCCTTAATCATCAACCATGATTAAGGAGGCTAGTTCCTCCGAAACGTGTCCAGCGGCACCCCCTGTGCACTGTGATGATTTTATGATTTCACAATAAAAGGAATATGAAGCATGCCACTGGATCGTCTCTACAATTTCTTATGACATGTAGACATACACAGCTCTGCCACATGGATACCAGACTCACAGTTCTGCGACTTGCACACTACACACACACAGCTCTGCTACATGCCTAATACATACACATAAAGGCACACACAACTCTGCTACATACCCAATACATCCACACTACACACACATCTTTACTACATGAACATAGAGATACTCAAACTCACACAGCTCTGCTGCATGCAGAATAAACTCACAACTCTGCTACATGAACATACAGATACAGACACACAGCTCTGCTATATGCCCAATACATGCATACTACACACAGAGCTCTGCTACATGCACATACAGACTCATGCAGCTCTGCAACATGAACACTACACTGACAGCTGTGCTACATGCCTAATACATGCACACTACACACACAACTCTGCTACATGAACATACAGATACACACACACACCTCTGCTACATGCTCAATACATGCACACTACACACACAGCTTTGCTACAAGAACATACAGATACATATACACAGTTCTGCTACATGAACATACAGATACACACACACAGATCTGCTACATGGACACTACATTCACATACACAGATACACACACGGCTCTGCTACATGCTCAATATATGCACACTACACACACAGCTCTGCTACTTAAAATATAGATACACACACAGCTGTGCTACATGGACACTACATCTACATACACAGATACACACAGCTCTGCTACATGCCCAATACATGCACATACAAACACACACAGCTCTGCTACATGGGCAATACATGCACACAGAAACACACATATACACAGGTCTTTTACATGGACAGTGCATGCACATACAGATACACATATATTACCACATTCAGATGATCTTCATCCGTGCAGAGCAGAGAGAAGCCACTGGGAGCTGCAGGAGGCTGCAGAACTTGAGCAGCAGCATAACTTCAAGGGCCTTAATTTCAGTTATGTGATCAGTCACATGACTGGAACTGTCAGGTCCTTCATCCTCTATTCAGCTCCCGGTAAGCTTCTTCTCCTGCTGTGTACCGATCACCTAGATCAGTGCAGAGCAGGAGGAGAGAGAGGGAGAGAGGGCAGCTGTGTGTGATCTCACTGCTTCCCTCACAGACAGCTGTGGGCCCTCTCACTGCTTCAAGGCCCTGGCACCTGCCCGGGTATGCCAGGTGCTGGCGCCGGGCCTGCTGGCAAACGTTTTATTGCAAAACATACTGATGGCATTGGTTACAGAATTTATATCATGATCCCTAGTCAAAGTCATCTAGATCTAGCCTGTCCGCTCCACCAGTCTCAAGTGGATCACAAATAATGGTTGGTGGCCACGCATACTGCCACGCATATTGTATTATGCTTTGTATTGTATTGTATTGTTTTTTGCATTGTATTGTATTTTCTGATAACTGTTTCTTATGATTGTTTAAATATGAACCTCTGTATTGTGAAGCGCTGCAGAATATGTTAGCGCTATATAAATAAAGATTATTATTATTCTTTATTGTAACCTGTGCAAACAACACAGAGCATGGCTACAACATTCTTCCCTAGAAGTCGACCACTAACGTTCTGTACTGGCAGATGCCTGCTGCAAAGTACACTGCTGTTAAGCAGAGAAGCTAAGGAAAGATTAATACCACCATAATCATCCAAAAAAAAATCAAACAAATACCAACGCTGGGGATATAAACTCTTTAATAAGGCTAATCTCTCACCTTCTATAGTTTACTTGCTTAAAGGATTCTTTTTATACATGCGATTGCAGCTGAAAGAATAACAAATTGCCTTTGTGGTTTCTAGGGATGAGCTCTATAAAAGTACTATAACATGGAGCACACAAAAAAAAGAGAGAAAACCCTCTACATGTTCATGAACATACGGTATATGGTACCTGAGATAATGGAGATGCGGCTATTCTGGTTTGGATGATGTATAATCAAACTAGGATAGCCCGTCCGTCACATTTGCAATTCCTGTGGATTTGTGCATCTGGCGTACCCTACTTAGAGCACTGCATGGGGCAATGTTTGAGGACTGAATGACAGATACAGATAATAATATGATTGCACTTGATTTCAGATCTCATCTGTCACACAAAGCTTGAAGACATAGGAGCTGTTCACAGTAGTGGATGATAGGCAAATGTCTAGATAAGAATCAGGTCAGGAATGAAGGGGAAGAAGGAGGTGAGCTTGCAGTGAAGCATAGACTTTCATTTTTTCTTGTATATATTAGTGAATGACAGAATGTGCTGGCTGGGAAATGAACTGTATAGAGAGTCCTCTGCACCCAGCATTATTATTCACAAAGAGATGTGATGCACCCAGAGGATGATATAGTTAGATGCTGTCATGTTCCTAATAGAAAAGCTGACGCCGAGAAATCCATTTTTGATGTGTTTCAGAATCTGATGGATTTGATATAGACTACATGTACATATAGCTTTCTACCGTAGGGTGTTATTCAGATGTCTATACTATCTGAATATTAGGCTACAAAAGTGATTGATGCTGCAGTAGATGAGTATCTTCAAAAATATCCAAGATAAATTGTCAATATGGTAATGCTGTCCACGGGGGGATGTTTGAGAAAGTTTTACACTTTCTGTCCTACTGTGGAAGGTCGAAGCAGCGCTACGACAGTTATGGAACCTAGGCCAATGCCTTTGCACTGACAATTGATGAGAGGATTTAGCAGAATGATATTTCAGTGTTATATGGCACCACTGTGATATTCGCCACTTCCAGCGGGTACAGTAATGTCAGAATCGAGAGCCTTTCTTTCTACCTATAACCGTTAAAAAATTACTAAGTAAAATTCAATATATCCAGGTGCTAAGATCTGTAAACTAATAGTAAAGATTAATGAGTCACTTTGGAATAAATCAAATGCTTTTCAAATGTTACAAAAAGTCTGAATTCACTAAGCATCAATTTTTGGGGGGATTCTGTCAAAGGGTTTAAAGCACTAGGTCAGGGTAGTAAGGTTGAGTCCGCACATCGTGACCCCAGGCCCACAACATTTCACACCCCGCCTGGCTCTCCAATTAAAAGTTTAGTTTATCATCACCCTCAATGAGGGACAAAGTACATAATGAGTCCACAAAGTCACTCAAAAGCTCTTTACTTAAACAGTCTCGTGAAACACAGGCACCGTACCTAAATGTTGCACAGTTTGGGAATATTTACAGTTCTTTGCTTTGATGCCGACTTTTCCCCACATCTCAACACCTCAGGTTTCCACCCAGCACGTCTGGCACCCTAATCTCTGGCTGCAAACTATGCATGTTTCCACCAACTACAACCCTTTTGTTCCCATAGGAAACTCCTCGCTTCAAATGTGTGGCCAATCATTGTAAACCTTTACTGTCAGCAACTTATCCACCAGTTCCTTGGTGTCCATGCTGACGTTCATGTACATCTCCCGCAGGGATAAGTGGCAGGGGTTGAATTAATTAATGGTAATTGTTCCTGCAAATTCTGGTCTCCTTCTGGGGACTCTCCTAGTTGACCACCGTGCGCATTCTCTTTTATGGACTAAGCACCACCCACTAAGAGTACCAATATTCACATTTATTAACTCCTGACTATAGGGGAAGCAGTCTTACCCCTTACCTTGGCCCCTAGAGGCAGCAGATAGTTACACAAGAAAAGGTATAACTATATCATTTTTACAAACCCATGAGTACAGAGCAATTTCCACAGTAAGAGGGATAACGTACTCCTACAACCCCTTAAAATTCCTCTCATGTGAATCTCTTAAATATGGCCGCCAATTGTTATTTTGCTGAATAGTAGAAGTTCAAGAAAGGGCTTAAAAAAGCCTTATACTCTTATAGTGGCTCACCTGTCCCAGTCGTTTGCTGGCTCCCGCCTGCTCTGGTCTTCACAGTCACTGATTGGAGGGGGCCGTAAAGGCTGTGGTGAAGGGATAGGTAAGCAATGAGGCAAGTATAATGCTTTATTTTAACCGGTATGTTTATTATGCTCTGGGATCTGAGAATAATCCAAAGAATAATAAGGCTCGTTTACTTCACTTTGGCCAAAATTCAATTTCAGTTTCTGGACTAAAATTAAACTACCTGCCGAATAAAAATGTCACTGATTGGCTCCTCACTAATAATCATATACGTATTTAAAGGGAACCTGATCCCTAAAAATCAGCCCCCAGCCTAGTAATACCTGTCCCTGCACCATCATTAATGTATTCAGCCATCCCTTTGTGTAAAAAATGAGTATTTATAAAGTTTATAAAAGTGATTTTAGTACCTGCTGAACAGCGGCTTCTCAGTGCTTGAGAAGTCTCGAAAGGCGTTCCCTGTGGCTTCTCATCGCCGCCTGTAATTCAATTATTCACGCCCCGATGAGCGTGCTAATCAATAGTGATCCTTCTCATCCACCTACATGGGCGGTATAGCCGGTATGATGCTAATCGCGTCATATCCGGCTATACTGACGTCAGCTGACGTCAGTACACCCATTTGGGTGTAGAGGACTGTGCGATGCGCATTGCGCTTGCGCGAGTTTGCTTTATGGCAGCTCATCTGAGAAACTGCAGTTCAGCAGGTACTAAAATCACTTTTATAAACTTTATAAATACCCATTTCTTATACAAAAGGATGGCTAGAATACATTAATGATGGTGCAGGGACAGGTATTAATAGGCTGGGGGCTGATTTTTAGGGGTCAGGTTCCCTTTAATGTAAATATTTCTTAGAAATATGTATTAAGGGATGAAGCAGTGGATAAAACCATCACTAGCAAGCACTTTGACATGTTCGTGGATATTTACCAGGATATGTCTAATAGAAACAGGTCCATTTCACGGTAAGGGCACCTACTCCTATTTTGAGAATGTGGGGGGAACCGATCCTTGTCATCTGCTGCCAAGAAAATAAAATCCTGGTATGCACCAATGAAGATACATAGATACACATGACAAGAGTGTAATTTTGTCTTCTCCATCACTCAAGTTACCATTCATACCTATAGCTCTGACATTCAGGATGCCATCCTTGTGCAATCTGAGTGCTGACCTTGATAATTGTGAAAAGGAAAAGCCTTCCAATCAATTTTTATTCGATACATGAAAATCACTGATGAAACTCGGACCATTGTTTTTTACGTACCCTCCAAAAAGTTACTGCTATGAATGAGCCCTAACAAAGACATTGGTGACTGGAAGTGGTTACAAGATGACAGCAATCAAAGTAATTTAGGAAGCAATAAAATGCAATTCCAAGAGCAAAATAATCATCATCTACTATGACATTTCACTCACTATATGTAATGAGTTACTCACTTTGATTGGCCCACAAGGTAGCAATAGGAACACTTTACATTTAAAAGTCCAGATGGTTTATTAAATGCTTCATAAAATGGCACAGGATAAAGAAAACATCAGCCTTTCTTCGGCTTTAGAGGAACATAAATAAACAGTGTATAGTCCGTTTGGCTGACAGGTACGCCGCATGTTCAGATCCATGTTTACATAGTACTATCCCACTGGAGGTTTCTCAGCGACCATTTACACTGACCCTAGCTATTAGACATAACCCCGTCCACGAGGATTACCTTTCAGGAGTTTTGACAGCCTCCATACACTGGCTCCGGTCAGCCTACAACAGGGGCGCCGTCTGACAAACTGATCACGTGCCAAACACAGTTTTATGATATCAACTGAGGTACACCCATGGGTGGAGGTATGTGGATAGTCAGTCTCACTTATCTACTTGTCTCTCCAGCTATCCATAAACCTGGAACTTTAATGCCTTTAAAAAATTCAGAGCACTACAGGTATCAGAGAAGACATTCCAGATTTACATCCCAGAAGTCGTCCTTTTACACTATGGTAATTTATTCTAAAAAATATGTAGTAATATAACTTCTATAAACTAAAGTAATAACCATTACAGAGATCTGTCTAATGATCTTTTTATATGTAGGTCTATATCCACAATATCTTTTGAAAAGAAGATTTCACCATCTTCATAGAAAAAGAAAAGGCATTACGTAAGTCTGTAAGGAATACTTAGAAACTTCACCTCTAAAGTTTGCAGAATTTTGAATCTAGCTACAGGCTATAATACCAGATAACTAGGGTCAATTAAAAGGATTCTCTAATCAACATATTAAATCTGATCAAAATTTGATCTGAAATAGTGAAAAAAAGACATACTCAACCCTGGACTCTATCAATAAAATAAACGTTTCTCTCCAACAGAGTTGGTAAAAATTATTCACACATCTTATTCTATCAACCATCACCATGGTCTGTGGCCGCTGGATGGGAGAGGGAGAACGACTTTTAGTTGGCAGCATCTGCAGTTCTTGTTTTGATTAGCTGCGTAGTGGTGGCATCACATGTGCCAATGTTCTGCCACATTGACTAATTAGAAGAAAAAGGCGGACTCTGATGGTAAGAGATGATACTCCTTCCTATCCAGCAACTCCAGATCACTGCCATGACTATTAGAATGGAAAATGTAAATTGATTTTTACCAACTGTGCTCCTCAAGAGTAAACAAATCAGGGGTAAAAAGGGATGGATGAACACCATCCAAAAATGATCAAAGATGTCCATTAATTGTGAAGATAATTTGCTACGCGTTTCAGAAGTTCCCCCTCTTTCTTCAGGACAAAATCATATATCATTTTGACCTGAAGAAGGATGTGGACCTTCCAAAATGTGTAGGCTAAAAAAATCATTATCGTCACAATTGTTGGACATCTTTGCTCATTTTCAGATACAGCAGCGCAGCATTCATTCATCCTTTTTACCCCCAGATTTGTTTGCCTCGTGGAGCTGCAGAAGCTGTAAGAGCTCACACATAATTACAGGGGTTGTGACTTTCACAACTCCCTAAGGCGGGTTTCACAACACCGTTTTGTTCCTGTCCGTGGGGATCCTGTTTTTAGCAGGACCACACAGACAGAAACAGACAGGTCTGGATTGTAACTCCAGATGCCATTTCTGTGTCTGGATCCTGAATTTGAGGGGTCCAGAGACAAAAAGAGCTGGGAGGAAATGAGTCAAGCAAGTGGTTTCGGCGCTGTTACTTTCACTTTAGCAGTGTATCTACGTACACTGCTAAAGTGAAATTAAAGAAAGGAATGGTTAAAAATAAATGCTCACCTCTCTGCAGTGTGTCTCGCGATGTGAGGCGTCCACCTCCGATGGCTGCAAGGACCTTAATCAACTGACCGGGAAGGGGCGGCAACCTGATCAGCTGATGTGTCACATGACAACATCAGCTGAGCGGTTTAAATCACCCGCTGATCGGTTTTGGTGGGCAATTTAAACTGCTCAGCTGATGCTGTCATATGACACATCAGCTGATCGGGTTGCCCTGCCCCACCCGGTCAGCTGATCAAGATCCTGCAGCCATCGGATGTGGACGCCTCGCATCACAGGACACTCGGCAGAGAGGTGAGCATTTTTTTTTTTTTTAACCGTTCCTTTCACTTTAGCAGTTTATGTAGATACACTGCTAAAGTGAAATTACAGGGACAGAGCAGTTTTAGAGTACTGAGCATGCTGGATCTAGGAAATTATCCTGTATTTTCCTGGACCTGGCACCCATAGACCCCCATGTTAAGTGTGCCGGATCGTCCCGGATTCATTTCTGTCTGGTTTGGTCCGGTTTTTTCACTGAACCCCAAAAGCAGAGCAGTCTCCAATTTTGGGTCTGGGAAAAAGCAGGGCAGAAATAAATCCGGGACTGAACTGGCAGAGTCGGATAGCCATTTATGGCCAATCCAGCACCACAGGGGTACATTGGAGGCAAAACAAGATCCTTTTCAAAACACACAGAATAGGATCCCAAAAAACGTGGTATGAAGCCAGCCTAAGGTGAGCCTTTTGTGTAAATCATCCATTTAATTATAACACAGATAAGACCCTATTTGTGTGCTTTTTTTCATGCCAGTTGCCCATTCCTCAAGAGTAAAAGAAGCTTAAGTTACCCCTGCAGTCAGATCATTGCTTGTTGTTACAACATGGCTTCTGATCCTGGAGCCAGTGGCTGCAGCAGCACTGGAGCGGGGTGAGAGTAGCTTTTCTTTATCATCTTCACTTCATGACTCTACACTTGCAGATTAAACTTTTAAGTGGAGATTTCCTTTAAAGATGTTTAACGAAATATGAGAACTGTAAAATGTAAAAGTGGACATTTGCTCTATGAAGATAATTTTTTCTGACATACAGCTACTTTGATCTTTGTAGTTCCCTGGCAGTGTCTCATTTTGGCACAGGAGATTAAAGTCTTTATAGGTGTATCCAGTTATTAGGAGGACAGGGACTCAGGATGGCTGTGCCGGGGAGAAGGCAACGATCCAAGCTAAAGACTTAGATTTGCATATTGCTATTTATTTATTCAAACTGTCCATCATCTTTCAGTGAAATCCATGAGCGTTCTCAGAGTGATGTAAATACTTGCCTGGAACATTTGGTTTTCCAAGACTGACAGGCACACAACTGTTCTGTGTACTTAACGTTAGTATGTGAGAGGGTAAAATAACCCAGGAGTATGTGATGTTGTGCATAACAGGGAATATTAATGTGGCAGCATGCATGTGCCCTTATACGCTGTTTAACCCCTTCACGACCTTGCCATTTCTCTTTTTTGCACTTTCATTTTTTCTCCCATTCTTCCAAGAGCCTTAACTTTTTTATTTTTCCGTCAATATAGATTTATGAGGGTTGGGTTTTTTTCGCAGCGAGTTGTACATTTGAATTTTTTCATTTATTTTGCTATATAGTGTACTGGAAAATGGGAAAAGACTCCTGTTCACTGTATGGTAAAACTGAGGTGTCGGTATGATGCCTCAGGTCGGTACAAGTTTGTAGATACCAGACATGTATACTTTTACTGTTATCTAAATGGTGAAAAAAAATCAGAAGTTTTTAAAGAAAATAATTTCGCTTTTGGTGCCATTTCCCGCAACCCATAGCGTTTCAATTTTTGGGATCTGGGGCTGTGTGATGGCTTATTTTTTGCATCTTGAGCTGACATTTTTAATCAAACTATTTTCGAGTACACGCGCTGTTTTGATCACCCGTTATTACAATGTTGCAGCAACCGAAAAAAAATTTAATTTCGGCATTTTGACTTTTTTTCTACGTTATGCAGTTTACACATCAAATTAATTGATTATATATTTTGATAGATCTGGCATTTCTGAATGTAGCATTACCAATTATGTGTATTTTTTAATAGTTTTATATTCAATGGGGAAAAAGGGAAGTAATTTGAACTTTTATGCTTTTTATATTCTTTTTATTTTTCATATTTTTAAAAACCTCTTTTAGACTTACTATATTTTAGATGTCCTTTTACAGCACCTCAACACTGGTTAGTCTGATAACTTGTGCTGTACAGAGCCGTGCTGCTGAATGTCTCAGCACAGCACTAATGATCATTTTCTGTGAATGCAGACATCCACTCGAAGTGGGTCATGACAGCGTCCTCACAGGACCCCACACTCTCATGGCAACTAATCGACACCCTGATGCCGGAATTCAATAATGCAATCCCTGCTGTGTCTCTTTAGATCGTGCTGTTACTGGTTGACAGTGCGATCTAAGGCCGGCTTCACACTACGAGTGTGATCTGATCCGTGGCTGTCCGCTTGAGCTAGAGAGCCCCGGACCGGATCAGCACACAGAACCGGAGGAGGACGCAGCTGCCGCCACTGATTAGTCAGCACCGCAGCTCTCGGGGAGCTAGCCGCGGTCTTGAACTGTCAGGAGGTGCCGGCGCTGAACTTCAGCACACCGGCTGTCCTCTCCTGACAGTTCCGGAACGCGGCTAGCTCCATGTGAGCGGCGGTCCTGACAAATCAGTGGCAGCAGCTGTGTCTGGCTGCACACTGGACCGTAGGGCAAATTGGCTCAAGCGGACAGCCACGGATCGGATCACACTCGTAGTGTGAAGCTGGCCTAAGAGGTTAACAGCAGTGTTGTTATCTGCACATGTCGGCTGATCAGATCAGCTGTTCACCTTCAATATAATACTTTTGAGAATTAAACAACCTTTTGCTAATGTCATGATGTGAGACACCACAGGACACCTTCAGAAGGTCTTATCCAGTTCATGACTCGATGGGCGAGAGCTATTTTGAAGGCACGATTGGATTTTATACAATATTAGGTGGCGGTTTTAATGTTATGACTGATTTGTATATATTTTTAAGGGTTAAGTCTAGCTGGATGGGAATGCTATTGCGGGCATCCTCAAATGGAAAAATAAATGTTCTATGTCCTATGTAACACTTATGGTACCTTTACACGCCGCCACAGCAGGATGGATACCAATGGCTACTTCACGTGCACGAGCACGCCCAAACGGTTACCAACGGGAAACGCACCACCTTTACACGCCGCCACAAGGTGCGCTACGCTACGCTACATCTGTAACTAGCTACATCGCCGGGTGTCTCAAGTAGCCATCTGTAGCTCAGCGTACCTCATTTACACACCGCTACAACCAGCTACTATGGGCTGACCTGGTGCAGCAGGGACAGCACATAGGCGTGCCACAATTGTGGATTACGAGACGTCCGTACGCTGATAGGACAACGCAAGAATATCATGATTGGGCAGGCATCGCAGGAGGCTGATTAATACATGACGCTCGAGCGATTGTGTAGTGTGACTGGTCAGCTCCTTAAATATGCCGCCCTGTGCGGCGACAACCAATCGCTACGCAGCATCTTCCACCAATGATCGCAGATGGGGCGCGGTAACACGGAGCCTGGGTGACGCCTTAGCTACATTGCAGCTACATCGCCGGGTGTCCACAGTTCCCTTCTGTGGGTTCTTTACACGCCGATACAGCTCGCTACAATCGGCGATGTAGCCATCTGTTTATGGGCAGTGCACGGATACAGATGTATCTGTAGCCGGCTGTGTCGTCCCGTCTTCAGACGCCGCTACTACGGGCGATATTGGCGCGACAAGCTACATTTGTAGCTTGTAGCGGATTGTATCCATCCTGCTGTGGCGGCGTGTAAAGGTACCATTAAGGTACCTTTACACGCCGCTACAACAGGATGGATACAATCCGCTACTTCACGTGCACGAGCACGGCCAAACGGTTACAAACGGGAAACGCACCACCTTTACACGCCGCCACAAGGTGCGCTACGCTACGCTACGCTACATCTATAGCTAGCTACATCGCCGGGTGTCTCAAGTAGCCATCTGTAGCTCATCGTACCTCATTTACACACCACTACAACCAGCTAATATGGGCGTACCTGGTGCAGCAGGGACAGCACATAGGCGTGCTACAATTGTGGATTACGGGACGTCCGTACGCTGATAGGACAAAGCAATAATACCATGATTGGGCAGGCATCGCAGGAGGCTGATTAATACTTGACGCTCGAGCAATTGTGTAGTGTGACTGGTCAGCTCCTTAAATATGCCACCCTATGCAGCGACTACCAATCGTAACGCAGGAGCTTCCTCCAATGATCGCTGAAGGGGCGCGGTATCCCGGAGGCTGTGTCACACCCCAGCTACATACCAGGTACATCGCCTGGTGTATAGACATCCCTTCTGTAGCTTCTTTACACGCCGATACAGCTCGCTACAATCGGCTTTGTTGCCATCTGTTTATGGGCAGTGCACGGATACAGATGTATCTGTAGCCGGCTGTGTCGTCCCGTCTTCAGACGCCGCTACTACGGGCGATATTGGCGCGACAAGCTACATTTGTAGCCTGTAGCGGGTTGTATCCATCCTGTTGTGGCGGCGTGTAAAGGTACCTTTAATGATGGAATCTAATTACTCCTCTGCGACATATTCTGCATGAATTGCACCTACACATTTACACATGCTGAGCATATTCTGCCACTTGTACTGTGATGAATTAATTGCCATTTATTTACTAGTGGCAAAATATTCCTTTGGGGGAATGAGCAGCACTTGTTCTGTATATCAATGAGAATGGTGAAATAATTGGAGTGCGAGGTCTCAAGTAGATGATTGGATTACAGATCTCTGTTGTAGAAATTAATTGATTGCTATTGCAGATGCTGTTCCATACTATGTGCCTAGGAAGTTTATGTTTTTATTTCTTCTTCATGGGTTCAAAGAGTACAGTGTGTGCTGCATCTCAGAGCCCATCAGTGACACAAAAATCATACATATTGGATGTAACAATATTAAAAGTTAACATCAACCCCTTAACGAGCCTTGCCATATGACTAAAGATATCTAAAAGCAATTCAAGAATGCGCACATAGGGTAATACCTTCTTTTATAAGGCTAAAATATGTGTAAAGAGGGAGCTGCTCACCTGATGCAGTTGTGAGAACCCACAACTGGTAATGATCGCTCATCTATGAGTGGTTGCTGCAGGACCGTACTTCCACAGGTCACCGTGGTTCCCTGAGGAAGGAGTTGAGAGATAACTCCGAAACATGTTGGACAAATAAAGAAGAATCCTGTTTGATCCAGACATTCCCGTGTGACTGTTTTGTTATCTCCATTAATTGAAGTGGCAGCGCGGACCCACGGTACTTTGTCCTACAAGCTGATATGACTAAAGATAAGAAGCCAAACCAGAAACTCAATGTGCAGACATGTGTTTCGGGGTATTTGCCCCTCATCAATACAAAGTAAGGAATCTCATTTGGCTAGGTGAGAGGCCTCTGAATGTGTTTCTCTAGCGTCACCTATTGGATAAAGGAATTCTAAAAGTCAATATTGACCCCTTTACGAGCCTTGATACATGACTAAGGATAAGAAGCCAAATCAGATACTCAATTTTCAGACATGTGTTTTAGAGTATTTTCCCCTCAAAAGTGCAAAGAAAGATCTGATTTTGCTTGTGAGAGGCTTCTGTCTGGGTTTCTCTAGCGCCACCTATTAGATCATAGAATCATGGAATGCTAGAGTTGGAAGAGACCTCCTGCTTCATCTGGTCCAACCCCCTGCTCAAAGCAGGATTCACTAGATCACCCCAGACAGATGTCTGTCCAGCCTCTGTTTGAAGACTTCCATTGAAGGAGAACTCACCACCTTTTGTAGCCGCCTGTTCTACTCATTGATCACCCTCACTGTTAAAAATTTTTTCTAAAACTTAATCTTTGTCTCCTCCCATTCAGATTTATCCCATTGCTTCTAGTCTTTCCTTGTACAACTGAGAATAAAGCTGATCCCTCTATGTTGTGACAACCCTCAAGATATTTGTTTACACCTATTAACTCTCCTCTCAGTCATTTTTGCAAGGTAAACATTCCCAAATCATGTAATAAACCCTTATAAGACATGGTTGGCAGACTGGTTATTGCTGTCTTTTTTAAAATGTCGTGCAGAACAGATGAGGTTTGACCAAACAGGAGTAGTGGGTGTGTTGTGTTTTTTTTACTGTTTACTATAAATTCTTGGTGGACAGGTCTAATTTGGTGTGACACCATGAATTTCGGGAATAGTACAAGGTGAGAACACAAAACTGGTATTAACCCCATTATTACTCAGTGTGCCACCCCCAACCATGGCCGTTGGAAGAGACAGGTAAAGCTCCTGGAAATAGTGCTACGATAAATGTACCATTTTCAGGGGCAGCTGTAGACTGCAGTTTTCAGCGTGGGGGGCCCAGAACGTTTTGGCCTTACCATGCTGAGAATCCCAACCACCAGCTGCCTGGTTTTACCTGGCTGTCTATCAAAATACGGCAGGAGCCCACATATTTTTTATTAAATGATTTATTTAAATAATTTTATTATTTATTTAAATAAATAAATAAAAAAAAAATATTGGTTTTCCCTGTATTTTGCTTGCCTGCCAAGGTAATGCCAGGCAGCTGGGGGTGGCAGATCATAGCTGTCCGCTATATCTGTGCTGACAATCAAAAATACCGTGAAGCACTACATCATTTTTTAAAATGATTTATTTATTTTTACATTACTATGGAGCAGAAAGCAGAATAATCTTTTGCAGATCTTTGCACACTCTAACATTTAGATCTCTTTTAGTCCTCTGTAGCAATCCTAATTATTAACGATATTAACGAGCCTTGCCATATGACTAAGGATAAGAAGCCAAACCAGAAACTCAATTTGCAGACACATGTTTCAGGGTATTTTTCCCACATCAGTGCAAAGCTAAGGATCTGATTTGGCAGGGTAAAAGGCCTCTGACTGGGTTTCTATAGCACCACCTATTTGATGCAGCAATTCTAAAAGTCAATATCGACCCCTTAGGGTTTAAGGATTAGAAGCCAAACCAGAAAGTCAGTCTGCAGAGATGTATTTCAGGATGTTAGCCCTTCATCAGTGCACTTAAGTAATCTGTAATATTTTTTTATACCATAACTAAGTTGACATGTGAATTTTGATCAAGACCAAACAAATAATCAGTCTCGGTACACATCTCCACTGGAGCCTAAACTATTTTGAGTGATAAAATTTCACTGTATTCTGAACTACTTATTTTTTGGAAGTATGTTAAAAACATGACAGATGTATTGTAATCATTATGGTTGTCTGTTGTGGCTGTCATTTCATCCATGCATAAATGGTTATTTTCTTGATAAAAAAAACAATCCGCTGTAAAAATACTCTATATATCAATGCTAATCTACATCGCATAGCTCCAACTACTTGTACAATTAAAGGGTAACTCCAGTTAGAGAAAACATTTTTGTACAGTCCCTGCCCTGCTACATGATGAAGCAGAGCTGTACACTGCAGTTCTAGGATCTATAGATCTCTTATAAATCGATAAAATCATACCTGCTTCTCAGCTCTGCCCCCCACCTCATGGGACCGAGAATCTTCAACCTGACTGTCTCATGCTGTGCTGAGAATAGGAGGTGTGTCAGGGGCGTGAATGCTGGGAGCTACAAGATCAACCTACATTCCAGCCCCCTCCCATTTCTGTATGGGGAGGGGGTGTGAGCGCCAGCCCCATGCTCACACATACAATCCTGTCCCTGATGTACCTTTCTGTGTGTCGGGGGTCCAGGTTTGAAATAGCAATGATGTCACCAAGCACATACAAATATACGCTGTAATTCTCTGCTGTATGATGATACATAATGTGTACTGTTATTGTGAGGATACGAGTAGAGGAAAATCCAGGCAGAATCACAGTTGAATTTATATAATAAAGTTAAAAGCAGTTGAAGTCCCATGCCTCTTCCTTTGTGGGACTTGCCTTGCGGATGTACGCAGGTCCATGAAAGCTGATTGTTATTATTTTACTTATTCTATGATTAACTATTACTGGTATGCTATATTATTTTGGTTTGGGTGTTTGCAGCTTACCAATTGCTATGTGGAAGAATTTTTACTTAAATACTCCACCATTCATGGGGAGAGTCAGACATCTTCTTTGCAGTGAGGGTCTTCTCTACTTGTCCACAATCCTCTATAATGTAACAACTGTAATAGAAAAATTAAATGTTTGTGCTATTAATGTGTATAATTAGCCGGAAGTACGAGTGGGAGGATATACATTACTTCTCATTTTCTTCCTCTAATTATCTGTAAATTTACTGCTTCTGCAGTGTAAATATAGTAGGAGTATATGTGACTGATGACCTCAGTAATGTGACATCCACCACCTCTGTAAGGCTCTTAAAGGAATATGTGGACGGTATTATCCGAAAATGGTTAGGAAATAAAATCTTTACAATTTATTTCTAATTTGCTAAATAGATTCAACTGTGAACATCAGTTTACAGTTAGATGCACTGAGAGTCTTCCCTGTTCAATCAACCTTTGGACGTCTGCTGCAAATCATCCATCGTGTACTAGGCAGGTCATCTGCATACAGGCCAATTTGTGTTTATGGATGACAGCAGGATTGGATCAATGTTGATGATGACATAGTAGTCTCTGCAAAATATTAAGTGGGGTCTAACTCCATTTTATGTTTTAGATGCAACATATTTTTGGACTGATAAAAAGAGGGAATGTTTCTCCTTGCGGAGAGTGACATGTCTGACATGCCAGTGTGAGGAGACTTATAGGTCATGCAATTACCTCTGGGAAATTAATATGCAAAGAAAAAAAGTATATATGGAAATGTATCTCCAATAATAATAACTGCTAAACTGGAAGCATTAGGCTAAGTGCACACGCGGCGTATGTGGCCGCGTATTTTGCAGTGGAACTTTTTTGCTCGTGTTTCTGTGCAAAAAAGCACGACTGCATGGAGACGCCGCGCTTTTCCCGAGGCCATTTTAACATGTAGTCTATGGGAAAGGGGCGCCGAAAAAAGCACAAAGAGTTGCCATGACAATTCTTTTTGCACGCGCGCTTTTGCAGTGAAAGCGCACGTGCAAAAATACGTGGTAAAACACAGCGTCTGCACGCCTTTCAGCAAAAGCCATAGCTTTTGCTTTAAGGCGTATCCAGCTTTTTAAATGACTGCATTACGCGCCGCGTAAATGCAAGAATACGCCTGAATTACGCTACATGTGAACGTAGCCTAAATGTCTTGACCAGCAGTTTCCTGTTCCTGAAGGCAATCACAGTGTGCTGTGATCAGATGACTGATGGTCGTTTTCCAAGAATTCCATCATAGAAGAATTTAAGAATTAACCCATTACCATTTTAAATTAATGGGATGTCTGTATATTATAGGAGGGGATGACTCCTTCATAGTGAGAGATACTATCATGCATTGGTCTTGGCAGTTCATTCTATTGCTGTGTGGTCAGTTTCCTTCCATGCTGAGCCTGGTGGGTCCCTGGACAAATGCTGATGGTTCATTTATCTTTGCCTTTTTTCCTTTGCTTGGCTTCTAGTTAAGTGTTCTCACTTTCCATTTTGTAATTGTCCTATCGCATCCCAGGTGGGGCTATTTATATTCTCCTGTCACCAGTCTTCTTCCCTGGCTATTTTTCTATGTGCATTTCTGCTAAGGAGCTCCAGCCCTGCAGCTAAGGGATTTTGCCTGTTTGGCAGAGACCAGTGTTGTATTTGCTCTGTATATTTCTCATTTTCCCTTCTTACACCTATCTTCTGTTTTCTGTTAAGTATGTAGGAGGTTACCCTTGATTGCACTTATTATTTCTTCTCGGTCTACTTGTGCACATGCTTAATGTCTGCTCACCTTTGTTTATTGTCTACCTTTGCACACTTTTCTTCTCCTAGTTAGTTGTGTGTAGTGACCTCTTCTCTGGTGCCACAGAAGGAATGAGAATCTGCTCGATGGCCTCTTAGGGAGTCAGGTCCGAGTTGTGTAGCTAGGGATATTTAATCTGTACAGGAACCAGTAGAGTATGGTTGCGGCTACACCAAGAGTCCGCAACCTGTAGCTTGGGACCCACATGTGGCTCTCAGGCCCGTGTTGTATGGCCCATAACTGTCTGACAGCTTGGTACATTTGTACCAGATCTAGCAAACAGCTACAAAGAACAGGTCTCCAGATGGCGAGTTTTGTGTCCAATCTCATACAGAAGAGCAGCTCTTAACAGGGGTGTTGTGCGAACCCCTGGATCTTAGTATATTGCCTTGGTGTGATTACTGTGGAAACATTTTGGCTGTCATGATACTAGCAAAGGGAATTTGGGTGACACTACTGGATACGGCTCACAACCTTCTCTCAGAGCTGGACGTTGCTTTTAATGCTCTCTCAGAGCTGGATGTGGCTCACAACCCTCTCACAGAGCTGAATGTGGCTTTCAACGTCAGAAAGGTTGGGGACCTCCGGGCTACGATTCCCCTTTACCGATATTGATGTATTTACATGCATAACAGATACCTCTCTTTACTCTGGCCAAATGCCAAGGATCCTTAGCATAGTACCCCTTTGTTCATTCAGAATTCTCAAAAAGAGTGTACGAAAACTGGTTTTCTAAACTGTCAAACCTTTCTCATTTAAAATATTAGTGATACAAAAAGTTTTTTCAACAACAGCTAATTATTGTGATAACATTTAGGCTGCAAGATATTTGAAGCTAATTGTACATGAAAATATGCAGTGATGGTCACTGGTGCCATAGCATAAGGCATCAGAAAGTACCCGCAACCGGAAAATAATGAAAACGTATGTCTTATTCCTGAAAAGTCTCTCCGTAATGTTGATATCTACCTGTCTCTTTTGTACCAGAGCTTCTGTCCACTGCCTGTTGACAAGTGGAAGCCGCCATTAGCAGCAGAGGTGCCAAGATGAACAACGGAAATGATTTTGGATGGGTCTTTATGTACAGAATCTGTTAAATCTACATATAGGCAAAACAGACAGATAGGCTTTTATTTCAGGGCAGAGCACTTGCTAGGAAGTTACATAAAGGATGTTCCTGCACTTATAGTGCTGGTAGAATATTAATGAAGAGAAACAGCCCCATAAAAAAGTGAACGCCAACTTCTCAAACAGTTCATAGATATAACAGACCACATGCCCTGTATTAAAACATAATGCTACTTGTGCAAAATAATAAGTGATAGAATTAAGATGTTGCAAGGTGTCTGAACTCAGAGATTAACGTCTGGCTCAATATTTATACCAAAATGCGAGAATTAGATTTGCTCACACTGTTTAAAGCTATTATTTTGCAATCACTTTAATGTCCTGTAATAGGAGATATAAACGTTTCGAGCAGTAAGGGGGACAGGGAGCCCTGCTGCTTGTACAATTTGCACCCTTTGTCTCTTTTGGTACTGTCATGCTGTGCTGTACTTTTTAATTAGCTTAAATGTATGAGATATTTGTAATTAAACCGAAATGAAAGTGTTACAAACACAGGGGATTTTCTCACATAATCAAACTGAATACAATAAGAGCTACACTTCCAGATTGCACGAGAAGGAATTCTATAACTACATAAACTGAAATCATACAAAATGCATTGCTCTGTTATATATTAATATGTATGGAGACCTCCCGGCTCAGGTAGAAACAGGGATCGTTCTAATCGATTTTGAACGGTCTGCTTCGTTTTGCTCTCAGGGGAGATAAGTTGCTGCCAAAGTTGTCTGGCAGTAGCTTTTTCCCATCTCCATATTCATGACCCATACCCACTTGGCGGATGCACGAGAAATAGCTGTTAGGCAAACAAGCATTTAGCTGACAGACATCTGACGTTCTTAGCTTTAGTTTCCTTTCAGACCTTGTTTAGGAGAACTTTTATTCTGCATTTGTTTTTTTTTTACAATCAAAGCTAGGATTGCGTCTCTGTATAAAGGCATAGCCAAAGTGTTGAAACTGTTCCACAAGGCGAAGTATTTCTCCTAAAACAATTATTGCAATTACACATGTTTTGTTCTACACATGATAATTTCCTTTGTGTGTATTGGAGCAACACAAAAAAAAACAGGAAAAAGAGCCAAATTGGACAATGTAATATCACACGTTACAGCTTGAAGTTCTTTGGAATGTGATTGCGAATGCTTATCCACCATTCAGGTTTTCCTTTCATCAATTTTTCTCTGTCATCCATGTCCAGGGAGATTAGCTACAGTGCCATGGGTTGTAAATTTTTGATTATGTTGTGCTGTGGATATCAAGAGATAGACTTGTAACCTTGGATTTGTTGATATTTTTCAACAATTTTAGTTCTAAGAGAGTTATCTTCTCATCTTGCTTTCCATGCTTAGTGGGGCATACATAGACACACAGTGTAAAGGCTGAGTCAATTTCTCCCCTTTCTATCTATTTTCAGGTGTAATTTTTATATTGCCCACACATGTTACTTACCACAGGTGAGTTTGAATGAGCATAACATGTTTGAAACAAAGTTATTTACTCAGAAGTTTGGAAAGGTGGCAGAAATTTTATCTGACCAATTTTTGGGGTTTCATGAGAAATTATGTCCAATTTGCCTTTAGATGTCATTTTTTATGTTGTTCCAAGGAGATAAACTTGTGTATGACAATATATATATATACTTACAATAATTTTCTGGGAGAACTTCATCATTGTCTGGAACAATTTGAAGGGTGCCAACACTTTAGGCCATGACTGTATGAGAAATGAGGAAATTACCCTAATTTATAATCTTTGATCCTCCCAAGACCTATTTCTTTACTCCATACTTGTACGTTCCTCATCCAACCGTCTGCAAAACTTCTCCCGAGCATCTCCCATCCTCTCGAATTCTACACCCCAACACGTCGGACTATCCCCTAAACTCAGAGGTTTCAAGCGGAACATGAAAAGCCATCTCTTCAGAACAGCTTACAGCCTGCAATGACCCTACCTTCACCAGAGCTGGTGTTCTATACCCCCATGGAGCTGGTGTGGTGCCACTGCGATTTGGTCACCACAGTGGTACTGCACCTATCCAACAGGTGTAGTGCTATGTCCGCAGGTAAAAAAGGGAAACCCTACTGAGACACACCAACACACACCCAACACCCATCCAAACTCCAGACCAGGAAGATGCTGGACAGAACAGGCTCGCTGATAGAGCAGACCCCAGCTGCTGGTTGGAAGGAGGAGTAGGTTTAGGGGGTGGGAAGAGTTGGAGAGAGTCGAGAAGTTGTGAGGAGAGAGGGAAGCAAGATGGAGCTCTAGAAGCTTGGCTGGGAGCTAGCGGGACCTACAGCTCCGGGTCAGCTGTGAATGACATGCCCACTCCAAGGCCGGGGAAGACTCAGGAACTGGGCAGTTACTCGTTGTTCTCTTCATGTCTTTCGGTTCTTTTCACAGGGAAAGACGGGGGCCGAGACTCGGTCCCATGACCCTGGCCATGTCATTGTTAATAAACGGGGGGAAGTTGACAGGCTAAGTCTGTGGGGATAAAAGGGGTATTTGTGATGCCACCTGCGGTATGCAGCCAGGGCGGCCGCCGCTGCTTCAGAACCTCTAGGGATGGTGACCAGCAGCTTAGATGGTTCCGCTCCCCACAGGTGGAGCATGGTCCCAGGGCAACGAGATGGAGGAGTCAGTTCATACCTTGGCAGATGTTCACTGGGACATCAGTACCTCGATATCTTATACGACCTCTGCAGCTGGTGGTTGCTGCTAATAAAAGTCTCAGACACTACAACTGGATTTCTGGTACCTTTACTCAGTTCTTTCAGCATAGCCACCAGGTACATCTCTTGCCAACCTCCGGTCCAGCGCTGTCTCCAGAACTGGGTTAGTGCAGTCAAGCCACGGTCGGTGCCCTTTCTTTCCTCTCTAGGTGTTCCTGTCTCTGGTGGTCTTTCTCTCTCGCCCAGGGCTATAAGGAGTAGTTCTCTTCTGGGGTGAGCGCGACACTACTCTGCCCCCCAGGCTCTCAGCGCCTCCGCAGCACAGAGCTCAAGTACCGGTGGCCACGGTGCTGTTGTGTCCCTTCCTGGGCACTGCTCCCTAGTTCAGCCACCTTCCCCAAGTTGTGTCGGGTGTTCGGCCACTACTCCCGTTAGAAGCTTCAGGACTCCCGTTCAACGGCTCACGCATGCAGCTTCAGAACTGTGTTCAGGGCCAAGTCCATGTCCACCATCCCCTCCGTTTCATCAGATTCTGACGTGCGGGGATCGATGTTTCATCCGCACCCCATGGGCTCTCATCTTCTCCCACCTGTTGGTTTTCCCACCTGTGAGTGAGCGTGGTCCCATGGCAGTCGGCAACGCACCGCCGTTACAATCCCAACTTCCACTCCACTCCCGATGGTCTCTACTCTCCTACTACTCCTGTCCCCTTTTTTGAACCTGGATCCTCTCTCAGAGTCCACCCACCGTCCCAGGGGCCTACGGTTGTGTGTGTGTTTTGGGCTCAACTGCACCACCCCAGGAACTGGAGAGAAGAGGCACTACTCCCCTTAACTGCAGGAGTGCAGTACCTCTGGTGGCAGCCTACCCAGAGGGGCACCATACTAACCCCCCCAGTTCTGAGGGCCCCAAATCTACAGCCGACTGTCCAGGTCAGGTAGAGGAACGAGCTGCCAAGGGGGTACTGGCCCAATTTGGTCTGGAATCTGTAAGACCAGCCAAGAAACTAGAGGCCACTGAAGTGCACATGCAGTGACCACCATCGTGGACTCTCCCAGGCTACGATACTACAGAGGACTGAGAGGACATGCCATGCTGTCACTCAGAAAGGGCCCGCAGTTGCCTGCTTTGGGACTTCGGATATTCCCTGATGAAGTGACCCAGGCGGACGCAGGGTCACAAAACGCATTGGGGCTCCTTGTCTGACGTCACTCCCCCCTCTGTGTGCTCCTGGACTGATGGCCACTGATGGTACGGTAACTATTGATTGGGCCACTGACCTCACGTAATATTGAAAACTATGCAATTTGGAACTCATGACATTCATTGCCTCTGATCTTCCTTGAAAATTCTTGTATTTAGCTGAAATAGGCTTTCTTGGGCAGGGTGGCGATGCACTAAGTCACTTTAAACGGTTGTAACTCCACATGTAGTCTCTATATATCGGAATTTACTCACTAACAGTTCTAGTTCATTTTGTGGGGTAACATGTTATGAGGATGATAGGCACTGTGTCACTTTATGCAAATTAAATCTTATCAGCTAGTCATTTTAGGGAAAGTGGTCCTTGTAGTATATGATATAGGGATAAAGATATACAATGGAAGTGTTAAAACCTATGTTAAAGGGATACATCTAAAGGGCCCGTCACACAGGGCGACATCGCCCCAACGTCGCCTCATGTAAAGGGGCGATGTCGGCGCTGCCGGGAGGACGCCTGGTTTCAGAGCAGTGCTCTGAAACCAGGCGACGATCTGGGGCGATGTGCACACATAGGCTCCCATTGTCCTGCATCGCCGATGGGTTTTGAGACACCCCAGCGGCGATGCCGCCAGTCAGATCACCGGCACGGCGCTGTAGGTGTCACCCCATGTAAATGGGGGACGGTGACGCAGGCTGGGCACCAAAAACGTGTGCGCCCCGCCAGTCGCCGCCGACATCTACAGCGCCGTTGCGTAGTGTGACGGGGCCTTAAGTTTTTTCACTCATCAGTGTCCATCCAGTTTGTGTGCCAAAACCAGGAGTGTCTACAAAACTCAGAACAGTTGTCAATCTTTCAATTATAGTTTTACTCTGCAAGTTCCTCTCCTGGTTCCTCTCCGGGTTTTGGCACACAAACTGGATGGAAACTGATCAGTGAAAAAACTGCAATGTGAAACCAGCCTAATGTGAACTTGTCGGATGCTGTGATATTATGAGTTATTATTATGTAATTGTGATCTGAAGCATTTCTTAGTCCCATAGACCAAAGGATAACCCACATGCCGGGTCAGTCCTTGTAGCACTTTACACCACCTCCCTTGTTCTGTGTTTTTTTTTGTAAAAGTAAAAATGAAATAAAAAACTTTTAAATTATGCAAATCGAAGTGATTACTCAATTTTTATGTGTTGTGCTTTGGGACTTGTAGCATGAGGACCCAGGGGAGGAAAGGAGGAAAGTGTCAGGAAAGGGCAGCATGGAAAGAGTTAAGGCCCTGTCACACTAGGCGACGGCGCTGTAGATGTCGGCGGCGACTGGCGGGGGCGCGCACGTTTTTTGTGCCCCGCCAGCGTCGCCGTCCCCCATTTACATGGGGCGACACCTACAGCGCCGTGCCCGCGATCTGATTGGCGGCATCGCCGCTGGGTTGTCTCAAAGCCCCAGCGGCGATGCAGGACAATGGGAGCCTATGGCTCCCATCGCCTGTCAGCTCGCTGGCAGCCGGTTACATGGGGCGATGTGTGCACATCGCCCTAGATCGGTCGCCTGGTTTCAGAGCACTGCTCTGAAACCAGGCGACCTCCCAGCGGCGCCGACATCGCCCCTTTACATGTGGCGACGTAAGGGTGATGTCGCCGCAAATAGGCCACGCCCTTATGTCGCCTATGTAATCGGCGGCAATGTCGCCCCGTGTGACGGGCCCTTTATACCTAGTGTCTCAGTGAGCTGGACCTAGACTGCCTGCGAGCCGGCCAAGCTGCTATCTTGGAGGACACAGTACGCTGGCTGGACAATAACTGCTAAAGAACTTCAGTAAAAGAGCCAGTAAGAACTACAATCCCTGTGTCTGTCTACTCCTTCCTGTGCCCTCTTACACTTTCCACTACAACCACGATCATCCACAAAGTCTCACCCTATAAACCCCAGGGACCCGCTCCGTCTGTGTGGAGTGTTCCAAACAGCTGCCTTACCACCTATCCCCTTGGGACCTGTGACCCCTTATCAGACACCACAATGTCATGAAAAACTCTTTTCCCTTTGTAAATACACCACTTTCAATATGCCCGGTCAGCGCCAAAACCTCTGGACTGCCACCGTGACTTCAATCAGACTGACCCTGAGTGGTCGAGTACCCTCGCCCTTGCGGCCGATGCA
Organism: Allobates femoralis; assembly: GCA_033576535.1. Taxonomy (NCBI): domain Eukaryota; kingdom Metazoa; phylum Chordata; class Amphibia; order Anura; family Aromobatidae; genus Allobates; species Allobates femoralis. The sequence goes on from JARQOC010000007.1 coordinate 55,916,999, forward strand.
CTGGCGCTCCAACACCACCTGACCTAACACTCCACCACCTGACCTAGCGCTTCATCACTACCAGAGCTGGCGCTCCTCCACCACCAGAGCAGACCGAACCTACTGTCTCCCTCCTCATTGCCCTGTAGAATGTAAGCCTGCAAGGGCAGGGTCCTCTCTCTTCTGCACCAGCCTGTCACCGTTAGTTTGCTCATTGCATTTTTAACTTGTTTTGTATGTAACACCTTCTCATGTACAGTACCATGGAATCAATGGTGCTCTAATAAATAAATAAATAATAATATCTGGTCCAATCATGTCATTATTCCCATGCGTACAGCTCAATGCAGTAGTGAAGTTTCTCTTGGAAAAAGCAATTGAACAGGGTGCATATCACATGACTAGTGTTAAGGGTTCACATGGTGAGGTGGTTATCCAAGTCACATATCAGGGTGAGCAGCATGGACAGGTATCGATGATACAGAGGAACGGATCTCGACAGATGTCTGATGACATCTGATGCTGGTGCAAGGACCAGGACAGCAGGGCATGCAGGTCAACAGATGGACAACTAAAGGAGGAAACACCAGATAAAGCAGACCCATGTATGCGGATACACACAATTCCTGTAGTTATATAGGCAATCTTGAACTTGCAGTTGGGTGTTCATAAAGAACACAGATGTATGCAATCTGGAACTTGTAACAGGGACATGGTTTTGTGCAGAATAGCAGTGATGTTTTTGCAAACTTGCTTGCAGATATGCAGTTCTCATAAAACAAGCAGCATGGTATTGAAAATTTGATTACCTTGATAGCAGAGACTGAGGCGTGAACAGCACTAAGATCAGTTGCAAGAAGTTGGTAATATGAAACCTTGATTGAAGAATGTTAGGTGTAGACTACAAAGATAGTAGGTACTGAGCTTTAAATATTAAGGTGGGTTTACACGTTACGATATCGGCGTCCAATTTCAATGAAAAGTCACGTGGTTCGATCGTTGGAGCCGATATCGTTCCTGCGTTGTATGGTGTGAACGTCCAATACGATGCAGGAACGATGTCAATGCGATATCGGGGATTGAATGAGCGTGCTATTCAATGCTCCGATATTGAAGGGAGATTGGAGCCGGATCGTGCTGTGTGACAGCCCAACTCCGATGTGAAGTTCAACGTCACCCATTCACTCCCATGTTAAATGGTCGTTCCTGGGTTGGGGGGCGTAGACATCGTACGGACGTTGGATCCAGAAATCGCAACGTGTAAACCTCCGATGCGATGCGGGAGAAACGTGCACTAAATGCGCGCTCCCGCGCCAGTGAATTGCGATATCGGAACGATATTGCAACGTGTAACCCCACCTTCACTTGTAGTAGAAAAGAAGTCAAGATAAGAGGGGATAATTAGACACCTAATGGGAGTTAAGCCAAATGGAAGAAAATGCAAACTCCTGACAAGTAAGTAATATCGAATTATGCTTTTTAAATTATCAATCACACATGGGTTCCTGTGCCAGTCTTAAAGATAATCTGTCAGCACAATTTTGTCATGTAAAGTAAATACTTGGCTGTGATGCTATTGCTGTAATGCAGATTAAATAACACTTTTAGTAAAGAAATCCACTTAATGCCTCTTCTTTAATCACCATTTAAAGTTTCCTGACGATTAGATTTTGGTGCATATTGGCCAGACTGTACATTTCTTTTCCTTGTCTGTGATTACCCGGACCCCAAAACTACCTCCTGTCTGATTCCCCAGCCCCTCCGCCTGCCTCCTGTCTGTGATTCCTTGACTACTCCATCTACCTGCTGTGTGTGATCTCCAACCCCTCCTCCTGCTTCCTGTCTATGATTCCCCTGCCTTTTGCCTACCTCCTATCAGTGATTCCCTGGCCCCTCTGCCTGCCCTCTGTCTGATACCTCGGACACTTCTTTTGCCCCCCGTCTGTGATCTCCTGTCTCCTCCATCTGCTTTCCGTTGATGATTCTCCAGCCCCTCTCTGCAGAGGTGTAACTAGGTTTTCTGGCACCCGGGGCAAAGATTTATTTTGGCGCCCCCCCCGCCCCACCAATTTTTATATATATATATATATATATATATATACACCTTATATACAGGGTGTCTCTCATATACACAGTATATACACCTCATAGTGTGTGCCTGCATGATGATGTATACATATATATATACGGTATATATACAGTGCCTACAAGTAGTATTCAACCCCCTGCAGATGTAGCTGGTTGACACATGCGGAATTAACTTGGCATTGTGACATTTGGACTGCAGATCAGCCTGGAAGTGGGAAATGCAGTGCCACAATACATTTTTTTTTTTTTTCTTTTTTTTTTTTTTTTTTAAAGCGTTAAAAGTTAATTCAGAGGGTCATTTATTATTCAACCCCTCAAACCAGCAGCCTTCTGTTTGGTCCCCCTAAAGTATTAAGAAGTAGTTCAGGCACAAATAACAATGAGCTTCACATGTGTGGATTAATTATCTCTTTTGCCAGCCTTTTCTGACTATTTAAGACCCTCCCCAAACTTGTGAACAGCACTCATACATGATCAACATGGGAAAGACAAAGGAGCATTCCAAGGCCATCAGAGACAAGATCGTGGAGGGTCACAAGGCTGACAAGGGGTACAAAACCCTTTCCAAGGAGTTGGGCCTACCTGTCTCCACTGTTGGGAGCATCATCCGGAAGTGGAAGGCTTATGGAACTACTGTTAGCCTTCCACGGCCTGGACAGCCTTTGAAAGTTTCCTCCCGTGCCGAGGCCAGACTTGCCCGAAGAGTCAAGGCTAACCCAAGGACAACAAGGAAGGAGCTCCGGGAAGATCTCATGGCAGTGGGGACATTGGTTTCAGTCAATACAATAAGTTACGTACTCCACCGCAATGGTCTCCATTCCAGACGAGCTCGTAAGGTTCCTTTACTTTCAAAGCGTCATGTCAAGGCTCGTCTACAGTTTGCTCATGATCACTTGGAGGACTCTGAGACAGACTGGTTCAAGGTTCTATGGTCTGATGAGACCAAGATCGAGATCTTTGGTGCCAACCACACACGTGATGTTTGGAGACTGGATGGCACTGCATACGACCCCAAGAATACCATCCCTAAAGTCAAGCATGGTGGTGGCAGCATCATGCTGTGGGGCTGTTTCTCAGCCAAGGGGTCTGGCCATCTGGTCCGCACCCATGGGAAGATGGATAGCACGGCCTACCTGGAGATTTTGGCCAAGAACCTCCACTCCTCCATCAAGGATCTTAAGATGGGTCGTAATTTCATCCTCCAACAAGACAACGACCCAAAGCACACAGCCAAGAAAACCAAGGCCTGGTTCAAGAGGGAAAAAAATCAAGGTGTTGGAGTGGCCTAGTCAGTCTCCTGACCTTAACCCAATTGAAAACTTGTGGAAGGAGCTCAAGATTAAAGTCCACATGAGACACCCAAAGAACCTAGATAACTTGGAGAAGATCTGCATGGAGGAGTGGGCCAAGATAACTCCAGAGACATGTGCCGGCCTGATCAGGTCTTATAAAAGACGATTATTAGCTGTAATTGCAAACAAGGGTTATTCCACAAAATATTAAACATAGGGGTTGAATAATAATTGACCCACACTTTTATGTTTAAAATTTATAAAAATTCAACTGAGCAACATAACTTTTTGGTTTGTAAGATTTATGCTTCTGTTAATAAATCCTACTCTCGTTTGCAGTTTGAAGGCTCTAACTTATTGGCATCTTATCAAACCAGCTAAATCTGCAGGGGGTTGAATACTACTTGTAGGCACTGTATGTATACATCATCAGGCAGGCACACTATGAGGTGTATGGATGTATACATCAGGCAGGCACACACTATGAGGTGTATATACTGTATGTATACATCAGGCCCTGATGTATACATATATACACCCCATAGTGTGTGCCTGCCTGATGTATACATACCGTATATACACCTCATAGTGTGCCTGCCTGATGTATACATATATATACCTAAGGTATATATATGTATACATCAGGCAGGCACACTATGAGGTGTATATCTGTATATATCACCAGGCAGGTGGCACACACTATGAGGTATAATACCTCATAGTGTGTGCCTGCGCCTGATGTATACATATTTATATATATACACCTCATACTCCCAGCCCAGGACAGGCACATTTATGGGGATAGGTAATTTTTAAAAGTAAAAATATGTTCCAAAAGAAGTAAGGATACTGCAGCTGCTCCATAGACTGCTGATCAATGGTCCCCACACTATTAAACACCAAGGAGCTGCTAAACATGACCGCCAGGGAGAAGATCCAGGCATCGTTTTTATAGTCGCCCTGTAGTAGAGTAGTAGCCTAGGCGTAGCTATTCAGGACGGACCGGACTCAAAGGAGGCAGGCCGCAGGCAGGCAGGCTGCAGCAGCTTGGAGCTCCTCTTCTTCTTCTCTCTTCTCTGTCCCACTGTGCTTCGCGCCGGGTGACGTCAGCCGCAGCGCGACGTGACCCGGGAGGTGGGAACTGCTGCCCTGCTGCCAGGGGGCGGACCAGCAGCAGGGGTTGTGCACGCACAGCGCCACGGCCGCCCATGCACTGCACAATATGCAGGGTGGCGCAGAGGAGATTAGCTCCGGTCACCTGATGATGGCGCCGGCGTCCCCGCACTGAGTTGTGCCCGGGGCAAAAGGTCCGGCTGCACCCCCCTAGATACGCCCCTGCCTCTCTGCCACCACCTTCCTCCTATTTTTGAATCAACTCCTCCACCTGTCTGTGATTCTGATGTGCCCCAGGGCCGTGGGGTACTCGGAACCTGGCTTACTACTTCTGGGAAGTCACAGGAGTCGAGACTCGGCTCTGTGACCCTGGGTACAGTGTTAAAGCATTCTTAGGGAGTGTAGGGATAGGGTGGTTTAAGAAAAAATGTTGTGATACCACCCGTGGTTCACAGCTATGTGTAGCCGCCGCTGCTGCAGAACCTCTGGGGACGATGGACGAGCGGAGCAAGACCCCAGTGCAGCGGGGAAAAAGTATTAACAGTCTTTATCAGGCTGGGATTTTCTCAGGCACCTTATTCAGTCACAGCCGATTGCCACGGAAATAATTCAGTCTCACACAGTTCTGCAATTCTGTACCCGGGTTTACTCACAATACTCCTCAACAGGTCATTTGATGTTACAAAGTCTCTTGGATAAGTTCCGTGTAGTCTTAGGAAATCGGGGTAGCAATTATGAGATCCTCGGTGGTGTGCCTGCCTTCTGCCTCTCACTGGTCCTGTTCCTTGAAGTGCCTATTCGCGCAGAGCCCTGAACCTGTAGCCTCAGGTATGATTGGGCGACTGGTACCTTGTCCCCAGATTCTTGTCTGGCTGCTTTCTCTGGGTGTACACCAGGTGTTTTAGCCACAGCTCCTATGAAGCTCGTAGCCACCGATTCAGCAGTTTGGTGTTAGACTCCTGTGCCTCGTTCATGTCCGGTCCCTGTTTCTGACCACAACTCCTCCGGCTGGTAACTCCGGATTCGGGCGCATGGGCCAATTCAGCTCTGCCAGTGCCCCTAGAGTTCTCTCTTCTTGTCAGTTTCACTGTTTTCTCCTCCTCCCTTGATTTGACTTCTCCACTCTCTCAGCTCTGCACACTAGCTGTTTGCTGTTCTGTTTCTCAACTCAACTCCACTCTCTTCTGTCCTTCCCACTCACACTTCTCTACCCTTGTTGTTTCACTGGGCCCTCCCACCTGGGGTTTTGTGCAGGGTCCCCTGGGTCCTAAGCGTGTGTGTGTTTGTGTGCTGAGGATCATCACACCTATCATCCCCCATCTCCTGACTACTGGAGAACCACACACTGGCTTGTGTGCATTACCCCTCGTGGTGTCCTTACTGGTGGGGTGACACAATTCCCCGGCTCTTCCATCTGCTGTCTGTCTGTGATTCCCCAGCCTCTCCCCTGTCTGTGTTTCCCGACCCCTTGGCCTGTCTTTGCTCTGCGATTCACCGGCCCCTCCATTTGCCTCCTATTGGTGACTCTTCATCCCTCCAGCTGCTTCCTGATTATGATACTCCACCTCTGCCTACCTCTTGTTTGTGCTTTCCTGACCCACCCACTGTCCTCTGTCAGTGATTCCTCTGCCCCTTCATCTGCCTCTGGTCTATGATTTCTCAACCCCTCTGCCTGCTTCCTGTCACTGATTCTCTGGCACCTACCCCTGCCTCATCTGTAATTCCCCAGGCCCTTTGTCTGCCTCCTATTGGTAATTCCTCGGCTTCTCCACTTAACACTGGTCTGTGATTTCCCAGCCCCTTTGTCTGCCTCCCTTCGTTGATTCCTCGGCCTCCAGTCTGTGATTTCCTGGCCTCTCCACATGCCTCTGGTCACTGCTGAGATTTCAAAATAAGAGGCAAACACCAAAGGTATCAATGTAATTAGTATTACAGCGATGCTATCACAGCCAGATTTGTACTTTACATTATAAAATTGTGCTGACAGGTTCTCTCTAGCTGGCCTTGAATTACATTAATGGTACTCGCAGGAATACTGGAGAATCCTGGGGCAGACTAGCATGGAGGGTGCTAACCATGGAGGAGAGGAGCTGGGGTAGGAAGCAACTAGGTTTTCATTGATGATTACTTTTCAATGGCATCTCGAAAAATATACTGATACCAAAGTGTAGTGATACATGAAGTGAAGTAGGACATGCTAAAACTATATATCATTTTTTAAAACTGGAAAACTCTAATGGTCCCGTCACACGGCACGACCTGTCCAGCGATGTCGGAAGCGATGCGCGGGTGCCCGCTTGGTTCCGACATTGCTGGCCAGCTGTCACACAGCATTGCTGCGGCCGGCGACACCGCAGCGATGCGGGCGGTGACATCGCTCGCTGGGCTGGGCTTAGCCCAGCGAGCGATCCGCAGCAACGCTGCGGTATAGGCTGGATCGCCGCCGACATCGCTCTGGCGATGTCACACGGCGCGATCCAGCCTTATCGCAGGTCGCAGGTTGACAGGTTTACGGTTCTTCCCGTAAACCTGTCAACCTGCAACCAGCGATAAAACGCGGTCTCGCCGCACGTTTACACAGCGCGACGTCGCTAGCGACATCGCTGATACGTCACTTTTTTGGCGATGTCGCTAGTGACGTCGCCAGGTGTGAAGCCACCTTTACATCTACATCAGATAGGTGTAGCCAAGACTATTCAATTTATAGGTGGCAAAGCTAATTTAAGGGGTTGTTCACGATTGACAACAAAGTCTATGAGCAAAAAAGAAAGAAATGTAGAATACACATGTGTGAGAGAAAGTTCAAAGTAGCGGACATGCAACAGTAGACATGACTGAGCACTATGGTTACATAAAGATTGTCAAGCAGGTAACTAAGAGATAATGTAGATGAATAAAGGAAGACGTTCCGTTTCTAGAATTCAATATCCCACAGAATAAGTATGGAATGCATGGAATGAACTATATACATGGCATGAGGTGAGGAGGACAATGCTATTGCCATAGGACCCAATTGTGATTCCTGACTATAAATTTACTACTGAGAAGAATTAATGTGACGGTTAGTCACAACTTGGCAAGTTTTCTACTATCCACAGGATATGTGATAAATAACAAGCTGATTCTTAGCTCTGACTATCGGTACCGCCACTGATTGGCAGCATTTCAGATCCCAGTTCTCAGGTTCAATGGTTGCCCTCCAAGCAGGCAGCAAGCTATCACCACACAATTGACCATACACAAGTGCGGTTCAAACAGATCTTCTCGATGCTTTATTGTTGGTGTGTAAAAGGAATTCCAAAGCTTTGCATCCAGTCCAGGCACAAACAAAAATTGACCCCTTCTTGGTTGTGTTAACTAGACATCAGCTTCTCTGCCTACACAGGTAGTCTATTACCAATCACCCAAAAAAGAAACAAAAGGGTTGTGTGCTACCTTAATCCAGTAGAACAAACTAGAAGTCAGCAGTCCTCAGTAGGGGTTCACTGAGATGTCCATGCCAATCGTTCCACTAGTGCACAGACTGGCCACAGCTCTCTGACCCGAGTGTGATGACCTCATAGAAATACATAAAGCTGTCATGCTCTAGTCAGCAGATCCCTGGCCAGTCCATGCGTTGGTGTCTGATATTGGACAGAAATACTTGGAATAAACGCTTCCGGACGTTCTTAGACAGATTCCTTCTGCAACTGGATTGAACGCTGTGCACACGTTTCTAAACCCAGTAATGAATCAACTCAACACCAGGACTGACAGAAGGGCAGAGAATACTAATCCTTCATATCATTCTATACAATACAATTCATGAACAGGAATCACCACAGCGTAGAATATTATACTTTGATAGGGACATTTAGTTTTTCTGGATTACTTATATCTTGCCTAGATATTTCTGGATGAGATATCTATATACTGGAGCATAGTATAAATATGAGAGGAATCATGAGGAAATACAGCAATCCCTGACCACTTGACCTTTCACTTTTCCGCAAGGGTTTTAAAGACTCCAGTAAGACTCTAGAGCTACTGTACATTAAACGTGTCCGTTCCAAAGACTTGCCAAACATTGGATTACTTGGGAAAGGTGTTTTGCGATCCGCGCTGCCAGACTGACTCGCATCAAAGAAGACACTTGTAGATGAAGTGTTGATCAAATTCTTCCTTTATTCACCGACGCGTTTCGGTGCCCACCTGGGCAGGTGGGCACCGAAACGCGTCGGTGAATAAAGGAAGAATTTGATCAACACTTCATCTACAAGTGTCTTCTTTGATGCGAGTCAGTCTGGCAGCGCGGATCGCAAAACACCTTTCCCAAGTAATCTGATGCTTCTCCACGTCTGAGTGGTCGGTGAAGGTCCAGCAGCAGCCATCAGGATATAATTCCTAACACGTCTTCAAACCAGTTGTGGGTGACACAACTGGATCAGGTGAGTGAACCCCTGTTGCTCACTGAGTTTACAATTTAGTGTCTAGTGATAAGGGCACTATTGCGCCTCTTGTTCCCCCAACCCCCCCTTTTTGTATTTGCCAAACATTTGAGACACGGCCAGCCAGACAAACTTACACCGAGGAAAATCCAAAACTCATGCCGGTAAGAACATCAGAAGAATTGAAGGCCTCTCGAATTGTACTTAGGGTCATTGATAAGGAAAGAAATCGGGCAAAAATGTGATTCATGTGTGAGCATGAAATTATAAAGGACTATTATACTTAAGTCACAGCAAAGCACATTTGAAGAATAACTGACATATCAAACATGTTTTAATTAAAAGCCTAATTATTTGAAAGGCAAAGTCTGGTGTTAGATAACTCCATAATCCCTCAGCAAGAACATTATACTGTTAATTAAATGCAATAGTTTTCTAAAAGAGTGAGGATACTTTGTAGTCATGCAACATGGGCAGCTTTTCAGTGGTAAAGGAATCAATGTTTCAATGAGAATTTCTAGTCATTTATATAGCATTAAGATTGTTCCTCTATCCTTCATAAGGATGTGATCCAAAGCAGGGGCAGACACAGACTTCTGGGGACCCCTGTGCAAGAAATATCCCCATACCCCCCATACCGCAACAAAGTTATTTACGGTAACTATATACAGTATATTGTACCATTTATTACTAGTTTAGAACACAACCATCAAAGTTAAGCAATAAATAAGTTCCATATTTAACAACAGTTATACAACTGATATGTCATATCTGGATGTGCGTATCGCAGCCTTTGACTTATCAAGCATGACTGACTGCCATTAGTTTATATGTTGGAGGAAATAATACTCTAGGAAGAATTAGATTTTTTTTCTCAAAACTAAAAGGGGTTTGTCTAGGACTGTTTTTTTTTACAGTTTTTTTTTTTACAGTTTTTTTTTACTATGGATCTAAGAACTGCTGCTAACTACCTGCCTGTTTTACCCAGTGCTGACTTAGAGCGGTCACAAAGCTCTCCCGCAGGTGATTCTGATGCTTCATGTCAATAGACAGCTTTTCATCTTACAGCCTGCTCTGTTGTGTACATGAGGGTCTCCAGCCCCCCCTTTTCCCTCCCCCCAATGCGGTGTCTTGTCCTCTGTGCCCTGTGTGATGAGTGAACTGTCCTGGACTGATGTTGGCTTATAAATAGTGATAAACAACATCAGAGTGTCTATAGTGACGATGCAGGAGATCAGTGCTGTCCCACAGGTCATGTCACAGGTCTTTTCTTTGGTGGCTTTTGCCTAGTGATAAGCCAGCAGCAGAAAGGTGTCTCTCTGTACCTGGTAGAGACCAGTGATGTCATCTGCAGGGCAGTGCTGATCTCCTGCCCAGCTGACCTCCCACACCACCATTACACTGACACTTCTCTGATGTCAGCTTATCACTATTTATAAGCAGACATCCCTTCAGCGTTGGAGTGGTGACTTAAATGTAAACCCTCTGTTCCTGATCAAATACCAAATTCACCTGTTACCAACCCTGCGGTGTCATCTTGTGACTGTAACTTCAGACTGGCCGGAGTCAGAAGTTACGTTACAGGTGCTCAATGAATCTCTATGAGAGCCAGAGTGAGGCCAGAATGAAGCCTGGATGAGGTCAGAACCAGTCTCTCTGAGAAGTACTTATTTGTGACCTCTGGCACCTTCATGGAACACTGGAGCTGGCGGCTAGTCAAACATCCCCACAAATCGACTGGAGCAGTGGTGATAGAGGTTGAATCCGCAGGAGGATGAGACTAATACAGGGGACGTATATTTAAAGCATCAGTCCAGCAGTGCAATAAAATACACTGGAGTGGGGCTTTAACCCCTTATCAACCAAGGACACAGGGTCACAACAATAATAAATATGGGTGCTCACCATGCCATGAAAAATAATTATGCACAACAAGAAAAAGCCATGGCATATATAAGGAGCACACCTGGGTAATTGTAAACATACAAAATTTGTTTTATTCCAACACAGATACAGACAATTGTAAAATAAATTAAAATTCACAACTATATAGCAGTTACGATGCTGTTGCAGACCACAGTATATACAGAATCACCAATGGTGAATGGCACTATTACTTTAAATTATGAGCTTGGGTCAGTAAACTGCACTAGGGGTAATTAAGGTATCAGTCAATCTCAGCAAGTCATAATCTTATAGTCACCCATAGGCACTGCCCCCCAGCAATGATAGATGGACCCCCTGCAGACCTAACGCATGTCGCTGCACACTGGCAGCTTCGTCAGACCCCTGCACTATGATGTGACATTTCAGTTATAACCTGCAACCTGTTCCTCACATCTAATTTAAAATTTGAGTTCAATGTATAGACTCATTTCAAACTTGTATGCATCACTTGCACCAATTATTATTTGGACATTATAGCATGTTCTACATAACCATTGTGTGTTTGTCAACCTCGCTACATGGTTTTCAGCTCTCGCTATATGTGATATAACCACGGTACTGAATTCTTTTTGTAGTAAGACTATCTGATCTGCTTAATGGATATTACATACCACGATTGTCCCCCCTCCTTGAAGCACTTGATGTGCCATGTATATATACTTGATGGACCTCCTATCGTGATTCAAGTTGTGAATTTTAATTGATTTTAAAATTGTCTGTATCTGTGTTGGAATAAAATAAATTTTGTATGTTTACAATTACCCGGGTGTGCTCCTTATATATGCCATAGCTTTTTCTTGTTTTGCATAGATTCACACTGAAGGCATCAAAACTATGAATTAACACATGTGGAATTATTTACTTAACAAAAAAGTGTGAACCAAGTGAAAATATGTCTTATATTCTAGGTTCTTCAAAGTAGCCACCTTTTGCTTTGATTACTGCTTTGCACACTCTTGGCATTCTCTTGATGAGCTTCAAGAGGTAGTCACCGGAAATGGTTTTCACTTCACAGGTGTGCCCTGTCAGGTTTAATAAGTGGGATTTCCTGCCTTATAAATGGGGTTGGGACCATCAGTTGTGTTGTGCAGAAGTCTGGTGGATACACAGCTGATAGTTATACTGAATAGACTGTTAGAATTTGTATTATTAGAAGAAAACAGCAGCTAAGTAAAGAAAAACGAGTGGCCATTATTACTTTAAGAGATGAAGGTCAGTCAGTCTGAAAAATTGGGAAAACTTTGAAAATGTCCCCAAGTGCAGTTGCCAAAACAATCAAGCGCTACAAAGAAACTGGCTCACATGAGGACCGGCCCAGGAAAGGAAGATCAAGAGTCACCTCTGCTGCGGAGGATAAGTTCATCCGAGTCACCAGCCTCAGAAATCGCAGGTTAACAGCAGCTCAGATTAGAGACCAGATCAATGGCACACAGAGTTCTAGCAGCAGACACATCTCTACAACAACTGTTAAGAGGAGACTTTGTGCAGCACGCCTTCATGGAAAAATAGCTGCTAGGAAACCACTGCTACGGACAGGCAACAAGCAGAAGAGACTTGTTTCAGCTAAAGAACACAAGGAATGGACATTAGACCAGTTGAAATCTGTGCTTTGGTCTGATGAGTCCAAATTTGAGATTTTTGCTTCCAACCACCGTGTCTTTGTGCGGCACAGAAAAGGTGAATGGATGGACTCTACATGACTGGTTCCCACCGTGAAGCATGGAGGAAGAGGTGTAATGGTGATGGGGTGCTACGCCAGATGACCTGGCCACCACAGTCACCAGACCTGAACCCAATCGAGATGGTTTGGGGTGAGCTGGACCGCAGATTGAAGGGAAAAGGGCCAACCAGTGTTAAGCATCTCTGGGAACTCCTTCAAAACTGTTGGAAGACCATTTCCGGTGACTACTTCTTGAAGTTCATCAAGAGAATGCCAAGAGTGTGCAAAGCAGTAATCAAAGCAAAAGGTGGCTACTTTGAAGACCCTAGAATATAAGACATATTTTCAGTTGTTTCACACTTTTTTGTTAATTATATAATTCCACACGTGTTAATTCATAGTTTTGATGCCTTCAGTGTGAATCTACAATTTTCATAGTCATGCAATTACAGAAAACTCTTTGAATGAGAAGGTGTGTCCAAACGTTTGGTCTGTACTGTATATACATATATATATGTATATTATATACATGGATGCAAATCTCACATCCAAAGGAAAGATTCAATATAACGATTTAATGATCACAAATCTTTATTAAATCTCATAAAAGTTATAATAAAAAACTTATAGTTCAGAGCATTCCCTCCGGGGGGAAAACACAAGAAAACACCACCCGGCTGATCAGATTAACAGCATAGTATGCTATGCAACATCAATATATTACAACTATACTCAATGAAGTGGAATCAATATGTTGCCAACAGTCCTGACCCACATACATTGAACTACAAAACAATGCAATTTCTAAGTTCCTACCAGAATGATTATAACACTCCTATAAGCTACCCATTCACTTAGTTAACACCTGTTTTTAGTAAGTAGCTCACTACCTTATAGGTATGCTATGGTTCACTTCCTTGCTGCAGCTCAATAACCTCAATAGTCTCCTACCACTGCGGCTAGGTCAAACTTACAGTCTTCCGGAAGAAGCGGAAGCGAAACGGCTGTAGGGGAGGAGGGAGCACGAGCACACACAGGCAATCAGAGATTTAGGTATGAAGCACATCTTATGATTATAGTAATGCAACTGTAAGTTTGACCTAGCCGCAGTGGTAGGAGACTATTGAGGTTATTGAGCTGCAGCAAGGAAGTGAACCATAGCATACCTATAAGGTAGTGAGCTACTTACTAAAAACAGGTGTTAACTAAGTGAATGGGTAGCTTATAGGAGTGTTATAATCATTCTGGTAGGAACTTAGAAATTGCATTGTTTTGTAGTTCAATGTATGTGGGTCAGGACTGTTGGCAACATATTGATTCTACTTCATTGAGTATAGTTGTAATATATTGATGTTGCATAGCATACTATGCTGTTAATCTGATCAGCCGGGTGGTGTTTTCTTGTGTTTTTCCCCCGGAGGGAATGCTCTGAACTATAAGTTTTTTAATGTAACTTTTATGAGATTTAATAAAGATTTGTGATCATTAAATCGTTATATTGAATCTTTCCTTTGGATGTGAGATTTGCATCCATGTATATAAGATTTGGTATTTTTTAAGGAAAGCAATTTATTTGGGACTTTGTTTTGAGATATATACATATATATATATATATATATATACAAGTAAATCGACTGCAGCACTCCTTTTTCGTGTTAAGTTATGCCTTTATTGGGCCATCAGGTGTCCAGCAACGTTTTGGGATCAAACTCCCTTCCTCTAGCAGTTAATCACAGCTGATACCAGGCTTAAATACATTTCCTTTACATCTCATTAACATATCATTAACATGTGAGCTTGCATCATTCCCTGTACATGTCAGCTGATTGGATGAGCTGAGATATGTAGTTAACAGCACCTATTAGATCAGCATGATTCAAAATGTCACAGCTGAGATCTCACTGTTTCTGGCCTGTATCGGAAGTCCTATTATGCGATTACGGGGCCTCAATGTCTTGCCGTGACAGTATGGGGGTCAGCTGAGGACCCAGATGATGTCATGAATCGCTTCCTGCCGGCAATGCTCAAGTGATGTCACCGGTAGACAGTGGTCATTTGTGTTGTGCAGAGGGATGCTGAAGCATCTCTCTGCATAACACAAGCGATCGCACTGTGCAGTGCTGAGGCACCCCAAGGGGCCACATAAAATAAAAGTAATGGAAAAAAATGGAAGAAAAAAAAAACATAAAATTTCAAATCACCCCCCCGTTTGGCCCTATTAAAAAAAAAACTTTCAAATCACCCCCTCGTTTAGCCCCATTGAAAATAAAACTATCAAAGGGGTTATCTGGGATTCAACAATCAAACAACAAAGAAAATGCCTAAGCATTACCAGGCAGGGAGCTGCCCCCTACATGTCTGTTGTGCTCAGCAACGCTCACTGCTGACACAGAGTGGGCACAGGTGGCTCCTATTAGCGATTTTTCAGCTTCCGCTGATGTAATGCCTACGGCGGGGCGGGGTGCCTTTTCCATTCTGTAGAAGGACATCATAGCCGATCAAAGGAGAGGGAGCCGACTGTAAATCAGCATGACGTTCGTTGTCTCGCCCTCTTCCACAGAACAGAGCGAAAATTAAGTCTCCAATCTGTGTTTAATCCACCATGCTGTCCCCAGCAGGAGTGATTTCTGTCTGCTCTGTGACGGGGTTGAACAGTGGTGAAAGGTGTCAGGCACAACAGGCAGGTAGGTGGCAGCTACCTGCCTGTTAGTGCTTGGGCACATTTTTGTAATAAATATTCCGGATAACTCCTTTAAAAAAATACACATATTTGGTCCTGCCGCGTTCACAAATGCTCGCTCTATCAAAATATAAAATCAATTAATCTGATCTGCAAATTGCGTAAAGAAAAAAGTACAAATGCCAAAATTATCTTTTGTTGGTCGCCGCAACATTGCAATAAAATGCGAAAGCGGGCGATCAAAACATCGCCTCTACTCAAATATGGAACCATTAGAAATGTCAGTTCAATACACATAAAATAAGCCTTTACACAGCCCCAGATCCCAAAAAATATGAACAAATGTCACAATACCAAGTAATAAGTATGCATTGCAATTTCCCTCTCCAGTGTCTAGTAGTCCCAGCACTTCTGCCCCTTCTCATACCTATCTTCTCAGTCTCCCAGATCATTCAGAAGAGTGCACAGTGTGCAGAGCACAGGCAACAGCAGAAGAAGTCAATTACTGAGGTTCAATGTGTCACTCCCTCCTTCCTCTCAGTGTCTCCATAGATAAGACCAGCGCAGCATCACTAGTTGAGGAGAGGGGCCCGTGTCAGCTCAGCATAATCATATGCATGTGGAGGAGCGGGTCCCCTGCTTGTACTGATGCTGCAGCCGGAAATGTGAATGCCCATATGCTTTCAATTCCTCAGGGGTCCCCCTCCTGCTCTGGGCCTCGGTTCAGTGAACTGGCTGAACTGGTGATATGTCCACCCTTGAACCAAAGCACTCTACAAGTCTACAAGTTCCAGCTTGAGCCTTTTCTACATATAGTTCCATTACTTTAAAATATACACAGTTCCTAAATATAGTTCCATATAGTTCTATTACAGCCACCTCACCACCACCGGAGCAGCAGCCTCATTACCACCAGCAGAGCTGCTGCATCCCCTAACCTTCTGTCTCCTTCTCCATCATCCTCTAGAATCTAATTTTGCAAGGGCAGGGCCCTCTTCTCTCTGTACCAGTCTGTCATTGTTAATTTATTTAACTACCCCGCTTCCCCTAAAATGAGACACTCTCTTATCTTACATTTTGCTCCAAAAAATGCACTATGTCTTATTTTCAGGGGATGTCTTGTTTTTCCATCATCCGTTTCCAAGCCCCAATATTCCCATGCAGCTCCCAATATCCCCATCATCCCCTTGCAGCCCCCAATATTCCCATGCAATATTCCCCCAGTCTTATTTTAGGGGAAGCATGGTATATCTCTATTCTGCATGGAACGCCTCCTCATGTACAGCACCATAGAATTAATGGGGCTATTTAAATAATAATAATTACGTAATTAAACCATATAGCCAGGCCCATATTTACCACTAGGATTCAGAGGGCTGATGCCTAGGGCGGCAGGTTGCAGGGGTCGAAGATAGGTAAGGAGAAGTACAGCATGGAGGAGCACAGCATGGAGACTGGGTGGTGCAGGGGTGACTGAAATATGAGGGGGTGAGAAACAAGGGTTTGCAAGGAATAGAAAATGGGGGGGAGAATGACAAGCAAAGGTGCTGCACAGCATGGAAATTGGGGATGAGGATGACAAATGAGGGGGCTGCACTGCATGGAAATTGACAGTGAGGATGACAAATGAGGGGTCACAGCATGGAAATTGGGGTAGAATGAAAAATGAGGGGGCTGCACCGCATGCAAATTCGGGGAGAATGAAAAATATAGGTGGGGTGCACAGCATGAAAAATGGGGGAGAATGAGATATGATGGGGCTGTGGAGAATGGACATTTTGGGAGAATGAGAAATGAAGATGGCGCACAGCACGGAGAATAATGGGGAGAACGGAAAATAATGTGGGTGCATAACATGGAAATCAGGGGTGCATAGCATGGAAACTGAGGAGAGAGCACAATTTGGAGAATGAAAGGCTCAGCACTGAGAAGAGGGTAGCCTGGGGGGTGCAAGTTATGGAGAATGTTGCCACCTAATGGGGTTTGGTATGGAGAATAGGGCAGCCTGGGGGGCATAGTATGTAAACGGAGTAAAATGGGAGTTGCAGGGTATCGGGATGGGGTGGCATGGGGAGGACTCAATATTCAGTGGGGTGGCATGGGAGGCTTTGCATAGAGCAGAATAGCATTGGAGTGGCACAGTATGGAGCAGGGTAGAATCATGGGAGGACTCAGTATGGAGAAAGGGGGGCTCAGTATACAGAAGGGGTAGCATAAGGGGGCTAATTATAGAGTAGGGACAACATGAGGGGACAGTGTAGAGGGGCTACATGGAGTGGAGATCATAGTTCATAAGTGAGGAAGGGGTTGGGGGTATAATTCATTACAGGTAGGACAGTGTGGTGGTTTTCATTTATGAGGCGGTGGTGCTGATGTCATATTTAACTATGGAATACAGTGTAGTGGGAATATTTTATAGGGGAGAATAATGTGATGGCCGTATACCATAAGCGAGACAGTATGGGGTTATTTATGCGGGTAGCACAGGGTCGGGGCAATTATTTACTCAGGGGCACAGCATAGGGCTTACTTAAGGTAATTATTCTGAAGTCAGAAACATTACAATGACACTATATTGGTATGTGATGCAGAAGACCAGACAAGAGGGTAGACTTGGTAGATAAACAAGCAAAGTCAATCAGCTCACCACGGAGAGTCCAGTGTGCACGAGCCTGCGTCCTGACACCGCACCAATAGAAAATGAAGAATAATTGGTCCATCTCCCGGAGTTGCAATGCAGAAAACTTGATTTCATTTAAAATTTTTCATCAGTTATAGTGGCTTGAAAAAGGACAAACTGTCCAAAATGCGTTGCCGTCCATCAACGCTCCTTGCCATATATGATCCATGTTATGTGAGCTATTGTGTTGTTATTCTGGAGCCTGTAACTGATGAAAAATTTTAAATAAAATCTAGTTTTCCGCATTTCATCTC
Organism: Allobates femoralis; assembly: GCA_033576535.1. NCBI lineage: Eukaryota > Metazoa > Chordata > Amphibia > Anura > Aromobatidae > Allobates > Allobates femoralis. The sequence goes on from JARQOC010000007.1 coordinate 55,935,119, forward strand.
CAGGAGCTGGATCATTTCTTCTTCATAGTCTTGGTAGACGAAGGACAATGTTATTGCTAAGATTGATGATATTTGAAAGGAGTCTTTTACCCCCAAAATGCCAATTAATCTGCATACACATTTATATAAGGGATGTACTGTTCTGGTGATGCATTACTGTATTGACAGCGGTTCTTGTGATGTATTACTGTATTGAAAGGGGTTCTGAAGATGTATTATTGTATTGATGGGGGTTCTGGTGATGTAGTCATGTGAATGTTGTAATCTTTAACTTAACAGACTTGATCCTAAAACTTTATAGGGTAAGTGTGCTGGACTAAAAGTACAGCTGACTATCAGTCAAACAATTAATTTGACTAAGGCTAGGGTCACACTTGCGATGTGACCCTAGCATGACGCGCTATAAACTTATAAATTTCCCCCGCAGCGCATAGCATTAGCGCTATGCGCTACCAGATAATGGAGCCCATAGTAACATAATGAATGTGTACCTTGCCAACCAGCCACACACAAAGCTCCAGGAAGTGCGCTTTACAACAGCGCACGGGAAAACGCTTCAGGACATGTTTCCTGTGTGCTGTTGTGAAGTGTACTCCCTGGAGCTTTGAGTGTGGCTGGTTGGCAAGGTACACATCAGGTTACTATGGGCTCCATTGTTTGGCAGTACATAGCGTTAACGCTATGCTCTGCAGGGGAAATTTCTAAGTTTTTAGCACTTGCGTCATTCTAGGGTCACAACGCAAGTGTGACCCTAGTCTAAGGGCCTATGCACATCTGCATCTCTTTAGCGTTTGGGTGGCAATGCGTTTTTGACAACATGTGTGCCATAAATGCACCCATTGGTTTCAATGGAAAACGCAATGAAAATGCATGCAAATACGCATGTCATTTTCAGAAAATGCAAAATGCATGCATTTTTGGGCTGTGTTAGCAAAAAACTCATGCATTTTGCGCTTACTGGAAATGACATTGCGTTTTTTGCATGCGTTTTCATTGTGCTTTCCATTGAAACCAATGGGTGCGTTAACGCATGCACTTGCAATGCGTTTCAATGCATTTTTGCAGTGCAAAAATGCATAGGAACAGAAATGCAATGCCCCTTAGATGTGAACTGGGCCCAAAGCCCCCAAAACACTATATATAGCTGTCCAATCGCTTGGTCGTCAGCGATCTTCCTTGGTTACCCTATATACAGGAGCAAGCATAGAAGTGAAAGCCGGGCACTGACCTGTTAACAGCGTTACTTGTATACTCCTGTAGTGGTGGCGTGCTGTGGAATCTCCTGTTGCTCAGCCAGAGTTCAAGACATTAAATCCAAAAAGAAAGATGGCAGCACTCAGCATTCCAATTTTGCAGCTGGTTAATTTAATGCAAAAATTACAGCAGCAGGTGCATGATACAGGGAGGGAGGTGCTAGGACCGACGGTGACCGCTTCGCGGGATGTCCCACTTCTACGGGTCCGGTGTACATATATATATACAGGAGCACTCCTTCTGCCAGCCAAGTGTTCCTGTATTCTCTATTAGGCTAGGGTCACATTTGCGGCCTTGTTTTCAAAGTTGGATCCAGATTTGACCATTAAAAATGGTCAAAATCGGATCCGGATCCGCAGCCATAGGCTGCAATAGAACAGTCGGTTTGCACTTAATCCAATCTGGTTACCGCATCCGGTTTTGCAGTCTGCTGTAAAAATAATGCAGGCTGCATTTTTCGGAGCGGTTGAAAAACCACAGTGGCGCAACCACTGAAAGTGCCTAGGATGGTATGTACTCCAAATACGGCCCTGCATATATTCCACTTTTCCTATCAAGCCATGCTTTATGCAGTGGTCAAGGAACCCTCCACCATAGGAATGAAAAATGACTGAACAATTCATATTTATAGCCACCCTACTTCCTGCCCTCCAATTGCCTCCAGCTGCCTCTTTTAGTCTAGAGTCACACTAGCGCAAAGCATCTCCAAAAGGATGTGTTTTATTTTTTATCTAAAAATTTCTGCAACCGATCCGTTAACGCTCCCATAGATGCCAATACAAAAAATGCATGGCCAAATTGGTATGCGTTTGGCACTATGCCAATTTTTTAGCACACATCAAAGCGCGGTCTGCAGCCTTTTTTGGGCCTTTTTTGCAAACTGATGCATTCATTTAACATTGGAGTCTAAGGCAAACACATCCGTTAACAAATGGTACATACATGTACCATGCGTTAACGCATGCGTTAAATGTGTACACACGTCATGTTAATACCAGGGAAAAAAAACACCCTTTTAAGGCATCCTTTTAGCAGATGGCACTACTCAAATGTGACCCTATCCTTACTCAGATCGTCATTACTTCTCTCCAACAGCATTGGAATGGAGGGTGCAGTTGGAAGTCTAAACCACACCTACATTGTCATTGATCTCCCACAGCATTGGGAAAGAGTAATTCAGTCTTACCACTGGGCTCCCCATGCCTATGAGGTGGAAAAAGTTGGAGCAGAATGCTGATCTGTGCAGAGGACCTAGCGGAAGACAATCAGGGGGGCATTAAGTAGGATAGCTATACATGTTAAATGTATATATTTCAGTACCAGTTACTTTAAAAAGAGCCCTTTTAATCATTATTATTATTATTTATTTATAAAGCACCATTGATTCCATGGTGCTGTACACGAGAAAGGGTTAGATACAAACAAGTTAAAAGTACAACGAACAAACTAACAGTGACAGACCGATACAGAGGGGAGAGAGGACCCTGCGCTTGCAGGCTTACATTCAACAGGGCAGTGGGAAGGGAAACAGTAGGTTGGGTCTGCTCTGGTGGTGGTGGAGTGCCGGGTTCAGTGGTGGTGGAGCGCCAGGTCCAGCGGTGGTGACGTGACACTGTGGTCATTGCAGGTTGTAGGCTGTTCTGAAGAGATGACAATCAATCAAAGACAAAGACAGTTGCCTATTTAACTGTTAAAGTATGTAAATGTAGAAGTGCAGACGAGGGTCTCCAAAATCAGATGTACTCCGGAGCATCTAGAAACTTGGCAAAATCATGGCCAATGATAAAAATAACAAATGTGCTAAGAAATGTGTCCACTTTGAAGAGCAAGATTTTATGACTTTGATATTGTATGAATCACTTGAATTACTTGATTATATATGATAGATTTTGTATGGATGACTTTGACTGGTCAGGCCAGGTACAGTATATGCCACTACCCTATTTACTTTACCAACCTAGTGTAGTCTCCCAATTATCATATCTACTTAGGTGTCCTCTACAATGTCAGGAGACTGCTGGACAACCACCTCTAAAGGGAGTCTTGGACATGTGTGGTGATTGATCATGTGGGGAATTTATGAAGTCAGTTTGGCTTACGGCAGCCTATATTTGCATTCAATTTATCAAAGTGCTGGATGATGTTTCATGCATTCGGTATAATTCTGTCTAAAGCTGTTTATCCATTTTTTCCTCTTCTCCCTAAAATGGAAAATTGCAACTTTATTCATAATGTTTCATAAATATATTTTCCAAATGATTATGAAGATGTTCTTTTTCTCTGATTTTCCTAAATGGTCGGTGCAAATGACAGTCAGTGCAATAAAAGTCATCACCCATTAGAGTATACATCGAATTTTATTGAAGAAACCTCCCAATGATAACAGTATAATCTTCAAAATGGAAAAAAACTCTAAAAGCACTGTTCCAAATTATTAGGCACAGTAGAGTTTCTAAACATTTGATATGTTTGAAAGAACTGAAAATGCTCATTTGTTGAATTTGCAGCGTTAGGAGGTCACATTTACTGAAATTAAAAGCTATTTAACTCCAAAACATCCTAACAGGCCAAGTTACATGTTAACATCGGAACCCTTCGTTGATATCACCTTCACAATTCTAGCATCCATTAAACTTGTGAGTTTCTGGAGAGTTTCTGCTTGCATTTCTTTGCATGATGTCAGAATAGCCTCCCGGAGCTGCTTTTTTGATGTGAACTGCCTCCCACCCTCATAGACATTTTGCTTGATTATACTCCAAAGGTTCTCTATAGGGTTGAGGTCAGAGGAAGATGGTGGCCACACCATGAGTTTATCTCCTTTTATGCCCATAGCAGCCAATGACACAGAGGTATTCTTTGCAGCATGAAATGGTACATTGTCATGCATGAAGGTGATTTTGCTCCTGAAGGCACATTTTTGCTTTTTGTACAATGGAAGAAAGTTCACTCTACTGTATATACTTTCTAGAGGTCATTTTCACACCTTCAGGAATCTTAAAGGGGCCTACCAGCTGTTTCCCAATTATTCCAGCCCAAAACATGACTCCTCTGCCTCCTTACTAACGTCGCAACCTTGTTGGGACCAGGTGGCCATCCACCAACCGTCCACTACTCCATCCATCTGGACAATCCAAGGTTGCTCGGCGCTCTTCAGTAAACAAGACTGTATGAAAATCAGTCTTCATGTATGTCTGGGCCCACTGCAACCGTTTCTGCTTGTGGGCACTGTTTAGGGGTAGCCGAATAGTAAGTTTATGCACCACAGCAAGCCTTTGAAGGATCCTACACCTTGAGGTTTCAGGGACTCTAAAGGCACCAGCAGCTTCAAATATCTGTTTGTTGGTTTGTACAGCCTTTTTAGCAGCTGCTCTCTTAATCCGATGAACTCGCCTGGCAGAAACCTTCCTCATTCTGCCTTTATCTACACAAACACATGTGTGCTCAAAATCAGCCACAAATCTCTTCACAGTAGAATGATCACGCTTAAGTTTTCATGCATTATCTAATGTTTTCATCCCTTGTCTAAGGCATCGCACTATTTATTGCTTTTCGGCAGCAGAGAGATCTTTTTTTTTTCCCATGATACTTGAAAACTGTGGCCTGCTCAATATTGTGGAACACCCAGTTTTCCTTCAATTGGGCTCACCTGCCAAACTAATGATCACAGATATCTGAGATTGATTTCAATGATCCAAAGAACCCTGAGAGACAATCCCATCAATGGGTTTCATTGAAAAAAACCACAGTTTTGTTCCTGTCCGTGGGCATCCTGTTTTTTGCAGGACCATACGACAGGAACGGACAAGACCGGATGTGTAACTCCGAATGCCATTTCTGTGTTCAGACCTGGGATTTTGAGGGATCCAGAAATAGAAAGAGCTGGGAGGAGCCGAGCTAGGCAAGTGGTGTCGAGGCTGTTACATTGAGAAAGCGAAATTAAAGAAAGCAATGGTTAAAAATAAAAAAATATGCTCACCTCTCCGCTGTGTGTCCCGCGATGAGAGGTGTCCACGTTCGATTGCTGCAAGGACCTTAATCAGCTCATCGGGCAGGGCGGCATCCCGATCAGCTGATGCGTCACATGACAGCATCAGCTGAGCAGTTTAAATCACCCGTCAAAACCGATCAGCAGGCGGGCAATTTAAACCACTCAGCTGATGCTCTCATGTGACACATTAGCCGATCGGGTTGCCGCCCCGCCAAGTCAGCTGGTTAAGGTCCTGCAGCCATTGGATGTGGAAGCCTCGCATCACAGGACACTCGGTGGAGAGGTGAGCATTTTTTCTTATTTTTAACACATTGTTTTCTTTAATTTCACTTTAGCATTGTATGTAGATACACTGCTAAGGTGAAATTACGGGAACAGAGCAGTTTTAGTGTACTGAGCATGGTCAGTACACTGAAACCTGATCTGGGAAACAATCCTGTTTCTTCCCAGATCCAGCACCCATAGACTCCCATGCTATGTGCACTGGATTGCCCCGGATTTGTTTGTCTGGTTTGGTCCGGTTTTTGAACTGGAGCCCAAAATCGGAGCAGTCTCCGATTTTGGGGCTGGGAAAAGATAGGACAGAAACGAATCAGGGACTGGATACACAAAACCGAATGGCCATTTATGACCAATCTAGCACCAAAGGGATACATGTCCTTTTCAAAACGGACTGAACAGGATCCCAAAAAACGTGGTGTGAAGCCAGCCTTACTAAAAGGCTACAAGGCTACATTCACACTCATTCTTGGAACATGTCATAATGTTGCGTTTTTTTTTCTTCCATAACTCACTAATCCATAGAATCTTATGGAGTCATTCACACATCAGTTTTAAAAAAAACATGTCCTTGTTTTGGGTCTGGGAGGCGCAGAGAATGTACTATTCTGATCTTTTATTATGGACTAGTAAAAAGGCCCGATGCAATTGCATCGGGAGCAGGGTGAAATGAATTGTGTGTATACAGGCGGGCCAGTGGGTAGCAGAGTATACAGGGGGCTCTGTGGGTAGCAGAGTATACAGACGGCTCTGAGGGTAGGAGATTATACAGGTGACTCTGTGGGTAGCAGAGTATACAGGTGGGTCTGTGGGTAGTGGAGTATACAGGCGTGTGTGGTGGTGGTGGCAGAGTATACAGGTGTGTGTGGTGGTGGTGGCAGAGTATATAGGTGTCTGTGGTGGCATAGTATACAGGCATCTGTGTGGTGGCAGAGTATAGAGGTGTCTGTGGTGGTGGTGGCAGAGTGTACAGGCGTGTGTGGTGGTGGCAGAGTATACAGGCAGGTGTGGTGGTGGCGGCAGAGTATACAGGCGTCTGTGGTGGCGGCAGAGTGTACAGGTGTGTGTGGTGGTGGCAGAGTGTACAGGCGTGTGTGGTGGTGGCAGAGTGTACAGGCGTGTGTGGTGGCGGCAGAGTGTACAGGCGTGTGTGGTGGCGGCAGAGTGTACAGGCGTGTGTGGTGGCGGCAGAGTGTACAGGGGTGTGTGGTGGCGGCAGAGTGTACAGGCGTGTGTGGTGGCGGCAGAGTGTACAGGCGTGTGTGGTGGCGGCAGAGTGTAGAGGCGTGTGTGGTGGCGGCAGAGTGTACAGGCGTGTGTGGTGGCGGCAGAGTGTACAGGCGTGTGTGGTGGCGGCAGAGTGTACAGGCGTGTGTGGTGGCGGCAGAGTGTAGAGGCGTGTGTGGTGGCGGCAGAGTGTAGAGGCGTGTGTGGTGGCGGCAGAGTGTACAGGCGTGTGTGGTGGTGGCAGAGTGTACAGGCGTGGGTGGTGGCGGCAGAGTGTACAGGCGTGTGTGGTGGTGGCGGCAGAGTGTACAGGCGTGTGTGGTGGCGGCAGAGTGTACAGGCGTGTGTGGTGGCGGCAGAGTGTACAGGCGTGTGTGGTGGCGGCAGAGTGTACAGGCGTGTGTGGTGGCGGCAGAGTGTAGAGGCGTGTGTGGTGGCGGCAGAGTGTAGAGGCGTGTGTGGTGGCGGCAGAGTGTACAGGCGTGTGTGGTGGTGGCAGAGTGTACAGGCGTGTGTGGTGGTGGCGGCAGAGTGTACAGGCGTGTGTGGTGGCGGCAGAGTGTACAGGCGTGTGTGGTGGCGGCAGAGTGTACAGGCGTGTGTGGTGGTGGCGGCAGAGTGTACAGGCGTGTGTGGTGGTGGCAGAGTGTACAGGCGTGTGTTGGTGGTGGCAGAGTGTAGAGTCGTGTGTGTGGTGGTGGCGGCAGAGTGTACAGGCGTTGTGTGGTGGAGTGTACAGGCGTGTGTGGTGGCGGCAGAGTGTACAGGCGTGTGTGGTGGCGGCAGAGTGTACAGGCGTGTGTGGTGGTGGCGGCAGAGTGTACAGGCGTGTGTGGTGGTGGCGGCAGAGTGTACAGGCGTGTGTGGTGGCAGAGTGTACAGGCGTGTGTGGTGGCAGAGTATACAGGCGTGTGTGGTGGTGGAGTATACAGGCGTGTGTGGTGGTGGCAGAGTGTAGAGGCGTGTGTGGTGGTGGAGTATAGAGGTGTCTGTGGTGCGCTCGTGCAAGGCAGGGGTTAAAAAAAAAAAAAAAAAAAGATTATGCTCACCTCACCCCGAGCCCCCGCCGTCTTCTGCCGTGTTCCGCCGTCTTCTGCCGTGTTCCGCTAGGCTCCCGGTGGCTGTGCAGGCTCCCGGTGTCTGGAGTGATCTTCTATCTACTGAGACTGAAGGACCTGTGGTGATGTCAGAGTCACGTGACCCGCGATTTGCCTGGAGTAAGCTGGTGTCACGTGACTCTGACATCACCACAGGTCCTTCAGTCTCAGTAGATAGAAGATCACTGGAGGCACCGGGAGCCTGCACAGCCACCGGGAGCCTAGCGGAACACGGCAGAAGACGGCGGGAGAGGGCGGGAGACAGCGCGGGCTCGGGTAGAGGTGAGGATTTTATTTTTTTTAGAGTAGTGCGGGTCTGCGGCTCGTGATGACGCTGCGCGTCATCACTCGCAGTCCCGCGCAAAGCATGTTGGGATTGGGCTACAGTGCCCAACTCCCGATTATATAAGTAGATGTGAACATTAAAGTCTATGGGGATCCATGAGACACGGATAAAACTAAGCAGACAGACTTTCTACCTTCAATATTTCTTCCTAGTTCCATCTATTTTTAACTAATACATTGTTGTGAAGAGTCAATGGATAAAATAAACGTTCAGACAATATTTTCTTCAGTGAAAATAACAGGAATGAGAAATAAAAACAAAAAACGATGCTACAAGAATTCAACCTGCATGACAGCAAAGAAAAAAAATTGACCTGTTAATGTTGGATGATAACACTCATAGGGTACCTTTACACGCCGCTACAACAGGATGGATACAACCCGCTACTTCACGTGCACGAGCACGCCCAAACGGTTACAAACGGGAAACGCACCACCTGTACACGCCGCCACAAGGTGCGCTACGCTACGTTACATCTACAGCTAGATACATCGCCGGGTGTCTCAAGTAGCCATCTGTAGCTCATCTTACCTCCTTTACACACCGCTACAACAAGCTAATATGGGCGGACCTGGTGCAGCAGGGACAGCACATAGGCGTGCCACAATTGTGGATTACGAGACGTCCGTACGATGATAGGACAAAGCAAGAAACCCATGATTGGGCAGGCATCGCAGGAAGCTGTTTAATACATGACGCTCGAGCAATTGTGTAGTGTGACTGGTCAGCTCCTTAAATATGCCTCCCTATGCAGCGACTACCAATCGTAACGCAGGAGCTTCCACCAATGATCTCTGTAGGGGGGTGGTATCCCGGAGCCTGTGTCACGCCCCAGCTACATACCAGGTACATTGCCTGGTGTCGACACATCCCTTCTGTAGCTTCTTTACACGCTGATACAGCTCGCTGCAATCGGCTTTGTAGCCACCTGTTTCAGAGCAGTGCTCGGAAACAGATGTATCTGTTGCCGGCTGCCTCCTACCGTCTTCACACGCCGCTACTACGGGCTATATTGACGACGCAAGCTACAATCGTAGCCTGTAGCGGGTTGTATCCATCCTGTTGTAGCGGCGTGTAAAGGTACCCATACAGATATTTGTATCTGCCTAAGGGCCACGTCACACACACAGATATCTGTGCAGATATTGTTCACAGATCTCTGGTTGCAGTGAAATCATGGACAAATTGATCCATTTTGTGGCCATATACAAATAGATCAATGTGTCCATGATTTCACTGCAACCAGAGATCTGTGAACAATGTCTGCACAGATATCTGTGTGTGTGACGTGGCCCTAAGACAGAACTCTAGATTTATACATTTATACATTCATGGTTATGTACTTATAGTTACAGTAAGTGACAAAAGTGTTGAACCAATTTTGTAAGTAAAATCTATCTCTAAGGGTACCTTTACACGCGGCTACATTTCTAGGGTGGCTACAGGTAACTTACTGGTTGCAGTGAAATCATGGAGAGATTATTCAATTTGTACACAGCAACAAGATAGAACCTTGTCTCCATGATTTCACTGCAACCAGTAAGTTACCTGTAGCCACCCTAGAAATGTAGCCGCGTGTAAAGGTACCCTAATGGCCACTTTATGCGCGGCTACATTTCTAGCTTATCCACAGGTAACTTACTGGTTGCAGTGAAATCATGGACACATTGTTCCATTTGTACACAGCAACAAGATAGAACCATGTCTCAATGATTTCACTGCAACCAGTAAGTTACCTGTGGATAAGCTAGAAATGTAGACGCGTGTAAAGTGGCCATAATGGTACCTTTACACGCCGCTACAGAAGGTTAGAAACAACCGGGTGTCTCACGTGCACGAGCACGTTTCAACGGTTCCTAATGATACCTGATACCGCCTTTACACGCCGCTACAAGGTGCTCTACAGAAGGTTTATTCTATCCATGGAAGCACCGACGGGTGCCGCAGGTTACCTTCTGTAGAGCACCGTCCCTCATTTACACGCCGCTACAGAAGGTAATATGGGAGGACCTGGGGCAGCAGGGACAACACATAGGCGTGCCAGAATTGTGGATTACGAGACGCTCGTACAGTGATTGGACAATGCAATAGCATCATGATTGGCCAGCCAGTGCAGGAAGGCTGGCTAATACATGATGCTATTGCAATTGTGTAGTGTGACTGGTCAGCTCCTTAAATATGCCGCCCTATGCAGGGACAACCAATCGTAACGCAGAAGCTTCCACCAATGATCGCTGATGGGGCACAGTATCCCGGAGGCTGTGTCACACCCCAGGGAGTTAACTAGGTGTCGCAAAAACCTTCTTGTTCCTTAATTACACGCCGCTACCATCGGGTTGAAACCAACCTGTTTTTGAGCACTGCTGAAAAACAGGTGTCGACAATGACCGGTGGCAACAACCTGATTTACACGCCGCTACCTCGCGGTGTTTTGGCGGTACAAGATACAATTGTCACCGACACCCGGTGGTTTCTAACCTTCCGTAGCGGCGTGTAAAGGTACCATAAGGGTACCATTACACGAACCAATAATGTTTCCAGTTTCACTGGCAATTTGCTGGTTGCAGTGAAATCATGGACACATTGTTCTAATTTGTTGCCGTGTACAAATGTAACAATGTGTCCATGATTTCACTGCAACCAGCAAATTGCCAGTGAAATTGCTAGCAATATTGCGTCGTGTAACGGTACCCTAAAGGTGATATTGACATGAATTTCTCACCAGGTGTTGGTTACAATGCATCTAATACACACAGGCAAAGAAATAAAACTACAGATGTCAATAAATTATGTGTACTAATGAAAGAAGACAGAGGGAAAAAGTATTGAACACATAAAGAAAGAGAGGTGCAAATGGCCATGGAAAGCCATGACACCAGCCAAAATATGCCAGTAATTAGAAAGCAATCCTGCCACTTAGTGAAAAATCATGTCAGCTGGTTCAACAAATGGCCTATAAAAAGGTATCTCATTACCAAGGTGTCACACAACAAATATCCCATGAAGGGTAAAACCAGTGAGCTGTCTCAAGACTTTCACAGCCTTTTTGTTACAAAACACACAGATGGTATTGGGTACAGAAGAATTTCTAATCTAATAAAGGTTCCAGTTAGCATTGTTGAGGCCATCATCCAGAAGTGGAAAGAATAACATTTCACTATAGCTGCTTTCCACACGATTTTAGGCAGAAGAGTGAAAAGAATTATTAGAAAAGTTGTCCAAGACCCAAGGAGCACCTGTGGGGAGCTACCAAAATACCTGGAATCAACAGATAAAATTGTTTTACAGAAAATGATAAATAATGCACTCAACCTCCATTGCCTGTATGCACGTTCACCATGCAAGACTCCATTATTGACCAATAACATGTTTGAATGTATTTAAAATTTATGCTACAACATTTAGACAACCCTGAGAAATACTAGGAGAATATAGTCTGGTCAGATGAGACCAAAGCTGAACTCTTTGGATGCCATAATACATACCATATTTGGAGGCCAAAAGGAAAATCCTTGCAAAAACGCCAGCAGTGAAGTTTGGAGGCTGTTTTCCAGCATATGGTACTGGTAAACTTCATATAACTGAAGGAAGAATGGATGGATAAATGTACTGAGACGGTCTTGATAAAAATCTGCTACCATCAACTAGAATGTTGGAGATTAAATGAAGGCAGACATATCAGTAAGACGATGATCCCAAACACACAGCCAAGGAAATTCTTGGTTTCAGAGAAAGAAAATAAAGCTGTTAGAATGGCCGAGCCGATCACCAGGGCTGATTCCAATAGAAAATGTTTTGGAAGGAACTAAAGCTCAGAGTTCATAGGAGGATCAACGGCACCTACAGGGTGTGAAGAGTGTTTGTGTGGACGAATGGCCAATTCCACCTAAGCAATGCAAGTGACTAGTGTCTCCATAGAGGAGGTGTCAATGCTTCATCACAAGCAAAGGCTTTTGTATGAAGGATTAAATACTTTTCTGTAATGTGTTCATTACTTTTCTCTGTTTCATTCCTCATTCTTACACAACCACATTCCTCATTCTTACACAACCACATACAGTACAGACCAAAAGTTTGGACACACCTTCTCATTAAAAGATTTTTTCTGTATTTTCATGACTATGAAAATTGTAGATTCACACTGAAGGCATCAAAACTATGAATTAACACATGTGGAATTATATACTTAACAAAAAAATGTGAAACAACTGAAAATATGTCTTATATTCTAGGTTCTTCAAAGTAGCCACCTTTTGCTTTGATTACTGCTTTGCACACTCTTGGGATTCTCTTGATGAGCTTCAAGAGGTAGTCACCGGAAATTATTTTCACTTCAGAGGTGTGCCCTGTCAGGTTTAAAAGGAGGATTTCTTGCTTTATAAATGGGGTTGGGACCATCAGTTGTGTTGTGCAGATGTCTGGTGGATACACAGCTGATAGTCCTACTGAATAGACTGTTAGAATTTGTATTATGGCAAGAAAACAGCAGCTAAGTAAAGAAAAACGAGTGGCCATCATTACTTTAAGAAATGAAGGTCAGTCAGTCTGAAAAATTGGGAAAACTTTGAAAGTGTCCCCATGTGCAGTAGCAAAAACCATCAAGCGCTACAAAGAAACTGGCTCACATGAGGAACGTCCCAGGAAAGGAAGACCAAGAGTCACCTCTGCTGTGGAGGATAAGTTCATCCGAGTCACCAGCCTCAGAAGTCACAGGTTAACAGCAGCTCAGATTAGAGACCACGTCAATGTCACACATAGTTTTAGCAGCAGACACATGTCTACAACAACTGTTAGGAGGAGACTTTGTGCAGCAGGCCTTCATGGTAAAATAGCTGCTAGGAAACCACTGCTAGAGACAGGCAACAAGCAGAAGAGACTTGTGTGGGCTAAAGAACACAAGGAATGGACATTAGACCAGTGGAAATCTGTGCTTTGGTCTGATGAGTCCAAATTTAAGATCTTTGGTTCCAACCACTGTGTCTTTGTGCAACGCAGAAAAGGTGAACGGATGGACTCTACATGTCTGGTTCCCACCGTGAAGCATGGAGGAGGAGGTGTGATGGTGATGAGGTGCTTTGCTGCTTTGAAGCTCATCAAGAGAATGCCAAGAGTGTGCAAAGCAGTAATCAAAACAAAAGCTGGCTACTTTGAAGAACCTAGACCATAAGGCAGAATGGTGGCTCAAGTGGTTAGCACTGCAGCCTTTGCAGCACTGAGGTCCCAAAGTCCTGGGTTCAATTCCCACCAAGGACAACACCTGCAAGGAGTTTGTATGTTCTCCCCATGTTTGTGTGGGTTTCCTCCAGGCACTCCAGTTTCCTTCCACATTGCAAAGACATACTGATAGGATGTGTAGATTGTGATCCTCAATAGGAACAGCATTACTGATATATGTAAAGTGCTATGGAACTAATAGCACTATATAAGTGAATAAATTATTATTATATTATTATATTTTCAGTTGTTTCACACATTTTAGTTAAGTACTATATAATTCCACATGTGATAATTCATAGTTTTGATGCCTTCAGTGTGAATCTACAATTTTCATAGTCATGAAAATACAGAAAATCTTTGAATGAGGTGTGTCCAAACTTTTGGTCTGTACTGTATGTACATATACTGTATGCTTTTTTTGCCTGTGTGGCTTGGATGGGTTGTTATTGAAATCTGGTGAGAAACATGTCAATAGAACCTTAAGAAAATTATTTTCTTAGAATATTGGTGACATGTTCAATACATATTTCACCCGCTGTATTTAATGGTGCATAGGCAACCCTTAGCCTTGGTCCCTAAGGGGGCTTCTTATAAAGAAGAAGAAGAAGCCAACACTGTGAACGGCACATGGTATTGTAGGTGGTGGACAGTGATACACAATTTGTATTGTAACCCAGCAGCTTCCAGTTATGCTTCCGTATTATTCATGTTGTTACTTTTTAAATGATAATTTTCTAATTTAAGAAATATAAACTTTGGAACAATCATATTTGTTAAAAGAACATTTGCTAAAAAGATTTATGTTAATAGAATCTTCATTGATTCTTAGCATCTTTAGGGTTTTATATAAAGCCCTATTATCTCACAGATTGCAAATATTACAGAACACCAGTTTTCTCCGTCCCTAAGCTGCTAGATTTTATTTTTCATTATAGTCATAAGGGAATTCAATGAATGTGCACAAAAGTGCATGTGGGAAGTCACTTATCTCTAAGGAAACTTTAAGAAAATAAGGGCAAGATGAGAAATGAGAAAAGTCTATTAATTCAATATTCATCAAACCTCTATTATTTTACCCGCACTATTTCCTAGCGCTAGCACATGGCAAAGGCAATAGTACTCCTTGGTAGAACTAGAGGTCTGTCCAGTGGAGTAAAGGATAGGTTTTGTAGAAGAAAATAAAGAGACAAGTGTGACGCACCCCAGGACCGGGGTATTCAGATCCCGGGCGTAGCTTTAAGGGACTGTCGCGGGTGAACTTTGCCCGGATCTGTGGCCCTCGTGGTCACAAAAAAGGGGTTTCGTAAAAATAAAATAATAAAAGTTTTTTTAACGTGATGCCACCTGCAGGATCTGGTGATGGCACCAGCACTGCCAGCAGACCTCCGGAGACGATAGGTAGGCAGCCGGATGATGTCACTCCCTGCAGGTGGAGCTAAGTCCCCAGGTCAGTGAGGTAAAGAAATGGTTTCACACTGGGAGAGGCGCAGTCTTCTCCTTGAGACTGGAACACAGGTGACCAACTTAGTAGAAATAAGACACAGGAGACCATCGTGCTCTGCACAAGTATTTACTGGTAATTTCTCAAGCAGTTCACAAAGTACACAGTCATGGGTAGCTGGACAAGTAGTCACCAAAGGATACAAAATCTCTCTGAGGCCCTCTACGATGTTCCTTCTGATAACAACTTCTGTCCTTTATACTCACTGCGCTCTCCTTACTATCTGTGCGTGGCCCTGCACGGAGCCCACTTCCTACCAGGCCCGTTGGGTATATTGAGGTTACCCTTCTCTCTAAGGGGTTCAACCCAGTTTGGAGCTCTTGGGGGGAACGTGCTTGTCGGACCAGGTAGGAGCTATATGAAAGGCCTTCGACCCACCGGGTTTGGCGGCTCAGAGCTAAACTTTCCTGCACCGCACTCGGAGCTGGTATTCCGTCTTGGGCTGGGTTCCCTGCCAGACTCACAATCTTCAGTCTGGCATGGGCTTGCACAAGCCAGGGATCCCCTTTATGTCTGAGTTGCCTTCCTTTTTCAGACACCCTCCACCACAATCCTCACAGGGACCTCTTTCTCCTCCTTCCCTCACCGTACTCTCCTCACGTTCTGACTAACTGTCACTCCCGCTTTTTTCACAACACCTCTGCCCTCCCCCCAGCACTGGTTACCCTAGTAATGGGTACAGCTAATTGGTCCACTAGCTCTAAGTGTATGAATGCATGGATGAGGCCTCAGATTAACATTACCATCCTCTGGTGACTGGGATACTGCACACGCTAGTCTGGGTGTAGTACCACTTCTGTGGTGCACATAGGGTGATATAGTGTATGGTAGAGAGAGGTACAGGGGGGGGCGCTCGCATGACTAACCCCATTATATGCCCATAGCGAATACATATCTCTTTTTTTTATATAAAAAAAGAACTACATGTTATGTATCTATTGAAAAAGACTCCAGTACAAACCTGAAACCCGTAGTAAAGAAATTATTGCATACTACCCCAGTGTGGAACAAATGCTTTTTCAGTAGCAATGCAGTGATCCAGAAAATGTCCATCTCCTTTTATTCCTCAATAGGATTTGTACTTTGAAATAATGTTGTAAATCTTGTACATTAACTACTGTATATGGCTACGTTCACATTTGTAATAAGAGTCTCTATAGGAAATTCCTTAAGAAGGAATAGTACACTTTTAAAGGGGTTTTCCAGGTAGGTCATCAATATCTGATTGGTGGGGATGGGACACCAAACATCACACTAATCAGCCGTTCTGTTTGCCAGCAGTGGCCAGACATCTTCAATTGATGAGCAGCACATTGAACTACATTGTGGCCGCGGCCAGGTCCTGTGTATCCGCCCACTATTGAAACCAATTGGATGTGAATGTGCAGTATTCGGTAAATATACAGTATATACAGGTGGCAGGGCTGTGCACCAGAAACAGCTGATCGTCAGGGGTTCCAGGTGTTGCACTGCCATTGATCAGATTTCCAGGACTTTTACATTAATTGCCTATTCTTAGGGTAGGTCATCAATATCTGAAAGGTGAGGATATGACACCTAACATCACGCTAATCAGCCATTCCAGTTGCCAGCAGTGGCAAGACATTTTCAATTGCAGAGCTGCGCTCTCTCCCGTGAACTGCATTGTGGCCGTGACCAGGTCCTGCATATGCACCCACTATTGAAACCAATTGGGGGTGAATGTGCAGTATCGGGTAAATTTAAAGTTGGCAGAGCTGCGAACTAGAAACAGCTGATTGTCAAGGGTTCCACATGTCCTACCCCCATTGATCAGGTTTCTGGGACTTTTACATTAATGGCCTATCCTTAGGGTCAGTTATCAATATCTGATTGGCGGAGATGCGACACCTGAAACAACGCTAATCAGCCGTTCCGTTTGTCAGCAGTGGTCAGACATTTTCAGTTGTGTAGCTGTGCATCTCCATGGAATGCATTGTGTCCATAGCTGGGACTTGCGTATTCACGCACTATTCCAACCAATCAGGGTGGATGAGCAGAATGTGGCAAATATAAACTGTGCACCTGAAACAGCTGATTGTCAGGGGCTATTGGTGTCACACCCCCACAGATCTTCATGACTTTTCTTAAGATAGACTTCATTTAAAAGTCCTGGACAACCCCTTTAAAGTGAACCCAACACATAGAAAATGCAAAGCAACCTGCGAGAAGTATAAAATAGAACATCACCTTAGCAAATTAAGATTCCACAGTGATTGAATACAGGGCAGATCATTCAATCAATGCAAAGACTTTATCTAGTGAGGAGAAAAAAGACAAAAACAATATATATATATCTATATCTATATACATATATATATATATATATAACTAGAAAAAAAAACTAGAAAAAATACTCTGCAGCACTCGGTTACTACCAATGATGTACATATGCTAATAAGCTATATATATATATATGAGATAAGAGTTAAAAACTTACGTTTTTTTCAAAAAACTCAAAATCTTATCTTTTTATTTCTGAAGTTCTTAGTACACACATTGGCCAATGTCTGCTTGCTCATCAACTGCGAAAAAGTAACTTCAGGTCCGATGAGTCCTAATGCTGACATCCCTGTCCTCCTTGTCCACCCCCCACTTAGTGGGCAGACTCCATCTTGACCCTAGATCACCTGTGGTCAATAAGGGTGCAAATTGCAGCATGGAGCCAGCCACTCCATAAGATACAAAACAGAAAAAAAACTGCACAGCACTCACAGACTAATGTGAACCGGTGCCAGCAGGGCTGCTGGATCAAATAACTAGAAAAAAATACTCTGCAGCACTCGGTTACTACCAATGATGTACATGCAGTCGACGAGCAAACAGACATTGGCCAATGTGTGTACCAAGAACTTCAGAAATAAAAAGATAAGATTTTGAGTTTTTTGAAAAAACGTAAGTTTTTAACTTTTTTCTCATATATATACAGCTTGTTAGCATATGTACATCATTGGCAGTAACCGAGTGCTGCAGAGTATTTTTTTCTAGTTATTTGATCCAGCAGCCCTGCTGGCACCGGTTCACATTAGTCTGTGAGTGCTATGCAGTTTTTTTTTCTTTTTTCTGGTATATATATATATATATATATATATATATATATATATATATATATATATATATAGATAGATAGATAGATAGATAGATATGAAGATTTGCAAGAAAGTTCTCCAGCTATTCCTCCGATGGTGATTCTAAAAAAGACATCCTCATTCAGATTCCATTTAGAGCATTATCCATGGTGCACACAACAGAACAATATGAATTCAGAGGCCCCCCCCCGCCCTCCCTCACCCACCCCTGCCCGGATTACATGTTTCAGCACGTGTATGTGCCTTTTTCAGGGCTCAAATCCGATTCAATAATACAAAGTATTATATGAGTATATGCTGGCAGCTACCCTCACCAATGAGTGTTTCGCATTCACTGCTTCCTCTGGGGCTCCCAGACTGGGTCTTGAACTTATCTTGTCATTTTAATATGTTTTCTATAGCTTTCTTTGCATGCATACCTAAACAGGAAGAGCTAACAACTACTCAGCTGGATTGCCCATTTTACTGAAAAGCATAAAATGAATAAGAGTTTTAAATTAGTAAAATCAGTTCAGCTCAATATCATACCATTTGAACAATATGCAGCATGCTCAATGTGACAGGTTCCCTATACCATGATGCACATAAAATAGTCAATGAGGTCCATTTGGGACCATAGGTCTTCTGTGTTGGGGTCATATGGCACGAATATTATTTTCAATTTACAGTTTCTTTAAAGGGACACAAAAAAGGAAAACTCACACAATTATCAACCTACCTGAAGACATATCAGAAAACATGCTGCAGCTCACTGAGTAATTCTATTGGCCCATTGTAATGAACTGTGCCCTCATGTAAGGATGACCATGCATGTGCGATAGCTGTCGGACAAACACTTGTTCTCAAAACTATAACATACAGTACCTCACAAGTAAAACGTCCCTTTAAACCATTGAAAATGTAAACCTTAATGTTTTAAGACATGGCATACAAAAATCCTACATTCGGTTCACAGGAGAAGGAGCCATTAGCTTGCTCCTGCTTAAAATGATTGCCTTATTTTCACTCGAAAGTGCTCATTGCATCTTCCTACTTGTGTGATCTTTTCTACAATTTTTACTCTTCAAAACACTTTATTCCACTTATTTCACAAAGCAGGACTGTGTTAATGGTCAATATTGCTCTACTCTGCAGAATTGTTCCTTCCCGGGGTGTTCCCAAAATATACCAAACTGATCAATTAAGTGACTTATTTCTCTCATTCCTTTGAGCCTCTGTGCTCCCGGCTGTATTACTGATCCGAGGAGGAACCATATACTTAAAGCCAAGTGCAGGATTGGTCATTCTTGGAGATCAGGAAATGTTACAAGGAGCTTTTCAATGATAAAACTGGCTTCATATTAGAGGCTTCTTTTTAGAAACACCTGCTACAAATTCGATAAAAAAAATAAAGAAAAAATAGTTGCCACTCTTATCTTGTGAAATAACTGACATCATGATGGAAAACAGATGGTCTCCAATATGATGAAGTAGACGGGGTTCGTGTGATTGATCCAGAGCAGCTGCCTCACCAGAAACCACCATTCGGATCTGTGCTAAAGCCAAGAACAATTGACATCTGATTCTAAATGCATAAATAATAATATGGAGTTTATTTTCACTTTGCAACTTTTGGGAAGACTTTCTCAAGATTTTGGAGGTGTCTTGTGGACATTTTTGTCAATTCAACTAGAAGAGCACTTGTGAGGTCAGATCCTGATGTCGGTCATGAAGTCTGTGCTTACAATCTCCATTGTAGCTTATCGAAAAGCTGCTGGATGAGGCTGAGGTTCAGTCTCTGTGCAGCCGGATAAGTTCTTCCAAACCAAATTCAATCAACCATGGACCTTGCTTTGTTCACTGGGTACCATCATGGGAATCAGGAAAGGACCTTCCTCAAACTGTTTCCACAAAGTTGGAAGCCAAGGTTGTCCAGAATGTAATGCTCTGAAGTATTCAAAATTTCAATTTACAGGAACTAAGGGGGCTAAACCACACCCTGAAAACCAACCCAATAGCATTATCCCTGCTAAACAATTGGCACAATGGCAGGTCATGATCTCCCGGTCCCATATATGGGCACTGACAATAAAATTACCTATGCAATAAATTAATCCATTTGAATGTTTACTCAGTGAAATTATCCAGGTTCTGGTGCTGTAGATTTGGAAAGTCAAAGAGGACCCTTAACTTGCTCAAAAAAATTATTTATACACCTTGTAAAAATCCCTGATCTCTCCATGGTCTGTTGCTTTTTTTCTGTTTTGCAGAGATATGTACAGTTTTTGCTTTTGGAGCTCAGTATGGGAAATCTCTTCTTGTTGTGACCCTAGAGGTTTCTTCAGAGTTTTCTCTGATGGGGGAAGGGGTGCACTTTCACTCCTTCCTTTCAGATGTTGTGAATGAAATATTGGCAGCTAATCTATTGCCTGTCCATCTCACATGCTACTGGAGGGAGAATTTAAAGAGACCACCCCCAGAGAAAACTCTGAAGTTGCACGCAGTTTCACTACAAGCAGAGATTTCACATACTGCACTCCAGAAAAAATAAGATGCAAAAATCTTAGCAATCGAGTGGCGCCGCACAGAACAGAAAAAGCATCAGAATTCGGAGAACAGGGATTTTGCAATTAATTAAACTACATTTTTGAGCAAGTAACTGGTCTTCCTTAAATTTTAACTGTTCTGGACATTGAGAACATATCTGTCATGTGATTTAATAAGTTAATCATGATTTAACCCAAAATTAAAAACTATAGTGTCAAGTAATTGGATGATTTTCCAGTACTTTGATGTTCCAGTCCAAAATAATGTGGACTATTATTTTAAAGTTATGGCTCACTGAGTTATATCTATGAATATATTGGTAATTTGAGAAATCCACATTCATATATCAGACCAATATTCCATATAACTGCTTGTGACAGTAAAGAATTTCATTTTCCCTTTCCACAAAGCTGTTGTCTCGATCAATCTCATGTGTAATTACACATCCCAGAGGTCAGAGTCCGTCAGATAATGAGGACCAGAGCATAATGGCGGACTTGACTCAAGCTTTTCTGCAGTAAATAATTTCAGTAAAGCGATCGGTGGGAAAGACTCAAACAATCTCTGTAGTTCAGTGACTGGTGTGGGAGAAAAACAAACACATTTACTGTATTATGATAGATCTGGCAGAGCTCAGCATTGACTTATTAAATCATATTTTCCCTAGGGAGAAGACCTTCCAGAGCAATTGTATAGAGCGTTTATATATAATCCTATAGAGGGCATTAAGGTCTGCTCTTTCCTGAGGTTTTGAGTCATCTTCAAATGTCAAAGATTGAAGCATTGATCAATAGATCAAATATAAATTGGATTATCTGACATTAGCATAGAGTTGACAACATATTTTAAGGCCGCGTCACACGCTTCAATCTCCATCACGATATCGCCTGAAAAGTCACGTGATCGAGATCACTGGAACAAGTTATTGATATCGATTGTGTGGTGTCACAATCATAGATCTCGTTAACAATGTTAAATTTGATAGACAATTCAAAAGATAGACGATTCTAGGCTTCCAAGAAAGTGCAAATCATATTAAACCTATTTAAATGATAACTTTATTTATAAACTTATACAAAAAACACACACCGTACATAGATAAAAACTAAGTGCACAGAGAAGTGTGAGGGAAGCAAACTGACCTTAGTACATGCCTCTCTCCTTACACCTGCCTACCAGCAGAGGTCGGCGCCCTAGATAACGCAGTGGCACCCCCACTCGTCGGCGGTTGACCCTGTCAAACCCTAACCTAGCCCTGGAAATCAGGAGGTAGTGCTCCCCCCTATGATGATAACCCCCAGGTCATAGGGATAACTGGTTGACCGGTCTAGTTCTGTGTCTTAGTATTAAAAAACAGAGTGTCACCATCCACTAGATTAGCTAGCTCTTACAGCCAGATACATGATTAGATAATAGAATCATGTAGTACCCCTATACTGTACTGCGCATGCGCGGGATGACGCTGGGACCGAGCGGCCACTACGCACGCGCGTCACTTCACTTCCGGTGACGCGTGCAGTCCATGATATGGATGATGGCGGCGGCGTGCGTTCCAAGGGAATGGCGCCCTCCAGGATCGCTAATAATTGGCGTTTTGGGTAGTTTGGGTATTGATGGCATTGTGACACCCCACCAGTCTGGTCGCCATGAGGGGTACTGCCCCCAGTGAACGGGTGTGGTGTTTTAGTCCTTGAGGAAATGGGATGGTGAACCCAGACACCCACCAAAAACACCCAACACACTCTAGGACCCAGGTGACCATGGGCAGACCCAGGGTGAGGGCCCAGTCAAGGGGATAAGGGAAGAACAGGTGGAGGATGGGAGTCGAAGAAGAAGTGTGTAGTAGTGAGTAGTGAGTATGGAGAAACAGAACCCCAGAGGCACAGGTGGAGTGAAAACAACCTGTGCGCCTAGATCTGGGACTGACTATAGTCAGGCAGAGGGGTTGGTTGAAAACAGGCATCGGCCCTGAATGTGGCGCTGAAGCTGCACACCTAAACCAATGAACCAGAGGCCACAAGGTCTATAGGAGATGTGGCCGTAACCCGACGCACCCACTGAGAAGGCAGCCGAACTAGAACCAGAAGACAGGTACCAATCTCCTGAGAAGACCCATGGCTGCTGGATCAGGGCACTGCATGTGGAGGTGCCGACAGGAAAGGCGAAGAAGTAGCGCTGGCAGAGGAAAGGCATAAGAAGGGGGTCGTGGGCAAATCATTCTGGTTCCTTGGGGATGGATCAGACTGGAACTTGGCAGAGAGAAGCGTCCGCTGATCAGTAACAGTGTCAGTGAGTAAACTGGGTACAGAATTCCAATGCTGTGTGAGACTGTTTTATTCCCCCGCCTGCAGAGCCGCCGACTGCAAAAGCAGACAAGTCATAAAGGTCCCAGTGCGAATGCAGCCTTGGACACTCTCGCAATTAAACACATTTGTCCCAGGGCACTGGTCCACCTATGGGGAGCGACAACATCAGGCTGCAATACCAACAACCTCGGAGATCTGACCCGCAGCGTCGGTCCCTCTTGACTGAGAACCGTAGGTGGCGTCACGAACTTCACTTTCTGCTATTGTCATGTCACAGTTCTCCACATCAGGAATTGTCAGTCAAATTTTAAAGGGAATCTGTCACCAGGTTTATTGGGAACGGATTACCGCTGGATCCATACTAATAAATGATTAATGTACAAGTGACTTTAGTCTAAGCCTTAAATAACCTCTGTGATTCTACAGGAATGTATTATGCATCCAAAGGGATTTTTTTTCTCTGAAGCCAAGTGATTCTGCAATGGTCTGATCATTATCTATATAACAGAAGAATTCAGAACTGAGTCATTCTCCTGATTGCCTATTCTTCTCAGAAGTCACACATGAGCAAGCCAAGATAAAGATCTAAAAGGGAGATGCTAACCCCAACCTGTTATGGGATGTTCACACTGTACGTTTTCTGATGTTTTTGCAAGAAAAATACAGCAAAATTGCAGGCAAAAATGATCCAAAAATGGACCCATTCATTTCTCTGTAAAAACAACTTGCTTTTCATATATTCAGGATCAGTGGTGGACCTTGAGCCCAGAGTGCCCTGGTGCAGCCATGGTGAGAAGGATGGGGGGTGCTGGCGGCCGTCGGCGAGGTGCGGGGGGTGGCCCACCTGCTGAGCCGCGCCACGTGCATGCATTCCTGGGAGTCGGGGTGGCAGAGGGGCACAGGAGTGGAGGGGCGGGTTCAGGCAAGGGAAACAGGATCCTCCTCTGACATCGGGTAACAGGGGTCGGCTGGGGGCCCCCCTGCTGGCTTGAGGGGCCCTCTAGCCGGTTGGGGGCCTGGTGCAGCTGAACCAACTGCACCACGGTAGGTCCGCCCCTGTTCAGGATTTTATGCTTCTTTGAAATCCTTCAAGATTTAAAAAATCACCAAGATTTTAAACAAAGTAACACATAATATACTTCAGGAGTTACCCACTGGGAAAACTAAAATGTTTTGTAATTCAAATCAATGGGAGACAAAAAAAACAGAGGTCTCCTGAGTGTTTTTTGTACACATTTTGTAAGATTTTCCACTGCACAAATGCTGGCATTTTCACCATTGCTTAAATGAATACCGTACATACTCGCGTATAAGCCGAGTTTTTCAGCCCAAAAATTGGGCTGAAAAGTTACCCCCTCGACTTATACGCGAGTCACTGTATACTGTATACAATGTATACAGTATACAGTGCCCCGATCTATATACAGGCCCCCCCCCCCGCCGCAATCCTGTAAAGGAAGAGATTAGTATATTTATCCCTCCGCTGTCCCGCTGCCGCCGCCATCACGCTCCTCCATCTTCATCCAGCGTCTTCCGTCTTCTTCCGGGTTCCTCTGATGGTCGCAGGCAATGACGTCATTGCCGGCGCGACAGAGGAGGAAGCTGAAAGAAGACGGAAGACGCTGGATGAAGATGGAGGAGCGTGATGGCTGCGGCGGTGGGACAGCGGAGGGATAAGTATATTAATCTCTTCCTTTACAGGATTGCGGCGGGGGGGGCCTGTATATAGATGGGGCGGGGGCTGCATATACCTCCTGGGGCTCCATATACCTCCTGGGGCTGCATATACCTCCTGGGGCTGCATATGGGGCTGTATATACCTCTGGGGCTGCATATGGGGCTGCATATACCTCCTGGGACTGCATATGGGGCTGTATATACTTCTGGGGCTGCATATACCTCCTGGGGCTGCATATGGGGCTGTATATACCTCTGGGGCTGCATATGGGGCTGCATATACCTCTGGGGCTGCATATGGGGCAGCATATACCTCCTGGGGCTGCATATGGGGCTGTATATACCTCTGGGGCTGCATATGGGGCTGCATATACCTCTGGGGCTGTATATACCTCTGGGGCTGCATATACCTCCTGGGGCTGCATATGGGGCTGTATATACTTCTGGGGCTGCATATGGGGCTGCATATACCTCTGGGGCTGCATATGTGGCTGCATATACCTCCTGGGGCTGCATATGGGGCTGCATATACCTCTGGGGCTGCATATGGGGCTGCATATACCTCTGGGGCTGTATATACCTCTGGGGCTGCATATGGGGCTGCATATACCTCTGGGGCTGTTTATGGGGCTGCATATACCTCATGGGGCTGTATATACCTCTGGGGCTGCATATGGGGCTGCATATACCTCTGGGGCTGTATATACCTCTGGGGCTGCATATGGGGCTGTATATACCTCTGGGGCTGCATATGGGGCTGCATATACCTCTGGGGCTGTATATACCTCTGGGGCTGCATATGGGGCTGTATATACCTCTGGGGCTGTTTATGGGGCTGCATATACCTCCTGGGGCTGCATATGGGGCTGTATATACCTCTGGGGCTGCATATGGGGCTGCATATACCTCCTGGGGCTGCATATGGGGCTGCATATACCTCTGGGGCTGCATATGGGGCTGCATATACCTCTGGGGCTGTATATACCTCTGGGGCTGCATATGGGGCTGTATATACCTCTGGGGCTGTTTATGGGGCTGCATATACCTCCTGGGGCTGCACATGGGGCTGTATATACATCTGGGGCTGTATATGGGGCTGCATATACCTCTGGGGCTGCATATACCTCTGGGGCTGCATATGGGGCTGCATATACCTCTGGGGCTGTATATACCTCTGGGGCTGTATATACCTCTGGGGCTGCATATACCTCTGGGGCTGCATATGGGGCTGCATATACCTCTGGGGCTGTATATACCTGTGGGGCTGCATAAACCTCTGGGGCTGCTGTATACTACCACTGGGGCTGCTGCTGTATATACCACTGGGGCTGATGCTGTATACTACCACTGGGGAGGCTGCTGTATGAAAATCAAAAAGAAGGATTAGCTCCAACCACCTAATATTCCCAGGACTCCCAGGCAAACCGGAAAGTGGCTTGGCAACCACCAGTAGCAATAGAAAAAAGTGTAGAATCCGGTGCCACAAAATTCCTTTTTATTTTCCAAAATTTTACAAATCACACATGCTCCAAAGGAGCTCCTGGACGCGTTTCGTGGGTCTAGCCCACTTAATCGTCAGTACAATGGCAATACAGACAAAAAGAATATATACAATTTAAAAGCAAAAAACAGCCCCCTCTCGCATGTGTGACAAATATACATCAATTATTTCTAACCAATCACATACCTGCAGGTTTTAAAAGCGTTAAAAGGAAAAATATGGGGAAGAAGAGGGGGAGGGGAGGAAAAAGAAGAAAAGAGCTGATAACAGAAAGTAAAAGAGAGGAAAAGGAAAAAAAAAAATGGGGAAGAAAAGGAGGGGAGGGAAAGAGAGGAAAAGAACTGATAACAGAAAGTAAAAGAGAAAAAAAAAAAAAAAATGGGGAAGAAAGGGAGGGGAGGGAAAGAGAGGAAAAGAACTGATAACAGAAAGTAAAGAGAGAAAAAAAAAAAAATGGGGAAGAAAAGGAGGGGAGGGAAAGAGAGGAAAAGAACTGATAACAGAAAGTAAAAGAGAAAAAAAAAAAAAAAAAAAAAAGGAAAAAAGAAGAAAAGGGGGGGAGGAAAGAGAGAAAAACAGAGCAAAGAACTGATATATTAATAATGCAATTACATGGTAAACTTACAGGTGTAGAAATCTAAGGATAACTACAACAAAGATCTTTATTTCTTATTGTAAGTTACCAACTGCAAGGCTATTACATTTTAGAAATAGTATATTCCAAGAGATAAGGTATAATCCTCCAACCACATAACAGTAGCGGGATCCCACTAAGATTACATTCACAGAATACATAAACATATACCTCCTTACCCAATGAATTATTCATACATTATGTATAGCCATCGTGTTGCAAGTGCACTCAATATACATTATACAAAGGAGCAAATACCATAAAAGGGGCCATAGGGTGCAGGATCAATAAAAGTATAACAAATCAGATCTATAGTTCAGACCCTGTGGAATCCGTGCATCAAGCCGCAGGATCCATCATTTTTCCTGGTTATGTAGTGTTTTCTCCCAATTACCCCCCCTATATGGACGGGGTATCCTCTCTATGCCCCTGATCTTTAAAGTTTTAAGGTCCCCTGCATGGAAATCCCTAAAATGGCGCGATAAACCTGACAGGCCCGTTCTATTGGCCTTTGAATTGGGATTTGCCCCTGTAATGTGCTCCGACATCCTTACCTTAAGGGATCTGATAGTGCAACCTATGTAATATTTATTACAGCTACTACACGTAGCCATATATACTACGTGGGACGTGTTACAATTGATATAGGTAGATATTCTATATTGCTTCCCAGTTCGATTATTGCAGAAGGTTTCACCCATATCCACGTATTTACACATGGTGCACCTATTTTCACCACATTTAAACATTCCCCTATAATTCAACCATGTCTTCCTTTGGGTTCTTTTTTCCAGATAAATACTAGGAGACAAGAAATTCCCCAAATCTTTCCCTTTCCTAGGGACCACCCTACATCCTGAATCTAAAATAGCTGATAATTTACTATCTTGATATAATATGGGGAGATTCTTTAAAAAGATGCGTTTGATGTCATAGTACTGGTTGCTAAAGGGTGTTGAGAAGGTTGGTATTATTGGTCCCGGAGGGGCTTCTCGTTCTTTCTGTGCCAGGAGGGATTCCCTACTCCTAGATTCTGCAATATTCACTGCTCTATCTAACATCCATTTTTTGTATCCTCTTGATCGTTTTAGTCATGACATCAGCTTCATTCTTGAAATCCACATATGTGGTGCAGTTGCGTCTCGCTCTTATTAATTCCCCTACCGGCAGATTTTTAATCACATGCTTAGGGTGGTTACTTTCTGCTCTAAGGACCGAGTTCCCACTAATGGGTTTGCGATACAATCTAGATGTAATTTTTCCTGTTCTTACATTACCCACTAAATACACATCCAGAAACGGAGTTTCAGTTCCGTGCACCTCCATTGTAAATCGTAGATTGAAATCATTTGTATGGAAATATTCCAACATTTGGACAGGCGATGGTGAGGGAGATATCCAGGATGGTACCCCCCAAATAAAGATCAGGTCATCCAGGTACCTCCCACACCATCGTATGCAATCCTTAAAGGGACAGTCCTCAGAATAGATAAAGCTCTCCTCCCATTTCCGCATATATAATATTGCTAGTGAAGGGGAAAATTTTGAGCCCATAGGGCAACCACACAGCTGTAGATAAAAGCTTTCATTAAACGTAAAGTAGTTACTTCTCAAGAGAAATTCTACGGACATGAGAAGGAACTCCTTTTGGTTGTCAGTAAATACATCCGTCTCTTTCAGGGTTTCTTGTAATACCCATATAGCTTTTCCATGGGGGATAGTAGAATACAGCTGCACTACATCACAAGTTAACCAGTTGAAATCCTCCTGCCATGTCATTCCATCTACAGCCTGCATCAAGTGTTTGGTATCCTTTATTAAGCCTGGAGTGCCCTCCACCAAGACCCTCAATTTTGAGTCCACCCACCCCGAAAGTCTCTCATGAAGGGATCCAATCCCTGCCACGATCGGCCTCAAAGGTGGGGGGAACACAGCCTTGAGGGTCTTGGGGAGGGCATGGAAGACTGGAACAACTGGTTTGTCCACATATAAGAAATCCCTAGTTTTCTGATCTATTGCACCAAGTGCCACCCCCTCCCCCAACAATCTATCCAAATCCATTGATAAATCCTTAGTAGGATCTGACAAAAGGGGCCGGTAGGTGGTTTTGTCAAAAAGGATTTCTTCTATCTGTTTTTTATATAAGCCAGAATCCATTACTAGCACCGTACCCCCCTCGATGGTACCTTTACACGCCGCGACGGCAGGCTGGATACATCCCGCTACAGGCTACAAATGTAGCTTGTAGCGTAAATGTAGCCCGTCGTAGCGGCGTCTGAAGACGCGACGCTACAGCCGGCGACAGATACATCTGTTTATGGGCTCTGCTCGAAAACTGATGGCTACATCGCCGATGGTAGCGAGCTGTATCGGCGTGTAAAGAAGCAACGGAAGGGAACTCCGGACACCCTGCGATGTAGCTGCAATGTAGCTAAGGCGTGACCCAGGCTCCGGGATACCGCGCCCCATCACCGATCATTGGAGGAAGCTCCTGCATGACGATTGGTAGTCGCTGCCTAGGGCGGCATATTTAAGGAGCTGACCAGTCACACTACACAATCGCTCGAGCGTGCTGGATGTCTCAGCCTCCTGCGATGCCTGGCCAATCATGATGATATTGCGCTGTCCTATCATCGTACGGACGGCTCGTAATCCAAGATTGTGGCACGCCTATGTGCTGTCCCTGCTGTACCAGGTCCGCCCATATTAGCTTATTGTAGCGCTGTGTAAACGTGGTACGCTAAGCTACAGCTGGCTACTTGACACACCCGGCGATGTAGCTAGCTATAGATGTAGCGTGGCGTAGCGCACCTTGTCGCGGCGTGTAAAGGAGATGCGTTGACCATTTGTAGCCGTTTGAGCGTGCTCGTGCACGTGAAGTAGCGCGATGTATCCAGCCTGCCGTCGCGGCGTGTAAAGGTACCATATCAGATGGTCTCACTACAATATTGTCATTAGATTTGAGGGAGAAAAGTGCTTGTTGTTCATCCCTAGATAAATTGCTCCTTGTAGAAGTTTTATTCTCCAGGAGACTATTCAGGTCTCTTTCCATAGTGACCTGGAAAATCTCCATGGCAGACGCTCGTGATGTGATAGTATAGTACATGGGGTTAGACACTGTAAATTTAGATGCCTCAATTTTATTTTTAACCCTTCTACAATTTCCTCCACCTCCACATTCTTATTCAAATGATATAATTCCCTTGTTGACAGAATTTCCCTCAGATTCAATTGTAAAGGAAAACAATCCACCACATTATTATTATTTGGAATCTCACCAGTCGCAGACAAAACTACATCACTGTTCACACTAGTGTCCAAGAAATGTCTTCTCACTGTCAAATTTCTGGTGAAATGATTAACATCCTTAAGGGTCTGAAAGAAATCAGCGTCCTTATTTGGTACAAAGTTCAGTCCTTTTTCCAAAAGACCTATCTGCGGCTCTGATAATATATTGGCAGATAAATTCATCACCGCAAAATTGTTAAAGTCACTTACTTTTTCTGTTTCTTCCTGCACCCCCGATTTTCTCCTTGACCGCCTCCTTTTCTTTTTCCCCCGTTTTTTGGAGCTGAAGCATATCTGGTATTATAGCCCGCATGGATTTCCTCCGGGCTATGATCCTGGCCCATATCCAAAGAGCCCTCAGAGCTCCCAGATGAAGCGGGGGAGGAGAAACTCACATTCCTCTTACCTGATTGCTGTGCAGGATTCCTTAGAATAGGTTTAGAGGCTGGAGTCTTGGGTGTTTTTGGAGGTCCCGGGGTGTACGGCGAATGCGGTGAACGCGGTTTTTTAGGTGTAAACTGCTTCCAAGCATAAACCGTATCATTTTCATAGTCATTTAGATCCCGTTTGAACTTTGATTTCTTCATTTCAATAATGGTCTTTTCTAGTTCATCTATTTTCTTATGCATCTTATTACATAAGACCTCATATGTGTCCAATGATATAAATTTATCTGCTTCATCTTGTAAGGTTTTTACCGATATTTCTAAGGATTCCAATTTTGCCTCCTACTCAGAAATAATCAAGGTAATCAGTCTCAGTGAACATTCTGTGAGGATATTATTCCACTTACAAGTAAATTCCTCATTGAAAGTGGTGGTGGCCATTTTCTTGATACGGAGACCTCTAGGGATCATCTTTTTGGATAGATATTTTTCCAAAGATGCATGGTCCCACCATACTTTCAGGTGTTGAATTAAGACTTTTTCCAAGGCATGGAAAGCCTTATTAATGTCAGGAGTGTCGCTACACAAAACGTCTTCCCCGGAGAAAATTTTTTTTTTTCCTTTTCCTCTCTTTTACTTTCTGTTATCAGCTCTTTTCTTCTTTTTTCCTCCCCTCCCCCTCTTCTTCCCCATATTTTTCCTTTTAACTCTTTTAAAACCTGCAGGTATGTGATTGGTTAGAAATAATTGATGTATATTTGTCACACATGCGAGAGGGGGCTGTTTTTCGGTAAATCAGTTTTTATTGAGTTTGATTAATATAAAACAATTGTAACCAATCACTTATTCGGCAAGTTACATATCCAACATATTTTCATGTGCATCTTATGGAAGTTGAATATACTATGAATCACAGCGTTGTCTATATCTAATCACATAAGAATAAAACTAAGCTTAGATTCGCTAACAGTGTGCTCATATCGACAATAACATGCCGTTATTTTGTGGCTGTATTAAGTAAAACTTTGCCTCTTCAAAAACCAGCAATAAATGATACACCAATGAAGGTGATAACCAAAGAGAAATGGGATATATTTAGAAGGGTAGAGAAAAAAGAAAAAGAACAAAAGTAAGAGAAAAGAGAAGCAAAGTTAGGTATTCTCCTATCCCTGCAGTGACACACAGGCACTCTCCATGACACACTCAAGAAGAACAAAAACACAACCACTGTTCAAGCATAATCGCCATTACATTTCCGAAATCCATTCTGCTAAACCCTCAGAATCTCTATACATTATCCATGGGGCCCATCTGCGACAATGTCGCTCCACCATATTCTTGTCTGGTATATTGTAGTTAATTATCTCCTCCATTCTACAGACCTCGTTCAATTCCACTACCAGTTCGGCTCTCGAAGGTCGCTCAGCTCTCTTCCAGTGTCTAGGCACCAGGCGTCGTGCCGCTGTTAAAAAATATCTGAGGAGGTCCTTTTTAAAATTTGACATGGACATAGAATGCAAGTTTAATAACGCCAATTCAGCCGTCAAAGCTATACATGAGGATGTAACCTTTTGATATAAGCCTTCTACATCACGCCAAAAGGATTGTATTACAGGACAACTCCACCACGTGTGCATATATGAACCCCTTTGGACTGTACATCTCCAGCAGCTATCTGACGTTTGAGGGAAGATTTTATGTATGTCCGAGGGGCATCGATACCACCTTGCCAGCACCTTATAGTTCCTCTCCTGGGAGAGAGAATCAGCAGAAGCCTTGTATGTGGAAATATGTATTTTTTCCCACTCCTCTGATGAAAAAGATCTGCCCATGTCCGTCTCCCATCTCCTCCTGAACCCAGGGGCCCGAGACTCATCACCATCCAGAATTCCCCGAAAATATTTATAGAGGAGAGATGTAATATGAGGTATCGGGTTTTTCCCCATGCACAATTTCTCAAAAAATGTAGGAACCCTATATATACTCGCTCTGCCAAGAGACCCAAGATAGCTGCATAATCTATTGTGGTTAAACCACGCGTCCGAAGGAGGAATTATGCCATGATATAATACGGAAATAGGCTTAGGTCCCGCTGAGGATATATAGTCCGAGATGGTTGGATGAGAGTTTTTAGGTATGTTTAGAAAGGAAGAGGAACAATTGCTCACATGGAAGGAGGGGTTGTTGTATATCGGGGTCAATAGGCCTGGAAATGTTGTGAGTTTAAATTTCCTATAATTGTTGTGAAAAAAGGAGTATAGCTGTTTTGCTAGGAAAGGTAGGGAAGCCACCGACAAGTTCAATGAGCCTGAGAACCAAAGAGTTGCCAAGAATGGAATTTCCATTTGGGAATTTACTACCTCTACCCACCCCCTCCCACCATCAATTTGGAAAAAATCTAGAAAGCCTTTGCCCAAGGCCGCCAAGTGATATGATCGCAAGTCTGGAAGACCTATTCCTCCTTGTTTATAACTTTTGATCAGGAGCTGGTAAGAGAGCCTTGGTCTTCCATGGGCCCAAATATATCTAGTTATCATGCTCTTTAGGCGAGAAAAAAAGGCCGCCGGGAGATTAATAGGTATTGTCTGAAAGGCATACAGTAGTCTAGGCAAAAGATCCATTCTCACAGAATGTATTCTCCCCAACCACAATATGTGCAATTTGTTCCATTTAGTTAGGTCCGTGTGGATGCAGGTCAGTAGAGGTATAAAATTAAGATGGTATAGTGAAGATGTGTCACGGGTCAACTTTATGCCTAAATAATCTATATAGTCAGATTTCCATATGAATGGAAAGTTTTGTTGTAGGAGAGTGGATGTACTTGGTGGGAGAGACACATTGAGCATTACTGATTTTGAGGTGTTAATTTTAAAATTGCTTAAGTGTCCAAATTGTCTGAGTTCCGATATGATGTTCGGCAAGCTGACTAAGGGGTTGGTGATGTACAGCAACAGATCATCTGCGAAAAGAGCGAGTTTATGATCTCTACTGCCCACCCCCACCCCTCTAATCGATGTGTTGTGTCTAATGGTGTTGGCTAGTACCTCCATGCACACGACGTAGACTAGAGGTGACAGAGGGCATCCCTGGCGCGTTCCATTATTGATCTCAAATGAATCAGAGAGTTGACCGTTAATCCTTAAACGCGCTGTAGGATGAGTATATAATGCTCGTATACGGTGTAACATGATGTCATTGAGACCAATGTGTGCCAGGGTAGAAAACATGAAGTCCCAGTGCACCCTGTCAAACGCTTTTTCTGCGTCTATGGACAGGATGCACATGGACCTCCCCCCCTCCGAGCTTTGTCAATCAGGGCGATGGAACGAACAGTATTGTCTCTCGCCTCGCGGCCAGGGATGAAACCCACCTGATCTCTGTCTATTAGGCCAGGCATGTGTTCCTTAAGTCTCTCCGCCAATAATCTGGAGTATAGTTTTATATCTAAGTTCATCAAAGATATAGGTCTGTAATTGTTGATTTGAGTGGGATCCTTCCCGTGTTTGGGGAGGACCACTATATGCGCTAGTAAAGCCTGTGGGGGGAAGAATCCACCTGCTGACACGTCATTACATACATCTAGAAAAAGAGGGCTTAAGAGTTTAGTAAATGTTTTATAAAACCCGGCTGTATAGCCATCTGGGCCAGGACTTTTCCCTGTTTTCATCATTTTTATACCTTCCTCTATCTCGGTTAGAGTAAAATCCGATCCCAATTTTTCGCATAACGTGTTTGATAAGGTGGGCATTTTAGATGCTTGAATGTATTCCTTAATTTTAGATATCATCTGATCGGATGGGAGCTCTGAATACCTCCCTTTGATATTGTACAATGACATGTAGAACTGACGGAATCCCTTGAGAATATCACTAGTTTTGTTAAGGGAGCTACCATCTGGATTCTTAATGTGAGTAATTGTATTTATATTATTGCGGGGGTGTAGTCCCCTGGCTAACAATTTACCACTCTTATTTCCCAATAAATAGAAACGTGATCTTATTCTATCTCTTATGCACCTATCTTTCTGGTCCAGAATATCTAATAATTTATGTCGTAAGTTGGAAAGTTGGGTGAATCCGCTTACAGTAGGATTAATTTTGTGGATTGCTTCTAGAGATGATATTTCCGTCAACAGACATTTTATGTCTTGTGTACGTGTACGCTTTAAACGTGCGCCATGTGAGATCAAGACCCCCCGTAGCACACTTTTAAGGGCCTCCCACTTGACCGGTATGGGTGTTGGGTCATGTCTGTGATCTAATATAAAATGGCTAATTGTGTCCTCTATCTCGGAGCAACAAAGTGGGTCAACAAGCAAGTTCTCATTCAAACGCCAAGAAAATTCCCTCCTGGCCTCCGGATGAAAACATAGCGAAAAATATATAGGTGCATGATCGGACCACGTGATTATATCAATGTCCGCTTTAATCCCCAGGTCCAGGAGAGAGTGGGAGACATAGAAACGGTCAATTCTGCTGTATGACATAAAGGCAGCGGAATAGTATGTATAGTCTCTAGTAGACGGGTTTAAGATGCGCCATGCATCAACTAAATTTAGGGATTCCCAATGTTTACTCAGGCGCTGGCAAGTTGGTACCGAGATATGTGACTTACCCCGGACATGTCAGTTGCGGGGTCCGCTGGGAAGTTGAAATCACCTCCTAGAATCACAGGTGTGGTACCCGCAAAGACCTCCAAACGTCGACGTGTCTGTGCTCCAAAGGAAAGTTGGTTTCTGTTCGGATAATATACATTAGCAACAACAAACACACGTGACAGCCATGTTATTTTTAGAAACAAGTAGCGCCCCAAGGGGTCAGACATTTGATCCAATATCGTTGGTGTGCATGTTTTGTGAAAGGCTATTGCGACCCCTTTAGTTTTAGCCTCGGTGTTGGTACTATGGAACCACAGAGGGAACTCACGGGTTTCGCATCTTGGGACTTTGTCTGATCGGAAATGCGTTTCCTGCAACATCAGGACCTGAACCCTGCATTTGTGCATGGAGCTTAAAATTTGACGTTTTTTTTCAGGTCTATTCAGGCCTCTGACGTTGAAGGAGCAGCACTTAAGTGTAGCCATGGGAGGGTAGATATTCCATCAAATGTGAGGAGTGCCTAACTACGTCACTTACAAGGACAGGAGAGCAAAGAGAAGAGCAGAAAAGGAAAGAGGGTAAAAAAAGAAAAAGACAAAAAACATTAACATCAACATTAATTGTCTCGCGCCAACAAGCGCATGCTGTGTGCACATATGAGTGATACATCGACTCAGCACTTAGGGGTATCAGTGGGAGCTCAAAAGGTAGCGGCTCCGCTTCCTCGCCCCCACCCCCGCCTATATATTTTTAAGAAAAAAACATGAACAACATATTACAATGCAAATATAACATTAAAGGATGGAGAGGATCCTTATGATAATCAATTTTAAAGGAAAGCTGTAAGTACTATATAAGTAAACAACGAACTAGTCTACTTCAGACCACGGAAGGTCAACAAGTCCGGCCGGACCAAAAGCCCCCCACGAGGCTGCCAGGGTAGCTTATATAAGCTCGAGCATGGTGTTAGCCGTTTCTGCTCATGGAGGGGAGCTTCTGGGGCTGCGATGCTGCTGGGGTCTCTGCCATCTGACCGGTGGGACTGGGAGCGTTGGTAACCTGGGCCAATCCGGGAGTGACATATCGGGTAGATTAAGTGTACGACAAAAATTGGGTAAGTCACTTAACTTGCGGAAGGACGCTGTTTTACCTTCCTTGTTCGCCAACAACTGAAAGGGGAACCCCCATCTATACGGAATGTCTTTTTCTTTCAAAGCTGCAAGTAACGGTCTAAGGCCTCTTCTTTGAGCTAGGGTACGTCTCGCCAGGTCCTGAAGTAATAGTATGTTGGCACCTTGGAAAGTGATTTGACCCATGCGTCTGGCGGCCTGTGTTATTTCTTCTTTTATTGTAAAGAAATGTACCCTACAGATAACGTCTCTCGGTTTGTTCTCCAGAGAGGGTCTGGGGGCCAGAGCTCTGTGCACTCTGTCAAGGATGATGTCGGGGCCCTGTGTATCCCCCAGGATTTGTTTAAATAATGATTGGACTGCAGTCTCAAGTTCCAAAGGTGGTATGATTTCTGGAAGGCCCCTAATGCGCACGTTATTGCGCCTGTTGCGGTTTTCGGCATCTTCCTGACCGTATAATATGTCTTCCAGAATGGAGTTATGTGTCTCCAGCAGGGACCTGTGAGCTTGAAGCTCATCTAATACCATCTCTTGTGATTTTTCAATGTCCTCTACTCTGGAGGTAAACTCCATCTTGAGAGTGCTTAATTCCTTTCTATAGGAGCTTTCAAGCCGGCAGGCAAAGATCTCCAAATCTTTTTTAGTGGGGAGATTCTTCAGATAGTTTTGCAAATCTACCCCTGTAATGTCGCCAGTCGGGGGAGGCAGATCGTCCTCGTCCTCCTGCTCAATGCGGAGCCCTGCATACCTGCTGCCATGTGCTCCTCTCTCCCGCGCTGCTGCGCCTTCAGTGTGTGGAGCCGTCGCCATCTTTGCAGCCGCGGGCTCCGAGGACTGAGCTGTCCCGGACCGCAGATAACGATCTAGGCTGCCTTGAGGGTTAGATTCCTCACCACCGGGACCTCCTGTCTGCCTCCTCGATTTCCCCATCTGTTTTAAGTTGTTCAATAAGAGCTGTCTGCGGTATACGGGCTCGGTGAAGCGGAGCTCAGACACAAGCGTCTCACTCCTTCATGAGCCGGCCACGCCCCCCGAGGGGGCTGTTTTTTGCTTTTAAATTGTATATATTCTTTTTGTCTGTATTGCCATTGTACTGACGATTAAGTGGGCTAGACCCACGAAACGCGTCCAGGAGCTCCTTTGGAGCATGTGTGATTTGTAAAATTTTGGAAAATAAAAAGGAATTTTGTGGCACCGGATTCTACACTTTTTTCTGAGGCTGCTGTATACCTCACTGCTGGGGGTTGTATACCTGTGCTGGAGTCCACCCTAGGCTTATACGCGAGTCAATAAGTTTTCCCATTTTTTGGGGGCAAAAGTAGGGGGGTCGGCTTATACACGGGTCGGCTTATACACGAGTATATACGGTATATAAAAACATCTGGAAAATACTGAAAAAATGTTTGAGAAATAAAAATGGCATAAAGACAATCGGAAAATAAAAAAAGATGCTAAAAGACGTCTCAATTTTACAAAACTGTTTTAAAAAGAGGGATTCCTAAAGAGTCTTCTGTTTGCAAAAGAGACATGTTTGACTTCCTAAAAAGATGCAGTGTGAACATTCACTATGGCCCCGATTCATCAAGACCAGCGAAATTCCCATCAGTCTTGATGTGGAGGTGTGTTGGAGTTAGACACTCTTGATTCATACAGAGGCGCACGACTGACACGTACAACTGTGCCTCCATCCACCACAAAAATGCTGAAGTCATTGACTGAAATCACCACATTTTTGCGCAATTCAAATTTTTGCACAATTTTTTTGACTTTTTAAAGCAATTTATGAATTTTGATGAAAATTGCTTTGGATGTTCCAAAATGATGATTTTTCCAAGCTGAAATTGCTAAAAGAGAAATGTTTTTTTGCGGGGAATTTTCTATTTATGAATAATTTTTTGAAGAGGTTTTGGATTTTGGAAGTGTTTTTCACCCTGAAGCTTTTTCTGTAGCCTTTAGGTTGGAATGGCTGGCTTAGTTTGGAGTGGATTCCACAAGTATATGCTTCAAAGAAATGACATGCACTTTTCTTTCCATCAGTTAATTTTTACATCTTTAGGATAAAGAAAACACTCAAAAACTTATCACATGAACAGCAAAGTGGATTTTCCACAGAAATAAAGAGCAAAAATTTTCCAAGCAATTTTTGAGGAGTTTTATAGCAGAACCATTAAAAAAAACTCAGTATGACTATAGACTAATAGTCATTAGGGTATACAGTTGTGGCCAAAAGTATTGACACCCCTGCAATTCTGTCAGATAATACTCAGTTTCTCCCTGAAAATGATTGCAATCACAAATTCTTTGGTATTATTATCTTCATTTAATTTGTCTTCAATGAAAAAAACACAAAAAGAGTTGTCCTAAAGCAAAATTGGATCTAATTCCAAACCAAACATAAAAAAGGGGGTGGACAAAAGTATTGGCACTGTTAGAAAAATCATGTGATGCTTCTCTAATTTGTATAATTAACAGCACCTGTAACTTACCTGTGGCACCTAACAGGTGTTGGCAATAACTAAATCCCACTTGCAGCCAGTTGACATGGATTAAAGTTGACTCAACCTCTGTCCTGTGTCCTTGTGTGTACCACATTGAGCATGAAAGAAAGAAGACCAAAGAACTGTCTGAGGACTTGAGAAATCAAATTGTGAGGAAGCATGAGCAATCTCAAGGCTACAAGTCCATCTCCAAAGACCTGAATGTTCCTGTGTCTACTGTGCGCAGTGTCATCAAGAAGTTTAAAGCCCATGGCACTGTGGCTAACCTCCTTAGATGTGGACAGAAAAGAAAAACTGATGAGAGATTTCAATGCAAGATTGTGCGGATGGTGGATAAAGAACCTCGACTAACATCCAAACAAGTTCAAGCTGCCCTGCAGTCCCAGGGTACAACAGTGTCAACCGGTACTATCCATCGGCGTCTGAATGAAAAGAGACTGTATGGTAGGAGACCCAGGAAGAACCCACTTCTTACCCCAAGACATAAAAAAGGCAGGCTGGAGTTTGCCAAAACTTACCTGAGAAAGCCTAAAACGTTTTGGAAGAATGTTCTCTGGTCAGATGAGACAAAAGTAGAGCTTTTTGGGCAAAGGCATCAACATAGAGTTTACAGGAGAAAAAAAGAGGCATTCAAAGAAAAGAACACGGTCCCTACAGTCAAACATGGCGGAGGTTCCCTGATGTTTTGGGGTTGTTTTGCTGCCTCTGGCACTGGACTGCTTGACCGTGTGCATGGCATTATGACGTCTGAAGCCTACTAATAAATTTTGCAGCATAATGTAGGGCCCAGTGTGAGAAAGCTGGGTCTCCCTCAGAGGTCATGGGTCTTCCAGCAGGACAATGACCCAAAACACACTTCAAAAAGCACTAGATAATGGTTTGAGAGAAAGCACTGGAGACTTCTAAGGTGGCCAGCAATGAGTCCAGACCTGAATCCCATAGAACACCTGTGGAGAGATCTAAAAATGGCAGTTTGGAGAAGGCACCCTTCAAATATCAGGGACCTGGAGCAGTTTGCCAAAGAAGAATGGTCTAAAATTCCAGCAGAGCATTGTAAGAAACTCATTGATGGTTACCGGAAGTGGTTGATCACAGTTATTTTGACTAAAGGTTGTGCAACCAAATATTAGGCTGAGGGTGCCAATACGTTTGTCTGGTCCATTTTTGGAGTTTTGTGTGAAATGATCAATGTTTTGCTTTTTGCTTCATTCTCTTTTGTGTTTTTTCATTTAAGACAAATTAAATGAAGATAATAATACCAAAGAAATTGTGATTGCAATCATTTTCAGGAAGAAACTGAGTATTATCTGACAGAATTGAGGGGTGTCAATACTTTTGGCCACAACTGTAAGTGTTGATTTAATATAATCATCTGTAACATTGTGGCACCAGATTCAGAAGTTGTGAACCCCTAGACATCACTGTACTCCATCACACCAGCAACACTTTGTTCATCTTCCA
The DNA here is from genome assembly GCA_033576535.1 of Allobates femoralis. Lineage (NCBI taxonomy): Eukaryota > Metazoa > Chordata > Amphibia > Anura > Aromobatidae > Allobates > Allobates femoralis. The sequence goes on from JARQOC010000007.1 coordinate 55,975,139, forward strand.
CAGAATGCACAGGTGTTACTTCAGCTCTACAGTGTTTCAAGGATTGCTGAAGACTAATCACACATAGCTGTAATATCATTGAGGAGTCTGTGTAAGGCTCTGGTAGTAATTGCAGTGAAGCTGAGCCTCAGCGGCAGAGCAACCCTAGATTGGCAACGCTTGCCCCAGTCGGCTCGCCAGTGCAACAGTTCCTTATACAGTCTCATTCTTCCAGAGACAATGCAGACATGGAGTCTATAATCTCTGAAAACAGTCTTTTAATTGAACAGTCGGGAATCTCACAAGCATACATCCTCAATGTTTCTTTCATGGGGTGATTTACTTCAGTACACTTCGAGGTAGACTGCTCCCTTCGTTTGGCACCTCTGTGGTTAATGATAGTCCATCTCCTCTTCTCAACACCACAGTTTTTCTCAGTGAAATCATACAGTTTCTCATGGCTCCAGCCTTATTCCACCCTCAGATATTTGTTCAGAGAACAACCAAGGCAACAGTCTAGACAGAGTTTATTAACCATTAGTATCACAACGACCCGTTCGCTTGAGTCTATGTTGAAGTCCATCGCAACAGGTATCGGAGGGCTCAGTTGCATCCCGTGGGCCCACCAAAGGCAGGAGTTAAGCAACAATGCAGAGATGGTTACTTTTACTCTCTACCAGGGTCCATGTCCCAATTCTTGTACTCCAATCTTGGGCTTAACCCAAAGGGTCCAGCCGAATTAAAATATTGAGCTTTCCACCACTGTGTAACGTAATGTACTTCCACTTTTTCTTCTTGGGAACTCACCACCTAAAACCTACACTACAGGCCTGTTTTTTTTAATTTAGACCCCACCAATAAGGGGTGTACTACCATTTTTAACTACTTCTCTACTTTAGAAAAACCAAGGAGTAGTCCTAACCTCGAGCACTTGGTGACCACTTATGAATCATTTTACATATCAACTCTTTGTACAAATGTATAACATTTTAACATGTGGGTATAAACACAGTACTGTCAGAGCAAGGGTGGGGCAGAGCCCTTAACCTTCTACAGTAACATTATATATTGTATGTGGCAGAATACATGGTAAGTGTAAAGTCTTCTGGTGTAAGAAGAAGTTATGGTCTTAGGGCGCCTTCACACTGGCGTTCCCCTCCGCAGCGTTCTGCGGAGGGGAATCACCATGTGTACGCAGCGGCCGCCAGCTCCTATCTCTAGAATGGTAACGCACGGTGCTGCGCTTGCCAGCGCATGACCGTGCGCACCCATTCACTCCTATATGTGATCTGTGTGCAGCCGGATGCCTGCGCACAAGTCACACACTCCCGCCAGCACCAGGGACGCAACATGTTGCATCCTGGTGCGGGCGGGAGTGTGTGACTTGTGCGCAGGCATCCGCCTGCGCACAGATCACATATGGGAGTTAATGGGTGCGCACGGTCATGCGCTGGCAATTGCAGCACCGTGCGTTCCCATTCTAAAGATAGGAGCTGGCGGCCGCTGCGTACACATGGTGATTCCCCTCCGCAGAACACTGCGGAGGGGAACGCCAGTGTGAAGGCGCCCTTACACATTCCTCCCTGAGGACCTCCATGTCCACTACTGGGTTGTTAGTGAAACACTTTTGAAGAATCTTTTACGTGTAAATGAGCTCTCACAGCCAAATAGCCCTCCAGCAGCAGATTTATCACACGCTTCTGGTTTAACACATCAATACAATGATTGCGAGGTAAAGCCTCTTCTGAACACTATAATATACTTCAAAATTCAAAATATGTGTGCAGATATCACCAATACCAATTAGTGTGTCATTTCATCAACGTCTGAGTGCAGCATTTAAAGGGGCTATGACAAATCTAAAAGAAGTATTCTTCAGGTCTCTTTCTAATTTATTTTTTAAATAAATGACACACCGGTATTCAGAATTTCAGTAGCCAGATATTGCAGGTTATTGTCACCAGGGACTGCACCTATGCAATCTAAAGCACCTTATGTGTGTGAGAGAGGGTTGTCAAAGATAAGGAAAAAGGCTCTACATAGTTTTCAAGAAAGCCATTCTTAATTCATGGCTTCATACCTTGTTCTTTCAGCTTTTAAAAAGGTAATATGGAGCAGTCTAGAGGTGCTCACTTCCACTTCAGAAGGAAGCAGTGCCAAAGACATTATGACCCCACTCACCTGAAAAGATGTGTGCACAATTGTCAGGTAAAACTCAAAATAAAGCCCATCTCTTAACAACTGCACCTGCCCTAACTGGTTCCTGTACAGACCAGTATACCTTGCAGCAGAGTCCCTAATAGCTCCTGCACAGGCTGAAATATTCCTGGGAAACCACAACTCAGACCAGACTACCTGGAAGGTCATTGAGTTCTTCCTCATACTTCTTTATGAACCAGCGGGAAGATTGCTGCACACTATAATCCAAAAACAGGTAAAGTGTGCAGAGATAGGCAAGGAACCAAGGTGTGGAAATATGAAACATGTGCACAAGAGGAAATAAGGTAAAGTAGATGCTGCAAGTTAAGTGAACCTCACACAACCTAACAACCAACAGGAGAAAGTAGGTAAAATAGGTTAGACAGAAAATACCAAGCTTGGCCTCTGTCTGACAGACAAAAAACCCTTAACTGTGGAGCTGAAACTCCTTAGCAGGATCCACATACAGATCTAGCCAGCAGAAAAGGCCAGCATTAGGAGAGTATAAATAGCTGCACCTGTAATGTAATGGGACTTAAAAAATGAAAACAAAAGGTTAGAAGCAAATATAAAAGACAATCAGTCCTTGTACAGGGATTTACTATGGTGTAGCTCAGCAGGTAAGGAAACTGACGACACAACACACGGTCACCAGATCAAATCTTGAGACACGACAAGTATGACCTGATACTCTCAAAAGAGAGAAGCATAGCACACTGTGAGGGGAAGAACAAAATGTCTATATCTTCTCTATTCTATGAGTCTGTGGAAATTGGCCTGCACACCGATGTCATCCGGGTGCAATCCGATGATATCCATGCACTCACAGACTTGAATACTGTCAGTGAAAAAATTGGGTGGCAGCAGTGCCCCATTAAATAACTTTGGTCCTAGTCTAATCACAAACATTGTACAGTATATCCCTTGTTTGATGTATACACTTGTGCGAGCAAGCGCTTAGTATATGAGATTAAGCTGCAATTCCATGTACCACCAATAGACAGAGTGATACATTTATTTCTTATTCTAAATAAGCTGTTCAATGATTTACATACATATTTTGTAAAAAAAACTAAATTCTAAGTTTAAAACCCAGTTGTCAGTGTTTGCAAGCCCATTACTTACACCCCCAAGTCAAAGCATAATTCTTAGATTCAGTTTACCATTTCCCCCATCTGGAGAGCTGCCTGTGAATATGACATGAAAGGGAAGGTTGTCACCTCTTCATACTAATCCCACTATAATGTAACACTGCAGAATGAAGGATTGTGTTAAAGAGTGCTGTTTATCAGTGGCTTTGTCAGTTAATAATCAGCTATATTACCTCCATTAGGCTACAGATCTGTGCGATCAGTGGAGCCAGGATAGTTCAGGATTTAGCTTTTTGAACCCTATGATTTAGATGGGAGGTGGTAAGGATATTGGACTTAAGCTAAATTCATAGTACAGGTATTACCTATTATGTGAGACTATTCACAGACCCAAGATCAGACATTGTAAATCACTATCTAACATGAACTCATAGATACATTACTTCTTCAGTCCGACACAGAGAGCTGTTGGAAAAACTCCAAGAAAGGGATGTAGATACAGCTTGTCACAACCGGTGGTCTTCGTCAATATTTGAGTCATCAAATACTCAATTATTTATTCCTATTTTACATTTATTTTCAAAGTGACTTGGAAATAACGTCTCAGCCATATACATGAATAACTCTTGCATTTGTGTTGTCACACTATTATTCGGCAAGTTTTTCCGGCGGCTCCATGGAAAATCACATGAGATCATGACACCCCTTACCAAATGACCCTAGTATCCAATGCACTAAGCTACCAACATCTGCAATTATCTTTAGATTTAAAGTATAAGAATTACAATGTGCAACATCTGCAAAACTATGTGGGACAATTCTCCCAGACCCAGATGAAGAGTAGACCCTCTTCAATCGTTGCCTATTTGCTCTGCACATGTAAAGTTTAATCACTCACCAGGTTTTCCAAGTTCTTTAAATTCCTCCTGAGGTCCAATCGTGTTATTTCTTTTTTTGCATCCACTAAAACATGTTCTTGATTGATGACCGTTGACTCACGGTCTAGAGATTTGCAAAATAGAAGATTGAAAAAATTCTAAAAATAAAAATTTGAGATGATGGTAGAGAGAGAAAATGGAATTTCTACATGTTTTCCTCCTCTGTGTCCTCATGTCTGGTCCATCTTTCTCTTCTCCCTTTGTGTGCGTTTGTGAATGATGCAGCTACCTCCGAGTCTCCTCTCCCTCCCTCTCAGCACCGGAGCCTTTTCTTGACAACTGTTGAAACCCTCAGTGATAGAGAATTCATTCTATACAGTCCTCAGAGGAAATCCGCCACCCAGCCAAATACTCTTTCCACTGATTCTAGATGCTCTCCCTCCCGCTGCCTGCACCCCTCCATCCACTATTTACTTTACATATCATTTGCCATCTCATCTTCTTTTTGTGTTTCCTTATTAGGCTGAAATCACTGGGCTTTCCTGAAAATAGTCTTCAATCACGCTCGTTACAGCTTTTATGTAGGCGCCTGATTAATCACTACATGTTCAATATAAAACAATGCAAGGTGCTAGAGATTATTGAGATAATACATGCTCAGATTCAAAATATATTATAAAATTGATTAACCCTTTCACTTAAGGATGATTTTACAATTTTCGATTTTGGCTTTTTTTCGCCTCTTCCAAGAGCGATAACTAGGGATGAGCAAGTGCAATTGTTACTATTCGCTACTTGCAGGAATATTGCGGTATTTGTTCTATTTGTTACATTGAGGGTATTTGTGTACTCACCTCGCAATATTCGAATCTCCTGTTTGGCACCAGAGTTGCAACCAATAATCATGCTGAGCTTCTTTACCAATCACATTAATGCTGCAGACATATTGGACCAATTTATACCGTCCTAGTATGCTGGTAAAGTCTAAAGCAGTACTAGTCTTTTGTGCTGCCTAATAGAAAGCACGCAATGCTCCTTTTTACTCCTATAATTTTTGGGGTCACAGTTAGTTTGGTTTGGTTCATCAAAACCTCACAAATATGTCACCAAAACTCACAATGCTAAAACAAGCCTGTTGTTAAGGGACAGGGACGTGACGTGTGGACGTGTGTGTGGTGTAGACAGTGGTGCCCCACAAAGCACTGAACCTGTGACAGGTCAGAAGAAGCTTGATGCATCTACTATGCTCCTGGCAAAATGTCCCCATCCGGAACGTAAACGTACTCTAGTAGATACTCTGCTGCACCCGGTTACTGGTGGTGCTCAGAAACAAAGTCCAAGTCCTATTGAAGAACTGGCACACACTATAAAATGAAGATAGGAAAAAAATGTGTCCAAGCAAAAATAACTTTATTTGCCACATGCAACAAGGATTATATTCCCAATGTTTCGACCCTTAAAATAGGGCCTTCATCAGAGAAATGTATTCTATGTACAGAACATAAGTATATATAACCATAAACAGAAATCATCATACATGAATCAGAAACAATATGAGTGTTTCCAAGGTGTAGGAAAAAACTGACAAAAATTATAACTAAAGTTATCATACCCAGTCGTTCTTGGGTATATTGGTTTCATAAATGAGAGATCAATACTTGAGTCTCAAAGGGCAAAGTGGCGATTCTATGGTCAAGGACAAATTTATCTATAATGGCCCCTTTACACGCCGCTACCGAAAGGAAGAAACCGGCAGGTATCAGAGACAATTGTACCTGATACCTTGTAAACACCGCGCAGTAGCGGCGTGTAATTCAGGTTGCTCCTCCCTGTCTCTTTGGATACCTGTCGTTCAACCTGAATTACACGCCGCTACTGCGCGGTGTTTACAAGGTATCAGGTACAATTGTCTCTGATACCTGCCGGTTTCTACCTTTCGGTAGCGGCGTGTAAATGGGCCATTAGAGGTCAGTGCAGTGATCTATGGTTCGCACAGTCTATTTCGTGCTACAGTATTTAGAAAGATGGATATTAGGGAATGAGAAGAAAAGGGGGAGGTAAACACCCTTGCTCCAGGTCTACACCGTTTACTGAAGTTTAGATCTAGGAGATCTCCTTGGTAGGCAAAAAAGTCGCTGCTCTGAGCTATCTAATAAAGAAAAAAACATGTCCATAGTTATAGGTAAAATAAGAACAGAAGGGGATTATGATAGAGAGGAAGAAATAGAATTTGCATGTCATGTATATGATTAAAAGACACCCTATGCCGCTGGTGAAAGGGTTGTGTTGCCCTTGTAATTAACTGTCCTTTTTTTCTAAGGAAAATAAAGGTAATAGTAAAAAATATTAGAAAAAAATAGAGTCTGGGTCAACAAAACTGGATTTTCCTTTTCTTTTTCTTTTTCAAAAGAAAATATAGTGCAAGAAAAATGTACATGGTCGACATGACCCAGTCGACACGTTTCAACTGCACTAAGCAGTCTTACTCATGACTTACTATTGTGTTACTTCTGGGTGTGATGTCACATTCCCAGAGGTGTGATCACGAGATTCGAGTATGCGCATGCGCAGATCAATGTTGAAGTGCAGTGGAATGCGCAGGTGGAACGCAAAAGCACTTCGAAGGGCTGTGTAGTGGTGGCTTCTCTATGTTAGGCATTTGCAGAGTGCTGAAAGTGTGATTTTACGTAAGACAGTTTTCATATACTCTCTGTAAAGAGAATAGAAAAGAGAATTAAAATAATGCATTGGATATACCACTTTTAACACATTGGCACAAAGTAAACCTGTTAGAACCAGCTCTCGTGTACATTGTAGTTATTGGTGATGATTATTAGTACCATTGATGCATTATTTTATTGAAATCAGTATAGTAGTGATGGCAATGGGGCTCCCAAAGGAGAGGAAAAGATGAAGGTAATTAGGTTCCAGGGTCTAGACCCTGGAACCTAATGGGTTAAATAGGGACTATGAGATCATGTATTAATCCCTCCTGCCTTCTTAATGAATGATTATGATTCAACCAGAGCTGGGGTGCATGAGGTACTCGGACACCGGGGCTACTGTGTGGGAGTCACGGATGGTCGGGACCCCAGTGCCGTGCCCTGGTGATCAATTATACCAGAAGTTGATGGTAAACGGTGGGGGTTAAAGGGGTTATTTACAGGGGAACGTGACGCCACCTGTAGAGTCCGGTAAGATGGTACCGGCGCTGCCAGCCGGCCGCTGAGGTGATGGTTAAGGCAGCTATGTGTGGTACAGCTCCCCACAGGTGGAGCTTTACCTCAGGGCAGCTGTTGTGGTGAGATGGTGAGGGAGGACAGTGATGGTGATGGTGGTGCAGTTCTTACCCTTCTGCTTGATGATGTTAAGCCCTCCGGGCTGTGGCAGGAAGAATAACAGAAACAGTTCCAGTTTAACTCTGCTTTACTTGGTACCGACTGATGGCATAACAAGACACGGTACAGTTTGGTTTTAGGGTGTTGCTGCCAACTCAGGGTTTCTCTTATGGAGTCTCTAGATGTCCTCTCTTTGTCTTTCAGGGTTTACTACTTTCTTTCTCTAGATCTTTCATTCTTTACCACCTTTGAAGAGCTCCCCCGCCAGTCCTACGGTCTGTATCTAGAAGACAAGGTCTGTCCACTACCCGGTCTGTATAAGGCAACCCGGACAAAGAGTAAAGAGGCTCCCTTCCAGTACCGCAGTATATGTCTGTCCCTTTTAGTTTCTTCTAGTGTCCTGAACCGGTTTTCAGTCCTGAGGGGAGAGGTACCTTTATGGCGCTGTCAGCAACCCGGTCCTGTTGGGCCTGCAGCTCGTTGGCTTTGCAGTCAGGGCTGAACTCCTGGCTGCCTAGGATTGTCCGTGTCACCGGTGTCCCTCAACATGACCAGCTGGCTCCTACCAGCCCTGGCCCGTTGCCATCTGTCCTGGGTCCCCACATAAAGATGGGGTACCCTCCACTCAGCTGGGCTGCCAGGCCTGACCACTCTGTCTGCCTTCCCAGCACCGTCTGAGGTAAACTGTCAACTGTCACTCTACTCTATCCTAAGCTCCGCCCCCACTCTGTGGAACCTACTATATTACCAGTTCCCCTACTCTAAGTTGTGCGGTCCTAAGTGAGTGTAAAAATAAACTCCATAAGATTTAAATCCTAAACCAGCAACTTACAATAATACTACATATAAATAATAAATGCAATACTACTCTGTGGCGCCTAGCCGCAGGGGCGCCACTATGACCTCCATTTTTTTCCTTTCCCTCTGACAGTGCTATTCCCATCACTATTATACTGATTTCAATAAAGTAATGTATCAATGGTATTAATAATCATCAAAAAATAATTAAAATATGCAGAAGAGCTGGTTCTAACATGTTTACTTGTGTGCCAATCTCTTAAAAGTGGTATATCCATTGCATTATTCTAATTCTCTTTTCTATGTCACTGTAGAGGCGGAGAACTGACCAGTTTTGGAGCTAATTTGGGCTACTTCCTTCCTGAAGATCACTGTGGCTGAGCTCCAGAGATGCAGTAGGGAGATGGAAAAAAGTTCCACTAAGTCAACTATCACTGCAGCCCTCCACCAGTCAGGCCTTTATGGCAAAGTGGCCAACGGAAGCCTCTCTTCAGTGCAAGACATGAAAACCAGCATAGAGTTTGCAAAAAAAACACACAAAGGACTACAGACTATGAGAAATAAGATTCTCTCGTCTGATGAGACAAAGATAAAACTTTTTGGTGCTAATTCTAAGTGGTATAGGTGGAGAGAAAACTAGGCACTGCTCATAACCTTCCCAATACAATCCCAACAGTGAAACATGATGGTGGTGGCATCATGCTATGGGGGTGTTTTTCAGCTGCAGGAACAGTACGACTGGTTGCAATTAAAAGAAACATGAATGCGGCAAAGTACAGAGATATCCTGGATTAAAACCTCTTCCAGAGTGCTCTGGACCTCAGACTTGGCCGAAGGTTCACCTTTCAACAAGACAATGACCCTAAGCACACAGCTAAAATAGCAAAGGAGTGGCTTCAGAACAACTCTGTGATCATTCTTGACTGACCCAGCCAGAGCCCTGACCTAAACCCAATTGAGCATCCCTGGAGAGGCCTGAAAATGGCTGTCCACCAACATTCACCATCCAACCAGGAGAGGATCTGCAAGGAAGAATGGCAGAGGATCCCCAAATCCAGGTGTGAAAAACTTGTTGCAAAGGGCAAAGGGTCTGAATACTTATGACCATATGATATTTCAGTTTTTCTATTTTAATAAATTTGCAAAAATTTCTACATTTCTGTTTTTTTGTTAAGTAAAGATGGGGTGCAGAGTGTACATTAGTGCGAAAAAAAATTACTTTTTTGAATTTACCAAATGGCTGCAATAAAACAAAGAGTAAAAATTTAAAGGGGTCTGAATTTTTTCCATACCCACTGTAAATCAGCAACACTATCCGCATTCAGACTCACAATCTAAAATTCCAATCAATTTGTCTTTGAAGTGTGGGAGGAAAGAGGAGAACCCAGAGTAAAACTACCCAAACATGGGGAGAATATACAAACTCCTTGCAGATGTTGTTCTTGGTGGAATTTGAACCCAGGAATCCAGAGCTGCAAGACTGCAGTGCTAACCACTGAGCCACTATGTTGCTTATGCAGATTCTCTTCAGGTCACTTCATTGTTACTGTTTTGCTTCTACAAATGTACATTTTTTAAGCATTTTTATAATTTTAATGTTAGAAAGCTGATCCCATGTTTCATGTTGTCACTACGTCGAACCTTTCATAACCATAGTACTTGAATGTATGAATATAACTGTATAAAAGACCAGGAACAATCATAATACTGGGCACACATCAAATCAAAGCTATAAAACGAAAATGACCAAAAAAGATGCTTTAGTAACCCAGATTAAATCACCTGAATGTCCACACTAAGCAAGTGCAATACAAAAAGTTTATTTAGTAAATGGTGATACAGACAGGCGACAGTCAAAGACAATGATGTAGGACAGTGTAAGGAGGGGAAGGTGGGAGACCAAAAAACAGGAGAAGCAGAGGACGGTGCACCTCACCCTGGTTGCAAAAGATAGTAAAGTGCCTGTGCTTAAAACATTGACAGCTCAGGAGCAGCGTAGGACGCTGCTAATAGCTATCAACTTGCCCTAGTGGTCAGAGAGCTGCAGGCAAAACATCTAGCGCTTACCCATGGGTGTGTGAATGGGGGTCCGGTGCACTCCTGCCTCCGTCTCGGGAGCCCCGGCACGTGTTTCGCGTCCGGCTTTTTCAAGGGGCGAGTGATGCAGAGTGCTCTAAGTGACTGGCTTATATGGGCACCGACTAACAGCTGCAGCTTATTGGCTGCATGGCACACCTCCTCACCGGGTGTGGAGCGGCGAGGAAGACTCTCCTGGGTGCACTGTGGTCGGGAAAAATTTCCCATGACGTCACATCCACAGTGCATCCATTTTGGAGGTCCCCGTCACCGACCACCTCCGGTGGCTCAGTGCGCATGCGCACGCCGCTAGCCGCCATTTTGGATAGGGGCAGAATTACTCTTTTCCCTTTCACACTTTCCACTACCACACTCCTAAAGCTATACTATTTAGTAAAATCTATCCCCATCGATAGGGGCAGTAGTGGAAGGGCCATTGGCGATAATGGACCAGGGGCAATCGGAGAGAATACCAAAATTTAGAAAATGTTACACAGAACAGTATGACAACAAAAAATAAAAAATCATCAGTATAAAGAGTGCACAGAAGGGGAAGAAGGAAGAGGGAGAGAGAAAAGAAGGTGGGGGCCGAGGGCACACTCAAATAGAAAATGTCCGAATGATACATCTCCATAATCCTCCTCCATATCCACTCTTAATGTGTCCACTCTCTGTGGTTCTCATCGATATCCTGCAGACCATATTGCATCGCCAAATTACGTCCACGTCTGAGCTGTAGGTCGGTCCCATAAAATGCCAGTGCAAAAGAAGTGCAAAACTAAAGTGAACAAGTAAAAAGAGCAAAGTTAAAAAGCTGATTAGCCTCGATTTGAGGTATAGAGTAGCCATAGAAGTCCAATAGTGAGCAAATATATATGCAGGGTACATAGGTCCACAACAGGGCGAGAGGGTTCCAGAGAATGGTAACAAAAGGGCGGTATCGAGAGACCCTGAACAATGGCAGCAGAAAACACCCAGGAGAATCATGATGTATATAAGGTAGTAAAAATACTACAAATACGGGGACAGGGGATAGACCCAGAAAGACAAAATCAAAATAAAAATAATAAAAGTAATAATAATAATAATAATAAAAAGACCAACAGGACACCACCATGTGTGTGTCCAAAGGTACGTCTTTGGGAGCTTAAAGAAAGGGGGCGAAGCTTAATCTTTTGTTGAGGCCAGCAGGTGTCATTGTGCCCAAAGTCACAATCCACCTGCACTCAAGTTTCACAAGTTCTCTGCTCACATCCCCTCCACGAATGCCTAGATTAAGCCTGTCAATTCCGCAGACTCGAAGAGTCTCCGGATTGCAGTCGTGGCATTTTTTGAAATGTCGGGGGATTGTGCGGAGAGTTGTTGCGTCCTCAACGTCCGCCGCCGCAATAATGTCCCTCTCATGCTCCCTAATGCGTCGCCTAAACTCACGGGTGGTGAGGCCCACATAAGTGAGGCCGCAACCACACGTGGCATGGTACACAACACAGGTGGTGTTGCAGGTAATGTATTTTCTGATGTCAAATTCCCTGCTACCGTCGTGATTCCTGAACCTTCTGGTGCGATAAATACTGCTCCTGCAGGATAGGCAAGAGCCACAGGGATAGCAACCCACAAGTGGGCGCCCCGTATTAAACGGGGCAAGTGGCTTTTTTATGTAGTGGCTGTGTACCGGCCTATCCCTGAGGCTCCTACCCCTCCTTGCTGTCATCAGTGGTCTGTCAGGGATGAGTGGGGCCAGAGACTGATCAGTTTTTAAGACACCCCAGTGACGTGCAAGAATACCCTAACCTCTGGCCACCGATTACAATAAGTTGAAATAAATCTCAGGACAGGGGGGTTATCTGCACTAGACACATTGGCGGGTTTATTAGCTAGGACATCGCGGCGTAATGTCTTTTTAGCCCGTTGGTAGCCTGCTTTAATACTTCTCCTGCTATAGCCTCGCTCCATGAATCTATCCCTCATCTCTGCCGCCCGTTTGTCAAACATCCCCTCATCAGAACACACACGCCGTAGCCTCAAAAATTGGCCCACGGGGATGGCTCTGATCGTAGAGGGTGTATGCGAGGAAGTTGCATGCAGGAGGGAGTTAACAGAGGTGTCTTTTCTGTATAAGTCAGTAATGACTTCACCATCATCCCGGACTTTGACCTTGATGTCCAGAAAGTCTATCTCGTCAACCGCCCATTTGTATGTTAGTTTAACATTGAGACTGTTTGAGTTCAGGGATGAAATAAATTCCTCGAGTTCGGGGACGGCTCCACTCCAGACGACCAGGATGTCGTCAATGTATGTCAATGAATGTATGAAGTAACTTGTCTTGTAGGATACTCACATGTACACTGCGTGCAGAATTATTAGGCAAATGAGTATTTTGATCACATGATACTTTTGATACATGTTGTCCTACTCCAAGCTGTATAGGCTTGAGAGCCAACTACCAATTAAGTAAATCAGGTGATGTGTAATGAGGAGGGGTGTGGTGTAATGACATCAGCACCCTATATAAGGTGTGCTTAATTATTAGGCAAATGCCTTTCCTTAGGCAAAATGGGTCAGAAGAGAGATTTGATGGCTCGGAAAAGTCCAAAATTGTGAGATGCCTTGCAGAGGGATGCAGCAGTCTTGAAATTGCCAAACTTTTGAAGCGTGATCACCGAACAATCAAGCGTTTCATGGCAAATAGCCAACAGGGTCGCAAGAAGTGTGTTGGGCAAAAAGGCGCAAAATAACTGCCCATAAATTGAGGAAAATCAAGCGTGAAGCTGCCAAGATGCCATTTGCCACCAGTTTTGCCATATGTCAGAGCTGAAACGTTACTGTAGTATCAAAAAGCACAAGGTGTGCCATACTCAGGGACATGGCCAAGGTAAGGAAGGCTGAAAAACGACCACCTTTGAACAAGAAACATAAGATAAAACTTCAAGACCGGGCCAATAAATATCTTAAGACTGATTTTTCAAAGGTTTTATGGACTGATGAAATGAGAGTGACTCTTGATGGGCCAGATGGATGGGCCAGAGGCTGGATCAGAAAAGGACAGAGAGCCCCACTCTGACTCAGATGCCAGCAAAGTGGAGGTGGGGTACTGGTATGGGCTGGTATCATCAAAGATGAACTTGTGGAACCTTTTTCAGGTTGAGGATGGAGTGAAGATCAACTCCCGAACCTACTGCCAGTTTCTGGAAGACAACTTCTTCAATCAGTGGTACAGGAAGAAGTCTGTATCGTTCAAGAAAAACATGATTTCATGTAGGACAATGCTCCATCACATGCATCCAACTACTCCACAGCGTGGCTGGACAGTAAAGGTCTAAAAGAAGAAAAAATAATGACATGGCCCCCTTGTTCACCTGATCTGAACCCCATAGAGAACCTGTGGTCCATGACAAAATGTGAGATCTACAGGGAGGGAAAACAGTACACCTCTCGGAACAGTGTATGGGAGGCTGTGGTGGCTGCTGCATGCAATGTTGATTGTAAACAGATCAAGCAACTGACAGAATCTATGGATGGAAGGCTGTTGAGTGTCATCATAAAGAAAGATGGATATATTGGGAACTAATTTTGGGGGGTTTTGTTTTTGCATGTCAGAAAACTTTATTCCTAAATTTTGTGCAGTTATATTAGTTTACCTGGTGAAAATAAACAAGTGAGATGGGAATATATTTGGTTTTTATTAAGTTGCCTAATAATTCTGAACTTAAGAAGAAAACAGCGGCACTCCGAGATCCTTTATTCCATGAACAGCTTTATTCTGAAAGTTTACATCGGTGGGTGCAGGGAAGGGAGGACGGAGGGACGACGGTGACGGTTTCGCGTCCTCTGCACGCTTCAGCATGTCCTGTGTACAAGCCTAATAAATCTGCACAGTTAGGCTATGTGCACATCAGTCGGTTCTGCATTTCTGCAGACCGACCGGGAACCGGTGGACACTGGCAGAAACTGAGTTTTCTGTGCTCAGCAGTGTCCCTCGTTTTTTGCTTGTTTTTTGCTCGTTTTTTGCTCGGTTTTGTCGGCGGTTTTTCTGAGCGGTTTTAAAACTGAGTTTTTTGTGCACTTGATCAGCTGGAACCGCTGGAAAAACTGAGGAAAGAAGTCACTTGCTCTATATTTGGAAACCGGTGGAAAAACCCAGATTTCACTGAAAACGACCAGAAGAAAAACGTTGTAATGTACACAGCGTTTTCTAAACTCCATTGACTAGCATGTTAATCCAACCGGAGGGTAGGATTAACATAAATTAACATAAAACTGAGCGGAAAACGCCGACGGAAAACGTCCAAAAGCAGCCCACAAAAACGACTGATGTGCACATACCCTAATAGTTACCTGCACAAACAGATATCCTCCTAAGATAGCCAAATCTAAAGAAAACCCCACTCCAACTTCCAAAAATATTAAGCTTGGATATTTCTGAGTCTTTTGGGTTGATTGAGAACATAGTTGTTGATCAATAATAAAAATAATACTCTAAAATACAACATGCCTAATAATTCTGCACACAGTGTATAAAGCTATACAATTTAATAAATATTATTATTATTATTATCATTACTTTATAGCTCAACATTGAGATCACCATCGATTCTGGTCAAGTATCCAATGCCTTTGGCTGTGAAACAGCCCCATTTAATCAGGCTTCCTCCACCGAACTTGACCTTGTGATAAACTGACTTGTTGACTCTGATATTTTGCCTTGGTGTTCACTTCTTGGCTTTCAAATGGATGGACTTCATTTCACATACTTCCGACTCTCATGTTACTCATGTGAGGCGGTTTGGCAATTTTCTTGGCTGAGATGAGTATGATGCAGTTTCTCTTTTCTTTAGATCTCTTCTTTGTGGCTGCTCCTCAATTCAAACCAGTGACCTATCACTTGGGAATCAACCTAATAACACACTGAACTATCAGGGAATGTGAGAACAGGTGGTCATTTGCAGTATACAGGAATAAAAAGATTTTTCCAACACTAGCAGTAAATTAGTAACAATTCAGTGATGTCAAGAATCTCCATATCTAATCATATGTCATATTCTATTTTTTCCACCAATATGATGATAAATTTCATACACGTGGGTATAGACCCTCTGCACCACAGGACAGGGCCCACCCTGGAGGGACATAGGTAAGTGACTACCTGCTTCTTCATCGGAGCCTCCTATGGTGAGGATAGTATTACTGCTACAGATAGCTGCCAGGTACCACTGCAGGGCAACTCACGGTGCTGTAGTAGCTGATACCATGGAGTCAGGGATGCAGGCACAGAGACATTAGACTGACAGTGTAAGAGAGGATTCTGGTTCCCGAATAAGCAGGAAGGATAAAGCAGGCAGAAGTACTGGTATTGATACTGCTAGGATAGATGGTGCATGTGAGTCAGGTTCTGATATCGGGTCATGGACAGGTCTGGTTCGGGTACAGGTGTGGGTGCAAGCGAGATGACCTGTTGCAGGGCACAACATGTCTGGTCTACAGTGTTGGCCAAAAGTATTGACACCCCTGCAATTCTGTCAGATAATACTCAGTTTCTTCCTGAAAATGATTGCAATCACAAATTCTTTGGTATTATTATCTTCATTTAATTTGTCTTCAATGAATAAACACAAAAGAGAATGAAGCAAAAAGAAAAACATTAATCATTTCACACAAAACTCCAAAAATGGGACAAAAGTATTGGCACCCTCAGCCTAATACATGGTTGCACAACCTTTAGCCAAAATAACTGCGATCAACCGCTTCCGGTAACCATCAATGAGTTTCTTACAATGCTCTGCTGGAATTTTAGACCATTCTTCTTTGGAAAACTGCTCCAGGTCCCTGATATTTGAAGGGTGCCTTCTCCACACTGCCATTTTTAGATCTCTCCACAGGTGTTCTATGGGATTCAGGTCTGGACTCATTGCTGGCCACCTTAGAAGTCTCCAGTGCTTTCTCTCAAACCATTTTCTAGTGTTTTTTGAAGTGTGTTTTGGGTCATTGTCCTGCTGGAAGACCCATGACCTCTGAGGGAGATCCAGCTTTCTCACACTGGGCCCTACATTATGCTGCAAAATTTGTTGGTAGTCTTCAGACTTCATAATGCCATGCACACGATCAAGCAGTCCAGTGCCAGAGGCAGCAAAGCAACCCCAAACATCAGGGAACCTCCACCATGTTTGACTGTAGGGACTGTGTTCTTTTCTTTGAATGCCTCTTTTTTTCTCCTGTAAACTCTATGTTGATGCCTTTGCCCAAAAAGAGAGAACATTCTTTCAAAAATGTTTTAGGCTTTCTCAGGTAAGTTTTGGCAAACTCCAGCCTGGCTTTTTTATGTCTCGGGGTAAGAAGTGGGGTCTTCCTAGGTCTCCTACCATACAGTCCCTTTTCATTCAGACGCCGACGGATAGTATGGGTTGACACTGCTGTACCCTCGGACTGCAGGGCAGCTTGAACTTGTTTGGATGTTAGTCGAGGTTCTTTATCCACCATCCACACAATCTTGCGTTGAAATCTCTTGTCAATTTTTCTTTTCCGTCCACATCTAGGATTCTCACCTGATGAAGACGGTCACAAGCCGTCGAAACATGTTGTGGCTATGGAGGCACGAGGAATAAAGCCTTTTTAATTTACCTGGGAATCCCTTGCTTTTACCTGAGCGCTCATTATAGACCGTGGATCCTTCAGAAAACTGCATTGTCTCATTGAGCTACGCGGCAGGAGCAGCTCGGTTCCAGCGTGTGAGGACCAGGGGTTACACAAGGTAACAAGGGAAAAAAAAAAAAAACAACGCTCACACCAGTGTTGTGCATGGCTTGCATAACATTATCAGGTTAGTGCACATACATATAACCCTCATAAGGGGTTAATTATACAGACGGTATTGCACCATTGTGCCTCCTCTCTCCTTCTTGTTTATTGCTTAAACTTCTTGATGACACTGCGCACGGTAGACACAGGAACATTCAGGTCTTTGGAGATGGACTTGTAGCCTTGAGATTGCTCATGCTTCCTCACAATTTGGTTTCTCAAGTCCTCAGACAGTTCTTTGGTCTTCTTTCTTTTCTCCATGCTCAATGTGGTACACACAAGGACACAGGACAGAGGTTGAGTCAACTTTAATCCATGTCAACTGGCTGCAAGTGTGATTTAGTTATTGCCAACACCTGTTAGGTGCCACAGGTAAGTTACAGGTGCTGTTAATTACACAAATTAGAGAAGCATCACATTATTTTTCTAACAGTGCCAATACTTTTGTCCACCCCCTTTTTTATGTTTGGTGTGGAATTATATCCAATTTGGCTTTAGGACAATTCTTTTTGTGTTTTTTTCATTTAAGACAAATTAAATGAAGATAATAATACCAAAGAATTTGTGATTGCAATCATTTTCAGGAAGAAACTGAGTATTATCTGACAGAATTGCAGGGGTGTCAATACTTTTGGCCAACACTGTAAGTTTATGCTGTTGGAAAATTAGATTGTTTTAGTAAATTTGCCTATACCTTTTTTGTAACTTAATGCACAGCAAAATTGTATTTAAAATAAACCTTTACTTAAAATAGAAGCATAATTGATAGATTAGATGCCACATTATTATTGTGCATGCTACATTATACAGAGCAGTAACTATTATACGATTAATAAAATGATATGCAATTTCTTCACCACCTATGTGTAGGCGGCGTCAACGCCACAGTGTGGGCCAGACATTTAGAGTGTGAAGCGGATTTCTATGTGTCATTTCATCTTGATTTATGCAGTTCCCAAAGGATACAACAGGTTTGAGAAATATTTTTATATTTTTGATTTTACGACTGTTTAGCATTTGTTAGGGGATATACAATAAAACCATGATATGATAAACTGTTCTATGTGGCATCTGGGGTTTCCAACAACTGATTAAGATCTATTAGTACTTCCTTCCTCAGGGGTTTTCAGCCAGACCTGGACAGACTTGCCCAGCTTGTGACTAAGAATCATAAAAGACAGAGAGTTTCTGTATATATTACACTATAGAAAACCTGGAGAAAGAATGTGCAGAACATAGTGTGGACTGTCCCACAGGGAACAGGTGATGCCCCCAGAGGCTCCTGGCCAACAAAACTCTATAGGAGCCTTAGTTGTCACAATACACTTGATTCACTATGACAAAGGCAGAATCATAGCACTTATGTGAGAAACCCATGGCTTCCCAGGTCAACTATGTGCAGAACTCAATAATTAAAAAGATATAAGGTGCATCTCAATGAATTAGAGTATCCTCAAAAAGTTAATGTTTTTTCAGTAATTCAATACATAAAGTGAAACGCATATATTATATATAGAGTCATTACAAACAGAGTGATATATTTCAAGTGTTTATTTCTGTTAATGTTGATGATTATGGCTTATAGGTAATTCAAATACAGAAGTCATTATCTCAGAAAATTAAAGTAGGGAGGGTGAACGGTTAAAAATCATGCTGCCGTATTCCAGGAGACATCAAAGGGTGAATATAAGATTGATTTATTAGTCCAGTGTTTCCCAACTCCAGTCCTCAAGGCACACCAATAGGTCATGTTTTCAGGATTTCCTTAGGATTGCACAGGTGTTAGTTTAATCACTTGCACAGGGGATAATTCCATCATCTGTCTAATGATAAGGAAATCCTGAAAACATGACCTGTTGGTGTGCCTTGAGGACTGGAGTTGGGAAACACTGTATTAGTCAATGCGTTTAAGGGCTCTCTGGCCCCCTCTTCAGGACAAAACAATATCATATTACCATGTTTCAGTGCACTTCAGGGAGACCTGACGCGCATTGAACAATAAATCAATATTATACTAACCCTTTAATGTCTCCTGGAATACATCAGCATGGTTTTTAACCCTTCATCCTCTCTACTTAAATTTTCGGAGATTATGACCTTCGGGTTTTCATTGGCTGTAAGCCATAATCATCAACATTAACATAAATAAACACTTGAAATAGAACAGTCTGTTTGTAATGATTCTGTGTAATATATGCATCTCACTTTATGTATTGAATTACTGATAAACTTTAACTTTTTGATGATATACGGGGTGGGCCATTTATATGGATGCACCTAAATAAAATGGGAATGGTTGGAGATATCAACTTCCTGTTTGTGGCACATTAGTATATGGGAGAGGGAAAACTTTTCCAGATGGGTGGTGACCATGGCGGCCATTTTGAAGTTAGTCATTTTGGATCCAACTTTATTTTTTTCAATGGGAAGTGGGTCATGTGACTGTGTTTCCCGGGTCAGTGGGGGACTCGAGTGTCTGGGCCCTCTGCTGCGGTAGGGATGTCACTGGTGGCCTGCCCATACCCGTGGCCCCGGAGACTGAACTTTAAAAGGGGGGATATATGTACAGGGGTGAAATAAGTTTATAAAGTTTGTCGTGATGCCACCCGCAGCTTCTGGTGATTGAGCGCCTCTTCAGTCCTCTGGAGGGTGGTGGTATAGTGGCTTTGATGGTACAGCTCCCTGCAGGTGGAGCTAACCCCCGAGGCAGGGATGCATCGGTGATGATAGGGGTACTGGTGATGGATGGTTGAAGCAGGGACCCGGCCGGATGGTTGAGTAACGGGACCGTCTCTGAGGATGGCAGGGGTGCAGGGAAGGAACTGACACACACCCCGCTGGTTGCTCTTTACCTTTTTACTGATGCTGAAGCAGGTAAATCGTCCAGAGTATTACCGGGTGTTCAGGATGCACTTCTGGGTCTCCACAGCGAGTGGTTATAAGGCCTCCTTATTGCTTTCCCTGTGTGTGTGAAGCCCCCGCCTGTGTAGAACTTGGACGGCCTCCTCTGCTCTCTCGTGCTCCTCCTGTGCTGTCGTCGGATACCCTCTGCTGACTACCGCTGACTCTCTCCCCGCGGTGCCTGGCTCCCTGGTATGTGACTGCGCAGGAGTCCGGGAGACTGAATTCTCCACAGTTTTCCAGTGTTCTTCACTGGGCCTGGTGCACTCCAGTGAACGCGGACTCCGGTGTCCGGTGGTTGCTTGGGGGTGAACGTAATGCTGGCTCCTCGGTTCTCCCACTGTTCTGCCTCTTCTCCTTGCCTCTCGACCCCACTATTGGGCCTTGCAGGGCTACCAGAGACTGCTCAAGGTGACTGGCTCGGGCCTAACGCGACACCGAACACCAGCACTTCTTTGCAGCTCTTGTAGCGTCTGCACACACTCTGTCTAACTCCGCTCCAAGCACCAGTATTTATAGGGGATCCTGCCTAAAAGCAGCAGCTTGAGCTCCCCCTTCTGTACTGGGGTGGAAGGTGTTGCGTGTATTTGTGTACCCACTGTGGAAACCCATCCATTCTGTGGGAGAGTCTGTGGGTACCTGTGGTTAGGAGGGCACCACATGACACATCAAACTGATTGACAGTTTCATAAGAAAAACAATGGTGTGCTTGGTTTTAACATAACTTTATACTTTCATGAGTTATTTACAAGTTTATGACCACTTATAAAATGTGTTCAAAGTGCTGCCCATTGTGTTGGATTGTCAATGCAACCGTCTTCTCCTACTCTTGACACACTGATAGCCACACCACAGAAGAAATGCTAGCACAGGCTTCCAGTATCCGTTATTTCAGATGCTGCACATCTCGTATCTTCACAGCATAGACAATTGCTGTCACGCCCTAGGACGTACCCTGAGATGTGGACCCACTGGACCGCAGCTATTGCGGATGCAGATACCAGGATGACAGAGAACTGGACAACGGAATACTTTTAAAGCTTTATTAAAGCCAAAGACAAATGCAAGGTGGCCCCAAGGGAAGGCCACAAGGATACAACACAAGTACCCCTCAGTAAGGTGCCCAGGATAGGTGACCCCATAGGACAGGGATATCACCTGGACCCGCTAACCAAGGTGCCCAGTGGAGCGTTACTTGCGAATCACCGACCCTAGGGGGGGCAAGACATACAATGCAAAATCAAAAAGAACAATGAGCGGACCCAGAAGTAAGAGGAGCCGTCAGCGCCAGGACCAGCAGTTGCACCAAGAAGATCGGACCAGAAACGGCAGAGGGACCAATGCAAGGTCGGACGTGAGACAACAGAGAAGCAGCACGAGGAAGATCCGGGCGCAGCAACGGAACAGCACAACTGCAAAAGGAACAAAATACAGGTATTAGATTAGCAAGCCAAACAACAGAGGACCAGGACCAGGACCAGGACCAGGACCAGGACCAGGACCAGGACCAGGACCAGGACCAGGACCAGGACCAGGACCAGGACCAGGACCAGGACCAGGACCAGGACCAGGACCAGGACCAGGACCAGGACCAGGACCAGGACCAAAGTTGCCCCGGCGAGGTCTGGCAGTGAATGCAGGGTTTATAATCCTGCAGCACAGCAATGATTAGCCAGAGGGCGGGGCAGACTGATCAGCACCCAGACTCTATAAAAGGAGCTGAGAGAGCGGCCCCGCCTCCTAGTGAGATCCCAGAGAGGAAGCAGGAAGCACATTCAGAGCAGCAGGCAGATGTCAGGGCACCCTGGAACCCCGGAGCCGCCTGCGGATGACCGGCACCCTGGAACCCCGACCCCGGGTAGGACAGGTAACAGATCGGGAAGAGGGGAAAACAGGATGTGGAGTGGGGACCCCAGACAACGGAGCTGCTACAATTGCCTTCAGATGACCCTAAACATAAAAGTCTAAGGTGGTCAGATCGGGAGACCCACGACGACCAATCCACTTTCCAAGAAACTGATCATGTAGGACCTGTCACCCATAATGTGGTGGTGCACCATCTTGTTGGAAAAACTCAGGGAACGTGCCATCTTCAGTGCATAAAGAGGGCAACACATCATCATGTAGCAATTTCAGATATCCAGTGGCATTGAGGTTTCCACTGATGAAGAATATACCACAGCATACCATCAATTTTAGTGTGCCAACAGTCTTGGAGGGATCTATCCACTGTGGGTTAGTGTCAGACCAATAGCGGTGGATTTGTTTGTTAACTTCACCATTCACAAAAAAGTTTGCCTCATCACTGAACATAATGTTCTGTGTAAACTGAGGCTCCTGTTCCAATTTTTGTTTTGCTCATTATGCAAATTCAGTGCACCGATCTGGGTCATCCTCGTTGAGATGCTGCAGCAGCTGGATTTTGTAAGGGTGCATTTGTGAGTAGCTAATATCTACCAAAAGGATGTTCGACTGATGCCACTCTCCAGTGACATGTGGCGAGTGCTACGATATAGGCTCTTGCTGAATGAAGCAAGGACAGCTTTCTAATGTTTCTTCATTAGTGACAGTTTTCTTGCATCCACATTTTGGCAAATCCAACAATGAACCTGTTTCATGAAATTTGGCAAACAGTTTGCTAACTGTAGCATGGGAGATGGGTGGTCTCGTAGGGTGTCTTGCATTGAAATCAGCTGCAATGACCCGGGTACTGCGTACACCAGACATCAACACAATTTGTATCCGCTCCTCACTTGTTGCCCTCTGCGACATGTTAATGGCTGTAAACAAAGAGAAACTTGAAAATAACTCATGACAGAATAAAGTTATGTTAAAACCAAGCACACCATTGTTTTTCTTATGAAATTCTCAATATGTTTGATGTGTCGCATAACCCTCTTCCCATTGAAAAAAATAAAGTTGGATCCAAAATGGCCATCTTCAAAATGGCCGCCATGGTCACCACCCATCTGGAAAAGTTTTCTTCCTTCCATATACTAATGTGCCACAAACAGAAAGTTGATATCACCAACTATTCCCATTTTATTCAGGTGTATCCATATAAATGGCCCACCCTGTAAAAAAAAAAAATATATATATATATATATATATATATACATATAATTTTCTACATCATAACATAATATAAAATATGTTTTAAAATCATACAAATCTGGACACCAAGGAGGTCTGTCAGCTAGATGAGCAAAAGCTTTCCCTTAGGCGGCCGTCACACGCTTCAATTTCCTGAATGATATTGTTAGCGATCACATGCACGCGCGATTGCTAACAATATCGTTCACATCGCTGGTGAGCTGTCACACAGACAGACTCACCAGCGATGTGGAGCAGCGAGATCGCTGGTAACTATGGTACACATCGGGTTACTAGGCGCCGCGCGGCGCTTAGTACGATTACCATAGATACCATCTCCCAGCATAGGCTCTGCCTCTGGGAGATCGTTCATCGTGGTGTCACACACCACGATGAAGCAGATTGATCAAGCGATTATCGCTTGATATGAGCTCCGGCTCACCAATCTGCGATGTAACGATCAAGTGATTTTACATTGTAAAATCGCTTGATTACATGCAGCGACGCACAAACGATATCACTTAAGCGATCAAAAAGCAGATCACTGAAGTGATGTCGTGCAGGAAATTGATGCGTGTGACGGCCGCCTTACATATATATTTAATTTAGTAAAGAATAATTGTGACACTCTGCATTGGACATGGATAATCAGAAGATGTACAAGATTTATGATGCATATAGGGATGTATTAAAGATGGTAAAAAAAACAGGCTGAGGCTTAATGCAAAATGCATCGAAACGTTCTCCCTAAATGAGCATGTAGCATTACCACCTTGTATGCACTTATACTTACAAACATTTTCCCTATCACTACTTTACCATCTTTTGTCAAGATCGATCTATACAGAATGAAATTAAATCTATATAAAAATCTAAATATTTCTTTATGTATGTATACTGTGGTAAACACTTTCTATCTATCAGTCACTATAATGGGGTACTCACTAGCATTGCTGCTCAACGATTTAGGAGAAGGAAACATTCTTCATTTAAACGTCCATTAGGTTTATTCAGGTCTTCATAAACCAGGTACTTTAACATAAACCATAAACAGGAGCCTTCCTCTGGCTGTGCAGGCAACATAACATAAATGTCAATAACCGTTCCACTTACCCCCAGTCATTCTTCAGATACAGTACAGAATTCAGATCCTTTACTCTCAGAGGAGCTCTTCAGTGCTCCCCTCACACATTGTCTCTCCACCATGAGTTTCCAGCATGTGCTGCTGACTTGCAGGACCTAGCTTATATCACAGATCACGTGTTCATACAAACTCATTATACCAGATGAGACGCTCCTTGGTTCCCATGGTAGGTATGTGGATGATCAGTGCCTCCCTTCACTGCTGAACATCCTGTTAACATAGCACTAAATGAGACTGATGGAATTATAAATCCCAGCAAAACAATCTGGATTTATACTGCAGCTGGCCACTGCCTCTGCAACACATAATGGCCATTTACAACATAGCCGGTTGGTACCTCACATCTTTCCTCCTGTAAAGCCATCAGAATTGGCACCATATTTTCCTATACCAGGGGGTTATCTTTGTGGCCCCCCAAAGGCCAGTCCTTGTCACACTGTCAGACTACGACGCATCATTTGTACGAGTCCTATCTCTGTGAGGCCTTCCCTTCCCCCAGCAGTCAGTACAATGATGCGCTTACATTGCACCTATTTCTACTATCTGGCTTTTGGCTTCAGACCTTGAGACACGGACTGTCACTGTCACCAGACTGTTTTCAGTCAGCACATCTCTTGGGTACATCTCTTTGTCAGACCTCTCTCTCCATGACCACCTCCAACGTTTAGAGTTGTAGTGCAACTCATTTACAGTTGAATCTCCTGTCTGGTCTGACTCTGAGATGTCTCGAACATTACAGGGTCTACTGTGTGGGTCTCTCAGTACTGTGTTAACAGAGGATTCACTACTAGGGATGAGCGAGTATGCTTGTGACTACTCAGTACTCGCACGAATATCTCAGTACTCGGGGTACTTGGCGAGTACCGAGTAATCTCACGATACTCTTGCTATGCTCGGGGTCCACCTCCCTGCATGTTGGCACTCTTTACAGAGCCAGCCCGCATGCAGGGATTGGCTGACAGACACTGTAATGCCACAGCCATGTTGGTTGTGGCATTACAGTGATTGGCTGGCCGCACAGCGTGATCAAGTCTTTATAAGACCTGGCCGCGCTGTCTCGTCACACTGCTCCACAGACAGGCAGTGTAGGGAGAGCTGCTGCTGAGTCAGGGCCAGATTTGTGTTTGTGGCCTTTCAGCTAGTGTAGGTGCAGGGCTGCTAATCTAATACCACAACAGTCCTTCTGAGGACTAATAGAGCTGTGTACAGGCAGGCAGGGAGGCAGGGTATATAGCAAACTTCTTGCGCTAGTATGCCAGCCTGCATCACATCTGGGGCTGGTGTATAGGCTGGAAATCTCCAAAACAGTCTTTTCAAGGATTAATTTAGCGCTCTATAGGCAGTAAGGGGTTAGCTCCAATTAGTATAAGCCAAAACACTGTATACTCGTCAGCGTTTGTGTCTGACCGTTCCAGCTGCCGGGATTTAAACTGCTCTAATCTGTAATCTCAGTGTGCAGCTAAAAACCAACTCTTGTCTGCATTCATTACCATCTTAGTGATGCCGGAGTGGCTTGTACCTGCAAGTAGTATACTCCAAAACACTGTATATGCCTCAGCGTTTGTGTCTGACTGTTCCAGCTGCTGGGATTAAACCGCTCTAATCTGTAATCTCAGTGTGCAGCTAAAAACCATCTTTTGGACGCCTTCATTTAGCTGTATACAGGCAGCACAACATTGAAAATGCGCAAGGCCGGTGGCAAGGGACATGGAACTGGACGTGATGGTGGTGCAAGCAGAGGCAGTGTGCAAGCTCGAATTGCGCCACGACAAACGCCCACATCATCTCGCTCGACCTTCCTGTCCCAATTTCTAGGGGAACGCAGCAGTACACCACTATTAAACCAAGACCAGTGTCAACAGGTTGTTAGTTGGATAGCGGAAAATGCTTCCAGTCAGTTTGGCACCACCACAAATACCCTGTCTTCCACACGGTCAAGTGTCAGTAGCCGTGAGACTGGACCGCATATTCCACACCCTGATCCTCCTTCCTCCCACCATGCCGAGTGCCCGGCCCCGGACATAACTGATCCCACACTTGGACACTCTGAAGAGCTTTTCACTTATCCATTCTTAGATTCTGGCATCTCGCCAGCTCCAGTTGAAGTGGGTCATGAGGAGATTGTATGTACCGATGAACAAATATTTGAGCAGCCACGGTCTCACGAAGGCAACGGTGGGAACGTGTCTCAACAAGAGGTGGACGATGATGAGACACAATTGCCAGAAAGTCAGGAGGAGGACTAGGGTGCGGAAGTGGAAGACGACGTGGTGGATGATCCAGTAACTGACCCAACCTGACAGGAGAACATGCAGAGCAAGGACAGCAGTGCACAGGGGGAGTTAGGCGTAGCATCACAACAGGCCGGAAGAAGCAGGGTGGTGGCTGCAGGCAGAAGGCAGGCAACCGTTCCTCAGAACAACAACACGACAGAAGTTGCCAGTACAACTGTTAGGTCTTCCCAAGTCTGGCTGTTTTTTAAGGTGTCTGCAGATAATTCCAAAAGGCCATTTGCAATACCTGCCATGCCAGCATCAGCAGGGGTAGCAAAACTAGCAGCCTGACCACCACCAGCATGATCAGGCACATGTCAGAAAAGCACCCGACTTTGTGGGATGTACACCAGAGTCCAAGTACAGTGTCTGCGGGTGACACCGCTGCGTCTTCCACTGTTATGCGTGCATGACAATCCCCTGTCCATACTGCATGCAAAGATGCCTCCTGTCCTTCACCTGTAGTTGCACAAGCAGAAATAGCACCATCATCAACCACGTCCTTGTCCCAGTGCAGCGTTCAGTTATCCATACACCGATCTTTGGAATGCAGGCGCAAATACGCTGCCAATGCCCAACATGCCACAGTTCTAAATGCACACAATTCGTGATTGTTTGCGCTAGAAATATTGCCTTTTAGGCTAGTGGAGATGGAAGCATTCCGCAACCTGATGGTGGCAGCTGTCCCACGTTACTCGATCCCTAGCCGCCACTATTTCTCCCGGTGTGCCATCCCCGCCATACATAAGCACGTGTCACAAAACATCAGACGTGCTCTTAACAACGCAGTTTCAGGCAAAGTCCACCTAACCATGGACACGTGGACAAGTGCTTGTGGGCAGGGCCGGTACATCTCACTGATGGCACACTGGGTTAATATTCTGGAAGCCGGGACCTAGTCCGACCTTGGGACGGAACACGTCCTTCCGACACCAAGGATTGCAGGCCCTAACCCAGTCATGGTTTCACCCACAGTGTACAGCTCCGGAATATTATGCTCCTCAGCCTCCTCCTCCTCCTTCTCCTCCACTTCACCCTCCACACCAGTCCTAAGCTGGAAGCACTGCAGCACTGCCTCGGCCAAGCATCAACAGGCTGTGCTGAAGCTAATATGCATAGGTGACAAACCCCACAATGCTGAAGAGTTGTGGACAACTCTGAAACAGCAGGCAGTTCACTGGCTCACACCGCTGAACCTACAGCCAGGCATGGTCGTGTGTGACAATAGCCGGAACCTGGTGGCGGCTCTGAGGAGAGGCGAGCTGACACATGTTCTATGCGTGGCCCATGCTCTCAACCTCGTGGTTCAGCGGTTTCTTAAATCCTACCCAGATCTGTCGGATCTGTTCGTCAAAGTACGCCACCTGTGTGCCCATTTTAGAAAGTCACCTATTGCTTCCGCCGCCCTTGCCGGCTTTCAGCGGCGTTTGCAGCTTACGGCTCACAGACTGGTGTGTGATGTCCCCACGCGTTGGAATTCCACACTGTACATGTTGGTCAGGATTTGTGAGCAGAAGA
Organism: Allobates femoralis; assembly: GCA_033576535.1. Taxonomy (NCBI): domain Eukaryota; kingdom Metazoa; phylum Chordata; class Amphibia; order Anura; family Aromobatidae; genus Allobates; species Allobates femoralis. The sequence continues at coordinate 56,003,219 of JARQOC010000007.1, forward strand.
GGGCAGTTGTTGAGTACCAGCATCAACTAGGCCGTCGGTATTCGGCTCCACACATAAGACCTCAGGAGTGGACATGGATGTCCAACATATGTACCATCCTCCAAAACTTTGAGGACTCCACCAAGATGGTGAGCGGCGATGACGCCATCATTAGCGTCACCATCCCGCTTCACTGTCTTCTAAAACGCTCTCTGCTCAAAATCAAAGACGATGCATTGCAGGTGGAGAACGAATTCATGCGGAATTGACAGTAATACATGCACAACGTCATACCGTCGGTTCAGCATGGATGGTCAGATGACAGGGGAGAGGAGGAGGAGGATGATGAGGCCAGAATGGCCAGTCATGCTGTTGGTGAGGACCCTGAAGTCTTGCCTCTTAACAGTCTGGCGCACATGGCTGACTTTATGTTACGCTGCCTGTCTCGTGACCCTCACGTTATCAACATCTTGGCGGGCACTCATTACTGGTTGGTGATACTTTTAGACCCACGCTACAAGGAGAATTTTATTTCTCTTATTCCCGAGGCGGAGAGGTCTACAAAAATGCTGCAGTACCAGAAGGCCATAGTCGTGGAATTATTACAAAATTCCCTTCTGAAAACACTAGCGGTAGGCTGACTTTGATCAATATGAACAAGGGTTGGATTGGGCCTGACTTCACCACACCACAACCAAATGATAGCGGAATTTAAATTTTGTGCCGGTAAATTGCCTTGCACCTCCTCACACCCACACATGGGTACACACTTCATGACTTTGAATACTTGCTGTACTGCTCCTCCTTCTCCTCATCCGCCACCATCATATGATAAGTGCGACTGTGGTTCATGATGCCACGAAAACATAATTTATTTACATCATTTTTGTGATGATGATGACCATAACCATTCAAAAGTTAGGCAGTAGTTTCATGTATACCCCCCAGGGGTAAATGTTTTAGTCCATGCAGAATGGGCATTACAAGTACAGGAGACCCGCTCCTTTGTAATGGGAACAATATTTAGAGGCTCTCCTCCATGTTTCTTTCCAGGGGCATTGGGGTGCCTCCAAATTTATGGCTGCCCGGCCAAAGGGCAATATTACAAAAGACCCACTTCCTTAAAGTAGGCACAATATTTAAAGAGGCCCTCATGCACGTCTCTTCCCAGGGGCATTGGGGTGCCTTCCAATTTTTGGCTGCCCTGCCTAGGGCAATACTACAAAAGACAATCTTCCTTAAAATGGGCACAATATTTAAAGAGGCCCTCATGCACGTCTCTTTCCAGGGGCATAGGGGTGCCTACCAATTTTTGGCTGCCCTGCCAAAGGGCAATACTACAAAAGACCCACTTCCTTAAAATGAGCACATTATTTAAAGAGGCCCTCATGCACGTCTCTTTCCAGGGGCATAGGGGTGCCTACCAATTTTTGGCTGCCCTGCCAAAGGGCAATACTACAAAAGACCCACTTCCTTAAAATGAGCACATTATTTAAAGAGGCCCTCATGCACGTCTCTATCCAGGGGCATTGGGGTGCCTCCCAATTCTTGGCTGCCCTGCCTAGGGCAATACTACAAAAGACCCACTTCCTGTAAATGGACACATTATTTAAAGAGGCCCTAGTGAGGGTATTTGATTAAATGCTTTGCTCACCACCTGAACGAACATATCTGTGAGGGGAGGAAATTTCCTGAACCGCGGACATACACAAGGAGGGATCTTACCCCCTTCTGATATCAGTAGCTCGGTGGAGAGTCCCTCTAAAACCTCCAAAGTTATTTTTTCTTCTTCTGTTGGAAAAGGAAGACTATTATTAGGATCATAAAAATGTTTTTTAAATAGTAATGATCTAGCGAATAGATGCAGATCCTTAATCGCTAGAATACAGTCAAATTTAGAAACTGGCAAAAAGGAGAGTCCCCTCCCCAGCAAGGAAAGATCATATTGAGATAATATATGCCTGCTCAGGTTAATTACCTTAGTTCCCTTCTTCTGTCCCGATCCCCCATATCGACGATTCGGTTTAAATAGGCTGCCCTGCTTACGCTGAAGGCTCATCCCAGACCTTGTTACAATTGATGATATAGAGATATTGGATTGGTCACTGAGGGAGGAGATGGATACGACAGACGAACTTGGGCGTAAAGGGGGATTTCCACTAATGGGTGTGGGTCTACGCCATTGATATATGGCTCCAGTTTGCCAGTCACATAAGTCTCTGGCATATTTTTTAGTCTGGGTGTCTTTAATTTTCTTGATAGTCGTCTAAGACCTTGTCAAGTTGTGCCTCAGCAGCTTTCCGTTTATCTTCAGGGCACTCAGATGTAAATTTAGTCTGTAGATCTTCCAGATCTTTATCGATGTTTAAGATCATATCCATATTAGAATCAATCAGGAGCTCCATAAATATCTTTGAGCAGGCACCACAAGCCTCCACCCACTTAGCTATGAATGCCTCATCGGAGATTGGGAACGTGGGGATCACTCGGACTCTCAGCCCTCTGGGTATTAGATTATTCATCAAATATTTATAGAGGAATACTTTATTCCACCAGAGTTTTGTACACTTTACTACTATTTGCTGGATAAATAAAGCTGTTTCGTCTATATTCAGATCTGCATTGGGCTGCCTATCCTGACGTGCTGTCCCAAAGACCTTATCAATCTGGTTGAGCCAGGATAACTCTCTGGCCTTGAAGTCCATGACTACATGAAGGAGGAAACCTGTGCAAAACACAGCAAATACACAATTAGAAACCCTCATTGAAGATGCATGTTTATACTCCATGTCACTGTTCTGGTATTTATACACTTCAATATATCATTGTATTTGTACATCCATATGTCCACTGTTTACGGGCTCCATATGCAGTATCTGTCTGCATTTTCGTGTTCTGTAAAGGTCCTTGCTGAAATCGTGATACAATATAATTCTACTTTACACTCCTAGGAACAAGTATTATGTGATGAACTTGCCTCTTACCCAATATACACATGTGGATTAGTCATTAAAGGGAACCTGTCACCCTCTTTGGGCATTTTAAACTGTGCCCACCAGCTTACACATAATGTAACTGGGGTTCTAGTAACCCCTCTATGTGCCCAGACGTCCCCCTCATACCTGAGAAAATAACTTTTATTCTGTCCAGCGCTAGCCTCCTATTAAGTCCGGAAGGACGGTCTCTGGTCCAGGTGGATTATGTCCTCGCTGCCCCCCGGCTGCAAACCCCACCCTATATTTTTTTAAATTGATGCCCACATCTGTGACTGGTGCTTGAGTGATAGCCGCACTCACTTAGGTTGACCTGCAAGCACGAAATCATGATACTCCTGAAAAATAAGCGGAAATTAAGGAGCAACAAATAGTTTTTGGGTGGAGGGAATGTCAGGGGCTTATTCTTGGGATTTAGGAATCTCCTCTTTAAGATCTAAAGGTACCTTTACACGCGGCAACTTTTCTAGGAATTTCACTGGCAACTTACTGGTTGCAGTGCAATCATGGAGACATTATTACATTTGTACACAGCAACAAGATAGAACAATGTGTCCATGATTTCATTGCAACCAGTAAGTTGCCAGTGAAAATCCTAGAAAGGTTTCCACGTGTAAAGGTACCTTAAGGAAACAGATGACACAATTACAAGTATGCTTTCAACAACAATAGAAACTGATTCAAAGTCATGAGGCTGAGGACAGAAACGTCTGGAAAGTGCATCAGCTTTTATGATTTTAGTGCTGGATGGAAAATCAAATTTAGAAAAGAATAAAGCCCACCTTGCTTGTCTAGGATTGAATCACCTGAATCCAAATAAGTCAGACTTTTTTGGTCAGTGATAACAATGACTTTATGTTTGGCACCTTCAAAGTAGTTGCACCTGACACACCCCACCAGGGCTGTGGGGTACTTGGAACCGATCGGGCAGTTCTCTGGGAAGGTCACAGGGTCGTGAACGGGCTCCGTGGCCCTGGCTGTGTCATTAAATGGGGGAAAGTTTATGTGGGAAATGTATTCGTGACGCCACCTGCGTTTTTTGGCAATTGGGATGGATGACCGATGCTGCAGTACAGATCCTCTGGGGAAGATGATGACGCAGTTATGGTGGTTCTGCTCTCCACGGGTAGAGCTAGGCCGCAAGGCAGTTGAACAGTCTATGTGGGAAATAGCTAGAAATATGAGATAATGCGCAATAGGGTATTATCTTTATAAGAAAAGGATAGTGTAGATCAGGGGTCTCAAACTCGGTTGGGTTGGTGGGCCGCACATAGAAAGAAATTGCTATTGGGGGGCCGCATTATTAAGTGATATTTTTAGTAATTCCAGAATTTTTCACTTAATGTAGTAATGTTAAAATCCTGATCTCCTTTTAGTAATGTCCCCTCCGTGTAGTAATGTCACTATCTTGGTCCTCATCTTGTAGTAATGTCCCCATTCTGACCGTCATCTTGTAGTAATGTCCTCATCCTGATGCCACTTTGTAGTGATGTCCCAACCTGGTCTCTCTTCTTTTTGCATACACACACACACACACACACACACACACACACACACACAGTCTCTCATACACACTCACACACACACACACACACACATGCACACACACACACACGCTCATACACACACTCTCATACACACACATACACACTGACACAAACACACTCATACACACTCTCTCATTCATACTCTCATACACACACACACACACTCATATACACCCACTCTTCTACACACTCACTCTCTCATACACACACACTCATACACACACACACACATTCACTCATACACACACACTTTCTCATACACACTCACATACAAAAACTTTTACACAGATATATACACACACACACTCATGCATATATTCATACATACACTCATATACACACACACACTTTCTCATACAGACTCACATACACACTCTCATACAAACTCATACACACACTCATATACACACACACACTCATACACACACTTTCTCATACACACTCACATACTCTCTCATACACACACTTTCTCATACACACTCCCATACACACACTTTCTCATACACACTCCCATACACACACTTTCTCATACACACTCCCATACACACACTTTCTCATACACACTCCCATACACACACTCATATATATATACACACACACACACACACACACACACACACACACACACACACACATACTCTCATACACACAGTCACACTCTCCCTCACACACACACACACACACCTTAACGATGCCGGGATCCACTCTGCAGGAGGCCGCCACAGTGCGCTGTGTAAGGGGCCGCCACGGTGCATAGTGCTGGGGGCTGCGGCTTTATTATCACTTCCTGCGGCCGCTACGACAAGCTCCGAGCCTCCTTCCTTCAGCTACATCAATGGAAGCTGGCGGGCCAATCAGATCACAGACCCGCAAGTGACGTCAGCGTATGACGTCATTTGAGGCTTCTGATTGGCCGAAGTCACTGGCGAGTCTGTAATCCGATTGGCTTGCCAGCTTCCATTGATGTAGCTGAGGGAAGGAGATTCTGAGCTTGTTGTAGCGGCCGCAGGAAATGATAATAAAGCCGCAGTCCCCAGCACTATGCACCGTGGCAGCCCCCTGCACAGTGGATCCTGGCATCCTTACGATGTCAATGGTGCCGCGGGCCGCACTTTGAAGCCCTGCGGGCCGCATGCGGCCCCCGGGCCGCGTGTTTGAGACCCCTGGTGTAGATGATATATCAGAATCTGCTCATCTGGTCCGGTTGTGTATACCCACAACCAAGTATGAGCGCGAGGGCTCAGCTGCTGCAGGATCCACAAATCCACGTTTCACCGCGGTGCAAGAAATGCTCTGTACGACGATGTGTCGCATGATCCGCGCTGCTGCCAAAGGAACACCAAAACACTGGAGTATCAGGAAATGTAGCTTTATTCCTTCAATTTGTCGTTTCAGAGCTAAACCCAGCTCCTTCCTCAGTGTTAATCCTGTCCCTGAGGAAGGAGCTGGATTTAGCTCCGAAACGCGTCGGATTGAAGAAATAAAGCTACATTTCTAGATACTCTAGTTTTCTAGTGTTCCTTTGGCAGCAGCGCGGATCGTGCGACACATCGTTCTACAGAGTATGTGGGAAATATGGGAACGGTGACTGTGAGCCCTCGTGGACAGGGTCCCTGCCCCTCCTGTACCTGTACGTCCTGATCGCCTAGATGTACTTGTTCTTGTCTCCCTCATCCTCATGTAAAGCGCCATGGAACCCAATGCGCTATATAAATAAATAATAATAATAATAATAATAATAACGGTGGGGTGCAGGACTGAGAGAGCAGGAAAGAAATGGAGGACACAGCAGGGTGCAGTCTTTAGATTTTACTCACAGTTGTTACACGGCTCCAGGTGTTCTCAGCCTCCAACGGAGTGCTGTGTTCTCCGGGTCCGGGCTCCAGCCAACTCTCGGATAACTTGGGAGCGCTCCACCAGAACCCCCTTCTCATATTCCTTCCCGGGTCGTCTCCCTGCGCTTGCACTTGCCCACCTGCCCTGCGCCTCACACTCAGTGTTTCAAGCCGGTAGCCTTGGATCCTGTAGGGCAACTCCGTCCTAGTCTCCTTGTCCCTACGTGGCTGCCTTTTCAACGAATAAGTGTGGCTTCGGCTGCTGCACCTAGAGATACTGCAGCCTCCGGTGTCCGAGCCTGTGCTCTTGTGGTGACAATAAAAAGGGGAATTTTTGATGGGAAAAAGAGTTAATGTTTGTCGTGACGGCACCTGTAGATCTGGTGATGGCATCGGCGCTGCTGCACACCTCCGGGGGGATGGATGGCAGCAAGGTGTTGTAGCTCCCTACAGGTAGAGCAGGGTCCCCCGGGGCAGTGTAGTGTCATGATAGGAATAGGGCAGCGCAGTCTATGCTGTGAGACTGGACTGTCACAGTTCACTAGGAAGGAAATACAGACAATTGCTTGCTCTGCACGGGTCTTTACTTCGGTAATCTGCAGTTTACAGGGTATGCGGTTGTTACAGCCAGGTTAGTGGACCGGGTGGTCCTGGCAGTAAGCAATGTCTATCCGAAGCTCCAGCTATGTCCCTTCCTTTCTCTTCCACTGTCCTAACTCTGCGCACTCCTTCTTCCTCGCGCTGCCCTGCACGAATCCCGCTTGTGAATTAGGCCTGTTAGGTGATATGGGAAACCCTCTTCTTGCTCTTGGGGCCCAACATGGTTTGGTGCTTCTGGTGGCGACCGTGCGTATGTCGGGTGGATCGTGCTCCTATGAAGCTGTCGATCACACCGATATCTGCGACTCAGGGATAGTACCCTGCTTTGGACTGGGCCAGGATCGTTTAGTCACTCTCTACGTACCCCTCTCTGTCTGGGCCGCCACTCTGCAGGAGCCCTCTTAGCTCCTTCTCTTTCCTCCCATGTTCTGACTGCTCACTGTGCTTTTCCAGCTCTGCCTACACTCCTCCCACCGGGACTGGGTCTTCACAAACATCAAGTTAATCCTTTAGTCCCCTGCTCTAAGTGTGTGAATGTAGATTGAGAGCCTCAGACTAGGGATGGGCGAATCTACTCGCTAGGACTCGTTACTCGGCGAGTAGTAAGGGACTCGCAGGACTCGGTACTCGGCGAGTTTCCCAGTGATGACTCGCACGAGTCCAATGCAAATCAATATCAATCCTAGTTTTGTCAGAAACGCTGACAAAACTAGGATTGCCATTGTTTGCATTGGACTCGTGCGAGTCATCACTGGCTACTGTGCCAGTGATAGCAGGGAAACTCGCAAAGTAACTGCTGTTTCTTTGCGAGCCGAGTCCAGCTGTCTTCTCTGTGCAGCTCCAGGGTCCTAGAACCTGCCTGCTCACAGAGATGATGTAGCAGTGCTGAGATTATTCTCAGTCTGCTCATTCCCTGTGCATGTAGCAGAGAGGACATCGCGTTTTGGACTACGTCGGACGGAAGAGGAGTTTTTTAATTAAAGATGGAGTCCCTAATGGCTTTTTTTTTTATTTCAAATAAAAAATGTTCTCTGTGTTTTTTTAACCCTTTATTGGAGATTCTTAGTGGCTGGGTCAAACGTGGCCTGACATTAAGAATCTCGGGCTTAATACCAGCTTGTATAACAAAGCTGGTATTAACCCCTTTATTACCCAGCGTGCTACCGCCACCAGGGCCGCTGGAAGAGCGGGGTTCAGCGCCAGAGGATGGCGCTTCAATGAACGCGCCATCTTCTGGGGCGGCTGCGGGCTGCAATTTGCAGCGGGGGGTGCCCAGAAAGCTTGGGCATCCCTGCGCTGCGGATTCCAGCCCTCAGCTGCTTAGCTGTACCTGGCTAGACATAGAAATTGCGCGGAGCCCCACGCATTTTTTTAAAATTATTTAATGAATTTCAGAGTCAGAGTCTCAGAGTCAGAATCTCAGAATTTCATGAAATAATTTAAAAAAAATGCGTGGGGCTCCGCGCAATTTCTATGTCTAGCCAGGTACAGCTAAGCAGCTGGGGGCTGGAATCCGCAGCGCAGGGATGCCCAAGCTTTCTGGGCACCCCCCGCTGCAAATTGCAGCCCGCAGCCGCCCCAGAAGATGGCGCGTTCATTGAAGTGCCATCCTCTGACGCTGAACCCCGCTCTTCCAGCGGCCCTGGTAGCGGTGGCATGCTGGGTAATAAAGAGGTTAGGGCCAGCTTTGTATTATCAGCTGGCTCTAAGCCCGAAATTTATGGTGGTCACGCCAATATTAGACATGACCGCCATGAATTTCTATTAAATTGTTTTAAAAAAAACACAACACAAAGAAAATTTTTTATTAGAAATAAAAAAAAAAGCCATTAGGGACTCCATCTTTAATTAAAAAAATCCTCTTCCGTCCGACGCAGTCCAAAACGCGATGTCCTCTCTGCTACATCCCCTGTGTATAGATATAGATCTCTATGCACAGGGAATGAGCAGACTGAGAACAATCTCAGCTCTGCTACATCATCTCTGTGCACAGACATTCATGTCTGTACACAGGGAATGAGCAGACTGAGAACAATTTCAGCTCTGCTACATCAGGCAGCAGGCGGGCTCTAGGACCCTGGAGCTGGCAGCCAACACAGAGGAGACAGGACTCTTAACTGTGCGAGTCAGCGATTACTTACAAAGTAAACGAGCAATGCAAATAAATGACAAAACTAGGATTGCTTCAGGCTGAAGCTTCCGAGACACATCTGCGAGTTGTAAATCTCACACTACTCGCTATTACTCGCTTCCCCATTCATTAACATTGGACTCGCTAGACTCGCAACGAGTAGCGAGTCCTGGGCTCGGACTCGCTAGAGTCAAGCGATTCCGAGTAATTTAGGATTCGCCCATCACTACCTCAGACCTACATTACCTCCCCTCATAACAGGAATACTGCACTCTCTATCTTGGGTGCAGTACCCCTCTGTAGGACTTTTCCACCCCAGTGGCAGACTGTGCAAAATAGGGGATGTTGTGCTTTTCAGTATGCTGCATTCATCCTGCCATTATACAATTTTATTTTGGGTAAATTGATGCCACTTTAGTGCTCTCAGGCCCTAATTTTTGGAAATATAGAGACTCTTTTTGGGGGGCTCCTTCTTGTCTAATTCCTGAATTTAGCAGGGCTCTGTGAGTATGATTCTTACACATGTCAGTCATCTCCCCGTTACTAATGAAAATTAACTTTCAAATGCTAGGCTAGGCTCTGTTCTCAGTCCCTGTACCATGCATGCAGGCTGGTCCATTATACAATTTTTATTCCGGGTCAATTGATGCCACTTTGGTGGTATTTGGCCCTAAGTTTTTTTAACATTTGAGACTCTTCTTGGGGCTCTTTGAGAAGCATGTGTTGCGCCCACTAAGGACCGGGGTACTCGGAGCAGGACCGTACAGTCTCTCTCTCTTCCTGGGGGGAGGACACGGTGGTGTGACTCAGTTCCGTGGCCCCAGGTGTGGCAATCAAAAGGTTGGGGATTAATTACAAGGGAGTTTATAGAGTTTTCGTGATGCCACCCGTGGTGTGTGGTCATTGTGGACCACTGCTGCCGTATTCTTGCTGGGGACAATGATGAGGGGCAGCCTGGATGATAAGCCCTCCATGGGTAGAGCTGGTTGCCCCCAGAGTGGGTGTAATGGAGGATGGTGTGCTCTGGATGCTGCAATGTCTCTCCAATGCAGCTCCTCCAGCCAGCACTCAGGATCAGTCCGTGGCTCAGCAGGTGGGGATTTCACTGCAGCTTTATGAAATAACAGTCTCACACACCTTTCAGCTGACCGGGTACTTTACTAGTGGCACGGCAAGACAGTTTACAACAGTCGAAGTTCTTTCCCATTGCCACCACAGCTCCGGGCTTGGGTTCTCACTGCAGCTTAGACGGCTCCTCTGCATCACTCCCCTCAAGGTACCATTCAGGCCTTTCAGTTCTTTACCTGTCCTCACCTATGGGTTCGGTCTGGCCGTCACGGGCTCTGTAGTGATGAGTCCCCCTTCTCAGGTCACTAGCCCCAGTACGATGGCTTTGTCCTACTTTGTAATGGTAGTTAGGTCACAGGTCATAGAGTTCCCACACCCCGCCGGGATGTCTTGTGGTTAGAGTCGTGTAGTTTCCCCAGTCACGTCTACAGAGCTGGCTCTCTGTCTGTCCTGTCCTAGCCATCCAGTGACCCAGGTTAACTTAGGCTAACCAGGCTCCTTCAGTCTCTCATGGTTGCTTTACTTTTTAGGGTGTATCGGCTTGGGAACGGTCCCTTCTCCACCCAGGGCAAGCTCCCTTCTGATAAATTACCTCCAGGCTATCGGGGAGTCTCACTGCCGCTCTGCTTCCTGGGCATGCTACCTCAAGGGCTCCTCGATCAATTATCTCACCAAACTTAATGTTCCAGTGGCTAACTCGCTATTGTTCCTCCACCTACTTGTCTGTGGTGTCTCTTCTCTCTCCACCCTCACTGCTCTAAACTCCCGCCACCCCTTGCCCCACATAGAGTGATTGGCTTAGGGTCGGAGTGTGTCTGTGTGTGGGTGTTTTGCGAGTTGACCGTATTAACTCGTCTAGCTGCAGTTCACCCTGTGGCCGCCCTGGTTGCAGGGGCGCCACACATGCCTATACATGTGACTGACCCACCTGATTAATTCTTCTGGTAGTACTCTGTGAAACTAATACTTGTGCCACCTAAGGGTAGCAGAGCATAAAATGTATTGGAGTGGTTGCATTACTTATGAGAGCCCCCTACTCAACAGGCCTATACATGTGACTGACCTGGCTGACTAATTCTTCCAGTAGTATTCAGTGAAGCTAATACTTGTGATACCTGAGGGAGGAAGAGCATAAAATTTACTACTGGTGTGCTCCCTAAAATAATAGAAGGCTGATAACTTACCCTCTGCCACTCCCTGTCTGCAGCATCGCTGCTGTCTTCTTGTGTCTGAACTCAGCATCTGATGATGTGATCGGGCCACACAGAGATGACTTCACTGTGCTGTGTTGGTCACATGATGCAGGGCACAGAGACAGGAAGACGGCGACAATGATGAAGGCAGGGAGCACGGAGAGTAAGTTATCAGTCATTTATTGTTTTAGTGTGCATGCCAAAAGTGGGACATATAGAGGGGCGGTGGGGCCATAGTCAGGATAGGGGGGTGAGTGCAGACTCATATAATATGTGCCACTCCCCTGCCCACATCTCAGCACTGGGTTCAGCACTGAGGTGATGGACAGTGGGATGCAGTGCATAATATATGAGCATAATTTCGCAGCCCGCACCAACCCTTGGACACTGCTCCAGAGAGCCCTCTCCCCTACAGCACAGCATGTATTTGGATTATAAAACACACACCCCCACTATCCCCCAAAATTTGGAGGAACAAAAGTGTGTCTTATAATCCGAAAAATACAGTATATCTAGATATTGTACAATTCCTAGTCTAGGTCAATTGATGCCACATTAATTTTGTCTGCCCCTAATTTTTTAAATGTGGAGACTTGTGGCGCCCCTGCGTCCAGGAGGCCACAAAGGGAACTGCAGGCAGGTAGGACAATTGTTGCACATCAACACCCTCACAGCCCACACAACCCACGTACAGTGGATGGCAGCATCCAGCCCTGAGATTGGAGACTCTAGGCAAGCGAGGGGTGGTGGATTTAGAGGATTGGGTTGGGCACACACGTAGTCAGGTGACTTGACAGTAGAAATAGTGAAGGGGGAGGAGGAAGGAGTCAGTAGGCCCAGGGTGCCGAGCAGTAAAGACACAGACCAGCAGCAGGCTGAGGAAAACGGCACAGGCCAAGAGACAGCAGCAGGCCAAGTTAAGCTGAGCAGGAAGAAAGACTCACACGTCCTGGAAGAGTGAGGTGTAAGGAGCGCAGAATCTGTACCGAGCCAGGGTGAGCCGGAGGAGAGAGAAAGCCTATCCGGAGCCAGATCCCCAGGAGTGTGAGGACGGAGAGGGACGGTGATACCCAGGCCCTAGACTTACAGCTGAGACGACCAGACTGCAGGCGGAGTAGCCCTCCTATGATACTGAAAGACGCAGAGGGAGAGAGCCTGGCAGAGCCTCACACTTGAGGACTGCTGGAGGCTGGGCTGAGTAGAGTGTCGGCTCTAGAGGGGACCGTAGTTTTACCCAGAATCCCCAAACAACACGACGGGGGACCACAGCTACACATTAGGGTCCCTACCCCAAAGGACAGGCAGCTCAGTGACGACCAGGAGGACCCACAGGGGCCCGAGTCACCGCCATACTGTCCGGAGACACCCACCAAGTGTACATGACTCACCGCGGCCGGGACTCCGGTTTAGACAGGCGATGCTTCCTTCCTCCTGGTCACGGGTGGGCCGCGCCTGCCGGTAGTGGGGCCCGGTGTAGTGCAGATCAAAAGTGAAGACGTCTTGGTGGAACAGATTAAAGGGGTTTTTAATTTATTCGTGACGCCACCTATGAGTAGATTCGGTAAGGACTACCGACGCTGCGGAACCTCCAGGGGATGGACAGCAGCTAGATGTTACGCTCCCCACAGGCTGAGCGGTGATCCCCGGAGGTTGGAGCTGCCCAAAATGTTGTGCGGCAGCTGCGGTTACCTTTTAGTGCGGACGGACAGTTCATAAGGAAGCACGGACACAGAAAGTCTCTGCAACGGGTCTTTACTGTAACCAGCAGGCAGTACATGGCATACAGTGGTTGAGTAGTAGACCAGGTGGACTCAGCAGTGATGGTGTCCCTTAGAGATCCGCAGTGTTCCTTTCTACCTATTTGGTTGCCAGTGTCGCCCAGGAATACCAGGTCGGGTACGGGGAGGCTGCTTCAATGCCCTATCCATGATGTACGTTCTGGATGTTTTGGGAGCCTTGGATCCCTCAGTGGGTACACCGCTGGCTAGACGACTGGAAGTTGGCTGGTGGTGGGGTGCTCCTTTGAAGCTGCTCCTCCACTCTTCTGGTTCGCGTGGCAGAGGTGAACTGCTGCCAGCTTCGGTACCAGTGAACCGGCTGCGAGTTGTGGGCACGGGAGTCTTTTGGGAACCCGTGTAGATAATGCCCATTCCCGGTAGTTAAGGCCTCAGGTGCTGACACCCGACCGGTGATGGCCCAGGGGCCCACACGGGGTGCGGAGCCCCCGCTCCTCTCCAAGTTCTAGTCTTAGACCCTTCTTCTCCGAGTTCTAGACTATTCTCTCTTGTCTAGATTATTGTTTGCTACTCCACTACCCTAACACTCCACCCCCCAGGACCTATGATTGGCCCTGTGTTCTAGGTGTTGCATGTAGGGTTGGATCTGTATGTTAACCAGATCATTGCTGAGTCAGAGAATATTGCGGCTGCATTTATGGCTGCAATACCCTCTTGTGACGCACTCGTTGCGGGGCGCCACACTCCCCCTTGGTTGAATACGCTTGTCCCCAAGCGTCACACTACTCACATTACAGAGGTTTTTATATTTTATAACAGGTAATACACTTTTATTAATGACAGGTCATTGTATGCATAAAAGTGAAAAGGTAAATAACAGGTTAACACATTGCGCGGACCCGGCGGGCGGTCGGCTGTCCTTAGAATAAAAGTTCAGGCTGTAGCCGCCAAGTCGCGGTGTTACGGTGCAAACAGGAAGAAGTCTCTTTTAGTAGCAAAGTTCAAACAACATAAGTCACTTATGGAGGGCAGTGTTCCGGACTCGTATAGCGAACCACCCGTCACAGCATACATGTCGCTCATAGGTTACTATGTCCCCTCTATACAAGTCTCGGTTTGGATGACCTCGCGGTAGGTGCGATTCCACATCACGGCGCCCCACAAATACTTCGGTACTCACACCCTCCTCCCTTACGAATCCCCACCCGGTGGACAAGTTAAAGGTGCTTACCCACCCGGTTTTACGGAATTGTTCAGGTAATGGAAATTGGCGGCGGGCCACGGCGCGAGCCTGCATGTTGGCTTGCAGTCGAGTGTGCCACTCGTCTCTCCGGATACGACGTACCTCTTCGTCGGAGTGGTGCGGCGTGTGGATAAAGTCACTACGGCGTGCTGGTTGTTGAACTGCTCGAGCTTGGTGGGCAGTCTGGAGTGGAGCCCGATTCAACGGAACCGGAGAAGATGCTGTTGCGGCGGCACCCGAGCAGTGCACCCGAGCTGATCGCCCGGCAGAAGGGTTCCTTGTGTCTCCCCAGGCGAACCCGGTGTAGAGATCCTCAGCTGGACTGTAGGTCTCCTCGTCATCCTCCTCGACCTCTTCTTCGATGACTACGTCGGGCTGCTCGGCTGACGAAGACGATGGAATGGAATCCTCTGGATCGATGGGTGGCTGTGCTGCAAAGTTCTCCTCAGGATCGTTGTGCAGGACTTCCAGGCTGCCTGCCTCTTCTTCTGTAGCAGCGGGAAGTGGTGTTTCGATCCCGGTCACCAGGTAGGCCTCGGTAATTGCAGAGGAGGCCTCCGGTTCAGGGGAGAAACAGGCGACAGTCTCAGTAGTGTGGAAACTAGTCGCGGGTTCCGCAGGTGGAACCAGGTAGGTGTCAGCTTCTTCGTGGGAGCGTATTGGAAGCTCCGGCTCTGGAACGGGGTCGGCTGCGGTTTCGTCCGCTGGAACGGGTCGAGGGGTAACTCCCACTGGGATGACACAGTCTATGGGCTCCGGTGACGAAGCAGGACAGGTGGTAGGCGACGGTGAGGCTGTTGAAAAACTGGCGACGTCGTCTGGGCTTGGAGAAGCTGTACCCGGTCGGCTCTGCTGCATCGCATGATGGAGTCTTCTGCCTAGGGTCGCGCTCCAGCTGCGAATCGTCCATTCCACAGTCTCAAGTAGTCGCACCCGGAGGTCTTGTAGAGCCTCTAGCCAGAAGTCGGGGCTGCCGTCTATGGTAAGGGCAGGATCCGGACCCGATTGGCCTATGGCTGCTCTGGCCTCCGCCTCGACCTCTCGCATTAGGTCTTGGAGTCTCGTGCTGGCCATTCTCTTCTTGGAGGGAAACCACACCCGTTCAACCGGTAAGCGTTCTGGTAGAGCTGGTGAAGAAGTCTGTCTGACACTCCCATTTCCTCTGGGCTTTTGTAGTCCAATCATGGGAAAAGTCTTTGGGGTCCGCCCCCATGGTTGATTTGAGCAATCAGGGCGGACAAAGAGTTTGGCGCCTTTTGTCTTTAGCCCTCCCACGATGAGGGGGGGGGTTGACTCACTCCTGGGCTTGCACGTGGCGACTTCTTGTAGCGGGAACGCCATCTTGGCCCAATGGTGAAAAGGCGGGAAAGTTCTTTTAGGGACGAACAAAGTCCAAATTGTAGACAATAAAGTCCATTTTAAGCACATTATACCCGTTGGGTAACGGGCCTGCTCGTATCCTGTTCGTGACGCCATTTTCTGACTCACCGCGGCCGGGACTCCGGTTTAGACAGGCGATGCTTCCTTCCTCCTTGTCACGGGTGGGCCGCGCCTGCCGGTAGTGGGGCCCGGTGTAGTGCAGATCAAAAGTGAAGACGTCTTGGTGGAACAGATTAAAGGGGTTTTTAATTTTTTCGTGATGCCACCTATGAGTAGATTCGGTAAGGACTACCGACGCTGCGGAACCTCTGGGGGATGGACAGCAGCTAGATGTTACGCTCCCCACAGGCTGAGCGGTGATCCCCGGAGGTTGGAGCTGCCCAAGATGTTGTGCGGCAGCTGCGGTTACCTTTTAGTGCGGACGGACAGTTCATAAGGAAGCACGGACACAGAAAGTCTCTGCAACGGGTCTTTACTGTAACCAGCAGGCAGTACATGGCATACAGTGGTTGAGTAGTAGACCAGGTGGACTCAGCAGTGATGGTGTCCCTTAGAGATCCGCAGTGTTCCTTTCTACCTATTTGGTTGCCAGTGTCGCCCAGGAATACCAGGTCAGGTACGGGGAGGCTGCTTCAATGCCCTATCCATGATGTACGTTCTGGATGTTTTGGGGAGCCTTGGATCCCTCAGTGGGTACACCGCTGGTTAGACGACTGGAAGTTGGCTGGTGGTGGGGTGCTCCTTTGAAGCTGCTCCTCCACTCTTCTGGTTTGCGTGGCAGAGGTGAACTGCTGCCAGCTTCGGTACCAGTGAACCGGCTGCGAGTTGTGGGCACGGGAGTCTTTTGGGAACCCGTGTAGATAATGCCCAGTCCCGGTAGTTAAGGCCTCAGGTGCTGACACCCGACCGGTGACGGCCTAGGGGCCCGCACGGGGTGCGGAGCCCCCGCTCCTCTCCAAGTTCTAGTCTTAGACCCTTCTTCTCCGAGTTCTAGACTATTCTCTCTTGTCTAGATTATTGTGTGCTACTCCACTACCCTAACACTCCACCCCCCAGGACCTATGATTGGCCATCTGTTCTAGGTGTTGCATGTAGGGTTGGATCTCTATGTTAACCGGATCATTGCTGAGTCAGAGAATATTGCGGCTGCATTTATGGCTGCAATACCCTCTTGTGACGCACTCGTTGCGGGGCGCCACATACACAGAACGTAAACAGCCCGGAAAGGACACAGAGACAGTGTGAGGGGTCACAGAGAGAGACCTGGCTGCAGAGAGTAAAAGGGAACCCGGAGGGGAGAGTGAGCCCATGTACTGAACTGAACTGAAACTTGTAAGAACTGTAACCGAACTGTGAGCTGTATTGAAGAGCTTGGAGAGTAAACACGGAAAACCCTGAATCTGCTTCCCTTGTGTCTCTGCGTGAATGCTATTCTCTCCATACAGGATTACAGCAAGCCCTCCACCTGCAGAGCCACAGCCTGTCAGCTCAGCACAGAGGAAGGATCCCTGCTGCGTCTGCATAGTAAGTGAGCTGCATTCAGCACAAAGCTTACACATCACGCCACAGACTTTAACCCTTACTGCACCGGGGAACACAGTTTCTACCCACTGGAACTATTCCATGTACGCTGCCATTACATCATCCCCGGAGGTTCTGCAGCAGCAGCGGCCCCATCACTGGCCGCACATAGTGGGTGGCGTCACGACTGACAATCCCCTGTAAATATCCCCCTTTTATTGTCGAGCCAGGGACCCGGTCCGGACCAGGACCACCCGTGACTTCCCCAGCAGTAACCCGGTCCGGTACCGAGTACTCCCGTCCCAGTGGGCCCGACAGACTCTTCTTTGGGTATCTTTGTTGTGTGTTCTATGAATTTAGCAGGGCTCTCTGTGCGCCATGCCTACACTCATCAGCTTGCTACTGATCAATGTTGAAGTATGAAATACTGGGCCAGACCTTGTCCCATGCATATATAATGCACAATGATGAAAAATGTAACTCTGGGGAATAGATGGAACTTTTCCTGGTGTCTGTCCCTAATTTGAGCTTTTTTGCATGCTTTTGCACCCCTTTTAAGGTGTTTTCTAGGCCCTTGATTTTGCTTCCCATTGATTTGAATGGGGTTCGGAAATTCAGCGAACTGTTTGGTGAACATATGCCCGTTTGACGAACTGAATCCGAATTTCAGAAGGTTCCCTCATCTCTACTTATATCAACAAGTGTGCTGGCCTATTTCTTCATTTTACAATGCCTGGCCTGATGAAGATACTAATTTGATGTCGAAATGCTTAGCATGAATATCTTACTAATAAAGGAACTTTCACAATCTTTTATTCTCTGGATGGTTATCATCGTCAGCTCTGTTCGTGTCACGCAATTTTTTAACCTTTGTGTCTTCCAATCCTACAGGTATCATAAAAAATAAAAATAAAAAAAAAATTAAATGGATTCTTTTATTTTCTTCCTTTACCTCCTTTATTCTCTATTGAGCTCATTTAGCTGAGGATAACCATGAACATGATTGAAATGCTCTACAAGCAAATTGGATAAATCAATTACAGTATGTTTGTTCAGTATTGCAAATAAATTAAACTTTTATTCAAGGTAAAAAAATGTGTATTTATTTTTCTTGCATAAAGAAACATGAATATGGGGAAGAATCCGCAACAAAAAAGCAATTAGAAACACTGACCGAATGCAAAATTACACTTTAGAAAAAGTTTTGTACTTTAAAAGCCATCTCCAAGGCAACATTATCATCATTCAACATGTTCAACATAATGCTATAGGTTTTCATTGAATTGAGCATAGCATATTGTGAGTAAAACTTGAAAAATCTGTATACTGCTTTCTAGATTAGCTTGTTTAAAAAAAAAGTGAACAATTAGCAGGACTGGTTTAATTGATCTAGAAAAAAAGTAAAATAATAACATAAAGAGCGAGTGTGAGCTGAGTGTGTGTTGTCTGATGTAGCAAAGATGACTGGGTCAGGGCAACACCAACAGTGTGATATGGTCATCTGATCGCATTGCTGATGTCACTCTCCTGCACCATAGCGGCACAAAGAACATTGGTCTGGTAGGACTGTGGCACCCCAGAGTCCAGTTGCCATGATGGCATCATCTCCCCCAGGGGACCATGCCATGCCCGAAAGCAAGGGAAGGGTCTCCTCACCAGGTACACCACCACACACAACACCTTCCCAACTCCAGGCCAGAATGGGACCTCTGAAACCCAAGTCCAAGGGAAAGTCCCCTGCTATAAATTATAGTCCGGGGGCGGGTTTAGGCAGATAATTTCCTAGGAGGACTGTGAAGAGGTCCCGTGGACTGGAGCAGTGTAAGGCACATCCCGGGACAGAGACTAGCCAGCATGAGGGACCTGTAGGAGAGGGTCTGAGGAAGTGGGAAAGTAGGCCTGGGGAGTGGAGCCAGTAGCCAGGCTTCCCCCAGTGCAGAGCGCAAGGAGTGGACACCGGAGTCCGAGGTTGTGAGGGACTCTAGGCCCAGCAGCCAACAATGTAGGGCGGAAGATTCCAAGTCTCTCGTCCACCACAAAGCCTAGGAGGCACAGCAGCACTAGAGAGCTCAGGGAGAGGGGCCAGAGAAGTGTCACCTAGAGGAGGCTCGAGCTGCCTGCCATACGGGCAACAGACTGAACGCAAGAGGAGAGGGTCACTGCTTAGCTACAGGCAGCCAAGACCCGCCAAGAGTAGCGCAACAAGGAGGCTTCAGAACTCACCGGGTGAGGAGATTCCCAACCTGCTTCCAGGTCACCCTGATTCCTAACACCTCTTGTAGATGGTATCCTTTACGAACCTGCTTTTTCTATCAGTAAAGGTAATGGAGACTTCAACCCTGTGTTTGTCGGTCATTCCACACTCTCAGTCCTGAACCCCCAATGGCCTACCACTGCCATAGACTCTACCGGTTGTCCTGAGAACCCGCTCTACCCGTGGGGAGTAAAACCATCACAGCTGCCATCCTATCATCCCCAGGGGTCACGTACAGCAGCTTCGGCCACAAATAGCCGCATACCGTGGGTGGCGTCACGACAATCACTCCCAAGCCATAAACCTCTGAACTTTGTTAGCCGACCCCCAGGGCCACGGAGCTGAGCCTCGACCAGTGTGACTACAGGGCAGTGACCGAAAGCCTGGCTCCGAGTACCCCATGGCCCCGGGGTGCATCAGTTTCTCCCCCTGGAGCGGAAGAAACCTTAGATTTTTTATATTGGGAATGAGTTGTGGGTGCAATGTTTGTGGAAACAATATGGGGAGTGGGAGTGCTGGCTGTGGAAACAATATGGGGGGCAGATGGGAAAAGTATGATGATTGCGGATCTATGAGGAGACAGTATGTGAAGTGTGGATTGTGTGAAGTAATAGTATAAAAAGTGGGGTTTTAATAGGTACACAAACAGTATGGGAAGGGGGGTGTCTGAGGAGGCAGAATGAAAAGTGAAGGGGGAATGTGTGAGGAAAAAGTATGGTAAACAAGGGGTAAATATGTGAGGAGACAATATGCAGAGTAAGGGGTAATGTGTGAGGAGACAGTATTAAGGAGGGGGGAAATATGTGAAGCGAATTGTAGGTTCATGTGATACAAATGTATATAGGGCTGACCTTACATTACGATTGCTGTAACATGTACTGATAGTGGTCCTGCTGATGTGTTCATGTACTAATGATTGTGGTGATGTATTTATGTAATTATGGTGGGATGTGTTCATGTACTGATGGTGGTTTATTCATATAATAGTGTTTCTGGTGATAAATATCTATACTGATGGTGGTTCTGATGATGTGTTTCTGTAATGATAGTTGTTATTGTTATGTATTTCTTACTGCTGGTGATCCTGGTGATTTATTTTTATACTGATGATAGTTTCTGGTGATATATTCATTTACTGATGTGGTCATCTTTATTTATGTTAGGGGCATTAAAGGGATTGTCCAAGTCTATGCTGAAAGTCTGCAGTCACTCTCTGTGATGGGGCACTTCTGAATTCTCAAAGTGAATTCTCTGATGCCAGTGGTGAGAATAGCAGGTCATGAAATTGCAAGTATATAATTTTCATATATGCAGTCATGTGCCGACTAGACATGTGTGACCGCACTGAATACAAGTGAATTAAATGAGGTGGAACACATCTAGTGAATTGCATACTTGCACTCAAACGACCATCCATTCTTGCTGTCGGTACAGGAAAATCATGAAAATGTGCAGCACACGTGCTGTAATAATGTAGAAGTCAGCAATCATATTTCTTTTTTAAGTAAAAGAAAGTGTCCAAAATATAAAAATGTCTATTTTAACCTTTCCGGCAAGGTCCTCTTGCTGATAGGACCTGTGGTGACGTCATGTTATCACGGGAACTCCGGTCACATGACCCGGAGTTCAAACCGGATTCTCCCGGATTGCCCCGGTCAGCTGATAACAAAAAGCTGGCCCTAACCCCTTTATTACCCAATGAGCCATGGCACCAGGGCCCTGGAAGAGTTGGGTTCAGCTCCAGAACGTGGCGCTTCAATGAAAGCGCCATCTTCTGGGGTGGCTGCGGGCTGCCATTCGCAGCGGTGGGTGCCCAGAAGGCTTTGGCCTCCCTGCGCCGGCAGAGCAGTGAATAAACCGGAAGTTAATGACTTCCAGTTTATTCACTGCTCTGCCGGCGCTCGGCAATCTCCGGCGGCCGGCGCCAGTCTTTGGGAAGGCTGTGACAGCAGGGTTCACCCGAGGTGATAGACTGAGCTATGACCTGAGGTGAACCCTGACTGCTGTTGTCATTTCTTAGCCTGCTCTCCCTCTGCGTAGACATGTGTGTCTATGCAGAGCGATGTAGCAGTGCTGAGATTGCGTTTATGGACTACAGCAGACGGAAGAGGATTTTTTTTAATAAAGATGGAGTCACTAAACGTCTTTTTTGTGTTATTTCTAATAAAAAAAAATTTCTCTGTCTTTTTTTTTTTTACAGAATTTACTAGAAATTCATGGTGGTAAGGTCAACTATTGGCGTGACCGCCATGAATTTCGGGCTTAGGGCCAGCTGATAATACAAAGCTGGCCCTAACCCCTTTATTACCCAGTGAGCCACAGCACCAGAGCCCTGGAATAGTTGGGTTCAGCGCCAGAACATGGCGCTTCAATAAACGCGCTATTTTCTGGGTCAGCTGCGGGCTGCCATTCGCAGCGGGGGGTGCCCAGAAAGCTTGGGCCTCCCTGCGCTGTGGATTCCAGCCCCCAGCTGCCTAGCTGTACCTGGCTGGACATGGAAATAGCGCGGAGCTCTACACATTTTTTTTAATTATTTCATGAAATTCATGAAATAATAAAAAAAGGGGCTCCCCTATATGGTTGTGTCCGGCCAGGTACAAATAGGCACCTGGGGGTTGGTGGCAGCCTGTTGCTGCCTGCTGTATCCGGCTAGATACAAAAATACGGCAAAGCCCACGTAAGTTTTTTTTTCTGAAAAATCAAAAAAACAATATGAATTACAGAGACTGCATCCTTATTAACCCCTTGACCATGGTCGATGGGTTAATAAAGATGCTGTCCCTTTTTATAGGATTGTTTAATGGATTTTTCAGAAAAATTTTGACTTGGGCTTCGCCGTCTTTTTGTATGCCAGCCGGATACAGCAGGCGGCAACGGGCTGCCCCCAACCTCCAGCTGACTATTTGTACCTGCCTGGACACAGAAATATCGGGAAGCCCTTATTTTTAATGAATTTTATGAAATAATAATAAAAAAAAATGTGGGGGGCTCTGCGCGATTTCTATGTCCAGCCAGGTACACCTAGGCAGCTGGGGGCTGGAATCCACAGCGTAGGGAGGCCCAAGCCTTCTGGGCCCCCCCACTGCGAATGGCAGCCCGCAGCCGCCCCAAAAATGGCACGTTCATTGAAGCGCCATGTTTTGGCGCCGAACCCAACTCTTCCAGGACCCTGGTGCCGTGGCTCACTGGGTAATAAAGGGGTTAGGACCAGCTTTTTGTTATCAGCTGGCCCTAAGCCCGAAATTCATGGGGTCACGCCAATATTAGACATGACCGCCATGAATTTCTATTAAATTGTTTAAATAAAAACACAATACCAAGAAAAATTATTTTTATTTGAAAAAAAAACAAAAACACACTTAGGGACTTCAACTTTATTTTAAAAAAATCTTCTTCCGTCCGACGTAGTCCAATCCAGGGTTCTTCTTTACCTCTGCTGATCTCTGGTAGAGGACCTCCACCAGAGATGTAGCAGAGCTGTGCACCCATGGGAAAGTTCATGTAAGTTCATGCAGGCAAGCGTGTACTCACATGAACCTGACAGCATTGTTACTTCAATTGTTCATTTGAAAATCCTGGTGGGAAGGTGTCCAAAAGAAAAAACCGGTTTTAAAACCGGATTCTCCTGGATTGTACCGGACCAGTGCAATCTGGCGCCCCATAACATGGGACTCTATGGTGCCGGATTGCACCAGACCGGGGCAATACGGGAGAATCCGGTTTGAACTCTGGGTCATGTGACCGGAGTATTCGCGATAACATGACGTCACCACAGGTCCTATCAGCAAGAGGACCTTGCTGGAAAGGTTAAAATACACATTTTTATATTTTGGACACTTTCTTTTACTTAAAGAAAGTGTCCAAAACATAAAAATGTCTATTTTAACCTTTCCGGCAAGGTCCTCTTGCAGATAGGACCTGTGGTGACGTCATGTTATCGCAAGAACTCTGGTCATGTGACCAGAGTTCCTGCGATAACTGACGTCACCACAGGTCCTATCAGCAACAGGACCTTGCCGAAGCCATCAGTGGACCGCGGACAGGTGAACATACAGTTTTTTTTATTTTTAACCCTTAATTTAACTTAATACATGTTTATTTTGGCTGAAAATGCAGCTGACGCTTTTTTTTGACCGCATCTGCTGCATTTTCGAACCAAAATCGAACATGTCGTAGATCCGCCGAATTTGAACACAATTGATCTAATTCGGCGAATGATTCGAACACTGCCAAAAACAACTCGAATTTGATATTGGCAAACAATTTGAGTTGAACATCGCTCATCTCTACTAATCACACCTGATATTGATGATTACAGTAACAGTAACATGCCAATGAGCTTTTCTTCCTGCTTCTCCTGTAGCATTTAACTGAATATTGGGAGAACTAAGAAAAAGCAGACGTTGACATGTGACCTAGTATAAAATTAATTTGAGCTTTCACATTACGACTACTCAAGCAGCTTGAGCAGCAGGCAGGGGTGCTAAAATAAATTTTTGCCCCAGATGCCAGAAAATGTAGATCTGCCTCTGTTGTCACAGTACAGTATAGTAATCACAGGCCGAAAGGCAGTAGAGTTTTGAGGAAGGATAAAAAACACCTAAAGAGTAAAATAGAGAATTCAATTAGGATAAAAGTGCTGGGTTTATTAAAAAGAGCATAGTATACATCGTTTTTACAATTGTGAAGCTCAAGCAACCAAGACAAAGGAGGGAAATATGAAAAACCAAAGCTCAAAGGGGTTGTCCGGCTTTTTATAAAATCTGTGTGTGTATCTAGGCTGCAAAATGCTGACAGTTTGTAATTTACGAGTGTCAGCATTTTGCTTTGTTGCTCAGATATCACTATTCTTAGTGTGGAGGAGCAGCCTCAGCCCCCCACCAGAGACTTGTTTGTTTTGGAACCTGGGTGTAAATGTCACTACTTGTCATTTACACCCAGTCTCCTACAAGCACACCCCAGTCTCCTACAAACATACCCCCCTGTCATGGGGAGATATGGGAAAACAGGAGAAAAGGAATCCGGGACCCTGAACTGCCCCTCAGACTAGAAGAACCCTGACATTCCTTAACTCAGGGGTACCGTTGATGGTATAGAGGCCTGAGTCTCTGACCTGTTCCTAGATCCTGTCTAGCAGTTAGCTGAACCCCAAACCCAGGAGGTGAGCTGTAATGGAACTCACAGATAAAGACCAACTGGGATAAAGTAAATAGGCCCACACAGCAATCAGGAAGATGCAATATGTGTGTTGGGAGAACTCAAATACAAATAGGGAATAAAAAACAACAAAGTATACTTCACCAAGCACCAAGCGATTATTAGAGCTTCATGAGCAACTTCAAAACAGGACTGGTTAGCAAGAGAAACACAATTGCTATAATCAGCGTGCAGGAATATTCTGAGCTATATTTAAAGGGAGAAGGTGTTCCCACAGCCTCAATCTTCAATTGATCCTAATCAGAAAGTTAACTCCTACAAAGTTGAACATCCGTGAACTAACCACCGCCAACGTCCTAACACAGGCTGAGCAACATAGAGATCTAAAGCTGCACATCAGACTCCCCAGTGTTAACAGAGTCTGAAGCCGGCATGACATCCCCTCAGGCTCAGCATCCCCAGACTCCAACAAAGCTGCCCTCTTCCAATCTCCAATATGACTACCCACCCCCATTCACCTGTGTAAACTCTGAATTGCACTGAGTGGTTATCTCCTTGTCTGTAACACTATGCCGAATCCGAATTAGGATAGGAAATGTGTGGTATTTTCTCATTGTTTTTATTTTGGTCAATCTGTAAATGGCCACAGTTTGAATGTGCACTTGTGGTGCCCCAGCAGTCTGGTCACCACAAGGGGGTACTGCACCTACATCTGGGGACAGTATTCCCATCTGCAGAATCCAGGTTTAGTAAGTCCAGTCACCCGCAAACACACCCAACACACCCGGTCCCAGGGATACTGGATAAACCCAGGCAGTGGGATGGCTCAGGTATCCCGTGGGATGGCGAGGGAAGAAAGGTGGTGGTTGGACAGGGAGTAGGAAGAGGTCAGGGAAAGGAAAGGGACAATGCAAAAACACCTCAGGAAGTAGAGGGCACAAGGGCACAGAGGGAGCCCTAGGGGCACGGGCAGTGAGTGATTCACCTTTGCACCCAAATCTGAAGTGAAGCAGAGAGGCAGGGCAAGAACCAGGGACCCAGCCCTGAAGGTGGCAAGGAGACTCCACGCTCCAACCACAGAACCGGTGGCCACGAGATCTTGAGGAGATATGTCCAACTCCTGCCACATCTGCCGAGAAGGCAGCCATACTAGGTCCAGGGGAACACAGCCGGTCGCCTCATGAAGGCCTGTGGCAGTTGGACTGGGGCTCTGTGCGCGGAGGAGAATAGGCAGTGCTGAGGAAGAGAGGTTTATGAAGGAAGGCACACGAATGGTGTGTACTGGACAAACCATCCTGGTTGCTAAGGACTACCCGGACTGCCACTGCACTTCAGCTGTAACCTGTGTTGCGTGTGGAAGAGAGCTCAGTAAACCATGTTTGGAACTCAGCCTTGTGTCAGACTGTTTATTTACGGCCTGAGGAGTGGTAGACTGCCATGCCACGAAGGCAGCAGGATCCTGCCTAGGAGAAGTCCTGATCCTGCCCCGCAGCCAGCTCAGCCCCGCTGGCTCTCCAGCACCCCAATACCCCCTTACTCCGGATGCCCTGGGGATCCCGCTCCTCCCGTGGGGAGCAATACCATCACTGCTGCCATCCCATCGTCCCCAGAGGTTCTGGTCTGCAGCAGCAGTCACCAACGACTGCATACCACGGGTGGCGTCACGACAACCACCCCCACAAGTCCCTGTAATACAAAAACTCTTTTCCCCTTTTTATTGACCACCCATCCCGGTTGGCTACGGACTGGTTCACGCCACTTTGACAGCCCCTCAAGAAGCGCAAGGTCGTCGAGAGAGAAAGGCCCGGCTCCGAATACCCCACGGCCCCTACTGGGGTGAGCTACACCTACACATTGCACTTTTACCAACATGTGTGCTGGCTCATATTTTAAGCTTGTGAACAAGCAGAGCTGCAGGCTCAATGGGACTACATTGAATGAAAACACAATCATCGTTTATGGCTTGTAGGCACTAAGTAACATCCATAATGGTCTATTCATTATTTTTAGACATTTTAGCAAAAATCGAAAAACCTTATAAACATGTTATTACTTATTGGTTGCATTAACACTACTGTGATCTGCAGTAAATATTCTTTACAGCATAATTCAGTCAGTTTCGCTTGGTTATGTATGATCATTTTCCATTCAGAGCATGTTTTTCCTTGCAGCCAAGGCTCCCATCTCTCATTTTAACTGGAATGCATTTGCAACATTTACCCCAGGTGATGTGATCAATTATCCTTTTTGAAGAAGTAATTTTTTCAACAAATTGTCATTTGGAGTTATATTTAAAGGGAATATTTCAGAAAAAAGGCTATATATTGTAAAATGAATTTAAAACTTACTTTTTTATATATTGTTTTATTATTTGTTGAAAATATGAAAAATACATTTTTCAAGTTTCAAATTTATCAAAAAACTAACCGGTAACACCTATAAATGTGAACAGGTAGCAGCTGAAAAAACATAATTACAAAAAGTGATATAGCTGCACACTAGAACACTAGAATTTAAGTGTAAATTTTATAAAGAAAAAAAAACACAATACTGCACTGGTGGTAATGATGGTTTACATATCAGCTAAGATAATGCTTTTTTGTGCCATGTGACTTATTTTCTCACATTTTTCTGTGCTCTTCTAAAAACTGCATTTTAAGGGTATGCAGGCGTGGCCAGCATCTGCCAGCACTGTGTGTGTATTTCTACAGCTTTTGAGAGCAGGCTGATAGAGAGCTGTGTGGAGTCCAGCAGACAAAGGGTTAGCAGAGATTGTGACTAAAATGTGCGCCCCCAGCCTGCCTCAGAGCCGTCTGTAGAATTCTGGGTATGATGCTGAATGCGTCATTTCCGGTACTCCGCAGCCCAACTTCAGGCTGCGCATTGCGCCTGTTCCGTGGAGCATCTGTGATGAGCTGATGTAATGTGATCCACAGAGCATGTCCAATGCGCAGGCTGATTTTGGACTGCGGTGTACCGTAAGCGTCATACCCAAACTCATGGCTGTGCTGGAGTATAGAATAGACTGAGAACTGCACTTCCCTGGAGCATGCGCAGTTTACAGCTCATACCACTACAACATATGAGACAGAGTCAGAATCTATTCCTTACTCTCCTGCGCCTTCTGCATGATATATATGCTGTGAGTGTTGACCCTTTACCAGAAGGCGTTACATATGGCATCTCCTTGTTGCAAAATTAGAAATGTAATAGAAAAATTATAACTGTAATATTTATTCAAGTAAAGGAAAAAAGGTAGTTTCCAGCGAGCGTTGAAGGAGCAGTGATAGACTTTTTTATGCAAAAACTCTTCAATATTTAATAAAACCAAACATGTTACACATGTATCAAAAAGAAATCCACCCCTCAACCCCTAAAAACTACACGTTTCGGCGGATGCCTTTATCAAGCTGTTATCTGACATCTTGCAATCTTAGAATAAATAGTAAGTCCATTACTTTTCTACACACTAGAATATTGACTTGCTGTCCCGCTATTTTTTTTGATTAATTATGTTTTATTGACAGGCAATGCTCTGTGGGTGCCATTGGGAGATGTATGCATAGCAAACAATTTTTATACACAATAATAATTTAATATTGCATGCTTTTCTCTCGCCGTAATGGTTTCTACTGGAGCATATGTCAGTTATAAAGCACGTAACTACCAACAGTGACAAGTGGTGCATCTACAGTATAATGGACCACATAGGGGACCAATCAGACGCCCGTTACTTGGGTAACTGCTCCCGGTGGGAAAGAGCTAGGTTATATAGTGAGTGGGGAAAGAGAAACAGTAGTAGGAGTAGCAGCAGTGTAGAAGAAGCAGTGCAGTCAATAGTGCAGAAGTTGGAGAGAGAACAGCACAGTGAAAAGAACAGAAGAGGAGAAGTAACGGGGAGGGCACCTCAACCTGGTGACCCAGAAGAGAAAGGGGCAGGTAGAGGGTAACCAAATACACTAGCCCAGTCCAAAGTGGGGTACCGGCTCCGACGTGGATCAGAGGTCCATCCCTGAACCGCAAATCACCGGCATGGTCGATAGCTTTCTAGGAGCACAATCCAACCGCCTAAATCAAGCACGGTCTCCACCAGAAGTACCATATCTGGTTGATCTCCCTTCAGGGCACAGTGGGGACGACTCATCACCCCCCGACAGGCTGGTAGTAAGCGGGATCCGTGCAGGGCAGCACCAAAGTAGGACAGAGAGAAAGTGATAGAGAAGGAACACCAGTGGAGCTTTGGAGCGACACTGCTCACTACCAGAACCACCCTGTCCACTACTTTAGCTGAAAGAACTGCATTACCCTGTAAATCTGCCGATTACTGGAGTAAAGTACCTGTTCAAAGTGAGCAACGTGTCTGTGCTTCTTCTTAGAGAACCGTGATTTACCTGTTTTGCTCCACAGGGACTATGCTGCCCTTTTCCACTATTCCTACATCCAACACCCCGGCGACTTAGCCCTACCTGTAGAGGGCTACGACATCTTGCTGCCACACATCACCCCGGAGGTTCCAGCAGCGCCGGTGCCATCACTGGACCTACAGGTGGCATCACAAACAACTTTATTTATTTTCTTTTCTCCTTTAAATAGTCTGCTCAAGGGCATGGACTCGGGCACCGACCACCCGTGACATCTCTGTGCAAGCATGCCCGAGATCCGAGTATCCCAAGCCTTTGGTGCCAGACAACTTGGCGCTCACGAACAGGACGAGCCAACCCGTGAACCGGGTTTTGTGCACTTTACAGAACTTTATTGGCCACTTCTAAAAGGAATTGAATTGTCCATACACGGCACCCAAGAACTTATGCCGCCATTTTCTACTGGATCCAAGATGGCGGGTCCAACAATGTGAAGGACTATGTGTTGGCCCAGGGGCGTGCCTTGGCCCCTTGTCGTGGGAGGGCCATGGCAGAGGCTCCAAAATACTTGCCCGACCCAAGTCATGAGGAAAAACCAAGGGGGCGGGCCAGAGATTGAAACCCGCCCATGGACTACAAAGCAAAACGAACAGGGCGTGGAAGGGTCTTTGCAAGCAGAACCTTTCCAGACTTCGACAGGTGCGGGTCCTGGAGTTATGGCGGCAATACGGTTGAGAGGAGGATGCAGGAGGTGGAAGAGGAGGACCGCGCCACAGTCGGTAAACCGGAGGTGATCTCTCTCCGCACCATAGTGGGAGACCCAACCTTCTGGGAGACCGCGCTCCAAGACCTAAAGATCCAGCTCCTGAAGGCAGCGGAGTGGACAGTACGGCACTGGAGTTCCGGTGTGGCCCACCAGCTAAACCGCGAGCCCACGCGAAGGCAGGCAAGCCGTCCAGAACCAGAACCGGGAACCAGTCACCCGAGACCAACCCGGTTACCGGAGAGGACCCGGTGCTACCACCCATCGAGGAAGAAGAGGCGGGCAGCTGAGAAGCCCCGCAGGAGGATTATGATCACGAGGCAGCTTACCCCGATGACCCAGCAGACCCTGAGCCGAAGGAGGAGCAACTACCTGCTGAAGAGCCAGACCTGGTGATTGAGGCCGTCGAAGAGGAGTGTAATGACCAGTTCCCCGAGGAGGAAGAGGAACCAGACCTGCAAGGCCCCAAGGAGGAGGAAGATCCAGAGGAGGATCCAGAAGAAATTCCAGCGAGACCCAGGTAGTTTGGTGGGCAGCAACCCCATCTATCAGTGGTAGCAACACCGGAGCCGATGTGGAGAGTTACCGCCAGAGTCAGGACACTCACTGTGCGTCCAACAGAATGGACCATGTGCGCATCTTTTACTGGTCTGACCAGGAGGAACGGCAGCGACGCAGAGAGGAGTGGTGGGCCCGCGAGATGGAGAATCTGCAGATCAGAGCAGAGGCCCGTCGCCAACCACCCGTTTCCCCTGAGCACTGAAAGAAAGGTATAGTGACCACCTTCAACCTTGATAATGATTGGGGTTTAGTGACGGAGGAAGGACTCTATGAGGAAGTATGCATTTCTAGGGGAGATGTAGAGTCACACTTACCTAAGGGACACCCAGATCGTGACCTATATAGACAGGATATGATTACCTATGAGAGACACACAGGACCCCGTGGCTGGTATGCCTTACGTGTGCGCAAATCTGAGCTATAAAGTGCAGTAACTTGATGATTATATAGAAATTTAAATAGTGTGCTTTTTCTTTACAGCCTTCATAGACTTTCGGGAGGACATTTTATTTCTCCATGCTTTTGTGTGTTGAGCTAAGGTGTGCAGCAGCCCATTGGTAGCCAGGACATTGGAAAAGACAGTGATAGTCACCACTGGGTACGCAATAGTTAACCGCTTCCGTTGAGCTGGCAACTATTTGGATTGCAGCGTTATAAGAAATGCGTCTCCTGGACAGGAAGAAACAAGAATCCAATGTTATTATTAAAAATGTTGATGTGCACATTTAAAAATTTTACTCTGTAGTGGGTAGGGTAGA
Source organism: Allobates femoralis (assembly GCA_033576535.1). NCBI lineage: Eukaryota > Metazoa > Chordata > Amphibia > Anura > Aromobatidae > Allobates > Allobates femoralis. Next base: position 56,034,299 of record JARQOC010000007.1, read on the forward strand.
ATGGACACTTGGGGACAAGTGTAATTTCCCTAGGGGAGTGTAGTGCCATGATAGTCACCGTGCTACAAAAGGCTACTGCACCCCTAACAGAAGGTGCAGTTTGCTTTGTTCTGGTAAGGAGTAGTAGAAGCCTGAAGCTCCAGCACCACACACACACACCTAGTGATAGGGGACCAATTAGACGCCCGTTACTAGGGTAACCGGTCCCGGTGGGAGGAGAGCTAGGTTATATAGTGTGTGGGAAAAGAGGAACAGTAGTAGGAGTAGCAGCAGTGTAAAAGAAGCAGTGCAGTGAAGAGTGCCGAAGTTGGAAAGAGAACAGCACAGTGAACGGAACAGCACAGGAGAAGTAACGGGAGGGCACCTCAACCTGGTGACCCAGAAGAGAAAGGGGCAGATAGAGGGTAAACAAATACACTGGCCCAGTCCAAAGCGGGGTACCAGCCCCGACGTGGATGAGAGGTCCATCAATGAATCGCAAATCACCGGCATGGTCGATAGCTTTCTAGGAGCACGATCCAACCGCCCAAATCAAACACGGTCTCCACCAGAAGTACCAAGTCGGGTTGAGCTCCCTTCAAGGCACAGTGGGGACGACTTTTCACCCCCAGACAGGCTGGTAGTAAGTGGGATTCGTGCACAGCAGCACCAACGTAAGACACAGAGAAAGTGATAGAGAAGAAAAACCAGTGGAGCTTTGGAGGGACAGTGCTCACTACCAGAACCACCTGGTCCACTACTTTAGCTGAAAGAACTGCATTACCCTGTAAACCTGTAGATTACTGGAGTGCCCGTTCAGAGTGAGCAACGTGTCTGTGCTTTTTCTCAGAGAACTGTGATTTACCTGCTTTGCTCCACAGTGACTACGCTGCCCTTTTCCCCCATTCCTACTTCCAACACCCCGGGGACTTAGCCCTACCTGTGGAGGGCTACGACATCTAGCTGCCGCACATAACCCCGGAGGTTCCAGCAGCACCGGTGACATCACCGGACCTACAGGTGGCGTTATGAACAACTTTATTTATTTTCTTTTCCCTTTTTATTGTCTGCTCAAGAGCATGGAATTTGGCACCGACCACCCGTAACATCCCATGCCATTACACCCGAGATCCGAGTACCCCAACCCCTTGGCGCCAGACACTATTTATTCTAAGATTGCAAGATGCCAGATAATAGCTTGATAAAGGCATCCACTGAAACGCGTAGTTTTTAGGGGGGTGAGGGGTGGATTTCTTTTTGATACATGTGTAACATGTTTGGATTAATTAAATATTGAAGAGTTTTTGCAAAAAAAGATCTATCACTGCTCCTTCAACGCTTACTGGGAACTACCTTTTTTCTTTTACTTGGATATAGCTGTGCTTAACCTGGACGGGGCTACATCCATGCTGGAGAGTCTGAAACGGCGTTCAAGGTGGTAAGCTGAAATTTTTTCTTTATTCATTTTATTGTAATATTTATTATGTTATAGAAAAAACAATAATCATATATGTAGTACCTGATGTAGAAGCCAAATATAGAGTGCCACATACATTCATTTGTACAGATATTGATTATTTTGCTGAACTGCAGAAAACTACAATTCCAAAGGACGTCTTGTTCATCTCAGCAACTTGGGAGTGGAGGAGCAACAGTAGACAACAGGACAGATTGGCTGAATGTGCTGAAGAAGAAGGAAGGAGAGAATTGTAAGGAGGTGTGTAAAGGGATTCGGCCATCTTGGAGTAGTGATAAGCAGGTGCTGATAACTAAAAGCTGCTGCTTTGTGTGATTCCTAAAGCTACAGGACAAACTGTTGATAGGAGCTGCCCCCTCCAGGCTTCCCACTCAGAAAAATGATTTTGCCTTCTTTTCCCATCCTTACCACACAAGGGGACTCTGAAGCTCCAGCCTGGAACTCTAGGAGAACAAAGATCTGCAAAATGTAGTGAGTAACTACTTTTGGGACTTGTAGTTCTACTGCTGAAGAAGTATGCTGAAGTTAGCTATAAGGTAGCATTGCTGAGACCTGTAGATCTACTGCTGGAAAAGTGTACTTAAGTTATCTAAGAGAGTGTGCCTTTGACTTGTAGTTCTACCATTTGAGAAGTATGCCATAGCTAATTACAAGGTTGTGCTAAAGGTACTTTTGAATGTGTGGAGCCCCAGGCGGGACTAGGGTACTCGGTGCCGGACCGGACGGTACTGGGGATGTCACAGGTGGCTTGGTCCGGACCGTGTCCCTGGGCCCTCACAATAAAAGGGGGAAAATATTTACAAGGGGATTGTCACGGGTGACGCCACCCACTTGGTGCGGCCAGTGATGGGGGCCGCCGCTGCTGCAGAACCTCCGGGGGGTGATGGAATGGCAGCGGGGATGGTATAGTTCCAGTGGGGAGAACTGTATCCCCCGGGGCAGTAAGGAGTTAAAGTCAATTGTGTGTGTAGTTTGAGCACACTTACTTTGCAGGCTGCAGGGATCTCTCTCCAGGGCTGGTGCTGACAAGCTGGAGTGGTCGCTCTGCAGGTTGAGGTCTTTCTGGTGCAAGCCTGTATGGGAGAAATGGTCTGCAGATGGAAGCAGGCAAGGGAGGCAATGCAGGGTTTCCCAAGCTTTAGTCAAGGTCTTTCAGTCAGCTTACAAGTTATTCGCAGTTGTTACACAGTTCTCAACACACAGTTGCTTTCTCCCTTTCCGGGTTCCCTTCTCTCCTGCAGCCAGGCTCCTCTCTCCTTGTGACCCCTCACACAGTCTCTTAGTGTCCTTTCCGGGCTTTACTCTCTTCCTTACACGGGTGTGTGTGAACACTGGACAGTATGGCGGTGACTCGGGCTGCTGTGAGTCCTAGTGCGTCACTTAGCTGCCTGTCCTTTGGGTTAGGAACTCCAGCCTGAAACTGAAGCTCCCCGTCGGTGAATCTGGGGATACCGGGTGAATCATCGGTCCCCTTCAGAGCCGACACTCTGCTCTAGCCCAGCCTGCAACAGTCCTCTAGCACGAGGCCCTGCCAGGCTCCTTCCTCTGTGTTCCTTCCAATATTCTAGGAGGGCTTCTCCACCTGCAACAGGTTGCTTCAGCTGCTGTCTAGGGCACGGGTACACCGTCCCTCTCTGTCTCTCTCACACTCCTGGTGGTCTCGGCATCGGACGGGCTTTCCCCCCATCTGGCTCACACTGGCTCAGTACGGGTCTGCGCTCCTCTGCTAGGCTCTTCCAGGACGTGTGTTGTCATTCTGTCTTTACTTCTCAGCTGCCTCAGCCTACTCTGTCGGTCGTTGCTGTTCTTTTCTGATGGTCTTTACAGCTCAGCCTACTGTGGCCTACTGACTTCCTTTACTCTTCCCCCTCTCTATATACTGTCAGTCACCTGACCTCTGGTGTGCCCAACCCACTCCTCATCCACCACCCCTCTGGTCTCATATAGTATCTAACCTCAGGGCTGGATGTGACCCCTTCTATGCGTGGGTATGTGGGCTGTGAGGGTGTAGCGTTTACTGTTGTCCTACCTGCCTGGCTGCAGTACCCTCTTGTGGCCTCCTGGACGCAGGGGCGCCACAAATGCACTAACTAGGAGTTAAATAGCCCTGGAGGGAATATTTCTTTCATTACCTTAAGTGCACCAAAGTACAGCAAGCATGCCAAACATGCATGTCAACTGGGGCCCCAATTTGGGACTGTGTCATTTCCAAGGCTGCAGCCATTTGTACTTTAATGATTAGTTAGGAGTGTGTGGTGTAAGTTAAAGGGGAAGCAACACCCCTGACATTCAAGTCTATTGCAAAGTGCCTCTTGTATGTCTGTAGAATACTGCATAACATTTCCTATTTACTGTTACTTCCTATTCCCCCTGCAATTGCCATTTCTCAGCCTCCCATAAAAAAGCCTGGTAAGATTTCAAACCTCATCTGGACAGGGGTTTCCTGGGACAGAGACTCTTCTGCAATTTTCTAGACCTCCTAGCAAGATTCAGGTGGAGGCACTTCATTATATCAAGGTGAGAACTACCGGACACCCTGCCCATGGCAGAGGATTAAAGAGGTGTTACATACCGTATATACATTTTATTTTATTAAAAAACTGACAAATTTCCCTTAAATCACTTAGTTCGGGGCATTTTACATAGCCTTGAAAACATGGTCAGTTACATCTAAGAATTGTAAAAAATTAGTTTTTTTTTAGAATTTGGCCTCAAGTACATTGTCAAGCGATTAGGTCTTCTTATAAAATGCTTTTACAAAGTAAAGTAGTTCATTCATTTTCATTTAAGTGCTTGGAACCTCAGAAATGTATTTTTTCTTCTTAATCACAGCTCTCTGCAGCAAAGAGAGGGATCCTCAAAAAAAGGAAAACGCCAAGATTTATGGTATAATTATAAATACTGACCGACTCATCCATATTCGATGAAGGGTTTCTTCTTCTAAGTCATTCAAGTTGTTTTTTCATGAAACAGCTCAAAATTCATGAAAAAAACAAGGAAACAAAGTTGTGACCTGGGGTTTTCAATGGCGTAAAATGATTCTATACCATTTATCTATAGATTGGACATTTTATCCACTTCACTTTAGATAATGACACAATTAGATTCTGAATTCATAATTCAGTTGGCCATTAACAAGAAGTGATGCTGTGTACCGTGAAACAACTAAAAACTAGGAATGACGAGTAGTGAAATATTCGGACTCGCTATACTCGTAACGAGTAGGTCCTAATACTCGGGTACTCGTTACGAGTAGCAAGTCCAATGTAAGTCAATAAGAAATGCGAGCAATGCGAGTAATTTTCTGCTGGACCCTACACAGCAGTCTGGGGGCTGAGGAAAAGGCTAAAATGGGTGCATGATTGTTTACAACCAGGCGGTAAAAAGCTGCCGGCTTTTAAACAGTCAGCTGATCATCGCTCCCCAGCCGCCTCCCAGCCAATCCTCCATTCCCCCGCTGTCTCCCAGCCCGATCCTCCGCTCCTCCGCCACCTCCCAGACCAATCCTAAATTAGGACCAGACGAGGAGCGCAGCACCAAGGAGTGGGGAGTGATGGACCCAGGTGGGAAAGCCGGCAGTGAACTCTTTTCATTGCCGGCTTTCCCGCCGGCTATTTCAAATGAACAGCTGATGCATCAGAAAAGACTTCACCGGCAGCTTTCCCGCCCGGGTCCTTCACTTCCCGCTCTCTGGTGCTGTGCTCCCTTAGGCTAGGAGGCGGCTGGGGAGCGAAGATCAGCTGAGTGATTTGTAAAAAGTCTTTACCGCTGGCTTTTAAACAATCATGCACTCATTTCAACCTTTTCCTCAGCCCCCAGACCGCTGTGTAGGGTCCAGCAGAAAATTACTCGCACTTCCCATTGACTTACATTGTACTCGCTACCCCAACGGGTAATTATAAGGAAACTCGCAGAGTAATGAGTAGCGAGAATACCGTACTATTCGGTGAGTATGAATAGTAACAAGTATACTTGCTTATCACTACTTATAACTTTTAATTTTAATGCACTAGGTCATCTGGGGTGCTGACGAATTTTTATATAAATCTGTATTGTTGGCATACTGCAAAATGTATTGTAATGCACATGCAGATCATTACATACATAAGTTGGAAAGATTACAAAATACCATTTTTGATGAAACACCTTTAAGTTTCAGATCTGATGCTGTCAGCACAAAAAATAAACATCCATAGCGCGCATCCGTCACTGAGTTATTTGCTTCATTTTGACAGTTTTACCATCAGGTAAGTTAAACAACTGTCATAATTGTGTATCAATACAGTTAAGTTCAGGAATATTTTGACAGTGACACAAGTTGTGGAGTTTTAGCTTTTTACCAAAACATATTCTAGATCCTGTTCTATATCTTGTCCTATAGTGACTGAATCTTTGTGATTTAATTAAATGCCTGTGAAACATTTAGGAATTGCAACCATCTGTCTACAAATCCTCCTCATTTCTGGGGCTCAAAAGTAATTCGACAAAGTAACTTTACCATTTATAAAATATTCATTTTTAAACATTGTATAGAATCCTTTGCAGCAATGAGGGCCTGAAGTCTTGGACGTCACCATTGCTGGTTTCCTGTGTGAGGCTTTGCCGCCCTTACTGCGGTGACTTCACTTATTGTTTGTGGCTCTTTCTCCTTAAGTTTTGTCTTAATCCTGTGAAATACAGCTCAATGGGACTGAGATCTGGTGAATATTGATAAACAGACACGTGGAGGTTTTGTTTCTGGGGGTTCACTTGGACTTTATATAAAGTTCTGTTCTGGACCCAAATTTTACCCAAATCTCAGTGGAAGCCACTGATTGGCAGTTCAGCTCTCCACCCACATACAGTCAGCTATATATAAAGCACTTCCATTGGAGGGAGCGTGAGGTTTCATAATTTCTTTTGGTACACACTACATCTGATAACGCTGATTTTATTCCCAGTGTGAGCCGATCAAACACTGCAAACAGCTCGTACTGAGCCGAGCACCTAGTGTACCCCAACACAGTGATGCTTGCTGGAGTAGTTTGCATATGTAAAAGCACCCAATCTTCAAACTCAAACAGATTTGTTTTGTAAAGTCTGTGTTTGGTATTAACCTTTAAACTTCAATTTGCTTATTGCTACTTAGGACTTGGAATTGCAGAATATTCCATTTCTTTGCTCTTGCAGGATGTCTTGGGTCATTGTCTATCTGTCTGTGAAGTACCGTCCAATCACCCTTGCTGCGTTTGGTTGAATCTGAGCAGAACGTATCATCCTGTACACTAAAGAACTCATCCAGCTGCTTCTGTCTTCATTCACATCATCATTAACCACTAGTGACCCAAGGTCACCCTGCATGCCTGGTCAACACACCGCCATCGCAATGTGTTACTGAAGATGTTCTGTGCTCTAGATCAGGAGCCATCATAAACCTTCTCCAGACTTTATTCTTCCCATAATTCTGGTACAGATTGGTTTTAAACTAATCTGTCCTCTTCTGCTTTTCAAGAACTGGGCGGCTTCTTTAGATTATTTTTTGGCAAAGTCTAATCTAGTATTTCTATTTTCAGGCTAATGGATGGTTTGCACATTGTGGTGACCCCTCTGTATTTTCTCTAATGAAAACTTCTATTTATGGTAGACTTACATAGTGATACGCCAACTTCCAGGAGGGTGATCTTCACTTGGATGGATGTTGTGAAGATTTTACTTCCCCATGGAAAAGAATCTCTTATCATCCCCCATTGTTGTCTTCCATGGATGTCCGGGACTTTTTGAGTTCCCAGCTCACCCATGGGGTCTTTTCTTTTGTAGAATGTACCAAACTGTAGATTTCTATTCTCTCTGATGCATTTCTTCTTTTTCAGCCTAATGATGGTCAGATTCTCTTCCATTGAGAGCTTCTTTTACAGCATGGTATGGGTTCACAGCAACAGCTTCCAAAAGCAAATCTGGAATCAACTCCAGACCTCTTACATGCTTAATTGATGATGGATAGAGAGGGAATCACTCATGCAACCCATTAAAGAGCTTCTGAGATAATTTATCAAGTACCTTTGGTTCCTTGACACAGAGGCAGCTACATAATAAAGATCTGTAATTCCTAAACCATTTCTCCAAATAGGTTGAGAACATCTCAAATTAAACCTGAGAGTGGGCACCTTAAGCCCCATTGATTATGTGTGTACTTGATGTGCAATATGTTTTGGTAAAAAGCTAAAATGCCAAAATGTGTCACTGTTCATATACTTCTGGACGTACAGTAACTGTACATAAATAGGAGAGTTTACAAAATACAATTTTAGATGAGACATCTTTAAATTTTCAGTTTACAATCAGAAGGTCTGTTTAATAGTGGGGATATTTTTATTTTGTTATCACATCACAGTCATGACACTTTAACTATAAAGTAAAAAAAAACAAGTGTGTCATAAATGGGAATTGTAAATATTCACTTTGTTGCCCAATTACTAAAAATTATCCTTTTGAAATTCCATGTCATCAGGCTCATCAAATTTTTAGAAAAATATGGATTTGCATAGAATCTCAAGGCTCGAAAGAACGCCACCTGCATTATTTATCACTCCCCCATTGATTCCAATACATTTTTTTTAAATACTAATGCAGTACTAGAGCACAATCCAAATTTGGTCTTTTTCTGTGCCTTACTGGAATGACTTTTATTTCTTTGATGTAAAAGCATAAATGGGGCTGTTTAGCCAACCCTTGTCTTTTAATCTGCTTGTGATAGTCCTTCCTAGGGCATGTGATTTGTTTGCTGCAGGGTATTATGAGGAAGTCCTTCTGGCCATGCCTATAAACATTAGTGTCTCGAAACCGGACCCTCTCATCATCATCTGGAGCTGCGGGCTGTCACGGTGGCGTGACCAGGTCAGTGATCCCTTCTTGGGCGAGCAGTTAAAAAGGGGATTGGAAAAGTGGAGAAAAAGTAAAATAAAACAAAAATAAAAGAGTGTTGTGACACTACCTGTGGAATGCGGCCGGCATAGCCGCCTCTGCAGTCCGGACCTCTGGCGATGATGGGAGTAGCAGCATGGATGGTTCAGCTTTTCAGGGGAAGAGCAGATCCCCCGGACAACCATATAGTCTCTGGATATGCAGGGCTCATCGGGGGTGCAGGGTTCTGTGTAAGAAAGAACTGACAGACACAAGGGTAACAGTCTCCTTTACCTTTACTGATGTAAGTAGCAGGTTCATCCAGGGCACAATTCACAAGTGGTGTTAGGGATCCGAAGCCTGGAAGCAAGTTGGGGCTTTCCACACCTGGGAAATTCTGAGGCCTCCCTACTGCACTGTTCTTTGTGAGCCCTGGCTGCTTGAAGCTGTGCTAAGACTCTCTCCTCACTTGTCTGCCTTGGCTGTGTGACAGGCGGCTTGAGTCCTTTGTGTTCCTTCTCCTTTCACTGCGTTTCCTGAGCTCTGTGGTGCAGCTGTGTCTCCTGACCTTTCTGGTGAGCAACTTGGTATCACCCGCCCTCCGGTGTTGGTTGCTGGGCATAAAGTCCCTGGCGACTTCGGACTCCTGTTTCTGTACTATGCTAGGTGCTGAGGCTAGCTGGCACTGCTCCACTCCTCACGCCTTTTGTCCACTTCCCTCAGACCTTCACCTACGAGTCCCTCACACTGGCTAATCAGTTTCCTCAGACGCGCCTAGCACGGCACCCGGTCATAGGATGTCTTCTACAGTCCTCTTAGCAACTGAATCTGCCTTACCCCGCCCCTAGACTAGAATTTATAGGGGACCTGCCCGGTACTCGGGTGTAGAGCACTCCCTTCTGGCCTGGAGTTGAGAAGGTGTTGTATGTTTCTTTCGCCTGAGGTGGGTGCCTTTCCTTGCTTCCAAGCTTAATATTGTGGCAACCAGACCCTGGGATGCCACATTAGCGCACTCCCTGAGTCTTCAGCAGCTTTCGAAATAGTGACAAGCAATTTTTTGGGCTGAATCTAATCCTAAACTGACTTTGTGGATTGATTACAGTACTTTTCTTGTATGTTTGTAATATCGTTCAGTAAAGAGCATCCTTCTGATGACATTGGCAAGCACAATGGCACTTTGAGTAAAAAATGAAACGCTTGTCTAGGGTTATCCTGTCAAAAAGTTGCAAAAGTGATTAATAAATACATTTTTCAAATTACTAATATTCTTCCCATTCGTGCAGTGACATCAGGGTTCACCCAAGTTTATGGCCCCAAACCATGAACTTGGGTGAACTCTGACTGTCACGGTCTGCTTCTCACTCTGTATAGATGCTTGTCTAGGGTGTTCAGCACAGAGATGAGGGTCAAGGGGTTAACAAAGATGCAGTCCTAAATGTGTTTGTGTTTTTATTTATAATTATTTTTTATTTTTTTAATGAATTATTAAAAAATAATTGACATGGGCTTTGCCATATTTTTGTATGCCAGCCAGGTACAGGATCCCTCAACCCCCATTTGCCTATTTGTACCTGGCTGGAAACAAAAATATAGGGAATTCCTTTTTTTATAATTATTTAATCAATTTCATGAAATAATTTAAATAAACGACGTGGGCTTCGCCTTATTTTTATGTCAAGCCACATACAACTAGGCAGCTGGGGACTTGAATCCGCAGTGCAGGGTGGCTCAAGCTTTCTGCGTCCCCCCCCGGCTGCAAATTGCAGTCCACAGCCACCTCAGAAAATGGCGCATTCATAGAATGGTGCTGTATCCAACTCTTCCAGCGGCCCTGGCGTCGGGTGGCTTGTTGTATAATAATGGGATCAGGGCTAGCTTCGTATTATCAGCTGGCCCTAAGCAGGAAATTCATAATGTCATGCCAGTATTAGACATGTGGACCATGATTTTCTAGTAAAGATAAAAATAAACACAACACAGAGAAAATATTTGTATTAGAAATAAAACAAAAAAAAATAGACACCTCATCTTTACTATAAAAAAAAATCCTCCATCTGACGTAGTCCACAGGGATAGCAATGTCAGCTCTGCTACATCACTCTGTATAGACAAGCATCTATGCGGAGTGAGAAGCAGGCTGATACTGACAGTGACAGTCAGAGTTCACTCAAGTTCTCTGACGTCACCGCGCGAACACTGCTGGAAAAAAAGCCAAAGATAGCTGAGTGCATTGAATACTGCCAGAAGATAATGAGCGGCCCCGGTAGCAGAAGTGACTGGGAGACATGACTCCTCATAATGAAGCATATGCCTGTCTAAAGAAAGCGAAACGTACGTAAGGAGTCTGATTTGGAGGGTTTCCCTCTCTTTATCCTGCACTAGCACCTTATCCACTAGATGAAATTGCACTGATGAAACTGCATTAACCTGTATGCACCTTATGGGATGTTGCAATATGTGATGTGTGAGCTGCCAGTCTGGACTGGTTGACTACTATGGCTGTCTCACTTCTGTCTTATATGACTAATCATGTAAAATTAGCCTCTGTTAATCATCCTATGATTGTATAACATGATAAATGAATGTAATGTGTACTCATCTGATGTATAATGGAATGAGTGCTTGTAATGTATGCACCTAATTTTCCTGCACAAGTGTGTTTAAAATTGTCTCTACAATAAAATTTATTTTAATTGCAAACTTTAAAAGCAATTTTGGCTCCACATGCTTTTCTCCTTTTGATGAATAAAGCATATTTGAAATGTTTATTATTAATTTTATGCTTTAACAGGTCCGGGACCCTAACTGTAACATAGGCTTCCCTTTGAAACCCGTATTCGGGACCTTGTGACTGAACACTATGTGTTTGGTACTGGTCCATAACTTTACAGTTTGGGTTCACCCACCCCTATTTATAAACACTTCCAGATTTTCAGATATGATCTGCAAATCTTATTAAACAATCTCTATCTATGCTTTTCACATTCATTTTGTCAAGTTAAACTCTTGAAATGCGTAGTATTTGTAGTGTAAATTGTTCTTCTTTGACCATCCTGAAATTTGCAATATAATAACATTTGAGTAAGACATCTTGAGATCTTTAAACACAAAACCCTTAGATCTTGTGAGCAGCTTCAGCAAAAGGCTTTTCTTTATGAAAGGAGTCCTGTGATGTTAATGACCTGCTAACTTTATAGTGTCACTTCTATGATAAAGGTATCTTTGAAAATTTAAGGATAATATCTACTTTTTATGCTAATATTTCTCTTTGAATGAGTAACAGCCACAACTGATCTTTTTTTCTTCCTTTTTAGCAAAAGGACAAGGAAATAAAAAGGGGTTTATTTGGTTGTGTTACTCATGATACAATTTTGGGCACCTTCACAAGTGAAATTTTGGCTCTTTGAAGAACACATGAAAGTTTGGTCATTTTTACTGCTGCATATTTTAATTGACACTACTTTTAAGTAAGATTATTTTTAAACCATTATGTTATCGTATGTGGTGTTGGCCATTAATGTTAACTTTGCCTAATCACCAAAAAAGATGAGTCCAATGGGTTGAGTGATTTTTCTTATGTGCACTGGCATATTAAATTAATATTGGTCAAGGCGCTGTCAATGTCCTTGGTGCTTCCAGACAGTACATGGACCAATATAATGTATTGTAAAAAAGTGATGAGAGCGTAGTAACATATTCAGATTCAGATACCTTTAACCAAATACTTTCAACCGTTTCAGTATTCGGATCTTAGTGAGTTCCCCATTGATTTGCATTGGATTCGTTACTCGTTCAAAGTATTTGGTTAGAGCTATGGGAACCCAAATATCTTACTACTCACTCATCACTAATTGTGAATTATAGCTCGTTTGAGAGTGTTCTAACAAGAGCCATTTTAATACAGCTTTTGGATCCAAAAATGTGGATTAATAAACGTTAGAAGCAATTTTTTTCTGCATAATTCCCCTCACCTTACTGTCATCTTCTTGTTTTGGCTTCAAAAATGATTTCCAAATAGCAAGTGTTAAAGAAATGGAGGTCCGTGCTATCTAATGGCTGCTGTAAATGGGAAGGTGTGGGGTTTTCTCCATTTAAATGCCCAAAGCAAGATTTGCCAAGGCAAAATAGGTGGAATGCATAATGAAGATCTGGTGCTGTACGGCACTTTACAAATATCATCCTCACCGTCTCTATCGGGACTGACAATCTACATCCTTCTTTGGAGTATGGGAAGAAACTGAAGAACCCAGAGGAAACTTACGTAACACTGGTAAAACATACAAACTCCTTGCTGATGTCGTCCTTAGTTGGATTTGAAGCCAGGACCACTGCCTTGCAAAGCTACAAAGCTAACCACTATATAAGACCCTGAACCTCTTTAAAAGATATGCCAGTCCCATATGACCAATCTAGCAGAAAGAAATCACCATTTGAATTTCATTAGGCAACAAAATTGCATTGCAGCATGATGATGCACTTCCCACTCTTCAGCCTCTCTCTGTCTCTCTCTATATTTTCTGCCTAGCACCTCCCTCCTCTGGTTGATTGACAGATTGGCTGTGTACCAGAGCAATCAACTTGTCAATCAACCAAGCGAATTTGGCACTAGGCAAGGGATGATAAAGTTTGAGGCTGAGGAACTGGAAATCACCATACCCCCAATGCACTTCTATATGGTTTCATAACAAACTTCAAAATGTGATTTCTCACTGCTGGACCAGTAATGTGGAATTATAAAGGGATTAAGGCTATATTCCCACGCTGCATTTTTGGTGAAATCTGCACCAAAAACGGATCAATTTTTGAGATACCAACAAAGTCTATGAGATTTGAGAAATGCTGTGCCAACGTCTGCGTTTTTTACTGGTCCATTTTTGGCACAGAAAACGCCTTAAAAAAAGACAGCAGTTAGTGATCCATTTTCTCCATTGACCCAATTGCAACAAAAAAAGTAAGCATCAAAAATAGATTGGCAGCACATAAAACACATAAAAAATGTAATGTGTTTTTGGTACGTTTTGATTTTACCATAATAGATGCAGTTTTGCTGCAGAATTTTCTGCACCACAAACAGACCACTTTTACTGCGTAGGTGTGGAACCCTGCGTTACAGGTAGCCACAGGAACACCTAGTGCATGGATGGATTTCCACGTCAGGCGCCCATACACACACAACATCTTCCACCCCAGTCCTGTAGGGGCAGCCCCTCTTGCTGCCTTAGACAAGATCTTCTATAAATACAGATGCTGGGTGCGGAGTCAGTTAGTTCGTGCAGTACTGAGCAGTACTGTGAAGAGAACGCTATGCCCAAACCAGAGGACAGCCTAGCCAGAGTAAGGAACCCAAGAGTGAGGGTGGGAGGCAAGGCGAGAGACAGAGTGGGGGCAGAGGAACCATACCGGTTAACCCCAGGAAGCAACCCAGACACTGGAGTCAGAGTCTGCTAAGGAGCACTTATCCCAGCAGAAAACACCGAATCACCAAGGAGACTGCAGTCTCCCGGACACCTGTATCAGCAACCAACACAAGAGCCAGGAACCGCAAGAGAAAGAGAAGAGAGTCAGTGGCAATCCACAGAAGGTTCTTACTAACCAATATAAGGGTGAAAGACACAGAGGAGGCCAGGCCAGGTTTTACACAAGTCAGGGCTTCAACACAAGACAGAGACAAGAAGGCCTTACACTTGCTGTGGAAATCCTGAAGTGCTTTCCAACCACCTGGAGTGTACCCTGGACAGTGCCGGTTTAACATCAGTAACAGGTACGGAAAACTACTCCAAGTGTTTGTGTCAGTTCTTACAGCCCTTATCCTGTCCAACACAGAGACTGTAGAGACATCCCGCCTGCAGAGCTGCCTCCCTGTGCCAAATGCTATTCCCACATCACGGCCCTGGGGATCCCGCTCCACCTACAGGGAGCAACACCAGGTGCCCATCCATCATCCCCAGAGGTCTGCAGCAGCGCTGGTGCCATCACCAGACACCGTAGGTGGTGTCATGAACTATTCAACAAAACCCCTTATTTTTGAAAAACCCCTTTTTAAGCGACCACCAGGGGCCATGGACCCGAGCATCAACCGCCCGTGACAATCCCCCGTAACCAACGCCCGAGATCCGATCCCCCACGGCCTTGGGGTGGGTCATAGGCACATGATATAACTGTCTTAGTCATATAAATAGTTTGAGAGAGGTGTAGAAGTTTCTGCCAGATTCCTTTTAGGATTGCTGGAGATCCCTTGATAAAAAAAAATGATGAAGGCTCTCACCTTACCATTGACTTTTAGACCCCTATATATACCCATACCACATAAGCTCACCATATATAGAAAAGGTTACTAAGCTTGCACAGTCACCTCATTTGATTTGGAGACAATGGTGCCAGTGACCCTTTCGCTATTCAAAAGAGAAAGTCTTACATGTGCTTGACCTACCCTCTACTTCCTCTTGGGTGGATGAAATCATTGAATAAATTGGCAGTAGGTCGTCAATGTGGTAAATACCCCATGGCATTTGGCCTAGAAAAACAAAAGAAAAGTTAGACAAGGGATGAAAAATAGTCATAAGGACCATTAACTGACCAATGAATTGATAAAATCTAGAAATGATGCAGCCAAAGCTAGAGTGAGGCTGAGTAAGCTGGTTTAAGTTAAACCCCAGACATGTGATTTATCTGGTGCTGCCCCTACTGGTTTGTCAGAGAACTGTTCCTTCGGGGCTCTTTTTCTCATCCACTAACATCTATGTGTTCAATCTTTCCTGCATGACAATAGAATTATATCACTGAGTGAATATTGATATCCAAATGCCTCGTCAGCTATCTCAATTTGAATTTAATTGGAAATTTGATATTTTAAATTGATTAATTATTCAATTAGCGCCTGTGAATTATCAGTTTGCTGCTGAGAATGAAGTTTATGAAGACTGACAGCTGACAAGATCCTTTTTGGGATATAGGACAAACTTCATAAAATATGAGTAAAACAATATCAGACCTACTAAATATGTTTTATTATAAATAATACAAATAATAATAGTTTGAATAAATCATGATTATATAACCCAATTGTAGAATTTTGAGGCACAAATTATCTTTCTTCTGGAGGATAAGTCACATGTGGCTGTCACTATAAGACCATTATGGCTTCCATAGGTGGGGCATTATGATAGTCTCCTGGGTACAATGGCTAATAGTGAAGAACCACTGCGGCTAAGTTATGTTGATCTCAATGACAAAAACGGCAGTAAAAACACAGTACGAATTGACATGATTCATTTTTTTAATAAATGCACATGTCAAAAACCTAACCCAAAGAAAATTTACATCAAAATCTGTATGTGTAAACAATACTTAAGAGTTTACAGTCCAAGTATAGAAAACAAATAGGCGGCACTCACCGTGTGTTCGTAGGTGCTTTCTTTATTGAAGAGGTGCGGGGAGGGGGTGCATGAAGGTCTGTACCTTCATGCACCCTCTCCCCGCACCTCTTCAATAAAGAAAGCACCTACGAACACACGGTGAGTGCCGGCTATTTGTTTTCTATACTTGGACTGTAAATGCTTGACTGGCTGATGCAGGCGTAGCACCACCAGGTGGCTGGGGATAAGACAGCGGTCTGTCTTTATGGAGGAATAAGAAAGACCAATAGCCCTGAAGGTGCCCGGTGCCCCTATCTTTCTATACACGTGTTGAATACTTAAGAGTGACTAAGGAAGCATTTGGGCTTGCACTGAGGGACACATTACCATTCTATTGGGTGTAAACTATGGCTGGTCATTGTGGCTTGACCTGAATTGAGGGATCATTGTGGAAGGTGATATCAGCCATTGTCGGCCCTTGTTTTGGAGAAGAAAATGTTATTCAGTTAGTGATAGACACTCAACAGTCCAACTAACCATGAACGTTGTGTAGTCATTACGATGGTTGAAGCCATTGACCATCTCAGCTTCTCAAAATCAGTTCTTATGAGATACAATATACAATTCCATTAGGTTGGCTTGTACCGACAGCTGTTTATGATCGTTCTGGTGGATATCCCTCCTGTCCCTTAGTTTTGAGTCACTTTTTAGCGTCACGTTCCAGAACTGATTTGAGGAATGGATGGTGTTAAGAGTCTAATCCCCACTGTCATTTGCCACTAAATTTCCTTCTCTATATGTCTATTTTGTCTCACCCACTGAAATGCAACTTCCCAGCTTCCTTGGCTTTTCCAGCATATTCCATCACAAGATTCCCACGTCTGTACTTTGGGGTTCTGATCTGGCACAAATCCTTAGTCATATTAAAAGGCTTGTCAAAAAGTCGACTATGACTTTGAGGAGCTACCAAAAGGTGGCACTAGAGTTTGTCCACTTCCTCTCTGAAGAGGGATGCGGCTTTAAATCTCCTTATCTACTTAACTGTCTCCTTATGGTTGCAGGCAAACTCCTCTCCATAAGGTAGATAGCAAGTTCCAGAGACCTTAATTGTGTGAATAAATTTCTGTTGTAAGTCACCATTGAGTTGCATTTACTGCATTGTTGCTTCCGGGTATCTATATTACACATTCATACATTACTAAAAATACATTTAGATAGAATGATATTAACACAAGTATAAGAATCTTACCATGACAATATGATCATAGAGCGATGACGATCATACAAGGGCACAAATAAGCGAGCATACAATGAAAGCTGCACACAGTTAAGAGCTGGGATTCAGTGGTGCAATCACATCCTCGTTTTTGGCTGGAGATGCGCAGTAATCAATATACGCTATGTGACTTTGGTTTTGGACACTCAATAGACAATTACTCTCTCATCCAAATTTGTGCTTAAAGCAATTTAAAATTGCATTTCTGCAGTGATAGTAAATAATTTGTTTACAAGGCTGTACGTGGTCCTAAAGCAAATGTGACTATATTTTTCACTTAATTTGATTTTCTAAGAGAAATGGAAGGGAACAGCTAATTGGTAGCCTGTGGTTTCCGTGTACAATCTGCATTAATGATTGCAAAACTATCTTCTGGCTCTTTATTTTAGAATAATCAGATACATTTGTACTTGGCAAAAATGAAATGGGTTAAGTTTGTTGATTTTACACTTAACCTGCTCACTTCATGGCCCCAGACCATTAAATTCTGTGATTTCCTTTTCATCGTGCTCCTCTTTCAGTTTATAAAAGGTTTATGTCAAAAGTCCTATTCGTTTTTTGTTGCGGTATAGGAAATAGGATTAACATTTCATTTAGCGGATTGCTGACATTTTTCTCCAACTCACAAAAAGATGAGTCAGGGACTCGACACCTTCATAGACATCGCATTCGGAGTTTAAAGAGGGCTCATGACACAACAGATAACAATCGTGAAATGTTCTTATTCTTGACATTCTGCACTGTGCAGTTCCTCATTACTTCTCCTGGATGTCAATTAATAAATAAACAACTGGGTGTGACTATTCCCAAATAATTTTGAAACTGAGTGGCAGTGCTGATTGTAACATCCAATACAAGGCCCCACCCTAAAACTGGTGATAAACATTAGATAGCTGCTGACTGAGCGATTGTTCGGCCAACAGTCATCTCAGTGTTGACTTTACCCCTTGATATCAGCGGGATCGATTGACATTAGTCTAATGTGTATAGGGACCTTAATTTCTAGGAGGAATATCCCAATCCAGATATCAAATACAAAGTGTTTCAGCATTTCTTGACATGTGGATTACATGTTCAGGGTGGACCATTTACAGTCATATGAAAAAGTTTGAGCATCCCTCTTAATCTTACTCATTTATTTTGTTTAAAATTGGGTTTTTGCAACAGCTATTTCAGTGTGATATCTATTATATAATTGCGAATAGCTTTTTTGCCCCCGGCGTGGTCATGTGGATACGCGCGAAGCGGCCATTGCGAGTCGGCGTGGTCATGTGGATACGCGCCAAGCATTGGCCGTGAAGCGGCCATTGCGAGCAGTTCTAAGTCGACTCGCAATGCCCGCGCAGTGGGCATTGCGAGTCAGAGACTCGACGTACTAGAATCCCGATGCATGTGCATCGGGCTCCCAGCTAGTATGTAATAACTGATGGACACAGTAATATTTCAGGATTGAAATGAGGTTTATTGCACTAACCAAAAATGTGAAATATGCATTATTATAAAATTTGACAGGTGCAAAAGCATGGGCACCCTTCTGATTTTCATGATTTGAATACTCCTAACTACTTTTTACTGACTTACTGAAGCACTAAATTGGTTTGGTAACCTCATTGAGATTTGTACTTCATACCCCGGTGTATCCAATCATGAGAAAAGCTATTTCAGGTGTCCACTTGCAAGTTGTTCTCCTAGTTGCATCTTCTCTGAGGAGTGGCATCATGGTCTCCTGAAAACAGCTCTCAAATGATCTTAAAAAAAAGATTGTTCAACATAGTTGTTCAGGGGAAGGATACAAAAAGTTGTCTCAGAGAGTTAACCTGTCAGTTTCCACTGTGAGGAACATAGTAAGGAAATGGAAGACCACAGGGACAGTTCTTGTAAAGGCCAGAAGTGGCAGGCCAACAAAAATATCAGAAAGGCAGAGAAGAAGAATGGTAAAAACAGTCAAGAACAATCCACAGACCACCTCCAAAGACCTGCAGCATCATCTTGCTGCAGATGGTGTCACTGTCCATCGGTCAACAATACAGCGCACACTGCACAAGAAGAAGCTGTATGGGAGAGTGATGCGAAAGAAGCCATTTCTGCATGCACGCCACAAACAGAGTCGCCTGAGGTATGCAAAAGCACACTTGGACAAGCCAGTTTCATTTTGGAAGAAGGTCCTGTGGACTGATGAAACAAAGATTGAGTTGTTTGGTCATACAACAAGGCATTATGCATGGTGCCACAAAAACACAGCATTCCAAGAAAAACACTTGCTACCCACTGTCAAATTTGGGGGAGGCTCCATCATGCTTTGGGGCTGTGTGGCGAATGACAGCACCGGGAATCTTGTTAAAGTTGAAGGTCGCATGGATTCCACTCAGTATCAGCAGATTCTTGAGAATAATGTTCAAGAATCAGTGTCAAAGTTGAAGTTACGCTGGGGATGGATCTTTCAGCAAAACAATGATCCAAAACTCCGCTCCAAATCTACTCAGGCATTCATGCAGAGGAACAATTACAATGTTCTGGAATGGCCATCCCAGTCCCCAGACCTGAATATCATTGAACATCTGTGGGATGTTTTGAAGCGGGCTGTCCATGCTCGGCGACCGTCAATCTTAACTGAACTGGAATTGTTTTGTATAGAGGAATGGTCAAAAATACCTTCATCCAGGATCCAGGAACTCATTAACAGCTACAGGAAGCGACTAGAGGCTGTTATTTTTACAAAAGGTGGAACTACTAAATATTAATGTCACTTTTCTGTTGAGGTGTCCATACTTTTGCACCTGTCAAATTTTGAAATAATGCATATTTCACATTTTTGGTAAGTGCAATAAACCTAATTTCAATCCTGAAATATTACTGGGTCCATCAGTTATTACATATATCACACTGAAATAGCTGCTGCAAAAACCCAATTTTAAACAAAAATAAATGAGTAAGATTAAGAGGGGTGCCCAAACTTTTTCATATGACTGTATATGGATGCACCTAAATAAAATGGGAATGGTTGGTGATATCAACTTCCTGTTAGTGGCACATTAGTATATGGCAGGGGGACAACTTTTCCAGTTATAGAAAAAGATAAAGGAGACAAGCGAGGTGCAATAGTGCCCTATCAATATGACACTGATTCCACACTCAGTTCAAAAAGAGGTGCACTCACCTGGTCTAGTTGTGTGCACCCACAACTAGTTTTTATTGCATGTTGTTTATAAGCTGCTGCAGGACCTCCACTGCCACGTAGTACATGTAAAGATAATCAGATCCAGGGATGGTGTACATACAGTCCGCGCTGCTTGAAATAATCAGTCACAAGTCTTTAGGTAAAAGACCCCCCTTCTTTATTTCCACCTACGCGTTTCAGTGCCACTCCGGGCACCGTCATCAGGATACCCTTATGACGGTGCCCGGAGTGGCACTGAAACGCGTAGATGGAAATAAAGAAGGGGGGTCTTTTATCTAAAGACTTGTGACTGATTATTTCAAGCAGCGCGGACAGTATGTACACCATTCCTGGATCTGACTAACTTTTCCAGTTGGGTGATGACCATGGTGGCCATTTCGAAGTTGGCCATTTTGAATCCAACTTTGTTTTTTCAATGGAAAAAGGGTCATGTGACACATCACATCTATTGAGAATTTCATAAGAAAAACAATGGTGTGCTTGGTTTTAACATAACGTTATTCTTTCATGAGTTATTTACAAGTTTATGACCACTTATAAAATGTGTTCAAAGTGCTGCCCATTGTGTTGGATTGTCAATGCAACCCTCTTCTCCCACACTTGAGACACTGATAACAACACTTGTACCGATACGGGTACACCTTGTCAAGGCGGGATGCCTTTATGCATTTTTTCCCTCAAAAACATTGTTTACCCTATGTTATTTGCATGCAGTTGCTTTTTAATTATACGCTTACAGCATGGTATTTGTTCAAAAAATATTTATCTTAGTGTTTGTCAGTTTCACCAGTGTGGACATCCGCTTATACTTCACATGTATACCAACATATGCTCTGGCTCAATTTTTTTTATTGCTTTTTCCTAGTCTCTTGTATTCAGTACAAATAGGCTGTGTCTCCCTCCATGAACTGGGCATTTCATTTATAATGCTTCCCATTAGAGATGAGCGAGTATGCTTGTCACTACTCGGTACTCGTACGAATATCTCTGAACTCGGGGTACTTGGCGAGTACCGAGTAATCTCGCGATACTCTTGCTATGCTCGGGGTCCACCTCCCTGCATGTTGGTGCTCTTTTCAGAGCCAGCCCACATGCAGGGATTGGCTGACGGACACTGTAATGCCACAGCCATGTTGGTTGTGGCATTACAGTGATTGGCTGGCCGCAAAGCGTCATCAGGTCTTTATAAGACCTGACCGCGCTGTGCTCGTCACTCTGCACCATTAGACAGTCAGTGTAGGGAGAGCTGCTGCTGATTGAGGGACAGATTTGTGGCCTTTCAGCTAGTGTAGGCACAGGGCTGCCAGTCTAATTACCACAACAGTCCTTCTGAGGACTAATAGAGCTGCATACAGGCAGACAGGAAGGCAGGGTATATACCAAACTTCGCTGTGCCGGTATACCAGCCTGCATCGCATCTGGGGCTGGTTTCCAGGCTCATCCATCCCAAAAACAGTGCTTTTAGAGATTTATTTAGCTCACTATAGGCAGGAGTAGTTTTTAGCTCATATTAGGATAAGCCAAAAGCCTCGTGCTAAAAACCAACTCTTGCCTGCACTAATTTAGCATCTTAGTGCTGCTACTGTAGGTTGCAGCGTAAATTAGGGTACACCAAAAGTCTCGCACAAAAAACCAACTCTTGTCTGCACTTATTTAGCATCTAAGTGCTGCTACTGTAGGTTGCAGCGTAAATTAGGGTACACCAAAAGCCTCGTGCTAAAAACCTACTCTTGTCTGCACTTATTTAGCATCTAAGTGCTGCTACTGTAGGTTGCAGCGTAAATTAGGGTACACCAAAAGCCTCGTGCTAAAAACCAACTCTTGTCTGCACTAATTTTGCATCTAAGTGCTGCTACTGTATGTTGCAGCGTAAATTCGGGTACACCAAAAGCCTCGTGCTAAAAACCAACTCTTGTCTGCACTAAATTAGCATCTAAGTGCTGCTACTGCAGGTTGCAGCGTAAATTAGGGTACACCAAATGCCTCGTGCTAAAAACCAACTCTTGTATGCACTAATTTAGCATCTAAGTGCTGCTACTGCAGGTTGCAGCATAAATTAGGGTACACCAAAAGCCTCGTGCTAAAAACCAACTCTTGTCTGCACTAATTTAGCATCTAAGTGCTGCTACTGTAGGTTGCAGCGTAAATTAGGGTACACCAAAAGCCTCGTGCTAAAAACCAACTCTTGTCAACACTAATTTTGCATCTAAGTGCTGCTACTGTAGGTGGCAGCGAAAATTAGGGTACACCAAAAGCCTCGTGCTAAAAACCAACTCTTGTCTGCACTAATTTAGCATCTAAGTGCTGCTACTGTAGGTTGCAGCATAAATTAGGGTTCACCAAAAGTCTTGTACTAAAAACCAACTCTTGTCTGCACTCATTTAGCTGTATACAGTCAGCACCACATTGAAAATGCGCAAGTCCTGTGGTAAGGTACTAGGAACTGGATGTGATGGTGGTGCAGGCAGAGGGCGAACCCGTGTGCAAGCTCGAATTGCGCCATGACAAACGCCCACATCATCTCGCTCGACTTTCTCGTCCCAATTTCTAGGTGAACGCAGCAGTACTCCACTATTAAACCAAGACCAGTGTCAACAGGTGGTTAGTTGGATAGCGGATAATGCTTCCAGTCAGTTTGGCACCACCACAAATACCCTGTCATCCACACGGTCAAGTGTCAGTAGCCGTGAGACTGGACCGCACATTCCACACCCTGATCCACCTTCCTCCCACCATGACGAGTGCCCGGCCCCAGACATAACTGATCCCACACTTGGACACTCTGAAGAGCTGTTCACTTATCCATTCATAGATTATGGCCTCTTGCCAGCTCCAGTTGAAGTGGTTTATGAGGAGATCATATGTACCGATGCCCAAATATTTGAGCAGCCACGGTCTCACGAAGGCAACAGTGGGAACGTGTCTCAACAAGAGGTGGACAATGATGAGACAATTGCCAGAAAGTCAGGAGGAGGACCAGGGTGCGGAAATGGAAGACGACGTGGTGGATGATCCAGTATCTGACCCAAACTGCAAGGAGGACATGCAGAGTGAGGACAGCTGTGCACAGGGGGAGTTAGGCGTAGCATCACAACAGGCCGGAAGAAGAAGGGTGGTGTCCGCAGGCAGAAGGCAGGCAACCGTTCCCCGAAACAACAACACGAGTGATGTTGCCAGTATAACTTCTAGGTCTTCCTGAGTCTGGCTGTTTTTTAAGGTGTCTGCAGATAATTCTAAAAAGGTCATTTGCAACACCTGTCACGCCAGCATCAGCAGGGTTAGCAAAACTAGCAGCCTGACCACCACCAGCATGATCAGGCACATGGCAGCAAAGCACCCAACTTTGTGGGATGTACAGCAGAGTACAGGAGCATTGTCTGCGGGTGAGACAGCTGCGTCTTCCACTGTTGTGCGTGCAAGCCAAACCCCTGTCCATACTGCAGGCGAAGATGCCTCCTGTCCTTCACCTGTACTTGCACAAGCAGAAGTAGCACCATCATCAGCCACGTCCTTGTCCCAGCGCAGCATTCAGTTATCCATACCCCAATCTTTGGAACGCAGGCGCAAATACGCTGCCAACGCCCCACATGCCACAGTTCTAAATGCACACATTTCGCGACTGCTTGTGCTGGAAATGTTGCCTTTTAGGCTGGTGCAGACGGAAGGATTCCGCAACCTGATGGCGGCGGCTGTCCCACGTTACTCGGTCCCCAGCCGACACTATTTTTCCCGGTGTGCCGTCCCCGCATTACATAAGCACGTGTCACAAAACATCATACGTGCCCTTAACAACGCAGTTTCCAGCAAAGTCCACCTAACCATGGGCACGTGGACAAGTGCTTGCGGGCAGGGCCGGTACATCTCACTGACGGCACACTGAGTTAATATTCTGGAAGCCGGGACCCAGTCTGACCTTGGGATGGAACACGTCCTTCCGACACCGAGGATTGCAGGCCCTAACTCAGTCAGGGTTTCACCCACAGTGTACAGCTCAGGCATGTCATGCTCCTCCTCCTCTTCCTCCACTTAACCTTCCACACCAGTCCCAAGCTGGAAGCACTGCAGCACTGCCTCGGCTAAGCGGCAACAGGCTGTGCTGAAGCTAATATGCATAGGTGACAAACCCCACAACGCTGAAGAGTTGTGGACAGCTCTGAAACACCAGGCAGATCACTGGCTCACGCCGCTGAACCTACAACCAGGCACGGTCGTGTGTGACAATGGCCGGTACCTTGTGGCGGCTCTAAGGCATGTGCTCAACCTCGTGGTTCAGCGGTTTATTAAATTCTACCTGCTCATCAAAGTACGCCGCCTGTGTGCCCATTTCAGAAAGTCACCTACTGCTTCTGCCAGCCTTGCCGGCTTTCAGCGGCGTTTGCAGCTTACGGCTCACAGACTGCTGTGTGATGTCCCCACACGTTGGAATTCCATACTGCACATGTTGGTCAGGATTTGTGAGCAGAAGAGGGCAGTTGTTGAGTACCAGCATCAACTAGGACGTCGGTATACGGTTCAAACTCCACACATAAGACCTCAGGAGTGGACATGGATGTCCGACATATGTACCGTCCTACAAAACTTTGAGGACTCCACCAAGATGGTGAGCGGTGATAATGCCATCATTAGCGTCACCATCCCGCTTCTCTGTCTTCTAAAACGCTCTCTGCTCAAAATCAAAGACGATGCATTGCAGGCGGAGCAAGATGAGTTGTAGCAAGAAACCGTACTGGGTGATTACACACAGCCCAGCCTCATCTCATCCCAACGTGCATTGGAGGACTATGACAAGGAGGAAGAGGAGGATGAAGAAATGGAGCTACTTCCATTCAGAATTGACGGTCATACATGCACAACTGTCAGACCGTCGGTTGAGCGTGGATGGCGAGAGGACAGGGGAGAGGAAGAGGAGGAGGAGGTCAGCATGGCCAGTCATGCTGTTGGTGAGGACCCAGAAGTTTTGACTGTTAACAGTCTGGCGCATATGGCTGACTTTATGTTACGCTGCCTGTGTCGTGACCCTCGTGTTATCAAGATCTTGGCGGACACTCGTTACTGGTTGATGACACTTTTAGACCCACGTTACAAAGAGAACTTTATTTCTCTTATACTCGAAGCGGAGAGGTCTACAAAAATGCTCCAGTACCAGAAGACCATAGTGGCGGAATTATTAAAAAAATCCTCTTCTGAAAACGCTAGCGGCAGAGGTCACGATTCAGTGGACAACCAAGGCGTCCGGCAGAGAGAGGTACAAGTCCAATCCAGCAGAGGTAGGGGAACACACTCAAAGATCTGGGCCCTGAGGTGCGGGGTAGTGTCTCAAGGGATGCAAAGTTTGCAAAGATGCTGAGAATGCCGATCGTACTAAAGTGCTCCTAGACTCCTCTGTGCCTTATAATTATTGGGTATCCAAGCTGGACACATGGCAGGAATTGGCTCTCTATGCCTTAGAAGTCCTGGCCTGCCCTGCCGCTGGCGTTTTGTCAGAGCGTGTTTTTAGTCCCGCAGGTGGAATCATTACAGATAAACGCACCCGCCTGTCAACTGAAAATGCTGACAGGCTGACTTTGGTCAAGATGAACAAGGGTTGGATTGGACCTGACTTCACCACACCACCACCAAATGATAGCGGAATTAAAATTTTGTGCCGGTAGATTCCAATGCACCTCTGCACACCCACACATCGGTACACACTTCATGTGTTTGGCTACTTGCTGTACTGCTCCCCCTTCTCCTCACCCGCCACCATCATATAATCAGTGTGACCGTGGTTCATGATGCCACAAAACCATAATTTTTTTACATCATATTTATGATAATGATGCACCTAACCGTTCAAAAGTTAGGCATTAGTTTCATGTATACCCCCCAGGGGTAGATGTTTTAGTCCATGCTTCCAGAATGGGCATTACAAGTACAGGAGACCCGCTCCTTTGTAATGGGAACAATTTTTAGAGGCTCTCCTCCATGGTTCTTCCCAGGGGCATCACAATGCCTCCCAATTTTTGGCTTCCCTGCCTAGGGCAATCCTACAAAAGGACCCACTTACTTAAAATGGGCACATCATTTAAAAAGGCTTTCATGCACGTCTCTATCCAGGGGCATTGAAGTGCAGCACAATTTTTGGCTTCCATGCCTAGGGCAATACTAAAAAAGACACACTTGCTTACAATGGGTACATTTTTTAAAAAGGCCCTCATGCACGCCTCTATGCAGGGGCATCTTGGTGCCTCCAAACCTTTGGCTTCCCTGCCTAGTGCAATACTAAAAAAGACACACTTGCTTACAATGGGCACTTTTTTGAAAAGGCCCTCATGCACGCCTCTATGCAGGGGCATCTTGGTGCCTCCAAACCTTTGGCTTCCCTGCCTAGTGCAATACTAAAAAAGACACACTTGCTTACAATGGGCACATTTTTGGAAAAGGCCCTCATGCACGTCTCTATCCAGGGGCATTGAAGTGCCTCCCAATTTTTGACTTCCCTGCCTAGGGCAATGCTACAAAACACACACTTCCTTACAATGGGCACATTATTTAAAGAGGCCCTCATGCACGTCTTTATCCAGGGGCATCACAGTGCCACACAATTTTTGTCTGCATGAGAGCAGTACTTAGGAGTGGGGATCAGGAAGGGACTGATATGAATGGAGTGAACCGATTGTGTCTAAGGCTGGGGTCACAGTAGCATTTTTCACATGCGTTTTTGGAGACCTGCGTTTTCAAAAACGCATGTAAAAAACGCACCCATAGGCCCCCATGTTAAAAAACGCATGCCCTAATAGCCAAAAAGCATGTGTGACTGTCCCATGCGTTTTTGGAGCACATCCAAAAACGCATGCGTTTTTTAACAAGGGGCCTTATGGAAAACGCATGCAAAAACGCATGTACAATTAGTGCCATTCAAAAACGCATGCGTTTCCCATAGGAGCCCATGTTAAAAAAACGCATGCGTTTCCAAAAACGAATGCGTTTTTTTTAACATGGGCTCCTATGGGAAACGCATGCGTTTTTGAATGGCACTAAAAGGTACTAACTGTACATGCGTTTTTGCATGCGTTTCCCATAGGAACCCATGTTATAAAAACGCATGCGTTTTCTCAAAAAAATACTACAAGCACTATTTTTAGGTGCACATTCAAAAACGCAGGGAGCCATCACACACCTTACAAAACTCATGCTGACATGAAAAAACGCATGAGTTTTGTTAAATCACAAAAAAAAACACATGTCAACTGTGACCACAGCCTCAGAGCAGTAGATATGAGACATGGAAGCAGATAGCACAAAAATGATGCAAATACAAACAGTGAACACATTTTGCAGCACAAGTGAACAAGTTAAATGTCTGTTTGTTTGTCTGGCATGACTTACCCGTTTCCTGCCCAGTATAACTGCATATTGCACTTCTTAAAATCTGCACTTATCTAAATGTGCACATCATATGCTGCTCCTGCATCACATGCTACCCCTAGGCTATGTCTAAATTTATAGGGGGACTTGTGCTTAGATCAGGGTGTCACGCTGGACAAGGGAATGTCCGACAACCAACCATGTATGACAGCTAAGCACGGACCAACGATGTCCAGTGCGTTAGACAGAACAACAGACAGGGAGACACCAGGGGGATAAATATAGTGGAGTGACCTGCTCATAGGAAATGGGGGAGAGGTGACCTCCTGCACTCACCTGCGGTTGTGTCCTGATCTCCCTACAGTCCCTATACGAGTTATTTCAACTCGTCACCGACCAGGATACCTAGCGCCCTCGCTGGTCCTGATGTTAGCCCTCACTAGGGAATGGCAGGTGGGAATACTTGTCCACAACCACTGCACTATAGGAGACACGAGGGAAAGGGAAGACAAGGAACTGCTTGCAGCATTTCCCTGTGCGCCCGGGATAAGCGGTGACTATGCAGGCTGCTGTCTGAACTGGTTACCACTATACAGATCGGGTAACCAGGGACAGCGTCTGCTGGAAGCGGCCGCGTACATGCACCTGCGCTTCTCTGCCAGAATCTAAGTATTTAGCGCAAGAAGCGCTAAATACTGAAGCGCAGGTGTGTGGACAATGCCTACATCTGTAATTTTTGTTTCCTGAAGAAGGGGGCTCGCACCCCCGAAACACTTTTAAAATAAAAAGTCACCATCAAATTTTCCGAAGTTTTGGAAGTGAATTGTTTTCCCCAGACAGGAGCACGGTTTGGATACCCTTTTCATCTCTTTTCTTTTTTTGATGTTCATCTTGGTGTTGGGAGAACTGCTGCAGGCCGTCATCGAGATTAATTTCCACATACTGTTTGTGTTTGGTGTGGTTGTGACCCTCACAACCTGAAAAAGGTAAGTAAAACCTGTTTTTTGTTCTCCACCTGTTCACACAGGTATACCCTATTTGCGCTTTCTCTTTTCCAGACAATGCATTTCTATAGCACAGAAAGATAGGTGAATCACAGCACAATCACCGCATATGAATTATGGCCACTTTACACGTCCCGATATCGGCGTCCAACTCCGACCAAAAGTCACGTGGTTCGTGTGTTGGCCCCGATATCGTTTGTGCATTGTATGGTGTAAATGACCAATTCGATGCACGAACGATGCCAAAATGATATCGGGGATCAAATGAGCCTGCTCTCCAACGGCCCGAAATTGGATGGAGGTTGTGGCCGGATCGTGCTGTGTAAAAGCCCAACTACGATGTGGAGTACAACTTCCCCTATTGGCCAGGGTTACATCTCCGTTTTGACCCTAGCCTGCCGGATTCCGGTTTTAATTTAGAACTTTTTCCAGCACCGCATTGCGTTACCGCTATGCGGTGCTGGAAAACGCAGTCCTTAGTTACCGTATGTTTACCTTCACTACCTGTCACACAGGCAGCTGCTCGGAGTGCGCTTTACAGCGCCGCACAGGAAATGTTGCAGACAATGTTTCCTGTGCGGCGCTGTAAAGCGCACTCCGAGCAGCTGCCTGTGTGACAGATAGTGAAGGTAAACATAGGGTAAGCGCTAAGGGCAGCGTTTTCCAGCACCGCATAGCGGTAACGCAATGTGGTGCTGGAAAAAGTTCTAAATTAAAACCGGAATCCGGCAGGCTAGGGTCAAAACGGAGATGTGACCCTGGCCATTCTCTCCCATGTTAAATGGTCGTTCCTGGGTCGCCCGTACAAGAGGCGTACACATTGTAGTGGCGTTGCCTGCCGATATCGCGCTGTGTAACATCTCCTATGTGATCTTGGAATTCTGCCCAGGAAAAGCGCACTCCACCGGCATTGTATCCAATATCGGACCGACGTTGGGACGTGTAAAGTGGCCATTAATGGGATGAGATGAAATATTATATACTTGTATGGAAAGATGAAATGAGAAGACTGTTAGATCCATGCCTGGTATAACTGCATATTGGACTTCTTAAAATCTGCACTTATTTTAATCTGCACATCATATGCTGGCTATGTGCTGATGGTTGTGGCCAGGATAGAACTATTTGAAATACAGCTATGTGGTTTCGATATGTGATGTATCATATTTATATGGGTCCGTTGTACCAACTTTGGGTTAGACAGATCAAATTGATATCTGGTCTCCCTGGTATACACATGCAATTTTGGACTTGGACCCATTATATTGTGATGTACTAAGTTCATTGTAACATGCTACATACATGTAATCATATATTTATACTATGACTGCCAATGTAATATTGATATGAATCATGAAACTGTTGTTTAAGCAATAGACCATCTGTTTTAATTCCATTGTGTGTTGTGGGGTCCCCCCTACATTTTATTCTAACTTCTTTGTCACTTATTGGATGCTTATTGAATAAAATTGTACTTTTAGGGCCGCTTTACACACACCAACTTCTGTGTCCAACTTCTGAACAGATCTCTGGTTGCAGTGAAATCATGGACACATTGTTCCATTTTGTGGCTGTGTACAAATGTAACAATGTGTCCATGATTTCACTGCAACCAGAGATCTGTTCAGAAGTTGGACACAGAAGTTGGTGTGTGTAAAGCGGCCCTAACTGCAACTTAGGCTGGGGTCACACTTGGCATGTGTTTTTGCATGCGTTTTTGCATTTCAGCATGCGTTTTTTAAGGTGTGTGATGGCACCCTGCATTTTTGCATGCATTTTTAAAACATCACCAAAAAATAGTGCATGCACAATTTTTTGGTGCTGTTTTAAAAACGCATGTGTTTTTTAACATGGGCCCCTATGGAAAACGCATGTGTTTTTTATAAAAACGCATGCATTTTTGGATGGTACTAATAAACCATGCGTTTTTGCATGCGTTTTTGATGTCAGCTAATCACATAATTGCAAAAACGCACACAAAAACGCATGGTACTGTCACACATGCGTTTTTTGCTATTAACACATGCGTTTTTGCTATTAGGGCATGCGTTTTTTAACATGGGGGCCTATGGGTGCGTTTTTACATGCTTTTTTTAAAACGCAGGTCTCCAAAAAAGCATTTTTTAAACTTTTTTAAAAGCGCAAGTGTGACCCCAGCCTTACTCTATGGTCTTCTCCTATTGTTGATAGTTCTGAATGGACTGGACGCAAACAAACCCCTGATGAGTGATATTGATCACCAGGGGTAGAAAGGTTTTTGATGCCACATATGGATCTCATAATAATATCCTTATTTTAGATACAGAGGTAAGAAAATCTCACAGCACCCATCAGCCAGCTATATCTCTAATTGCTTTGTGGGAAGAAAGAACACATAAAGCACCCAAACTCCGAACCCAAAGAGGCTTGTTTAACATTGGAAAGTTTGTCGACCCGCAACAAGCCGCTAACGGTTTACTCATCTCTATTAAAGAACACAATAAAACTCCCATGATAGAATAAATTAGTTAAATTGCTAAGGGAAGGGTTTGTAAAACTACAAGGCTGGTTTTTTCTTGCAAAGCGACATGGAATATTCATCAGTTTTTTCAAATATTCAGCATGTTATCTCCAGGGTTATTGTTTTGGCAGCTTGACAAAACTCATGTCCATGTTATTCCCACCTGGCTTTTGGTAGGGAAAGCTATGGTTGTTATGATGTGGTTTTATACTGCAGGCATTTGGAAGAGCTCAACAACATACAATATTCAAATAACAAGAAAAATATTCCAATAACAAGAAAAAAGACAGCATTGCAGGAGAATCAGTCATGGTGAAATAATATAAAATACAACAGAAACAGAAAAGATAAAATTCCACCCAGTGCAAGGTCAGTGTTGATGAAGAATTCTACCCAACAAGTATAACACAAGAGATCCACCCTAGTGAGCTACTCTTTAAGGTCTTTGTATTTTACTCAGTAAAATGAATTCATTCATATATTTAATGTATTCATTTAATCATCAATTAACACACATATACCTAAGGTGGCCGTCACATGCTACAATATCGTGAGCGATATTGTAAGCGATCATGTGCACGCGCGATCGTAACGATATCGCTCACATCGCTGGTGAGATGTCACACAGACAGACTCACCAGCAATGTGGAGCAGCGAGATCGCTGGTAACCATGGTACACATCGGGTTACTAGGCGCCGCGCGGCGCTTAGTAACCCGACGTTTACCATAGATACCATCTCCCAGCATAGGCTCTGCCGCTGGGAGATCGTTCATCGTGGTGTCATACACCACGATGAAGCAGATTGAACAAGCGTTTATCGCTTGATATGAGCTCCGGCTCCCATATCTGCGATGTCCCAATCAAGCGATATTACATTGTAAAATCGCTTGATCGCACGCAGCGATGCACAAACGATATCGCTTAAGCGATCAAAAAGCAGATCGCTTAAACGATACCGTTAGCAATATTGAACCGTGTGACGGCCGCCTAATACTTGCATTCTTTATGTGTTGATTAGGCTAGGTTCAGACTTAGTTTAGGACCCATGTTTCCAGGCAGCTCTAAACTGGACAGCGTTAACAGCAAGCGCTGCTTGGAAACGGGGCCCCATAGAAACCTGTTGTGTACCTTAGTAGCAGCCGCACACAGAGCTGCAGGATGGCCCCTTTTCCTCAGTGCACAGGAAAACACTGCAGGCAGCGTTTCCTGCACATTTGTTAAAAGCGCACCTCCTGCAGCTCTGTGTGCAGCTGCAACTAAGGTACACAACAGGTTTCTATGGGGCCCCGTTTCCAAGCAGCGCTTGCCGTTAACGCTGCCCGGTATTAGCGCTGCCTGGAAACGTGGGTCCAAAACCAAGTCTGACCCTAGCCATTTAGTGCATAATATTTTGGGGATTATCTGAAGACAATTTTAACTGTTGAGCAAATAAAGAAGCAAAGCTCTCACCTTCTACCAATGGTGAAGTGATGCAATGTCCACTAATCATCAGTTAGAACGGATCCAGCAGCAATTAGTGATGGGCGACTCCTAAATTACTCGGAATCGCTTGACTCTAGCGAGTCCGAGCACAGGACTCGTTACTCGTTGCGAGTCTAGCGAGTCCAATGTTAATGAATGGGGAAGCGAGTAATAGCGAGTAGTGTGAGATTTACAAATCGCAGATGTGTCTCGGAAGCTTCAGCCTTAAGCAATCCTAGTTTTGCCATTTATTTGCATTGGACTCGTTTACTTTGCAAGTAATCACTGGGAAACTCGCACAGATAAGAGTCATGTCTGCTCTGTGTGCTGGCTGCCACAGCTCCAGGGTCCTAGAGCCCGCCTGCTGCCTGATGTAGCAGAGCTGAGATTGTTCTCAGTCTGCTCATTCCCTGTGTACAGACATGAATGTCTGTGCACAGAGATGATGTAGCAGAGCTGAGATTGTTCTCAGTCTGCTCATTCCCTGTGCATAGACATCTATATCTATGCACAGGGGATGTAGCAGAGAGGATATCGCGTTTTGGACTGCGTCGAACGGAAGAGGATTTTTTTAATTAAAGATGGAGTCCCTAATGGCTTTTTTTTTTATTTCTAATAAAAAATTTTCTCTGTGTTGTTTTTTTTAAAACAATTTAATAGAAATTCATGGCAGGCATGTCTAATATTGGCGTGACCGCCATAAATTTCGGGCTTAGGGCCAGCTGATAATACAAAGCTGGCCCTAACCTCTTTATTACCCAGCGTGCCACCGCCACCAGGGCCGCTGGAAGAGCGGGGTTCAGCGCCAGAGGATGGCGCTTCAATGAACGCGCCATCTTCTGGGGCGGCTGCGGGCTCCAATTTGCAGCGGGGGGTGCCCAGAAAGCTTGGGCATCCCTGCGCTGCGGATTCCAGCCCCCAGCTGCTTAGCTGTACCTGGCTAGACATAGAAATTGCGCGGAGCCCCACGCTTTTTTTTTTTAATTATTTCATGAAATTCTGAGACTCTGGCTCTGAGGGTGAGACTCTGAATCTGGCTCTGAGGGTGAGACTCTGAATCTGAGACTCTGACTCTGAGACTCTGACCCTGACTCTGAGACTCTGACTCTGAGACTCTGACTCTGAGACTCTGACTCTGAGACTCTGACTCTGACTCTGGCTCTGAGGGTGAGACTCTGAATCTGGCTCTGAGGGTGAGACTCTGAATCTGGCTCTGAGGGTGAGACTCTGAATCTGAGACTCTGACTCTGAGACTCTGACTCTGGCTCTGAGGGTGAGACTCTGAATCTGGCTCTGAGGGTGAGACTCTGAATCTGGCTCTGAGGGTGAGACTCTGAATCTGGCTCTGAGGGTGAGACTCTGAATCTGAGACTCTGACTCTGAGACTCTGACTCTGACTCTGAGACTCTGACTCTGAGACTCTGACTCTGAGACTCTGAGACTCTGAGACTCTGAGTCTGACTCTGAGACTCTGACTCTGAGACTCTGACTCTGAGACTCTGACTCTGAGACTTTGACTCTGAGACTCTGACAGCTGGACTCGGCTCGCAAAGAAACAGCAGTTATTTGCGAGTTTCCCTGCTATCACTGGCACAGTAGCCGAGTCTAATGCAAACAATGGCAATCCTAGTTTTGTCAGCATTTGCCATTGATTTGCATTGGACTCGTGCGAGTAATCGCTGGGAAACTCGCAGAGTACCGAGTCCTGCGAGTCCCTTACTACTCGCCGAATAACGAGTCCTAGCGAGTAGATTCGCCCATCCCTACCAGCAATCCATTTTCAAAAAAATTTTGTAGACAAAACTTTTTTGTCAGTTTTGAAAAAATAGATTTTTACAGGATCCGTTTTTTAAACATGGAAGTCTATGGAAATGGTTCTGTTAATGGATTGGTATTTACTGTATATTCCATTTGAAGCTGATCCAGTAATCAAAAAAATTGGTTCTTTACAAATGAAAGAAAAATGGATGAATCCTGACCAGTGAGTCCTGACAGTGTGCAGTTCGCACTTTGAGAATTCAGACATCTGTAGTCACTCTATGGGACAAAGGCTAGGGTCAGACTTGGTTTATGACCCACGTTTCCAGTCAGTGCTAATACCGGACAGCGTTAACAGCAAACGCTGCCTGGAAACGGGGTCCCATAGAAACTTGTTGTGTACCTTAGTTGCAGCTGTACACAGAGCTGTAGGAGGTGCACTTAAGCTGAGCGCACAGGAAATGCTGCCTGCAGCGTGTCTGTGGTTTCCTGTTTCAGAGCCGCCAGGTTTCCACTAACAGTGCCCCCACAACACTGACTTGTTGCTTTTTATACCTGTATCATAACAGGTCAGTTTCAGCACATAATACACTGTGTTCCAAATTATTATGCAAATTGTTTTTTTTTGTCATGAATAGTTTTTATTGAAAACATAACAGGTAGACAAGAATCACCTGGTGATGGAAAAACACCATCATCCAACATATCATGGAATAAGGGGGGAGGAAAGGGTGGGGAAAGCAAGGGGAAGTGGGGGAAGGACGGGGTGGGAGAGGGGGAAGGCTGGAGGGGACACAGAAAGAGATAGAGAGCAAAGAAGAGGAAAAAGTGAAATGGAAGGTATAGTAAAAAGAAGAAGAGAAGATGAGCGTGGAATGGGCCAGAAGAGGGGGAGGAGGGGGGATGGTCCCCCACCACCGTCCGCTGCTCGGAGAGATCTACACGGGTCACTGAGGGAGGGGCAAAGCCAGGGGGTGAGATGCCCAGCACTTTTATGCCTCCCGAACGTAGCGTCTGGGGGATGAGTCCATAGCAAGGTAATATTCATATGCGAAGATCAAGTTAATCTTAGCCGTGAGGTCGCTCATCGCTGGAGGAGAAGCTGCCTTCCAAGCAATGAGGACATAGGTTACGAGGTGTCAAGGCACTGGCGGGAGAGCCTCCAGGACCACGTGGAGAACAACCATCTGAGGGGTAATAGGGACTCTCGTATCTAGAATGGACCCTATAAGGCCCTCCACGAGTGTCCAGAATTGTGTAATTCTGGGACGGAACCACCAGATATGCGCCAAGGTCCCCCTGTGGCCACAGAGCCTGCAACACAAAGGTGAAGTCGCTTTGTTAAAGCTCGCAAGTTTAGTTGGGGTAATTTACCATCTCAATTGCGTCTTTTCCAAGTGTTCCAAGTGGTTAATGCATTTAGTTGCTCCCAGCACACACCTGGCGGCTCCCCCCACTCGTCCTCATCTGCAGAGAAGCCGAAATCCCTCTCCCAACACCGACAGTAAGGAAGGACAGAGGTACCATCCACCTCCAAACGACCCGCGTATAATGTGGATAACCCCTTTGATACCCTCAGGTCCGCCAGGAGGAAGGCCCGCAAAGGCGAGGGCCAAGAGGCTGGTCCACCCAACCTGGACCCCTCCCTGGACAAAAAGTGATGTACTAAGTTCATTGTAACATGCTACATACATGTAATCATATAATTATACTATGACTGCCAATGTAATATTGATATGAATCATGAAACTGTTGTTTAAGCAATAGACCTTCTGTTTTAATTCCATTGTGTGTTGTGGGGTCCCCCCTACATTTTATTCTAACTTCTTTGTCACTTATTGGATGCTTATTGAATAAAATTGTACTTTTAGGGCCGCTTTACACACACCAACTTCTGTGTCCAACTTCTGAACAGATCTCTGGTTGCAGTGAAATCATGGACACATTGTTCCATTTTGTGGCTGTGTACAAATGTAACAATGTGTCCATGATTTCACTGCAACCAGAGATCTGTTCAGAAGTTGGACACAGAAGTTGGTGTGTGTAAAGCGGCCCTAACTGCAACTTAGGCTGGGGTCACACTTGGCATGTGTTTTTGCATGCGTTTTTGCATTTCAGCATGCGTTTTTTA
This sequence comes from Allobates femoralis, assembly GCA_033576535.1. NCBI lineage: Eukaryota > Metazoa > Chordata > Amphibia > Anura > Aromobatidae > Allobates > Allobates femoralis. Next base: position 56,070,646 of record JARQOC010000007.1, read on the forward strand.
AGGTGTGTGATGGCACCCTGCATTTTTGCATGCATTTTTAAAACATCACCAAAAAATAGTGCATGCACAATTTTTTGGTGCTGTTTTAAAAACGCATGTGTTTTTTAACATGGGCCCCTATGGAAAACGCATGTGTTTTTTATAAAAACGCATGCATTTTTGGATGGTACTAATAAACCATGCGTTTTTGCATGCGTTTTTGATGTCAGCTAATCACATAATTGCAAAAACGCACACAAAAACGCATGGTACTGTCACACATGCGTTTTTTGCTATTAACACATGCGTTTTTGCTATTAGGGCATGCGTTTTTTAACATGGGGGCCTATGGGTGCGTTTTTACATGCTTTTTTTAAAACGCAGGTCTCCAAAAAAGCATTTTTTAAACTTTTTTAAAAGCGCAAGTGTGACCCCAGCCTTACTCTATGGTCTTCTCCTATTGTTGATAGTTCTGAATGGACTGGACGCAAACAAACCCCTGATGAGTGATATTGATCACCAGGGGTAGAAAGGTTTTTGATGCCACATATGGATCTCATAATAATATCCTTATTTTAGATACAGAGGTAAGAAAATCTCACAGCACCCATCAGCCAGCTATATCTCTAATTGCTTTGTGGGAAGAAAGAACACATAAAGCACCCAAACTCCGAACCCAAAGAGGCTTGTTTAACATTGGAAAGTTTGTCGACCCGCAACAAGCCGCTAACGGTTTACTCATCTCTATTAAAGAACACAATAAAACTCCCATGATAGAATAAATTAGTTAAATTGCTAAGGGAAGGGTTTTTAAAACTACAAGGCTGGTTTTTTCTTGCAAAGCGACATGGAATATTCATCAGTTTTTTCAAATATTCAGCATGTTATCTCCAGGGTTATTGTTTTGGCAGCTTGACAAAACTCATGTCCATGTTATTCCCACCTGGCTTTTGGTAGGGAAAGCTATGGTTGTTATGATGTGGTTTTATACTGCAGGCATTTGGAAGAGCTCAACAACATACAATATTCAAATAACAAGAAAAATATTCCAATAACAAGAAAAAAGACAGCATTGCAGGAGAATCAGTCATGGTGAAATAATATAAAATACAACAGAAACAGAAAAGATAAAATTCCACCCAGTGCAAGGTCAGTGTTGATGAAGAATTCTACCCAACAAGTATAACACAAGAGATCCACCCAAGTGAGCTACTCTTTAAGGTCTTTGTATTTTACTCAGTAAAATGAATTCATTCATATATTTAATGTATTCATTTAATCATCAATTAACACACATATACCTAAGGTGGCCGTCACATGCTACAATATCGTGAGCGATATTGTAAGCGATCATGTGCACGCGCGATCGTAACGATATCGCTCACATCGCTGGTGAGATGTCACACAGACAGACTCACCAGCAATGTGGAGCAGCGAGATCGCTGGTAACCATGGTACACATCGGGTTACTAGGCGCCGCGCGGCGCTTAGTAACCCGACGTTTACCATAGATACCATCTCCCAGCATAGGCTCTGCCACTGGGAGATCGTTCATCGTGGTGTCATACACCACGATGAAGCAGATTGAACAAGCGTTTATCGCTTGATATGAGCTCCGGCTCCCATATCTGCGATGTCCCAATCAAGCGATATTACATTGTAAAATCGCTTGATCGCACGCAGCGATGCACAAACGATATCGCTTAAGCGATCAAAAAGCAGATCGCTTAAACGATACCGTTAGCAATATTGAACCGTGTGACGGCCGCCTAATACTTGCATTCTTTATGTGTTGATTAGGCTAGGTTCAGACTTAGTTTAGGACCCATGTTTCCAGGCAGCTCTAAACTGGACAGCGTTAACAGCAAGCGCTGCTTGGAAACGGGGCCCCATAGAAACCTGTTGTGTACCTTAGTAGCAGCCGCACACAGAGCTGCAGGATGGCCCCTTTTCCTCAGTGCACAGGAAAACACTGCAGGCAGCGTTTCCTGCACATTTGTTAAAAGCGCACCTCCTGCAGCTCTGTGTGCAGCTGCAACTAAGGTACACAACAGGTTTCTATGGGGCCCCGTTTCCAAGCAGCGCTTGCCGTTAACGCTGCCCGGTATTAGCGCTGCCTGGAAACGTGGGTCCAAAACCAAGTCTGACCCTAGCCATTTAGTGCATAATATTTTGGGGATTATCTGAAGACAATTTTAACTGTTGAGCAAATAAAGAAGCAAAGCTCTCACCTTCTACCAATGGTGAAGTGATGCAATGTCCACTAATCATCAGTTAGAACGGATCCAGCAGCAATTAGTGATGGGCGAATCCTAAATTACTCGGAATCGCTTGACTCTAGCGAGTCCGAGCACAGGACTCGTTACTCGTTGCGAGTCTAGCGAGTCCAATGTTAATGAATGGGGAAGCGAGTAATAGCGAGTAGTGTGAGATTTACAAATCGCAGATGTGTCTCGGAAGCTTCAGCCTTAAGCAATCCTAGTTTTGCCATTTATTTGCATTGGACTCGTTTACTTTGCAAGTAATCACTGGGAAACTCGCACAGATAAGAGTCATGTCTGCTCTGTGTGCTGGCTGCCACAGCTCCAGGGTCCTAGAGCCCGCCTGCTGCCTGATGTAGCAGAGCTGAGATTGTTCTCAGTCTGCTCATTCCCTGTGTACAGACATGAATGTCTGTGCACAGAGATGATGTAGCAGAGCTGAGATTGTTCTCAGTCTGCTCATTCCCTGTGCATAGACATCTATATCTATGCACAGGGGATGTAGCAGAGAGGATATCGCGTTTTGGACTGCGTCGAACGGAAGAGGATTTTTTTAATTAAAGATGGAGTCCCTAATGGCTTTTTTTTTTATTTCTAATAAAAAATTTTCTCTGTGTTGTTTTTTTTAAAACAATTTAATAGAAATTCATGGCAGGCATGTCTAATATTGGCGTGACCGCCATAAATTTCGGGCTTAGGGCCAGCTGATAATACAAAGCTGGCCCTAACCTCTTTATTACCCAGCGTGCCACCGCCACCAGGGCCGCTGGAAGAGCGGGGTTCAGCGCCAGAGGATGGCGCTTCAATGAACGCGCCATCTTCTGGGGCGGCTGCGGGCTGCAATTTGCAGCGGGGGGTGCCCAGAAAGCTTGGGCATCCCTGCGCTGCGGATTCCAGCCCCCAGCTGCTTAGCTGTACCTGGCTAGACATAGAAATTGCGCGGAGCCCCACGCTTTTTTTTAAATTATTTCATGAAATTCTGAGACTCTGGCTCTGAGGGTGAGACTCTGAATCTGGCTCTGAGGGTGAGACTCTGAATCTGAGACTCTGACTCTGAGACTCTGACCCTGACTCTGAGACTCTGACTCTGAGACTCTGACTCTGAGACTCTGACTCTGAGACTCTGACTCTGGCTCTGAGGGTGAGACTCTGAATCTGGCTCTGAGGGTGAGACTCTGAATCTGGCTCTGAGGGTGAGACTCTGAATCTGAGACTCTGACTCTGAGACTCTGACTCTGGCTCTGAGGGTGAGACTCTGAATCTGGCTCTGAGGGTGAGACTCTGAATCTGGCTCTGAGGGTGAGACTCTGAATCTGAGACTCTGACTCTGAGACTCTGACTCTGAGACTCTGAGACTCTGACTCTGAGACTCTGAGTCTGACTCTGAGACTCTGACTCTGAGACTCTGACTCTGAGACTCTGACTCTGAGACTCTGACTCTGAGACTCTGACTCTGAGACTCTGACAGCTGGACTCGGCTCGCAAAGAAACAGCAGTTATTTGCGAGTTTCCCTGCTATCACTGGCACAGTAGCCGAGTCTAATGCAAACAATGGCAATCCTAGTTTTGTCAGCATTTGCCATTGATTTGCATTGGACTCGTGCGAGTAATCGCTGGGAAACTCGCAGAGTACCGAGTCCTGCGAGTCCCTTACTACTCGCCGAATAACGAGTCCTAGCGAGTAGATTCGCCCATCCCTACCAGCAATCCATTTTCAAAAAAATTTTGTAGACAAAACTTTTTTGTCAGTTTTGAAAAAATAGATTTTTACAGGATCCGTTTTTTAAACATGGAAGTCTATGGAAATGGTTCTGTTAATGGATTGGTATTTACTGTATATTCCATTTGAAGCTGATCCAGTAATCAAAAAAATTGGTTCTTTAGAAATGAAAGAAAAATGGATGAATCCTGACCAGTGAGTCCTGACAGTGTGCAGTTCGCACTTTGAGAATTCAGACATCTGTAGTCACTCTATGGGACAAAGGCTAGGGTCAGACTTGGTTTATGACCCACGTTTCCAGTCAGTGCTAATACCGGACAGCGTTAACAGCAAACGCTGCCTGGAAACGGGGTCCCATAGAAACTTGTTGTGTACCTTAGTTGCAGCTGTACACAGAGCTGTAGGAGGTGCACTTAAGCTGAGCGCACAGGAAATGCTGCCTGCAGCGTGTCTGTGGTTTCCTGTTTCAGAGCCGCCAGGTTTCCACTAACAGTGCCCCCACAACACTGACTTGTTGCTTTTTATACCTGTATCATAACAGGTCAGTTTCAGCACATAATACACTGTGTTCCAAATTATTATGCAAATTGTTTTTTTTTTGTCATGAATAGTTTTTATTGAAAACATAACAGGTAGACAAGAATCACCTGGTGATGGAAAAACACCATCATCCAACATATCATGGAATAAGGGGGGAGGAAAGGGTGGGGAAAGCAAGGGGAAGTGGGGGAAGGACGGGGTGGGAGAGGGGGGAAGGCTGGAGGGGACACAGAAAGAGATAGAGAGCAAAGAAGAGGAAAAAGTGAAATGGAAGGTATAGTAAAAGAAGAAGAGAAGATGAGCGTGGAATGGGCCAGAAGAGGGGGAGGAGGGGGGGTGGTCCCCCACCACCGTCCGCTGCTCGGAGAGATCTACACGGGTCACTGAGGGAGGGGCAAAGCCAGGGGGTGAGATGCCCAGCACTTTTATGCCTCCCGAACGTAGCGTCTGGGGATCAAGTTAATCTTAGCCGTGAGGTCGCTCATCGCTGGAGGAGAAGCTGCCTTCCAAGCAATGAGGACATAGGTTACGAGGTGTCAAGGCACTGGCGGGAGAGCCTCCAGGACCACGTGGAGAACAACCATCTGAGGGGTAATAGGGACTCTCGTATCTAGAATGGACCCTATAAGGCCCTCCACGAGTGTCCAGAATTGTGTAATTCTGGGACGGAACCACCAGATATGCGCCAAGGTCCCCCTGTGGCCACAGAGCCTGCAACACAAAGGTGAAGTCGCTTTGTTAAAGCTCGCAAGTTTAGTTGGGGTAATTTACCATCTCAATTGCGTCTTTTCCAAGTGTTCCAAGTGGTTAATGCATTTAGTTGCTCCCAGCACACACCTGGCGGCTCCCCCCACTCGTCCTCATCTGCAGAGAAGCCGAAATCCCTCTCCCAACACCGACAGTAAGGAAGGACAGAGGTACCATCCACCTCCAAACGACCCGCGTATAATGTGGATAACCCCTTTGATACCCTCAGGTCCGCCAGGAGGAAGGCCCGCAAAGGCGAGGGCCAAGAGGCTGGTCCACCCAACCTGGACCCCTCCCTGGACAAAAAGTGAGACACCTGGCAGAGCTGAAAGAACGTGCATCCCAGACACGAGTGTCTCGCGACAAGCTCTTCGAGCAAGAGCAAACGCTTACCATTTGTCAAATCTGCCAGGGACTCCAGACCCTGGTCCTTCCATGGTGTCACGTTCAGTGACGGGATATGGAGCCTAAGTGCCTCGACGGGAATTGCCTCAGGTGGGAATCTGATCCATTTGCTCGGAGCACGTCTCCAGGCGAGAACCAGAGCCCCAATTGTAGCCAGGCCCCATGGGAACTGTACCGGGCCAAATGTCTCTGCGGATAAAAGGCAACGCAGGGAGCCCCTTCGCACCACACAGGATTCAATTTGATACCAACATGCGTCCACCTCCCCAGTCCACCACCCCTTCGCCACCTCCAGTAGGGATGCTCTGTAATATGACATCACGTCCGGGACCCCCATACCCCCACGTGTTAGCTTCAGGTACATAACCCTCCGATTTACTTGCGGTCGTTTAGTAGCCCAGATAAACCGATTGGTGTGGGTCTGGAGTCGAGCTAGAAGGCGTGAGGAGAAGAACAGTGGTAAACATCTAAATAAATAAAGTAGTCTGAGGAGCCACATCATTCTAAAGGCCAGAATCCTCGCCACCCATGAGAGTGGGAGGGTGGCCTGGGCATCCGTTGCCTTGCACAGAGCCGTTAACAGAGGGTCTGCATTACGTTTCACCATCTCTGTAAAGGGACAGAGAGTAATTCCCAAATACGAGATGCCCTCTGGGGACCAGCGGAAGGGGAGGGAATGCGATAGATCATCAACGTCAGTCTGCGAGACTTTGACATGGAAAACGACAGACTTCGAGGAGTTAAGTTTATAATATGACACCCGCAAAGACTTTGAGCAGTTCCAGCACCTTTGGGAGTAATGACCGGGGATACGTGCACGTGATGATGATATCATCTGCGTACAAGCCTATGATGTGTGCTCTGTCTCCCACCCGAATCCCCTGATGAGAGGTTTAGCCCGGATGTACGCATTAAGTGGCTCAATAGTAAGGGCGCATATCAGGGGAGACAGGGGGCAGCCCTGTCTCGTCCAGTTCGTTATCTTAAAAGACGTCGAGAGGAACCCAGAAGAGGACACTCTGGCGGAGGGGTTGCAATAGAGTCCGAGGATTGCAGAAAGAAAGGGACCATCAAGTCCAAATTTCCTCAGGACCTCCACGCGATAGCCTATCAAACACCTTTTCGCCGTCAAGCGAGAGGAATACACTGGGGTCACTCCTTCCCTTCGCCTGATCAATGAGGTTTATCGTTCTTCTGGTCCCATCTCTGGCCTGTCTTTGAGACACAAAGCTCACATGATCCAGACCGACCAACCGGGGAATCACCTCTGAGAGTCTCGTCGCCAGTAGTTTGGCGTAGATCTTCAAGTCTGTGTTCAGCAGGGAGATGGGTAGCTTTCCGGTAACTCTGGATCCTTCCCGGGTTTGGGAATGGTCGTCACGGTAGCCTCCAAGGACTCCATGGAGATAGAGCCCTCCGATCTACAGCTGCTGAACAGTCTCAACAGATACAGGGCCAGGGTGGTTCCAAATGCCTTATAGTATTCATTGATGAAACCATCCGGGCCGGGCGCTGAGTCACTTTTCAGCAAAGCGATGATTTTAGTGACTTCTGGGAGGGTGAAAGGTTGGTTTAGGGATTCAAGCCAATCGGGTGAGAGAGAGGGAAGGTCCAGTTATGACAGAAAATCGCGAAACAAGTCCACTGAAGGTTGTGAGGTCTGAGGGTCATGTCTCAAGTAATAAAGTTTAGGGTAATACGAAGAGAATATTTCCACCATTTGTCTCGGGTCTCTTACCAGTCTCCCCGCCCCGTCACGTATAGATGTAATCATGTTGCGGGGCGCGTGCGCCCCCAGTCTCCTAACCAAGAGTCTGCCTGCTCTGTCACCCATAGCATAGTATCGTGTCTTAAGTTTACACAGCCCTACTTTATACTGGCGCAGGAGAAGGGAACACAGTTGCGCTTTAGCTGTTGAAATCTGAGATAAAAGAGCCGGTGAGGGACTAGCTTTGTTGGCTGACTCCAGCTGTCTAATAAGGGCAATCAATTCAGTCCTCTTAGCCTCCCTCTCCCTTTTACATCTAGAATCCCTCTGGAGGAGGAGGCCACGCATGACCGCCTTGTGCGTGGACCAAAGGGTCTCATCCGACACCTTCCATTATCATTGATGTCAAAGAAGGTCCGGATATCCTCACCAACACTCGATAAGAGGCGCCATCTCCGGAACCCCTTCCCACCGCAACCGAGAGCCACCTCCAACGAGACAGGCGCATGGTCAGACCAGGTTATTGTACCCACCTCTGCCCCAAGGCAATCAGCTCTTGCCGCGTCGTCCACCAGGAAGAAATCTATCCTGGAGTACGAACCATGAGGGCCAGAGTGGAACGAGTAGTCCCTCTCTCCTGCATGGAGGTAGCGCCATATATCGTGAAAGTGGTATTCCCGGCACAGCGGGAGTAGGTTCCCTCTCCTGCGGGCGGCGGAGGCTAAGGAATCCAGCCTCGACTCCACTACCGCATTGAAGTCACCACACACAATGAGGCGGCCCACAGCCTCCCCCTTCAGTCGGCCCATCAGTGCCCGAAAGAATTTAAGCTGGCCCATGTTTGGCGCATATACGTTCACCAGGGTATATTGCACGCCCAAAATGTCGCATATAAGGACAATAATGCTCCCCGCAGGATCCGCAATCACCCGTGTCATTAGAAATTGGACTGAGGCGCCCACCATTAGGCATACCCCTGCTTTTTTCAGCGTGTTGTTAACAAAATAGATGTGTGGGAAGCGGGGGTGATGCAATCTATGATTATCTCACGCAAGCAAATGAGTTTCCTGTACGCAGACTACATCTGCATGGGACTGTCGGACCTCCCTCCAGAGGAATGAGCGCTTAACAGGGAAGTAAAGGCCCCTAGCATTGAGGGAAAGGACTTTAAGACTCATCCTACCTCACTGCCCACCAACCTCACCAAAGAAAGAAAGTAGAAGAACAAGGAGGTGTGAGAAACGAGGGTGAAGAGAGGAGAGGGGCTCAGCGGGGGTAGGGGTGACAGGGGGAAAGGATCAGTTGGGAGGACAAGCAAAGGGGGCAAAAGGGAAAGGCAAGAATGTTGTCAAGAACAAACACAAAACAGGAATGTAAACAAAATCGGTCTCAGGGAACCCTGAGAATGGGGGAAGGATGTGAGAAGGTGGGGCTCACTGCCACCCCGCGACGACGACCCTCAAGGACGCCACAAAGGGTAGAAGAACAGTCTCACATCCACTTTCGGTCTGGGAATCTATGACAGAAACCGGGTCAGTTAAACATAGCAGATCAGACTCCAGCACTCCACACCAGAGCACTACTTCACTGAACCCTGCAGTTAGTCACTATTGCCCCTAGATCTCGGAGAGCCCCCTGATGCTTTTCTGGGGGTAGGGCTGGCGGCCGAAGATCGTGGTTTCGAGAGCAGGTTCCAGGTCAGGGTACCCCGACCAGTCAGCAAATGGTGCCTCAGATGGGGGGCTTTTACGGAGAGATTGCAGGACCAGGGCTCTCAGTCTCGGGAGGGCAAGGGAGATCAGCACGTCTCTTGGGATCTCTTCATTGATACGAGGGGACCTTGGGAGACGGAACACTCTCTCAATCTGTAAGTCAGTAGGGGTCTGAGAAATCGCTGTACAGCTTCCATCAGGTTCTCCTCCCCCTCTGCCTCCGCCATGCCGCGGATCTTAAAGTTCCCTCTCCTTATCTTGTCCTCCAGATCCCACATGGAGGCTTTCATGCTTTTAATGTCAGCTGCCACATCCTGGTAACTATCGGCCAGTTCATTGTGTGCGGAGGCAAACTCCGCCATCTTATCCTCAAGGAGATGAGTGCGCTCTTCCATGACTGCCATGTCTGCCCTCAGCTCCCCCACAATAGACTTCACTCCTGAATAGAGATACAGAGGATATCCAGCATACCTCGTAGGTGTCGCTGGGTGAGCGGGGCAGAGTACTCCTCCGAGCCACCATTTTCTCTCTCACCCAGGCTGCGTGGCGAGCGGGAGGAGGGTACAGCTCTCCCTGTTGCGGGTGCTATCTTGGGAGCTGTGGATGCGGGTCGTTCCAGCAGGAAGAAGTCGGAGACCTGTTGCGACGGGCCCCGGTTGCGGGAAGCAGCTCTGGGCATCACTGCTGAGTGGGGGAGCAGTTCCCAACGTAAATGGGAGCTGGAGAGCGGTATGGGAAGCCGGTAAGGGCCGGGAAGCAGGCGGTGGTGCCGGAGCTCCGGGATTAAGCGTCCTGCATACTTGGTGTCAGGACACTCCCCCCCGCAAATTGGTTTTAAGTGTCATAGGGTTTTATTTTTATTTTTTTTCAATGAAACCCATTGATAATATTGTGTCTCAGGGTTCCTGGGATCATTGAAATCAATCTCAGATATCTGTGATAATTAGTTTGTCAGGTGGACCCAATAAAAGGAAAACTGTGTTCCACAATATTACGCAGGCCACAGTTTTCAAGTAACATGGGAAAGAAAAAGGATGTCTCTGCTGCCGAAAAGCAACAAATAGTGCAATGCCTTGGACAAGGGATGAAAACATTTGATATTGCATGAAAACTTAAGCGTAATCATCGTATTGTGAAGAGATTTGTGGCTGATTCTGATCACAGATGTGTTCGTGCAGATAAAGGCAGAATGAGGAAGGCTTCTGCCAGGCAAGTTCATCAAATTAAGAGAGCAGCTGCTAAAAAGGCCTTACAAACCAACAAACAGATATTTGAAGCTGCTGGTGCCTCTGGAGTCCCTCGGACCTCAAGGTGTAGGATCCTTCAAAGGCTTGCTGCGGTGCACAAACCTACTATTCGGCCACCCCTAAACAGTGCTCACAAGCAGAAACAGTTGCAGTGGGTCCAGATATACATTAAGACTAATTTTCAAACAGTCTTGTTTACTGATGAGTGCCAAGGTTCAGATGAATAGAGTAGTGGATGGTTGGTGGATGCTACCATGTCTCAACAAGGCTGCGACGTCAGCAAGGAGGTGAAGGAGTCATATTTTGGGCTGGAATCATTAGGAAACAGTTGGTAGGCCCCTTTAAGGTTCCTGAAGGTGTGAAAATGACCTCTGCAACGTATATAGAGTTTCCAACTGCTACAAAGAATACCTATGTGCCATTGGCTGCTATGGGCATAAAAGGAGATAAACTCATGGTGTGGCCACCATCTCCCCCTGACCTCGACCCTATAGAGAATCTTAGGAGTATAATCAAGCAAAAGATCTATGAGGGTGGGAGGCAGTTCACATCAAAACAGCAGCTCTGGGAGGCTATTCTGACATCTTGCAAAGAAATACAAGCAGAAACTCTCCAGAAACTCACAATATCAATGGATGCTAGAATTGTGAAGGTGATGTTAACATGTAACTTGGCCTGTTTTGGAGTTAAATAGCTTTTTATTTCAGTGAATGTGACCTGTTAATGCTGCAAATTCAACAAATGAGCATTTTCAGTTCTTTCTAACATATCAAATGTTTAGAAACTCTACTGTGCCTAATAATTTAGAACAGTGCATTTAGAGGTTTTTTTTAATTTTGAAGAATATACTGCTATCATTGGGAGGTTTCTTCAATAAAATTTGATGTATACTCTATCGGGTGATGACTTTTATTACACTGACTGTCATTTGCACTGACCATTTAGGAAAATCAGAAAGAAAGAACATTTGCATAATAATTTGGAACACAGTGTATGTCTGCATCTTGTGCGTGAGATTAGTTCTTATAAAATTTGCTTCTTATATAATAGGCAGTGAATCTTCTCTTTGATCTGTTTGATTATGGCATGTGTGAATGTGAACAAATTAAAATAGATTTATATTTTTATATCTCAGTTATCTAGTATTTTCATTAAAAAAATGCCTTTAATGACTGAATAATGGGGGCCTGCCTTTTGGGACTCTTAAGGCCCCGTCACATGGGGCGACATCGCCCCTACGCCCCTACATCGCCCCTACATCGCCTCATGTAAAGGGGCGATGTAGGCGCCGCCGGGAGGTCGCCTGGTTTCAGAGCAGTGATCTGAAACTAGGCGACCGATCTGGAGCGATGTCCACACATCGCCCCATGTAACCGGCCGCCGGCGAGCTGACAGGTGATGGGAGCCACAGGCTCCCATTGTCCTGCATCACCCCTGGCGTTTTCAGACACCCCGGCGGCGATGTTGCCTGTCAGCTTGCCGGCGTCGGGCTGGAGATGTCGCCTCATGTAAATGGGGGACAGCGACGCTGGCGGGGCACCAAACATGTGCGCGTATCCGCCAGTCGCCGCCGACATCCCCAGCCCCGTCGCCAGGTGTGACGGGGCCTTTACCATCTCCAGAACAACAGAACAGCAGAACTAGCACATCACAGTAGCCTATCCAGATTTTTTTTGTGCAAGGCATTTCTCCTAACCTGATGCTATATAGGTATTGCAACTTGGCGCCAATGTATTTTGTTTGGCTATTCTGATCACTCGATATGCAGAGGTTATCACTGCTAACTTGCCATCCATGTTGTTACTTTGTTAAATGAGGTTGGGGTGATATGTGTAAGTCTGCAGTTTGGAGGGCCACTGATTACAAACACATTGCAGAGTTTATTTGGGATACAGTGAGAACAGATACAACTAAATACTCTAAAAACTCTACATTGAAGACTTTTCTACCCATTGAACTGTGTAAAGGGGCCGTCGCACGCGTCAATATCACTGTCAATGTCGCTGCTGCATGTAACGTTGCAGCGATATTGACGCGTGTGACATGGTGAATCAACCAGCGATAAATCGCTAGTTGATGGTCGCCAGGTTTTCGGTCAGGTCCGAAAACCTGGCGATGGTCGCCCGGTGGACACGCAGCATCGCTGCGTGTGACACCGGGAGATATGTGATCAGCCAGCTCCCAGCACCTCTCAGCAAGCGCTGGGAGCTGGTATCCATGGTAAACAGCGGGTAACTAAGCGCCGCGTGGTGGTTAGTTACCCGCTTGTTTACATGGTTACCAGCGATCTCGCTGTTACTGATTGCTGGTGAGTCTGCCTCAAGACAAGGAAATGAGGCTCAGTAGTCTGTGGCCTACACATGTCCTGTATCACCTCCCTCCATTGCCTGGGCATACTCCTCATGAAACAGTCCTCATGAGGAATCTCCTCCCAGACTTGGACAAAAACATCAATCAACCCGTGGATAGTATGAGGTGCAATGTGGCATCAGTGGATAGAACAGGACATCCAGATGTGCTTGATTGGATTTAGATCTGGGGAGCGGGCAGACCAGTCCATAGCATAAATGCCTTCATCTTGCAGGAACTGATGATACACTTCAGCCACGTGAGGCCTAGCATTGTCATACTACTACCACACTAGTACCACACTGTACCTAAAAGCAATCAGAGTACCTCTGGCTACCACATAGAGGAATGTGTGGCCCTTTAAAGAAATGCCGCCCACACCCTTATTGACCCACTGCATTAATATGGAAATGTTGAGCTGTATAAAATATAAGTTTTATTTAAGATGTCAACAAGTGGGTTAAACACATGACCGAGTTCAATGCTTGACCATTCATATAATCTACAATTGCTCTCAGCCCTCAGGCAGAAAGTACATAAACTATTATTAGGCTATGTTCACACACAATTTGCGTTTTTTTTAGCACTCTTAAAAGCACTTGCGTTTTTTTAAGAGTGCTAAAAAATGTCCCTTGTGTGTCTGAAAGGATTTGCCACGTTTTTGGACTTAGTCATTTTTTCACCAAAAACGCAGGCAAAAACGCAAGCGTTAACGCAGGGTGCATAAATGTGCCTTTTAAAAACGCATGTGTTTCCCATAGGGCCCCCATGTTAAAAAAACGCATGTGCGTTTTTTCAAAAACGCATGCGTTTTTTTTTAACATGGGCCTCTATGGGAAACGCATACGTTTTTGAATGGCACTAAGGGCCCTTTCACATCAGCGTTTTTTTTTAAATCGCGGCAGATGCGGTGAAAAAACCGCATCTGCCGCGATTACCGCATACCGGCTGCACTTGCGGCGCGGTTGCGGTTTTTGCCATGCAAAGTATAGGCGGACTTGCGGCAGGTGCGGCAAGAGCGGTTTTGCACTTGCGGCAGGTGCGGCCGCGAAAAAAACCGCGCCGCAAGTGCAGCCGGTATGCGGTAATCGCGGCAGATGCGGTTTTTTCACCGCATCTGCCGCGATTTAAAAAAAACGCTGATGTGAAAGGGCCCTAAAAGGTACTAATGTACCATGCGTTTTTGCATGCGTTTCCCATAGGGGCCCATGTTAAAAAAACGCATGCGTTTTTGGAAAAACACACATGCGTTTTTTTACAGCACCCAAAAACGCTGCATGCAGCGTTTTTTGGACTAGGGGTAAAAAACGCAAATGGAGCTGAAAAACGCAGCTAAACTCAAATGTACCCTGCGTTAACGCACCTGCGTTTTTTTTAACAGCCCAAAAACGCAGAGATGGTCAAAAAAACGCATGTGTGTGAACATGGCCTTATACATAATTTTACATCCAGAGATAATGGAGATAGACCTCGATAATGGACCAGAATGTAGTCAGTCTCCATTATCTGAGGACATACAGTATTGCAGTGAGGATATATTACCTATTTTTGTTCTTATTTGAAAAGCTAATTTCAGTGCTTGTTTGGACTTATTGACATCTCTTCTACATACAGTGTAGTCATGGCCAAAAGTGTTGGCATCCTTGAAATTGTTCTTGAAAATTCAGAATTTCTTCCAGAAAATATTATGAAAAATGGAGATGGAAAGTGCAAAACACCGCGCTGCCGGGATAAAAGGATGTTGCAGGTAATAAAGTATTGACAAATGAAAGTGATTTATTGCTACACATTTCGAAGTCAATGACTTCTTCAGGGAAATCACCATTGTACATTTGGTGAAATCACTTTCATTTGTTAATTAATTTTTCTCTGGAGACTCATTTTATCCCGGTAGCGCTACGTTGTGCCCTTTCTGTCTCTGTCCTGCAAGATCTGATTACTTTGGAGCTGCAGCAGCCATGGATCTGTTTTACAAGTGCGTTTGTGACGCCCCACTGGTCAAGCGTCAAAATTGGGTTACTAGACCCATAAATGAGTGTGCGGTTACCCCTGTGGCAGTGGAATGCAGGGTTTGTAGGAGGCTCCCATCCCAGCACTCCCACACACCCTCCTAGGCAAATGGTAAGGGCCCATACTTTGGGGGAAGGAGTTAGGGGAGGAGGGAGGTAGAAAAATGGGGAATTCTAGTTTTGCCTTGAGGGAAGAAGGAGTACGGGAGACCTGAGAGAGAAAAGGGGACTCCGAGAGCTGTACCATCTCGACTGCTGTACCATTGCCTTCCGGAGGTCTGAAGCTTCTCTGGTGCTTAATCACCAGAATCTGTGGGTGGTGTCACAATAAACTTAAAAACTATTATTCCCATTCCAACTACCCCTTTTTCGTTAACCACCAGGGCCACGGGTCTGGGCAGGCCACCAGTGACATCCCTACCGTAGCAGAGGGCCTATATACCCGAGCCCCCATACCCTGGGCTAGTCATGTTCTAGTGGTTGAGGCTTAACACACAACCCCTAAAGGTTTCTTTAGGGGTTGTGTGTATTTCCTTTGTGTGTATTAGATCAACACATAAAAACAGAGAGGAAAAGGCAAATTTGACATAATTTCTCACAAAACTCCAAAAATGGGTCAGGCAAAATAGTTATCCAAAGGACTGAAGATGAGGAGTAGCCTGTGCTGCTGTTTGCAAGGAAAAGCCAGAATTTTGTAAAAGGAAGGTGTTTATTCTATGCGTTTTGAAGCTGTCCTAGCGTCTTCCTCAGGAACACACCACAAGTGGTGGTGGGGTCACGATTTGCTGACCTGATTTAGCTTTTAGTAGCTCGCAGATGAACCATTTTAACAAAACAGTTTGTCGTGAATCTTTTTATGCAGTTTTGTTATTACCCTTGTGGCTTTTAGGTTAAAACCTGTTTACCCCTCTATAATACTGGTTATGTATGGTCTTTATGTTTATAGAATTTTTAGGCAAAACTGCATAAAACAATTCATGACAAACTGTTTTGTTAAAATAGGTTAATCTACGAGCTACTAGAAGGTAAATCAGGACAGCAAAACTTTGCCACATTCTCAATGGATACGTTCAGACCCTCTGGGGTTAATGTTCCCAATTTATATATCCAGTAGCTCTCTTTTTTAATGAGTGTACTGTACTGATCCTGGATAAAAAACGGAATCCAATCATTTATATGAAGCTTCAGACTACTAGGGTCTTTTTGATGGTACAGGCAGTAGTGTTTGGCAACACTATGCTGCATAAAACCGTTTCTTATGTTTTGACGGTGTTTATTCATCCTTGCATGGACATTTTGGATGGTACGGCCTACATATTGTAAATCACAGGGACACATGAGCAAATACACCACGTATGATAATTGGCAATCCATGTGGTATCTCATTTTAAAATTTTCACCCATGTTAGATGACCGGAATTCATTCATGCCTGTCATCACCATTTTACAGCACAAGCATTTCACGGATACGCATGCATAACAGCCAGGAATCTCAATTGAGTCAACTCTCTCTTCTCTTTTTTACTTATTTTTAATTCTGTATTGCTACAGGAAACTAGATTTTTCAAGTTTTCACTCCTCCTATAGGTAATGAGAGGTTTATCTGGTATATGTTTTGATAGGACCGGATCGGCTTTCAAAATAAACCAATTTTTCTCAATTAGTTTCTTTATACCCACTCTTGATTGATTAAATGTCGTTATTAAGCTTACATCCTTTATATTTTGTCATCTTTTGTACGTTCTGACTGTTTATTTAAACAGGTTTTTTGGGAGATGGGCTGTTTTATTTTATATGCATCTGTGAGGATGCTTTTGGGATAGCATTTCTGTGTGAATCTCTCTCTCAAAATTCTTGACTCTCTAGAGAAATCCTGATCTGTCGAGCAATTTTTGCTGATCCTCCAATACTGCCCGTAAGGTATGTTCTTGATCCAGCTGGGGAGGTGTCCACTGTCGAACCTCAAATAACTATTGACATCCACCAGCTTAAAATGGGTAGACGTTGACACCATCCCCAACTGGTCCCGGGCAATCTGGAGGTCCAAAAACTGTATTGCTCTCTCAGATACTGTTGCTGAGAATTGCAAACCCCAATGGTTGGTGTTTAGCTCGTTTATAAAAGTCTGAGCTTCAGTTTCGGATCCATCCCAAATAAAGAATAAGTCGTCAATGTAACGACGGTAGAATTTAATGTGTCCTATCAACGACCAGTACTGTGCGATGAAGACGGACTCAAAGCAACCCATGAAAAGGTTAGCATAACTGGGTGCGAATCGCATCCCCATCGCACAGCCCGTGATCTACCTATAGAATGTACCCTGGAAAGAAAAGACGTTATTCTCTAGGATAAACTCAATTGCTGTCATTAAAAAAGATCATTGCTCTTCCGGCAATGTTTTATCTCTCTTTAAATACTCTTCAACAGCCTTTAAACCCAACCTATGTGGGATGTTGCTGTACAACAGCCCATCTGTTCCTTTTTGTTTTACATGTCCCTGAGTATAGCACACCTTGTGCTTTCTGATACTCCAGTATCGTTGCAGCTATGAAATATTGCAATACTGGTGGCAAATGGAATCTTGGCAGCTTCACGCTTGATTTTCCTAAATTCGTGCGACCCTGTTGGCTATTTGCCATGAAACGCTTGATTGTTCGGTGACCACACTTCAAAAGTTTGGCAATTTCAAGACTGCTGCATCCCTCTGCAAGACATCCCACAATTTTGGACTTTTCAGAGTCCATCAAATCTCTCTTCTGACCCATCTTGCCAAAGGAAGGAAAGTTGCCTAATACTTAAGCACACCTTATATAGGGTGTTGATGTCATTATACCACACCCTTCTTTATTACAGAGATGCACATCACCTGATTTACTTAATTGGTAGTTGGCTCTCAAGCCTATACAGCTTGGAGTAGGACAACATATATCAAAAGTATCACGTGAACAAAATACTAATTTGCCTAATAATTCTGCACACAGTGTAAATCAAATTTTACTACAAGGTTTTTACTTTTTCTTCCTAGAAAATAAAGACCAACAGTCCAACATACCGGGGAATAACCCTAAGACACAGAATCTACCTCAGCCTTGATATTTTTTTTTCAAATAGTTTTAAATGGTTTAATGAAATTTGACTTTTTATAAATAAACTATAGTGTTCCTTTTAATATGTATGTATTATTTTATACTTTTACCTTTAAGGATAACATACTTCTAAGACGAACATAAGTATATGGTAAATCCTGCAGATAAACCCATGGTTTAATCTCCACAACTTTCAGATATAATCAATAGACACTACCAAGGTGAGCGGGAAAGGGTGCGCCGGGTCAATTTGGTACCCGGTTGTATTACAAAACCCTAGCTATAAGAACCATTGCTCCTGCATCATATATCATCAAGGTGATTGTGTGAATAGCACCGGGTCTATCTAATTTTGTATTTGTAAGAGTCTCCCCACCAGAGACATTTTTTACATGGAGTTTCTCAAAGACTTTCAGCAGCAACTCTTAAAGGGAACCTGTCACCTGGATCTAAGCCCCTACACTATCACTACCTGTCCCTGCACCTTCCTAGCTGCTCCCTATCTATCCCTCTCTGAGCTAAATCCGCCCTATAAAACTGCAGAAAATTAACTTATAACTTACAGAAGTCCCTGAGGCTGGGGACTGAAAAGGCGGCGCCAGGCTCCATTCTGCCCCTCCTCGATGCAGCAGCACACACCCCACTGGGCGGCATTATTCTTTCTTCATCGCCGCCTCCTCCATTTGGAATCTCCCACCCACTTTACACTGTAAGGTAGCGGTTAGGATCGGCACGACAGAAGGCAGTGACTCAGGTATTTACTCACACAGCACACAGTTCAGGTATTCACAGACCTCCAGATTCCGATGTAACAGGTCAGACTAACCCCCCCGACCAGAATATACCCGAGGTATAAACTGGGCTAGCCCAGAATATACCCCCCTGGGCCAGAATATACCCTTGGTATATTCTGGCCTAACCCAAACTATACCCCGGGGTATAAACAGGCCTAGGCCAGATTATAACTCCAGATTATACCACAGCAGCTGTAGATCAGGGCCCCAAGCCATGCACAGGGCCCCAAGCAATGCATGAGGGCCCGAGGCAGCACAAGGTGGCCCCAGGCAGCAGAAAGTAGCCCTACGCAACATACAGGGGCCCCAGGCAGTGCTAGGGGCCCCAGGCAGTGCATGGGGGCCTGAGGCAGCACACAGGGGCCCCAGGCTACACACAGGATCCCAGGCTACACACAGGGGCCCCAGCCAGCATACAAGGGCCCCAGGCAGTACACGGGGCCCCAGGCAGTGCACAGGGCCCCAGGCAGTGCACAGGGCCCCAGGCAGCACAAAGTGGCCCCAGGCAGCACAAAGTGGCCCCAGACAGCACAAAGTGGCCCCAGGCAACATACAGGGGCCCCAGGCTACACACAGGATCCCAGGATACACACAGGGGCCCCAGCCAGCATACAAGGGCCCCAGGCAGTGCACAGGGCCCCAGGCAGCACAAAGTGGCCCCAGGCAACATACGGGGGCCCCATGCAGTACCAGGGGCCCCAGGCTACACACAGGATCCCAGGCTACACACAGGGGCCCCATGCAGCATACAAGGGCCCCAGGCAGTGCACAGGGCCCCAGGCAGTGCACAGGGCCCCAGGCAGCACAAAGTGGCCCCAGGCAACATACAGGGGCCCCAGGCAGTACCAGGGGCCCCAGGCTACACACAGGATCCCAGGCTACACACAAGGGCTCCATGCAGCACACAGGGGCCCCAGGCAGCACAAAGTCACCACAGGCAATATACAGGGGCCCCAGGCAGTGGGCCACCCGGGGCCACTTTGTGCTGCCTGGGGCCCCTGTGTGCTGCCTCTGGCCCCCATGCGCTGCCTGGGACCCCTTTGTACTGCCTGGGGCCCTTGTATGCTGCATGGGGCCCCTGTATGTAGCCTGGGACCCTGTGTGTAGCCTGGGGCCCCTAATACTGCCTGGGGCCCCTATATGTTGCCTGGGGCCACTTTGTGCTGCCTGGGGCCTTGTGCACTGCCTGGGGCCCCGTGCACTGCCTGGGGCCCCGTGCACTGCCTGGGGTCCTTGTATGCTGCATGGGGCCCCTGTGTGTAGCCTGGGATCCTGTGTGTAGCTTGTGGCCCCTAGTACTGCCTGGGGCCCCTGTATGTTGCCTGGGGCCTCTTTGTGCTGCCTGGGGCCCTGTGCACTGCCTGGGGCCCCTAGCATTGCCTGGGGCCCTAGCACTGCCTGGGGCCCCTGTATGTTGCGTAGGGCCACTTTCTGCTGCCTGGGGCCACTTTGTGCTGCCTCGGGCCCCCATGTGTTGCTTGGAGCCCTGATCTACAGCTGCTGTGGTATACGGAGGGGTATAATCTGGCCTAGGCCACTTTAACCCCGAGTATATTCTGGTCGGGGGGGTTAGTCTGGCCTGTTACACCGGGGCACAGCCGAGTAGAACCTCATACAATCCCAGCAGCTCCTGCTGCTGTCCTGACACCCTCCACCCCCTCCCCACAGCCCAGGGCAGCTCATATCATCTCCTATTCACCCGCACACCTGGGCGTCAGTGCTTTTAATCAGCACTCCGCTCCAGTAGCAGCTTACCCTGTGTGTGCTGCTACCGAGCAGAAGATACAATCTCCCATATGCTGTGTCTCAGTCAGGGGACACATCGAGGTCGCATCACCACAACATGATAAGTGTAAAGCAGGCGGGAGATTCCAAATGCTCCGGTGTATTATCATAAGTTTATTATACAGTTTATTTATTACGTTTTCAAACTTTTATGCAGTCAATCCATGTTTTAAATATCATTTTTTTGTCTCTATACATAACTTTTGGTAAGTATTAACTAACTGAGCACTATGAGGACTTGATTTGTTTTTCAGATAAGTTGAAATTGCTATTGGCATCAAGTAGAATCTTCTACTGTGATTTGTCCTGATGAATAAATGATCTGTACTCAAAAATGCGTTGACAATAAATCACATATCCAGGATCCTTTTCTAACCTGTAATTCATCCCAAGGCAGGATTGATATTAACTTCTTCACAAGCTGCAGCTACTCTTTAGAATCTAGGATCAAACTGTCAGACTAATGTAAGGATGGCCCAGGCAGTAATTGAGGGTGAGGGGCTCACCCATCTGGCAGTGGAGCCTGTGGGTGTCCTGGTCATTCTCGCAGAGCAGGGGGGAGATGTTTGGTTGCAGTGATCTTGGCTTGGTGTGTGATCTTCATCTATTCAAGCCATACCTGTGATTAGGCTATCATGCAGACTAGGATTCTTCTGCTGGGGAGTCACAGACACTGATACAGGATTATCAGGCGGCGGTGTGCTTGGGATCACTTTTATGTTGAAAGACCTAGCCACGTTTCATCTTCAATGTTCTTGATGATAGAAGGAGGTTTGCACTCAAAATCTCACGTTACATGGCCCCATTCATTTTTTCATGTGCACGGATCAGACATCCTGGTCCCTTGACGGAGAAACAGCCCCAAAAATAATGTTGCCACCCTCATGCTTCACAGTAGTTATGGTATTCTTTGGATGCAACTCAGCATTCTTTCTTCTCCAAACACAACGAGTTGTGTTTCTACAAAACAGTTCTACTTTGGTTTAAGAACATTCTCCCAATACTCTTCTGGATCATCCAAATGCTTTCAAGCAAACTTCAGATGGGCCCGGACATGTAATGGCTTAAGCAGGGGGACACGTCTGGCAGTGCAGGATCTGAGTTTCTGGCGGTGTAGTGTGTTACTGATGGTAGCCTGTGTTACATTGATCCCAGCTCTCTGCAGGTCATTCATTAGGTCCCCCATGTGGTTCTGGGATTTTTCCTCACTGTTCTTGAGATCATTTTGAAATCTTGCGTGGAGCCCCAGATCAAGGGAGATTATCAGTGGTCTTGTATGTCTTCCATTTTCTAATTATTGCTCCCACAGTTGATTTCTCCACACCAAGCTGCATGTCTATTGCAGATTCAGTCTTCCCAGCCTGGTGCAGGACTACAATTTTGTTTCTGGTGTTCTTTGACAGCTCTTTGGTCTTCACCATAGTGGAGTTTGGAGTGTGACTGTTTGAGGTTGCGGACAGGTTTCTTTTATACTGATAACAAGTTCAAACAGGTGCCAGTACTGCAAGTAATGAGTGGAGGACAGAGAAGCCTCTTAAAGGGGTTTTCCCACGAACAAAGTTAATTTAAAAGTTATTTTAATCAATAGATATTGTAATAATAATAATTTCCACAATTAGATGTGATTAAAAAAAATATTTATGTGCTGAGATAATGTTATAAATGTGCTCCTACTATGTAAAGTTCCATTTTTGTTTCTGACCGTGCATGAAGTATTGGTTTGACATTGGGCAGGGGAGGATGAAATGGAGTACACAGACATTACAGCATGGGATTATAAATTGTTATTTCTTTGAGGTAAAACATTTTCTAGAGACAGGCAGAGAAATGTTTTCCCTCCTAAAAAGAATCATCTGTGATTCCGTGTTGTAATGTATGTATATTCTTACTTCCTCCCCTGCCCAAATCCTGAAAATCATATTGATTTGGAAATAATTTTTTTTCAACACAGTCTGATCATACTCTTATAATACAGGTAAATCTAAACCGTTTGATCGAAAGATGTGAAAGATATGGAAAGTCAGAAAAGTATTATACTGTTGTACATTGGCAAGAAAACAATCACTAAACTCTGAAATCTAATGTTTTACTAATTGATGCCCAGATAGTTTCCACATCCTTTGATATATTTGGTCTCAGGGAGCTTAATGATCCTGTGTAATTACTGCTGTGATACCAAACAATGTGAGTTCACTGTGACAGCCTCTATACTGACGAGTTGGGATCATTATATATTGCATAGGCCAAAATTGAATATTTGCTTCATGTTTCAGAATAAAAGTACTCTATTGTAAATTAGTTTCTAAAAAATTATCAGTTTTGGAAAGCCTGGGTCAAGGCTTCAGATGAGGGCATTAGCTGGACTATATGCTGCAATACTACAAAATATAGAACAAATGATCAATCTTGGGCAACACATTTGAGATTACAATTTCCTAAAGGGTAAACAAAAAAAATAAAGAATTTATAAAGGAATAAAATACAAGAAAATAAATAAAACTAATTTCCCTATTCGGAATCACTCCACTTTTCCCCCATTAAAAATAAAGAAATAAAAAAATCTACTTAATAATTGTGAAGTCCTCTCTGTTATCCACTTCTGGCATCTTGTTTTACCAATATAATGCGCTGTGACAGCCATATTTGCACACCCAAATGATGGGTGTGCAAATATGCCGCCCACTGGCAGTAATGGCTCATTGCGCAGTACCACCAGCAGTGTCAGAATGCCCAGAATCTGACGCCACCCAAAACTGCTGAGAGACTAATTTCTGACATTCCACACTGCCCGCCGCCGAACATCACCATCACAAACAACGCCACCTCAGTAACTGGACATGTGTGTACTTGGCACGCTCAGTTACTGAAGCTCTCACTGTGGCGCCCCACTGGTCGGGACGCCACGTAGGGGTGCTGCACCCACAAAAGAGTGTGTAGTATCCCTGTGACCAGGGGACTGGGATGTCAATGGGGACCCTCATTACATGCATCCACACACCTTAGGTCAGGGAACCATAGGGTTAACTGTTGCTAGGGAACCGTTCCCGGTGGGAGGAGCTTAGGTGGGTAGTGGAGAGCGGGAAAGTTACTGAGAGGAGTAGGAGTCAGAGAGTGAACCCTGCGAGGAGCGCAGTGAACGGCACCTCAGTACAGGTGGCTAGAGAAAGAAGGGGATCCTAGAGTGTTGAGATGCACCCGAATCCGGACCGGTACAACTCCCGGCCGGAAGGATCCAGTCCAAAACCAGATGACCGGCTCCGAGGCGGTGCTTGCATCTATCCCTGAGCCGCAGAACCGGATGGCATGGACGTCTTCAGAAGTCGCGGCGAACCCCCAGGATAATCCCCTAGGGCCCCGTATAGGACTCGGAGGCCTCAAGACAGGAATCGTCCATAAGGATTCATGGGGATCAGCAGAGGGCTCTGTGCATAGGATCACTGAGGAAGGAACAGAGTGAGAGCGCATTAAGTACAGATGAAAGGACCAGGCAGGCATACCACCAAGGGTCCCCAGTGAGACGTCTTAGTTCTCTGGTGACTACCCAGGCCAGCAATACCCGTTGACTGTGTAAAGACTGTTTGCTGCCTGAGTCACCAGTAAAACCCGGTCAGAGTCAAAGACTGGGTGTTGTGTTTTATTGGCCTGCGCCGTAGGAGCCTTCCTCCTGCTCCCTCATAACATCCTGACTGCAAGCCTGCAAGCATCGCTACCTGATGAGCCGTCTCCCTGTGAAAATCCTTATTCATCCACAACTGCATCGGGGAGCACTACCAATAAAGCTGCCTCATCATCACCCCGGAGGTCTGCAAGCAGCGCCGATATCATTACCGGATACCATAGGTGGCATCACAAACTCTTTTTATTTTACTTTATTTTTATTTCAACCCCCTTTTTCAGCGACCACCAGAGCCATGGGTCCGGGCATAGGCCGCCCGTGACATCCCCTGTGAAATTACAGCCCGGGAACCCCACGGCCCTGGGGTAGGTCATCACCATCTTTGGACACCTGGGTCTCCAAAGAGATGACGGCGGATGCAGCGCAGTAACTGTGCCTGCGCGTACCTTTGGACACGAGCACTCACAAATAAGGAGAGAGAGACAGAACAAGGGGAGAGAATGCCTGTCAAAAAGGCAAATTATAGAGGGAGAAAGACAGCACAGGGGGAGAGAGAGCACAAGGAGAGAGACAGTACAAGGAATAGACAGCACAGGGGGACAGCATCAGTCTGGAGACAGCACAGTGGGAGAGAGACTAAACACACGGGAGAGACAAAGCACAGGGGGAGAGTGCACAGGGGGAGAGAAACACAGCACACAGGGATCAGAGAGATACAGCATAGAGTGTGCAGAGACAGTGCACAGTGGAATGAGAGAGTGCACAGGGGAAGAGAACACACAGGCAGAAGAGAGCACAGAAGAGGAGAGTGTACAGGGGGGTGGAGACAGCACATTGGGGGGCAGAGACAGTGCTCAGATGGAAGAGAGAGTGCTCAGTGGGAATAGAGGGCGCACACGGGAAAGAGAGCGCATAAGATAGAGACAGTGCACAGGGGTAAGAAAGAGTGCACAGGGGGCGAGCGCACAGGGGGAGAGAGAGCACACATAGGGGAGAAAGCTCAAAGGTGAGACCATGTGAGGGGAAAAGAAAGCACAGAGGGAGAGAGACCGCAAGATGGGGGAGAGAGAGAGCAGACAAGAGTGAGACAGGTTAAAGTAGAAAGCACAGAGCATCGGGCACCCATCTAGTTAAGCATAATTGGTTATCTCCAAATATGTTACATTTGTTCGATCTAAATATACAATATATTAATGTAAACTGTGTGAAATTGAAAGAATCGAAATACAAAATAAATATATTTATTTTGTTGACACACCTTACAAAAAAATGCAATAAAAAGCAATCAAAAGTTTACAGGCACATCAAAATAGTATTGATAAAATAAATCACCATGCAAGAAAACCAAGCTGTTACACAGCTCCATAGATGGAAAAATACAAAAGTTGCAGGTCTCAGAAAAAAATGAAAGCTTAGCATCGATATAATAATATTGTCCTGGAGATTCATGTTTCAAGGACATTTTTAAGATACAATGAACACTGTAAAAACAAAACCCAAAGAACCATGGCAGAATTAGCGCTTTTTTTTTCAACCTTTCCTTCATTGTAATGACTTTTTCTGTTAGGCTAAGTGGGCGTACATTGTGTTTACATCAGAAAAAACACTTGCAGTCTCAAGCACTTTAACTCTCTTAATGGTCTTAAGAGGATCATACAGATATTCTGACAGGGATGTTTTATGTAAACACCACAGCCTCATTAGGTAAGGTAAGTAAAATCCAGCAACACAACTTCTTGATTACGATGAAATCACAGGCCTTTAATTAATGTGATTAAAATTCCTGATGAAAAAAGGGATATCAGGGATCCTCAACATACTACGCATTTTTGAGCTTTAATTAATAATGTATGCAGTTTTTATTGTGAAATCTGATGACAGATCCCCTCTATGACTGAATCTATGACTATTAGTGGTGTAGCATGGGGAACGTGGAGGCATAGGAGCACCAAACCCTATTGGGGTGAAAAATTTTATCTCCTTCCTTCCATGGTCGATATGATCCAGGAAGGTAGGACTTACCATCACTGAGAGACGTTTCTTACTAGTAGTGCCCAATGCACATCAAGCAATAGTTTCCTTCAGAGCCAGACATGCTGCCCACTGTCAACTGCATTGCCTATGCAGAGCGCTGTGAGCATTGACTCTGCAGAATGCACTGAGGCCCTGCCAGGCCTGCACTGTTACCTGAGTTCACTGACACAGGGCCTCAATGACTCAATGAGGGACGTCAATGCTGCTCGCAGCAGTCAGTGTGATCACAGAGGTCGCAGGGATAGGATGCTTGTGACCCAACTGGTTTCCATACAGACTAAAGTTCCAGACAGCACAGTCCCTGGTGGCACCTGTATGGACTGGAATACTAACTGTAAAGCTAGGAGATGACAACTTGGACCTGGCTGCCTGAAAGGCCACTGGGTGTTCCTCGCACCTACTTAGGAACCAGAGAGAGATGCAGAACACTATAACACTGAATAAAGAAGACATGCAGACATAGCGGGAATCCCAAAGTGAGAAAACAGAAATTCAAATACAAAGTGGAAAGTACTTACTGCAAGAAAGCATAGGCTTTTATTAACTAACCATTGGCAGGCGAAAGGAGTAGGCTAGACAGATGTGACAGCAAAAAAATAAACCTTGCTGGAATTTCAAACAGGATCCACATAGGAATATAGCCAGCGGAGAAGACCAAGAAAGGGAAGGTATAAATGGCCACACCCACAAGGTGATAGGGCAGTCTAAATGAGAAAATAAAAACACCTGCAGTATGAAAAGTGTGAAACATAATCATCGCTCACGCTCAGATTGAACCTGCAATGGCTAAAGTCGAAAAAAGATAAAAGGTATTTAGCTTACCATGCTATCACCTAAACTCTGCGTTCATTTTGGTGTGGAAAAAAACTCCATGGTGGTCTTCCCAGGGAAACCAGTGGAAAAGTCTAAAATGTATGGATGAATCCAGCACCAGGTCCAAAACAAAAGGGTAAGATTAAAAAATATATATTTATTGTTTAATGTTAATAAAGAAAAACGTGACAAGAAGAGGACATGTCACATTAGATGGTCGTTATTTAAAAGTACACCCATGTGCAAATGGCACACACATATACACATGAATTTGAAACCGGAAACTGGACTGTGGTGGGAACACCTAATTTAGGACAGAGCTGTACATTAAACACTCTTAAATGTTCAAAGAATTTGAAGATTAATTATATTTTCAAGGTGCTAAATAATAATTCTATGAATAAGGACCATCTAAGGTCCAAAACATGGAAGGTGGTGACATGTTTCCTTTTTATGGCTTTTTTCTTAGATATTATACAATAAAATGTGTTTTTATTCTTGCTCCTTTTTTTCGGACTTGGTGCTGAATTCATCCATATATTTCTTACTTGCCACTGCTATTGCTGAGCGGAGAACAAAGCCAATCACACAGCACAGGGTCGCCAGATCAAATCCCGAGGCATGACAGATGCCCCCTGAAACTTTCCTGAAAAGTGCTAAAAAATACCAAAAAGAATGAACATATGTACTGCAATATTCAAAAGACTCAATATGAACGTGTTCAGCCTTTTTTTAACCTCTTTTAACTGCTTCAGGCTTTTAAAGCTGTAAAGCTGCCAAAAAAGGGAACTAACCATTCAGACAGATGTTACTTGGAAGCCGACATTATTTTAGATACAAAATATCAATTAAATTAAACACCGGCAGCAAAAGCGACACTCAAGAAAAAAGAAGTTTAAGGGGGGGAGGGAGGGTGTTTAATCTGAAATGTCTTCTGCTTCAATAATTATTTGGGTACGTCAGCGTCTAAAAGACTTAGTCTGCACATACCCAAAAACTGTCCATGGCCAGATAACATCAATTCCTGCGAGTAAGGCTATGTTAACACATAGCGTTTTTTGTGGCGCTTTTTTGCGCGGGCGCATTTTTCAGTGTTTTGCACCCGCGCACAAAAGCCCCGTAGAAACATACTGTGCATTCACACACTGCATTTTTTACTGGTGCACTTTTCCCCAAAAAGCACAGGGGAGAA
Source organism: Allobates femoralis (assembly GCA_033576535.1). Lineage (NCBI taxonomy): Eukaryota > Metazoa > Chordata > Amphibia > Anura > Aromobatidae > Allobates > Allobates femoralis. The sequence continues at coordinate 56,098,643 of JARQOC010000007.1, forward strand.
GTGATGTTACACAGGGGAGGAAGAATCCTCCCCTGTGTGACATTTGTGCCAGCCCCTTTTGGGTTTCGTAGTGTATTAATATACACTACGAAACCCAAATGAAACAAAGGCAAATGTGTTAAAAATAATAAAAAACGAGTACTTACCCTCCGTCGAGTGATCCACCAGGAAAATCGGACAGCATCAGATCTGAATCAGCCCCCATGTTATCCAATGGGGATCGGATCGGATCAGATTTGGCATAATTGCCATCCGATTTGCCTCTGATCCGATTCTGTCCGATTTTTTGCAGGAGCCAAAATCGTAGACTGCTGCGATTTTTGCTCCTGAAAAAAATCAGAGAAAATCAGATCGGAGGCAAATCGGATGGCAATTATGCCAAATCTGATCCAATCCGATGCCTTTAACATGGGGCCCTATGGAGCAGGGTCCGTGGAAACATCTGATGTCTCCTCAGACCCGCTCAGTACACTAAAACTATTGTGTGCCGCCTAATTTCTCTTCCGCAATGTATATACACACATTGAGGAAGTGAAATATAACTAAAATCAAGTGGTTAAAATAAAAAAATCTTTATTCTCACCTGCCAGCGCTCCCCCGGCGTCAACATCAGCTCTTGCTCTGTAATGGGACCTGGGATGATGTCACAACCCGATCAGCTGATCGGCTCACATGAGCGGTTACCGTGGTAACTGCTCATGTGACCTGATGACGCTTCTGACATCATCGCAAGTCCTGTAAAACCGATCAGGAGCTCTATGGACACACCGGGGGAGCGCTGGCAGGTGAGAATAAAGATTTTTTTTTTTTTTTTTATATGTTGGAATGACAGGAGGAGCGGGGAGAAGAGGAGAGGAGAGGGGAGAACAGGGGGACAGCAGGGGGAAAACAGGGGGACAGCTTGGGACAACAGGGGGACAGCAAGAGACACCAGGGGAACAAGGAGATGACAGGAGGCAGAGAGGAGGGGGAGCGAGGTGATAGGAGACCAAACTGATCCTGCAAAATGTCGGAATCAGATGCCTATTTGGCATCCGATTGCAGGGATCAGTTTGGCAGCATCGAATTTAACTAAATCGCAATGTGAAATCAGCCTAAGATATACTCAAAATCCACTGCCTCTCCTCCTCCTTCCTTGTTCAAATATTTTTATTGAATTAATAAAATGAACATCAACTGGTAATTGATTAACAATAACATTTTTCAATAGGAATTTAAGTTTTTCAATATCTAAGTCGGTAAACTTTAGTTAACAGTAGAATTCTGATAAACAACAATAAGGTCAAAGGAAGAGATAGTAGTGGGGGGGGGGAAAAGTAGGGCACGATGGGGGGGGGGGGGGGGGAAAGTTTCCAATTCATTAGCTAAAGCTGTTCGTGTTCCACTTCAAGATGGTCATTATTCGTAGGAAATGCTTTGTTCCAAGGTGTCCATTTTTTTGCATATTTCTTCAGTAGATTATTTCTTGCTGCGTGCGTCCATTCGTATGCGTTGTGTGTCGCTATAGTATTAATCAGGGTGTTAAAAGAAGGTGGAGTGGTTTCCTTCCATTTTTGTGTTATTAGAGTTTTGGCAGTTAAAATTATATGAGTAACTAGTGCTCTTGATTGTATACAAACTTTGTCTATGCCTATGAGAAGTAGAGTGAATTCCGGTGTTAAATAGATCTCTTCTTCGGATATTTCGTTTATGAGTAATTGAATTTTCCCCAGTATTCTTCAAGTGAGGGGCAACTCCATAGTATATGCTCTAAAGTTCCTAAGTTATCACAGTTCCTCCAACACATAGGGGATTGTTTGATGTCGAATTTGTGTATTTTAATTGGAGTGTAGTACCATCTTGTGGTAGTTTTGTAGAAGTTTTCTAGAAGAGATGCATTAGTTATACTTTTGTGGACATTTTTGTAGGCCATTTCCCAGGATTCCAATTCTATTGGCGTGTGAAGTTCTTTGGCCCATGTTTCCATATTTGGTAGTTCTGTGATTTTTGAGTCTATGTTGAATTCAGAATATATGTTTCTTAGATTCCAAAAAATTTTAGCTTGTCCAAATCTGAATAGTTGGGTCACGATAAGTGGTAGGTGAATTTTGTCATTGAGGTTACCAAGAAGTATTTTCAATTTATTCCAGATTGGTTGGTCCTCGCTGGATAGTTTGAATTTAATTTGAAGTAGTGACAAAGGTAGAAGTTGGTTTTCGTTGTCCATAATGTCTGCTAAGGTTTTTATCCCTTTGTCTGACCACGTTTTAATTTTGAGGCTTTTTGTGAAAGCTGAAAGAGCGTCTATTGGGATCCATTTCGGGGGGATCTTTGGTTGGGATTTGGAAGTAACTGAGACAAGTGATCTCCATGCACGAATTGTTGTTTTGAGTATAGGTTCTTTCGGTAGCTTTTTGTTTTTTCCGGAAAGATAGGTCAGTAGATGCCATCTAAGATCTTCTATTTTCCTGTTGGGTTTTTCGAGCTCTACCCATTTTGGTTTATTAGAGACGTCCCACCATTTCTGGCTTAGTTTAATAATTGTAGCGTGATAATAGGCTGAGATATTTGGTACTGCCAGTCCTCCTTTGTTTCTGCTTTTTTGTGTTGTGGGCAGAGAGATCCTTGGTTTTTTCCCTCCCCATATAAATTTAGCAAGTTGGGTTTGTAATTTTTTACACCAGGATTGCGTAAGATGTAGAGGGATTGATCTAAATACATAGAGAATTTTGGGAAGGACGAATAACTTATATGCTTCGATTTTTCCTATCAGTGAAAGTTCAGTTTTAGAAATATTTATGATGTCATTTTGTATTTTCTTGTAGAGCGATTGAAGGTTAGTTTCGTAAGTGTTATTAGTTGATGTTGTGATTGTTATACCTAAGTAATTTAAGTTTCCGGCTTTCCAATTAAATGGCGTAATTTGTTGTAGAGTTTTCATTGTGATTTCGTTTAGATTAAAATTTAAGACCTGGGTTTTTTCAATATTGATTTTATAAGAAGAAATATTTGCAAAATCTTGTATAGTAGTTAAGAAATTGGGGATGGAAGAAATTGGATTGGTGAGGGTCAAAATAATATCATCTGCAAATAAGCATATTTTGTAATCAATTTGATTTATGTTTAAGCCCGTTATGTTTGGGTTCATCCTAATCTTCTGTGCTAATGGTTCAATAAATAGGTTGAATAATGAAGGGGAAAGAGGGCATCCTTGTCTTGTTCCGTTCGTCAGAGGGATTGGGTCAGAGAGGTGATTGTTTGTGAGGATTCTAGCTGATGGGTTACTATAAAGAGATTTAATAGAGCTTAAAATACTTCCCTGAAATCCAAATTTTTGGAGGACTTCAAAAAGATAGTCCCATTGGACTCTGTCGAATGCCTTTTCGGCATCGACAGAGACCAACACTAATTGGTTATTCGTAATTTCTGAGTGTGATATTAAGTTCAAAATTCGTCTAGTTGCATCAGTTGAGTTTCTGTTTATAGTAAAACCTACTTGGTCATTGTTTATTAGGTTTGGTAGTATACGCTGAATTCTTGAGTTAATTGTTTTAGTAATTATTTTTAAATCAGTGTTTAGTAGTGAAATGGGTCTGAAATTGGATACTAGGTCTTTGTCTCCTTTATTTTTTGGGATGACTGAGATAATTGCTTGTAGCATTTCTTGGGGTAGCTTAAAATCCTTATCAGTTAGGGAATTTATTAGTTTCGTTAAATAGGGAGTGAGAATGGTTTCATTGTTTAGGTAGTATTCATTTTGTATTCCATCTGGTCCTGGCGATTTGCACTTGCTTAATGAAAGTATGGTTTGTGATATTTCTTTTTCAGTATAATGCTCATTAAGCTTAGTTAGTTCTTCCTTAGTTAGAGATGGGAGGGTAATTTCGTCTAGGAATTTTTTGATATTGGATTTTGAAGGTTTTGGTTCAGAAATGTCATCTTTTAGATTGTATAGATTCCGATAGAATTCCGCAAAAGTTTTTGATATTTCCGGTGGGTTTTTTTCAATTTGGCCAAGTTTGTTTTTAATTTGGTGTATATTAGTTTTGGTTCTGTGAATTTTAATGAGGTTTGCGAAAGTTTTGGTTGGTTTGTTAATGTTTGAGTAAAATTTTGATTTGGAAAGTCTTACAATTTTGTCAAATTCATGAGTTAATAAAGTTTTGAGTTCAATTCTCAGTTTCAGCAAGTTTTGATGGTTTGCATCAGACGGATTTGTGATGATATCCTCCTCTAGTAGCTTGATGTCTTGGTTGATTTTTTTTGTTTGGCTTTGAAGTGATTTCTTATGTTGTGCGTTCAGTTGAATTAGGATTCCTCTAATTACAGCTTTATGTGCTGTCCACAAAGTTGCGATGGATACATCTTTAGTGTCGTTGACTTTGAAGTAGTTTCGTAATTCTTCTTGTATTTTTATTTTATATTTGGGATGTGAGAATAAGTATGAATTAGCTCTCCATGGTGAGTTTTTGTTAAAGGGATGATTGTTAGAAGTTTCGAAGGTTATGGGCGAGTGGTCTGACCAAGATTTTTGTAGGATAGTGATTGATTTGATTTTATGAAGGGAATGTATATTTGTCAATACCAGGTCGATTCTTGAAAAAGATCTATGAACATTTGAATAGTGAGTGAACTCAATTGAGGATGAGTGTAGACATCTAAATACGTCATAAAGTTCTTGGTCTCTGATAAGTCCGTCTATTTGTGTATTAGTATTTCTGGATTTATTGGATGTGTCTAGGATAGGATTGGGTATTGCATTAAAGTCTCCAAATATTAGTAGTGTGCCTTGTTGAATTTCCTGAACTGTTTTGAGGAATCGTTTTATGAAAGTCGTTTGTCTTTTGTTGGGGGCGTAGATGTTAGCTAGTGTGTAAATCACGTCATTTAGTTTACAGGTAATTATTATAAATCTGCCTTCATTGTCTTTTATGGTTTTGATCTCCTCAAATTTTAATGAGTTGTTAATTATGATTGCGACTCCAGCTCTTTTCTTTACATTTGATGAAAGAAATATGTGTGGATACTTTTTGTTACTGAATTTTGGTAGTTTTTCTACTGCGAATCTTGTTTCTTGGACTCCAGCTACTTCCACATGGTTTTTTGTTAATTCTTTCCACAGGTGGAAACGCTTTTGTGGAGAGTTTAGCCCATTGGCATTTACAGTCATGAATTTTATAGACATTCTTGCAATTAATATTTCTCTGTTGTTAGGTGGGACACTTTAGTTGAGATAGAGAGGGAGGTAAGTTTTAGGGAAAGTATAGGGGAGAAAGTACACAAACTAGTACTAAGTCTAATAAATGTAAGTTTGAGCAGGAAGTTATCAGTAAAAACGTTGTGAACTTCCTTAATAGGCTCGTGTTTCAGCCTTAGGTGCCTTCGTGTTCGGACCTCTCATTTGTTGGGGGTCATTATTCAGTGATGTGGAGGTTTTTTAGTATCTTTAGTCCAGTTTCGGTATCTTCAATAGTTATGTTTTTCTGTTTGTAGGAGAACATGATGGTATTAGAGGGTCTTCCCCATCTGTACATTATCTGGTTTTTTTGTAGGATTTCTGTAATGGGTTTTAAAGACCTTCTTCTTTGCATTGTGTCTTTTGAAATGTCCGAGAATATTCTCAATTTCTCATAGGGAGATGGCAGATGGATCTTTTCTCTTGCATAGTTGTTGATTTTTTCTTTGGTTTGGTAGAATGTGAATCTTACTATGACGTCTCGTGGTATTTCATCGGGTAGGCGTTGTGGCTTGGGGAGTCTGTGAGCCCTTTCAATGGAGGTTTCAATTTCTGGTATGGAAGGGCATACTTTTCTTATAAGGGATTTGGTGTAGGAAATTAAGTCGTGGGGTTTAACCGATTCCGGGATTCCTCTTATCTTCAAATTGGATCTGCGATCGCGATCTTCCCTGTCGATTAATCTGTCTGTGAGCATTTTAATGTCGTTTTTAGCTTTGGTTAGTTCCGTATGTTGGGTCTTGACATCTAGTTTAAGATCTTCTACTTTTTTTTCAATTGTATCCATTCTGGAATTTATTGCGTTAATGGAAGATTTTACTTCAGAGAATTGTTCTTTAATCTCTTCCTTTAGAGATGTGAAGAGTTGCAGAAAGAAGTCTCTGTCTGGTGGATTCCCTATTTCTGGGTTAGTTGCATGTATTGTATTTTCTTGAGAGACCTTAATTCTCTGTCTGGCTGGACTCCTAATTTGTGCTTGACTCAGTTCAGTCTCTTTTTGCTTGGTTTTGCTTTGAGGTGGTGAGCTAATCTCTTTCCTTTTTGTGCTTGTGATCGTGGGTTCGAAGATCATTAGGTCCTCTGCGTGCTCCTCCTTTTCCAGTTTTTTCCCTTCTTGGTGGGTTTTGTCTTTATTTTTAATGACTTTGTTTGGGCTGTAGACAAGGTTTTGAGTTTTATTTTTAGTGTTTAAGTTGGAATCCATTTTTAGTTCGGTCAAATTGTTATTTGAGAGTCCCCTAGGTTTAGTTGACATAGTATTCTGTCAAAGAGGGTTTAGGAGTCAAATTAACTGTTTTATGTTGATTAGTAACTTGAAATGCTTTATTTAGGGTTTAGCAGAGGTGTCTCTTAGAGGATGTTGTGTCCTATTTCTATAGGGTTGAAATATACTGAGATCCAAGTTTCTACTTATTGGTTAGTTCTTATGTATATTCTCCTTAGTAGTAATTTAAATATTAGTACTTCTTAGATGGGTCTTTTGTTCTTTATCTGGACTGCAGTTATAGTCTGATTACTTTAATTGGGTAAGTTGCTGCTCTTCCCTGAGAGTTTGCTTATAGTAGTGCTTTTCTTTCACTTAGCAGTGATTTGTTCTCACTGCAGTGTAAGCTGACAGCTTGAGATGCCTGCGAGTGGACCGAGGCGAGGGCGTGGCTTACTGGCGCGACCTTCTTTCTGTGCGGATATCCTTCCGCCGGGCGCCGCACTAAAAGTAGTGCTTAATTAACTGATGCACCGGAGACGCAGCTAGTGCGGGGAGCGCGCGGTTCACTCACCGGAGACCTCCCTGCAGTCGAGTGCTCTCCTGGGGTCCGTCCAGCTCCTTCCTCCGCGGCTGGCACAGGTAAGTAAGTGCCCTTCTCTCCGGATCAGTGACCGCGCTGTTCTCGCCTCAGCTCCGGCGTCCCTTCTCCGACTCGATGCACCGTCGGGTGGCTCCCGGTCTCCCGGGAATCCTCCTAGGTCCTCCACTCGCGCGGTCCGCTCCTCTCTCCGTCCCCTCGTCTCCAAGATGGCGCTGGCCTGTATTAGCTAGATGGTGAGGTAGGCTGTTGATCTGCTGTGGGATCGTTATTCAGGGAAAAGATTCTGTGAGTCACCCCTTATGGTCTGGATGGGGTTCTCTAAGGGTCCTGAAGCTTTTTTGGTTTTTAGTGTCCTTAAAGACACTGAAACCGTCGCTTTTCTTGTGGGGGCACCGGAGCTCCTGGAGATTACGTCCTCATGGGGCTGCAGGCCACGCCTCCGGATCCTCTCCTTCCTTCTACAATGATCTGATAATAGCATAATCTCCTCCTCCTTCCTTAGTGCCCTCTGAGACTGCTATTTCGCTTTTATCATACATAATGTGTGAACGTAGTCTAAAAAACATTGAGCCTCAAAAATGATTGTCCCTTTTCTAAGTTGAATAAACTCTTCTGTAATGTACGCTCTATAACATGAACATAAAGCTGAGCCATGAAATGACTTTCATGCAGATTTGTGGATGATGTTGTTCACCCAGGAGATATGAATCATGATACAGTCATTGTTTTCGATGTATTTTAGTAAATCATAATGGCTAATAGGAGAAATAATTGGAATTTTCTTTGCTTGAAAAAAATAAATAACTCCCACATCCAGGATATAATTGTAGATCTTTTACTTACTGGCAGAAGACATGTTATGACTGTGATAACTCATTGTTTCGAGGACATAAAATGAGTTGTAAATAGCAGATGCAAAATATACTTGTGATGCAAGTCATTAAAAGAAAATTATTCATGATCTGAATGGATGCTGTGAGGCACCGCCAGCATGGTCCTCATGGCCGGGGCGCATCACATGCAGGATCAGGGTATGATCCTGTTTACACTGGCCGGTTTGACTGTGATAATGCTGTGTGAACCAACTGTGAACACAACGTTTAATGTGACTAATGAGTGGCTCATGAAATCGAGGAGTCCATAAGGAATAGGATGTAAAGAGTGATTGCTGACAGCCCAGGTGGGTGTGTCAGGTGGGTGTGTCCGGAGGAATAGCAGCCCAGCAGGGTGACTCAGTATGGGTGTGGCCGGCACGATAAGAGTCAGCCAGCTGAGTGATTGAGGAGAGATCCATTCTCAGCCAGACATCAGCCTGAGAGGATGTGGGCTGATTACCAGCCTGAGAGCTGAGCAGAGCAAGTCTGTGTGAGGGACTGGGAGTGCAAGTCCATGCCGCCATGTTGAGATGGTGAAGGGAGCATGCTAGCTCCATGCCGGTGCCAAGGTCCGCGGTTGTGATAGCACCTGGTGGGGAAGCCGTGGCTGAACCCGGTGGATACTGGTCCTGGCGTGGGGTGAACCACGTCCGGGAAAGGAGCCCTTGGGGGACGCTTGGTGGACCCGTTACACAGGTAGCAAGACCCGGATCCGTGCCCGGTAAGACAGCGGTTCCCGTGCAACGGAGTGAGCTGTGTGTGAGTAATGCCAGGCGGGCATAACCGCTATTGGGTCCGACTAGGCAGTCGGTAAAGGACCCGTTGATGTATGTAGGGGCTTAGGCAATTACCCTGAATGTAAGATGATGACCTATGTAAGAACATTGTATAATAATGTGGGGAGAAAGTGACCCAGCCAGTATGGATGATGTTGGAGGCGTTCCGTCCCTGTGGGACGAGAGGGAGGCTTGCCCTGCTGCTTGCAGAGGGTACCGGTCCCTCAACCACGGCCTCTAATGGTGTGGGTGTGCCTGTGGTGCCAGACACAGGGGTAATAGTGCTCCTAGTAGGTAACGGATGAGGTTCCCGTGTACTATGGTTTGCCAGTCCCTGTAATGGGCCATGGAGGAGCCACGGTCCATGAATGATGGGCTGTGAGCGTGTGGAAGAAATGTATGTGATCCATGGACGTTTGAATGATGGATCACACATGGTATGTAAGGCCCGGTCAGGCAGGAATCCTGACTACGGGGTAATGTTAGGTCATCAAGCTGGGTGACTAAAGCCGGGCGGCAGGTACCGCCATTGGGACCCACAGGGCCCGTTGAGGCGTATGTAACGAAGGTCAGAAGCAGGGGTTCAAAAGGGCTCCTAGAGTGGGGACACCATAGTTGAACCAGGTGGACTCTGACCGGGACGTAGGCGGAGATACGTCCAGGAAGGAGCCCCTTGGGGATACATGACATACCCGGTACTCAGGTTGCTCAATCCCTGTTATGAACCCGGAGGGGTCATCGTCGAAGTATAGCAAATGTATTTATTATAAATGTACTGTAAGATGTGTAAGGAGGCCGTAGCTACCCCGGGAGCAGGTGTTAGAGCTCCAATGGGGAGAGAGTCGTGGTTACAGGTCCCGGGTTATTGTGAATGTATATGTGCAATGTTCTATGTAATGTATGATGTATTTATGTAAAGTGTTTAGAATCAATGTGATAGGTGTCCAACATGCTACCCGGGTTATGTTATTATATGTGAAAAATAAACGGGTACACATTGGTTAAACTTATAAACACGTGTTTTGTCGTTATGCAAGCGGGTTCCCCGGTTGCTACCTCACAATGCGTAAAGGGAAACGGTTACCATGAGTATATCCAATCTGCAGGCCCCATATTATAGAGCCTGGAGAGCTGAGTTGATTGATATATAGGGATGACTGAACTGTAATTTAAAGTTTGGGGTTTATACTGAGCACAGATTTTACAAAACAAATATGTTTGAGTTCAGGATCTTTGCATATGCAAACTACAGGAGTGAGCATCGCTGTGCTCGGGTAGACTCGGTGCTTGGCCCACTGCCAGTCACTTGCAGTGTTTGAATGGCTTGCACTGGAGGTAAAATCAGCATTATCAGATGTAGTATGGACTTTCCCTCCCCAAAAAAGACAAATCCCTGCCCACCCTCCACTGGAAGTGCTTTATGTGGGCGAGAGCTGACCTGTCCAGTCAGTGAGTTCCAATGAGGTTCAGGTCAAGTTTGGGTCTAGAACAGAACTTTATATATAGTCCGGCTGAATCCCTAGAACCCAAATTTCTGCAGGTCCGCTAATCTCTATTCATATGTTTTAATCATTTAAACTTTTAGTGTGGTGCCCCAATGGCAAGGTGCCACAGGAAGGTACTGCACCCCAAACAGAAAGAGTAGTGCTTCCGTAGCCGTGGATATAGAGGACCCTAAGGAGTCTGCACCCAACACCCATACAATAGGCCACCTTAGTACAGGGGACCGTATGTTCAGTAGGTCCAAGGGGGTGGAGTCTAGATGAGCGGGAGACGAGGAGTGACAGAAGACTAGTCAGTCAGATGGTGTAGGAGAGCAGAGAAGACGGACGCAGGGGATCCTGTGACCGTGACAGGAGGGCACCTCTAAGGAGAGGGGTGGCCCGGACGGAGAAGGGGGCCACGCCAGGGCTGGTCGGAGCAAGCTGGAGACCCAGGTCACCACTGATACACCGTAACATAACGTGGTTAGTTAAGGTCTATCCCTAACCGCAGACTGGCAGGCTGTGGGCCCGACATAAGGGAGCCACAGCACCCATCAAGCAGTCCAACATCAGTCTAAGTGTCACGCTTGGGAGGTAACTGAATCAGGTAACAGGTAGGTGAATGGGGCAAAAGGGGGTCAGGAGAGCCTAATCTGACCCTGATGCTGGGGTCCCTGGGTCGCCATGATCTCAGAGGTACCTTTGATGGAGTTCCGAGCCGCCACCTTGAGATATCTTGGATTTAGGTATGACCTGGGCGTAAGCTGAGGCCAGATACCCCACAACCTGCTGCAGCTGCTGCACCAACTGCGTCCGCAGACCAGCGTCCTCAGCTGAGATGGTCTGCATCAGTTGTGAGAAGACATCTGCAGAGGATGTCTGAGACATAATGGCTCAGAGAAAAAAATTGGTAATAAGCTGCTGATAAGGTCACACTTGGGAGGTAAGGGAAGCAGGTAACAGGTAGGTGAATTGGGCAAAAGGGGGTCAGGAGAGCCTAATCTGACCCTGATGCTGGGGTCCCTGGCTCGCCCTGATCTCGGAGGTACCTCTGATGGTGAGGAGTTCCCTGTACCCTAAAACACCTGATTAGCCCTAGGCTGAGGGCCCCTACCTCCACCCATGGGTCAGGAATCACAGCGTCTCCCAAGGAAAGACAGCTAAGCATCAGCATGTCATAATAGTGACTGCAGTTCTGGAGCACACCACAGGAGGCAAGGACCTTCACAACCATCAACCATGCAGCTCTTAAAGACAAACCACATTCACAGCAGCATCCAACAATGTCAGCGCCATCTAAGCGCGTGACACATAGCTGGGTTCATGACGCTGAGAAGTAAAGAGACTTTAGGTAACAGACCCCGAGGACTAGAGACTAGACTCACGAGTGGGAGTACAGAAGGCCATCAGGGCACAGAAGGGAAAAGGACCAGGAGAGCCATTTTAAGGACAACTCTGACACACTCTGGAAAAGCCTCCAAAATCTGCGGCTATAGCCCCCGGTTAACCCAGACTGTACCGTGTACCGATTTCACCTGGTGCAAGTAAAGAACTGTTTGAGCTGATCTGGTGTCTGGTCTCCTTTAATCCATCGCCCGGAGGGCCCCTACAGCATCACAGAGGTGAGGACTATGACTCCCATCATCTACCCGGCTGCCCTGAGTAAAGCTCCACCTGTGGGGAGCTGTACTACCAAAGATGCATCTCCATCACCTCAGCGGCCGGCCGCAGCGCTGGTAACCTTATTACCAGGTATCACAGGTGGTGTCACGTTACAACTCCCCCATCATCATCACCCCCACCTGCCATTGAGGGTCCAGGGCACGGAACCGGGAACCGACCAGCCATGATCCCCACTGAAGTAGCAACCTGTCCCGGGATCTGTGTACCCACTACCCTGTCACCTGACTCATTAGTCTTTCTCAGACTTTTGTCCAGTGGGAGGTCCTATCAGTGACTGACAGCTATCTCTGTAGGCACATTTACACAAATGAATCTGTCAGTCACTGATAGAACTGCCCACTGGACTAGAAATTCCAGAGTTGAGGATTAAATTATTAAAACTTGGGCAATAGGGGTCGCAGAGGATGTGACTGTGACAGGGCATGAAGGTACAGGGGTCTGCACCCCTCAACACCCAGCACCTGTGTACATGATTGTGCGTCCTCAAGGATGCACATTTATGTCACTGCGTGGTACACCACACAGCTGCAATGGGACCCGTGTAAGAGAGCCTTCTGCATCCTTGGGGTGGGCCCATCCTTATACTGCCCCCGCCTTGACTTGTCGCTTCCTTTTACCACAGCCTGGCTTTCCATGTGGATTCCACAGTGGAATGCATTTAGCATGCTGGTGCCACCTCTTCCACACTAGGAATAGGCGGAACCTCCTGCTTTATGCATTCTATAATGGAACACATGCCGGCATCGCCTCCCCGTGTTTTTAGTTTTAGTGAGAAGACCAGAGCTGCGGGGGAACCAGGAAAGGCAAGTACAGATTTAAATATTTTTAATAACTGGGTACACTGTGGCCAGAGGTTTATGGGGGAAGGAGGGGGGGATGCATTATACTATATGGAGAGTTATGAGGCTGCGTATATGAGCCTGCATTACACTATAATGGAGGACTATGAGGCTGCGTTAAACTAAAATGGAGGGCTATGAGAATGCATTATGCTATAATGGTGGACTATTAGGCTGTATTACACCATAATGGAAGACTATAAGGCTACATTAAGCAGTATGGAGGGCTATGAGGCTGCATTATACTGTATAGAGAGCTATGAAGCTGCATTATACTGTATGGAGGGCTATGAGGCTGCATTTTAGTATATAAAAAATAATGGGGGTGCATTGTAATAAAGAGAGGACGATGGGGATGGGAGGAGGAGGACCATATCATTGGGGGACAGGATTGGGGGACATATATACCAGGATAAGGGTCATACTCCAGTAAGAGGACCATATATAGCAAATAGCCAGGCAATCGCTTTGAAAGGTAACAATTGGATGAAGCCCAGCAGGTCCAGCTTGTGAGGGGCTGCTGAATAATATCGATAGCTCAGTATGCCCCTGCAATGTATTGGGGCAGCTGACCTGTCACTTGCAGCATGTCCAAAGGAGAAAATGAGCGGCTCTCACCAGGATCTTCTGTGCAGCGCACGGATTTATTCCATTCTGATATACATGGTTATAAAGATGCAGGAAAGGGAGGACAGCGGGGTAGGACAATGGTCACTGTTTCGCCCAGCTAGGGCTTCAACGGGTCCAATACAGGACACTGCCTTAAGTTCCTCTCCTTAATGGCCACTTTACACGTCCCGATATCAGTGTCCAACTCCGATAAAAAGTCACGTGGTTCGTGCGTTGGCCCCGATATCGTTCATGCGTTGTATGGTGGAAATGCCCAAGAACGATGCCAAAACGATATTGGGGAAGAAATGAGGAGGCTCTCCAACTGCCCGATATTGGATGGACGATCTGGCCGGATCGTGCTGTGTGAAGGCCCAACCCCGACTTGGAGACCAACTTCCCCTATTCTCTCCCATGTTAAATGGTCGTTCCTGGGTCGCACGTACAAAGGGGGCGTATACACCGCAGTTGTGTTGTCTGCCGATATCGCCCTGTGTGACAGCTCCTATGCGATCTGGAATTTCTGCCAAAAAAGTGTGCGCTCCCGCGCCATTGTATCCAATATCGGAACGATGTTGGGACGTGTAAAGTGGCCATCAATGGGCAGAAACAACTATGTCACTGCCTCCAATTAAAAAAATGTATCATGAATACATTTACTCTACACAAAATGACAACAGGTGGTCACCATTACATATTAACACACAACAATAGAACCCTATTGTCATTTAAAACAGATTTTGGACATTAGGGGACACCAAATAAATCTACGATTTCATAAAAAAGTAACAAAGGAGACAAATTTTTCTGCTAGATTTAAGTCATTTAAATGTCTAGAAAACAGCATAATAATCCAATATTACATTAAAATATTTTGCATAGACGTAGTGCTGAACATAATACTTTTAATTGCCTATAGTCGCATAGGTGCCGTTACTAAGGACAACACCCTGTTACCGCCATCACTATCAGGAATAAAATCAAATGACTCACAATGCTGGGCGCAGGATCCATAACAGGAAGCGGTCACATAGGAGCCGTAACCAAGGACGCCACCCTATTCTCACATCGCAACCAGAGGCAATGTGCTCAGCGCTTGGTCTAAAAATGGAAAAAAAGATTCGCCTCCTGGAAACAAAAGCATAAAATCACATATCTGGCGGAATTATAAACAATTGATTTTCTCCAAGTACTACACCCAAAATTTGACGTACACTCAAAAAATATACATGAAGAAAAATATAAGGGGCCGTGAATTTCATAGGAAGACTGCCAGATCAAGTTTATCATCTGCATTGTGAGCGCAGCCTAAGCAAGCCCCTATGTTTATAATGGGAGCACACGGTGCTGCGCTTGACTGCGCATGACTGTGCGCACCCATTCACTGCCATATGTGATTTGTGTGCAGGCTAATCACACAGTCTCCTCCGCACCCGGAACTTGACATGTTGCATTCCTTTTGCGGACGAGACTGTGTGATATGTGCACAAATCACATATGGCAGTGAATGGGTGCGCACGGTCATGCGTAGTCAAGTGCAGCACCGTGCGCTCCCATTATAAACATAGGGGCTTGCGGTGGCTGCGCTCACATGGCGATTCCCCACCGCAGAACGCTGCAGAGGGGAACACCATTGTGAAGGCACCTCTTAGGCTACGTGCACACGCTGAGTATTTGGCTGCCTGCACATGATCTGTGTACGCAGCATGTTTGACACCGCGTCTTGCCGCTGCGTCCAAAACGCTGCGTAGTACAGTACTAGCATAGTGGATGGGATTTCAAGAAATCCCATCCTTACTATGCATAACCCTCCCGCAGCGTCTTTAGAGCTGCGGTGCAGGTTCCGGGAGTCCGCTACTCGGAATCGGCTCCCATCGGGTGACTCCAGGGAGAATCCGCCATGCACCTGCTGCACATGGTGAGTACAGAGCAGCTGCGGTCTCCCTGCTGCCACCCGCGGCTTCACTCAGGTCTGGAGGAGCTGCTTCCAACACGCAGCTCCTCCGGACCGTGTGCACGCACCCTTTGATGAGTTTTTTACCTCAGGATTTGTAGACAAAACCAGGAGTGGAGAAATCAGAGGAAAAGTGTAATAGAAACACCTGCACCACTTCTGTATTTATCACCCACTCCTGGTTTTGGCTACAAATCCTGAGGTAAAAAACTCAGCAAATACTCAGCGTGTGCACGTGGCCTTACAAAGTGCGTTTCATTTCCAATCTTGATAGGGTTATCTACAGTATTGTACACATGTGAGGGGGTGGGGGATAGGGATAGCCACTCACCTCAATCAATGGATTCCAAGGCCTCTGAATATGGCTGGACTACACCAGGGAACATCAAGGATAAAGAGGATTCAGGGCTGCTTCTCCATGAAAGTTGGGTATCTTTGGGCCGCTTCACACTGCAGCGTGATCCGGTCCAGACAGCCCCGGACCGGATCACAACGCAGTGTGAAGCGGCCCTTAATTCAAACAAATACATTCAAATTAAAAGCATCCTAAAAGTATCGGCATAAAATGCACAATTAAAACCATGTTTTATAAAGATATACCCCTTTCACCTAATTAATTCTAGATTAATTACAGATGTCTCGTTAACCTTTTCACAGAACTGCAGGTCCACATTGTTACAGATTCAAACACATTGAAAACATCATTATCACAATATTACATTGTCCAAGACCATAAACCTTTTCGAAATATGACCACTAAGAAGTTTTTGTTTTGTGCCATATATTTATTATCTCATAAATGTATATCTGCACTAAATAAGATGTTTATTTTTTAGTTTATTAATTTTTCCAAAAATATATTAATTATTCTTCAATCTTTCTGCACCTACATCCTTTACTCATCCTGTTCAGCTCCTTTTAACCCTTCGTTCTATATTTTTCAGTTTTGTCAGATTTATATTACCGTACATTATTTGCATACATATATTAAATTTTGTACGGCAAAAAATCCTCTTGTCGTTTCTTCATTAGTCTTTATTTCCCTTATATAGATTATATTATCGTTCTCCATTGATATATATATATATTGATCCAAGGGAATATAAATGTTGTTTCTGTTTTATTTTTATTTATATTTCATTTTCTGTTTATTATTTTTCTTGCCATATACTGACAATAATAAAATCCGTGTAACCAGACCCCATTCCGTTATCACCTATTCCAAAGAAACAGCATTCTATATGAAGGGATGACGGAATTACCATATGAATATATGAGTAATGGAATTAATGCTCAATCCTCTCTTCATATAACCACAATCTAATACAAATATCTAGGATGGAAGAAAAGAACAAGAAGAGGAGGGAAGGAAATTCCAAGTCCCCATCGAAAACTGAATGCTTCATCCTCTGTTTCATAAAAATCTCCAATAATTAGGTTAAAGGGGAATACCTTTATAAAACATGGTTTTAATTGCATATTTTATGCCGATGAGTAAGGACTGACGTCCAAAACGCAACTAGACAATAGACAGAGCACCAGCGAGATATAAATGGGTCTTGTAACTTTTGCCCAATCCATAAGACGCACATCATTCCAGGGAGTTTCACTCGGATCCAAACATTCAAAAACAGTAAAGAACAGCGCCTCACCAGTTGATGATCAATCCAATTTTCTTTATTGTCCGTCCATACAAGCAACGTTTCGACCAGTTATATGGTCTTTATCAAGCTTAATAAAGACCATATAACTGGTCGAAATGTTGCTTTTAAGGACGGACAATAAAGAAAATTGTATTGATCATCAACTGGTGAGGCGCTGTCCTTTACTTTTTTTGACATCCGAAACGCGTCTGGCTAGGATGCTTTTAATTTGAATTTGTTTGAATAAAGATACCCAACGTCTATGGACAAGTGGCCATGAATCCTCTTTCTCCTTATCTACATTGTGGTAGCGACACCAAGGACAATCAGCACATTTGAAATTCCCCTTTGGCAAATCCCTGGATAACCAGGTGGTATTTTTTTTTTAATTTGCAAACGTTTCTGACCCAATCTGTCCCCTATGTTTTTACAGCGACGGCAGGGCCGGTTTTAGGTAAAATGGGGCCCTGGGCAAAAGGTTAAAGTGGGACCTAACTGCTCACATATTACACCGTCACACTCAGACATTTGGGTTACATGTACAAGCACCGAATTCAGACTGGTGAATGAGTGTGATTTATAATATTCAAGTCATTCAGCGCTTGTTTCCGGACTTTTTGAACCGGATGATGAAGAATGATGGCACAGAACAATCACCAGTAGAGCAATCTGCCCGTACAGTATCATGTTATCGGCAGCACTTCTGTAAAGCCCAGGCTTTGGGGTACTCGGGTATCAGGCTTTCAAGGGTAGCGTCTGCTGTGTCACGGGGAATGGAGGCCGCGCCTGATCCTGTGTCCTGGGTATATCTTCAAAAAAGGGGTATATTTACAGGGGATTATATACAGTTTGTCTTGACGCCACCTGTAGTTTCTAGTGATGGGTCACACCAGCGCCGCCACAGTCCTGCCGGAGGTAGATAGTACTGCGGCTTAGTTGGAAAAGTCCCCTACAGGTAGGGCTGGACCTCCGGGGCAGCGTTCCTGTGAATAGAACAAGTTCATGCAACATAGAGACAGAGGCAGAGGCAAGATCACTTTTCCTCCAGGTACTTTACTGGAAATTTGTAGCAGCATCAGTTACAGTTCACAGTTCAGCATTCAGATGTTACAAGAACAGGTGGCTGCAAGTGGATCCCAGGTAGCATGGTGGGACCCTTAGTGTGCTTGCTTGCTCGAACCCGCGTCTGTTCCTTTCTGTTTTTCAGTTTCCTTGTTGTGAAGCCTGGTGACTTGGAATCAGCCTGACCTCCTTTCCTCTCTCACCTTCACTGCCGTCGGGTAACCCTCTACTGGCTGGCCGCTCGTTCCTTTGGCGGTGCCTGGTTCCCTCTCTTGGTCTGCTCTGGTGCCCGGGAGAATTATAGACTCCTCGGGACTCCGGATTCTCTGTGGTCCTAAAGTATCCTACAGGTGCGGGTTCCGGTACCTGGTAAGCTGTCTGGGATACCTGCCGACGGCCCTCTTTTCCCAAACTGGCTGCTCTCCTGCAAAACTTCCTTTCTTTTTCCTTAGTTCCTTTCTTCCTCTTCCATCCCTCCTGGTCCCTCAGCCGAGAGACCTAGCCTCCAAAAACTCACTCCAAGAGAAGCCTCTCTTGTTCCCCCTAGAGGTAGTTTTATTCCCTCCCGGGTACCCTCCCACCGTGTAAACTAGTGTGGAAGTGCTGGTTATGGGTCCCACCCACCATCCTAGGGTCCACCTGCAGCTGGAGTATCGGCACCTCTTTTACGGGTGTAGTACCCCTCTGTGACGCCTGCTTGGCGGGGCGCCACATACCCCCTTGATTGAATATACTCATCCGCGAGTATCTGTACCTGTCTAACAGAGAGTGAAAAGCATTTTTTTTCTTTTTATCATCAACATCAACGGGTAAACTATTTACATTCAAGAATATTTAGATTTTTTTCCATTGCTGGGAGGCACTTTCTTTAAACGTTACACATATATACACGAAATGGCAGTAGTTAGTATTATCAGACCCCATGGCCCTCGGGTCACCTGTTGGCAATGTTGTTACTCTACGGTTGCACTATCTGCATAAGGGTACCTTTACACACGGCAACTTTTCTAGGAATTTCACTGGCAACATACTGGTTGCAGTGAAATCTTGGACACATTGTTCTATCTTGTTGCTGTGTACAAATGGAACAATGTCTCCATGATTTCACTGCAACCAGTACGTTGCCAGTGAAATTCCTCAAAAAGTTGCCGCGTGTAAAGGTACCTTAAAAGACATTATTAACTCGGCCCAACAGGGACCGGTACTAACTACACGTGCCCAGCGGTAATGTATTGTCCAGCACAGTCCAGAGTGTGTTATCACCGCTGGGCTGCTGCTCACACAGCACTCATCATCAACAAACAGTAGGGAGAGTTCAAAATAAAGTCTCTGAGTTTTCAGCCGAAGACAAAACTCAAGGGGACACACTCTTCATTTAGGGATTTATAAAAAGGGAACGCAAAAAAAAGGGCATGGTTGCTGGAAGGGGCTATTTACAGGGCAATGTCTCAACATGGGAGTCTATTGCTTGTGCAATGTCTCTACATGGGAAATCCTTATGGCGAATCAGCCTAATGGACCAGGGTGCCGCTCATAAGTGACCTGCTCACCTCGATAAAGGTCTCTGTCCGGGTGTCCTCTTCGCAGGTAGGATTCCACATCGCGTCTAGCGAAAAACACATCGTTTGTAAGTCCGGGTTCTCGTAAGAATCCCCAGCCTTCGTCCTCGTAAACGGAGATGACGGTTCCTAGGTGGCGTAACTCTATTGGAAGCGGGGGCTGCGATCTGGTCTCGTCCTGTAGTCGCCTGGTTGCCTGTTCTCTCTGGAACCATTCCTCTCGGCGTCGTTGTCTAGCTAACTAGTCTCTTTCATTTAAAGATGATGGAGACTGCTGAGATAGTTGGTACTGTGGGGGTGGTGAGTTGCCGGTTTGGAGTCTGGATACCACTATGGTTTCCGCTGAGCTCACTATGGTGGGGGCTCCTCGCTGCTGCCGCTGCCACGCAGTCCACCACGCAGCTACTGGGGTGCTCCCTCCGGATGCTCCTTCGACATCCTCCGGTTCCTCGTCGTCCGTCTCGTCGTACTCCTCCTCGACTATGATATTTGGTTCAGTAGGGGACGTTCGCGCTGCCTCCAGCCGGAGGCAACCACTGGAACGGGATGGTGGTGTTGTCGGGGGTTCCGTCTGAGCTCCCGTGTCCTGGTTCTGAACGGGTGGTGTTACGGGTGGTAGAGAGGCGCAGTACTCCACAACTGCTCTTTCTGCTACTGCTGCCTCTTGCGCTTCGCGGTCCGCTCACATAGCTGAAAGTTCGTAATTTCACTCCACCGTCGGCACACCTATGCCAGGGCTTCTTCCATGTCCTGGCGGAGTCGTCCAAATGGGTCCCTCCAGTGGTCAGCATCCCCCTCTAAGGTTAAGAGGGATGCCGCTGCCGGGTTGCCTTGCACAGCTCGGGCCTGTTCTTCGAGCTCGCGCACGATATCTCTCCAACGGGGTGCCGCCATGCTTCCGGGTACAAAGGAGTCCCGGTCGTTCTGTCCTTCTCTTCTAGTTTGTCTTCTTTGGGCGGCCTCCCCCGAGGAACTTCCAGTGGGCTGCCCCCCTGATTTATTGATGGCAATCTGGGCAGCCACACCTTTTGGCGCCTCCGTCTTGGCCCTCCTTCTTCTAGGGGCTGAGGCACACCCCCGGGCCTGCACATGCTGTTTAGTACATGGCTACAGCGCCATCTTGGGTCCTCCTACAGTAATGACGGGAACCCATTTTTAGCGCCAAGCGGGTATATCTTCAAAAAGGGGTATATTTACAGGGGATTATATACAGTTTGTCATGACGCCACCTGTAGTTTCTAGTGATGGGTCACCAGCGCGTCCACAGTCCGCCGGAGGTAGATAGTAGTGTGGCTTAGTTGGAAAAGTCCCCTACAGGTAGGACTGGACCTCCGGGGCAGCGTTCCTGTATAGAGGCAAATTCATGCAAAAGAAGATGCAGCAAAGACAAATTTCACTTTTCTCCAGGTACTTTACTGTAATTTGCATTGGTCGCATACAAAATTACAGTTCAGCACTCCTGATGGTATGAGGACAGGTAGCTTAACGGGTGGCTGCAGGCAGATCCTAGGTGGTATGGTGGAACCCTTAGTGTGTGCCTTCATGCTCTGACCCCGTCTTTTCCTTCCTTCTTTCCAGATAAATTGTGAAGCCTGACGACTTGAAATCTGTCCGACCTCCTTCCTTCTCTCACCCTTGCCGCCGTCGGGTAACCCTCTACTGGCTGGCTGATTGTTCCTTTGGAGGTGCCTGGTACCCTCTTTCGGTCTGCTCAGGTGCCCGGTAGAATTGTAGACTCCATGGGACTCCGGATTCTCTGTGGTCCTAAAGTATCCCACAGGTGCGGGCTCCAGTGCCCGGTAAGCTGTCTGGGATAAACTTCCTCAAGTTCCTCACTACCTTAAGCTGTCTGCGCCAGTCCTACCTGTGGAGGAGTTTACCACACTAGCCGCACTACCATTTACCTCCGGCGGACTGTGGCGGTGCTGGTGACACCTCACCAGAAACTACAGGTGGTGTCACGACAAAACTGTACATAATCCCCAGTAAATATCACCCCCTTTATTGGAAGATAGGCCCAGGACACGGGGTCAGGCGCGTCCACCACTCCCCGTGACAACAGGAGAGTTAACCCTTGCAGCCTGACACCCGAGTACCCCAGATCGTGGTAACCAGTTCATACTGCAGGCTGCCTAGTGCCTAGCTAGCAGCGTTTCCCTGTGGGTTTGGCATAAGCGGTCACTAGGCAGCCTGCAGTATGAACTGGTTACCACGATACACATCGGGTAACCAGGGGCTGCGTTTCAAAGAAGCGCTGGCACACACGCACCTGCGCTTCTCTCACAAAACCTAAGTATTTAGCGCAAAACTGCTAAATACTTAAAGCGCAGGTGTGTGGACATGGCCAATGTCTCTGTTACTGAACTGATCCCGGACACAATGGGTCGACCAGGTAGCTTATACTTGTTCTTGTGGACTTTTGGTAAGTAATTTCATTGGATGTTCATAATATAATTTTTCTGCTTCTGATTTAGATAATACTTTTTGTTCCACATAATACCTTAAAAAAGAACAAAGTTCTCCCTGGTAACCCTGTGTGGGGTCAGTTGACAGAGATTGATATGTATTGGGGTCCCTCAATTGTCGGAGGGATTCAGGGACTGGATACACCAGAGCTGATATATCCCGATCAACCATCCCCTGGAACAAGTCAATGTTATTGCCTGGTGCGATCGGTGGCATGAAGGACGTCTTACGACACCTGTAAATGGGGATCTGAGTAGTGGTTTCTATATATTGCTACCGAATAGAGGATCATTAATTCTCAACATCTGATTGTAGTTGACCTGTAGAACAATCTTTAGTAAAAAATATTAACAAAACTCTCTGAAATCTTAGTGAAGACATTTTTTGTATTTTTTATATTTTAAATTTGGCCCCATGTATAATGCTATTACAGCATCGATTAAAAAACTTTGGCATATTGTTGAGGAAGACAGAGATCTGAGCAAACAATGTGCGGTTTCCCCGATGGTTACTGACCGTCACTGTAAAAACTTAGGGGACAGATTGGTTCAGAAACGTTTGCAGATTCAGAAAAAAACCACCTGGTTAACCAGGGAATTGCCAAGGGGGGATTTCAAATGTGCATGTTGTGCTTGGGGTCACTACAATACTGTAGATAACCCTATCAAGATTGGAGATAAAACACACTTTGTAAAATCCCTTATTAACTGTAGGACAAGTTGGCTTGTCTATGCACTGTTTTGCCCTTGTGGCAGACTTTATGTGGGAATCACTATCCGCCCATTATTCGTCAGATTCAGGGAGCACTATAAATCCATAACTACTGGTTTAGGCTCCCCTCTTTAATCCAACATTTTACAAACTGTCATGGTGGTAATGCTAATCGCTGGCAATGAAAAGCTTCCTTCAACAGGTAGAGGGGGTGATACTCACAAACGTTTGTTGCAGCTGGAGGCTCGCTGGATCATTGAGACCAATCCACAAGGTGCATCAAGTCTCAATGATAGACTTGATCTGGCAGTCTTCCTATAAAATTCACGGCCCCTTTGATGTTTCTTCATGTATATTTTTGAATGTTCATCATATTTTTGGTGTAGTACTCGGAGAAAATTAATCATTTATAATTCCGCCAGATATGCGATTTGATGCTTTTGTTTCCAGGAGGCAAATCTTCTTTTCCATTTTTAGACCAAGCGCTGAGCACATTGCCTCTGGTTGCGATGTGAGAATAGGGTGGCGTCCTTGGTTATGGCTCCTATGTGACCGCTTCCTGTTATGGATCCTGCACCCAGCATTGTGAGTCATTTGATTCTATGTGTGGATGTATTGTTCCTGATAGTGATAGCGGTGGCGGTAACAGGGTGTTGTCCTTAGTAACGGCACCTATGCGACTATAGGCACTTGAAAGTATTATGTTCAGCACTATGGCCATGTTCACACACATGCGTTTTTTTGACCATCTCTGCGTTTTTGGGCTGTTAAAAAAAACGCAGGTGCGTTAACACAGAGTACATTTGAGTGTAGCTGCGTTTTTCAGCTCCATTTGCGTTTTTTATCCCTAGTCCAAAAAACGCTGCATGCAGCGTTTTTGGGTGCTGTAAAAAAACGCATGTGCGTTTTTCTAACATGGGGCCCTATGGGAAACGCATGCTAAAATGCATGGTACATTAGTACCTTTTAGTGCCATTCAAAAACGCATGCGTTTCCCATAGGGGCCCATGTTAAAAAAACGCATGCGTTTTTTTAACATGAGGGCCCTATGGGAAACACATGCGTTTTTAAAAGGCACATTTATGCACCCTGCGTTAACGCTTGCGTTTTTGCCTGCGTTTTTGGTGAAAAAATGACTAAGTCCAAAAACGTGGCAAATCCTTTCAGACACACAAGGGACATTTTTTAGCACTCTTAAAAAAACGCAAGTGCTTTTAGGAGTGCTAAAAAAAAACGCAAATTGAGTGTGAACAATGCCTACGTCTATGAAGAATATTTTAAAGTAATATTGGGTTATTATAGACATTTAAATGACTTAAATCTAGCAGAAAAATGTGGCTTCTTTGTTACTTTTTTATGAAATCGTAGATTTATTTGGTATCCCCTAATGTCCAAAATCTGTTTTAAATGACAATAGGGTTCTATTGTTGTGTGTTAATATGTAATGGTGACCACCTGTTGTCATTTTGTGTAGAGTAAATGTGTTAGGACTGCTTTACACACACCAACTTCTGTGACCAACTTCTGAACAGATCTCTGGTTGCAGTGAAATCATGGACACATTGTTACATTTGTACACAGCCACAAAATGGAGCAATGTGTCCATGATTTCACTGCAACCAGAGATCTGTTCAGAAGTTGGTCACAGAAGTTGGTGTGTGTGAAGCGGCCCTTATGGCCACTTTACACGCGGCTACATTTGTAGCTTATCCACAGGTAACTTACTGGCTGCAGTGAAATCATGGAGACATGGTTCTATCTTGTTGCTGTGTACAAATGGAATAATGTCTCCATGATTTCACTGCAGCCAGTAAGTTACCTGTGGATAAGCTAGAAATGTAGTCACGTGTAAAGTGGCCATTAATGATACATTTTTTTAATTGGAGGAGTGATGTAGTTGTTTCCGCCCATTTAAGGAGAGGAACTTACGTCAGTGTCTTGTTTTGGACCCGTTGATGCCCTGGCTGGGCGAAACAGTGACCATTGTCCTACCCCACTGTCCTCCCTTTCCTACACCTTTGTAACCCTGTTTATCAGAATGGAATAAATCTGTACGCTGCACAGAAGATCCTGATGAGTGCTGCTCATTTTCTTCTTTGGACATATTCATTTCTTATACTAGAGCTGAGCAACACCTGATGACCCAGAGGTCAGCCACATAGACTTTGTACTTTAAATACCTGTGTAAGGGTACTGTTAGATGTTGCGATATCGGCCGCGATATCGCTGATTCGTCACGGGTTGTGCGACGTAGAAATGACATCGCAAGTGCGTCGTTGCGTGTAACTACACGATTCAACTATGATAAATTGCTGGATCGGAGTTGACAGGTTTTGGAATATGTTCCAAAACCTGGCGATGTTGCATAAACGATTTGGTAGGATTGTGCTGTGTGACATTGCAATAACAATGTTGTTTTGGATTTCACTGGTTGCGCAACCAAGGCCGTAGGCGTGCCTGTGCATTGTGTTTTCCGCGCCCCGTATACGGCGATTGGTGGGTAGTAGTTTGTTCAGATTGGATGGCTGTGGTCAAGGCGCCATATTTGATCATCGGTGCATACCCCAGTAGACGTATTTAATTCTTCTTCTGGTGAACTATCATAAAGTTCATGCAAACAAGGCGACTCATTTAATTTACCCGTCTTTACTATTATCGTTTACCTAGGAGCGTATTGACAACGCCAATAATATAGCGTCACCACGAACAGTATAGGTATGGCGGAAAATTGTTATGTCTGCATGTCAAGTCGTCATTGATGGTAGCTGCAATGTTCGACCATACATGTCTCCCATATGTGACAAAGTACATACATATATACATGTATGCACACACATACTTCATACATGCTATGTAATCTACATACACATGTACATAATTGTTGTGTGTAGCTTACCTACTTCAACACAAAACATACACATAGCCATACATATTTTCAACAACACTGCACCACAGTAGCGTTCCTCTCTGCCACTTTGGCGATGCCGCAGTGTCTTGCACAACCCTCAACATATGACAAATCACTTGAGTGGCGAGCTGGTGAAAAGGGCAGTTGCATACATGTAGTCGACATCTTGGCAGACTAGGTTGACAAATGGTAATGCACGTGTGGTGTCCAATTGGAGTGGTATGGGCGTAGTAAAACAAACTGTGGCACACCTATCTGCTAGGGTGTGTCAAACAGTACGCCCACATTGCTGATGTGGTAGTGCTGTGTGACGTGGCAATCACAACCGTCAACATCGCTTCTGCTGTTGTTCAGGCGATTTCAGAATCGCCGGATCGTCGGTGGTTGCACACGAGATCTGTACGTGTAACATCTCCAAAATGATGTTGGCAAAAGGCCAAAAACGTGCGCGCACCCATGAAATCGCTGCTGACATCGCTTCAATGTCGTGCCGTGTAACAGTACCCTTAGGCCTTAGGCCTTAGTGCCGGTTTTCTTTTCTACCAGCTAAATTGCATCCATAGGATAGCATATTAAATAGTCATTTAAAATAAAATACTTATTTGTGCCTGGTTTCAATGGCCACTTAAAACTGGCTTTATGTGCTAGGAAATAAAATGCAAAGATGAAATGAGACTGTACAACTGCCTGTAATCAAATGTTCCCACACCTCAGAGCTATTTAATTATGTTCCCTATACTCAATCTACAGTATGACCAGATAAAATGCTGTTTACATACTGAAATTCAATAACTTTATAAAGAGAGTTGTTTATCACCTCTGAAATGTGCCTCAATAATTAGAGGTAAAGAAGAGAGCGATTATTGTTCGTCCATATGCCTCCAATTTCATTCTCTGTTTTCTTTCAGACTCCGAACAATCCTGAAAACAAACTATTGTAATTGCTGTATGTACTCAGTTATTTGCCATAGAAGCTTTGCAGTTATGGTGAGACTAAGTCTGGACATATAGTACACAGATGGAGGATGATAAAGGTATTCCTGCTCATGATACATTTATGTCACCTACTATTCAGCATGGCTGTATATACACATATATCTAGATACAAAATCTAAAAGAAAAATTCAGCTGACCCAGTATTCAGAAAGACAGGGTTCAGATATCCAGGACGGTGCTCTGAGTCAATGTTCAATCCATCATAGTATGCATAAAAAAGTGAGTATCTTGCACATCATTACAAGAAAAATATGTTTTCTTAAAATCAATTTCCTTTATTGAAAATCCTTAAAAATATGAATGGAAACAATCCAGGAATAGCTACTTCCATACAGACATGTTCTTTTACGCGTTTCGATCCCTGATGATCTTACTGATAAAGCTAGATATAAAATTGTATCTAGATATATTCGTATATACTGCCATATAATAATTTTTCATTAAGATTTTCTGGAGACTTACCGTACTTTTTTTTTTCAATCTCTTTTTATTGAATAGCAAAGAATGCATGTACAAAGAAGCATGGAAATATAGTACAACTATAGTAACCCTAAGAGAAAAAAAACACATTAAATGATATCAGGTACAAACAGATGACAGTACAAAGATTCACATAAGAAAAAAGAACAAAAAAAGCCCCACCTGCGGGTCGGATACCTATAGGGTGCCAACCCCAACTACCTGTATATTGTAGAAAGTCTTTTGATTAACCGGTGAGTCAACAAGCCTTCAGGTGTCGGAAGGGGTGACTCACTATTAACCCTGCAGTAACGACTATCATGCCTTGATTAAATAGTCCACAGGTAGAATGAAAATATAAAGAAGAAACGTGAAAGGAAGAAGATGATGACCAGATAGAGGGTAGAGGAAAAAGATAAAGAGAGAGGTAGCAAGGGGAAGAAGGAAACCTAGATAAAGCCCCCAATGGCTATTACTACCTGTCCCTGTACCTCCCTATTACTACCCTAACTATCCTTTTCTGTTCTAATTGTGTGGTGTGAGTGTTTAACAAAATGTTTTTATACCTTAGTGCGGCGTATGTTAATGATCCGGGATGCTTCAGTTGCTAGCCCCCCTGGGCTTCCTCTTTGGGTCCCTCTCACCGCCTCCCGGAGTATTTATCACGCCCCAATGGGCGTGATATTGAAATCAAATTTTGCACCCCCAGCCTGACTCCCTCCGTTCTGCTATGCAGCCTTCCGGTGGTAATGATGCTGAACGTGTCATTTCCGGAAATGCGGGCCCCATAGCAACCCAGTATGTTCCTTAGCGGAGCACAGCGCTGCTAAGCAGGGCTCCATAGAAAACTGCATAGCAGCGCACAGTGATGCTGCTAAGGTAACTGTCAGGTTGCTATGGGGCCCGCATTTCTGGAAATGACGGTCATCTTAGCTTATGTTCACTGTAGGATATGGCTATCTCCACTGTCCAGTTTCCTCAGCACAAAGCAGAAAGATTCTAGTAAATTATGTTCTATATGTCCCCAACCTTGAAAGCAATCTTCTGTCAGTAAAGAGGTCCATGCAAAAGGGAAATGTATTTACTTTTAAAGATAACAGCTGCATCATTTCAAAGAAGGGTCACACTCTTGCAGAAGGAAAAATCCAAGATGAACTTTATCAGTTAAAATGCAAAGAAGTAGTGTACAGTGCTAGACAAGATCTGCATAAGAACTGTATCCAAGTATGGCACAGACATCTTGGGCACAGAGACCCAGAAGCAGTAAGGAAGCTAGATCAACTTGTAAATGGTAATGAAATCAACCAGTGTAGTCAAATGATGAAGTGCACTAGCTGTCTTAAAGGAAAAATGTCCAGAAAATTCTTTCCTAAAGTAAGCAGCACTAGATCTGCACAGCCACTGGATCTGATACATACAAATGTATGTGGTCCAATGAGTGTTCAAACTCCTAGCAAGAAGAGATATTTTCTCACATTTATTTATTATTATGTATATCTGTGATTTTTGTCTTGAAGAAGGGGGCTATAACCCCGAAATGCCTAGAAAAATAAAATCACCATCATTAATCCTTTTGTCGGATTGAATTTGTCAAGACGGGAGTGCGGTTCAGACACCCAATCTCTCACTTTCTACACCTCATTCACTAATGAGGTGCGTCATATTTCCTAAAAGTACTCCTGTGGGCTGTATCATAGGTGTAGGAAGATACCATGACAAGGGCCCCCCTTGACAAACATTATCGGAACTACTGTAGTAGTTGTAGTCTTCAATTCAAGTTTTCAGAGGGCTATCTGTCGGTCATCAACGGTCAGTGTAAATTTTGATTGAATATGTATCCTCTATCTCAGTCACAATGTGGCACAAGCCGGGCATGATTTTCTGCCAAATAGGATGTGATAGTAGATTTCGATTGAATATGTATCCCCTATCTTAGTCACAATGTGGCTTAAGCCAGGCATGTTTTTCTGCCAAATAGGGTGAGTGACAGTAGATTTTGATTGAATATGTATCCCCTAACTCTGTCACAATGTGGCACAGGCTGTGACAAGGGCCTCCAAATATTAGTTTGGTAGGACCACTCTATATTCCAGATTTGTCCGCTGCAGAATGTGAATAGGGTTTGTAAAAATTAGGCCTATGGGCTGAGTGAGGGTTGATGCCGGAATTCACCACCCCAAGGGCCTCTAATCACACATACTAGTTAGTCTGGAGTAGGAATAATGTCCTAGTTTATCCACTGCACTGTGCATGTGCATAGGGTTTGTAAAACTTAGCACGATAGGCTGAGTGAAGGTTGATGCAGGAATCCACCATCCCAAGGGCCTCCAATCACAAATAGTAGTTAGACTGGAGTAGGAATAGTGTCCCACCTTGTCCACTGCACTATGTGCATAGGGTTTGTAAAAATTAGCCCTATGGGCTGAGTCATGACAAAGGAAGGAAACGGGTATTAATGGGAAGGGGTCGACGTTAACAGCAGTAGCATGAAGAATCAGCATTGTTGGTGAGCTTAGGTTGGCTTGCTGAAGTTACTTCAGGGGAAATGGTGTATCAGTCTCCGCGCTGCTGAAATCCCAAGAAAACGATCCAGAAACCAGATGTAGGTTGTATCAATCATCCATTTATTCCTTTCCTACGCGTTTCGGCACTGTCCTAGTGCCTTCCTCAGGGTATTACATGTCAGCTCTTAACAAGGTTTATATAGCTCCTGTACATGGCATTTAGGGGTGTGTTAACACATGCTGATGATGTCAAAATCGTCATCAAAGTGGGCGGAGCCCAATCTGATGATGTCAAAATCGTCATCAAAGTGGGAGGAGCCTAAGTTTTGGCTCCAAAACAGTAAAAACAAGTTTCTGTGGAGCAATTTACATCGTACAATGATATACAAGTTGATAAAAATCTGACTTAACAAATGGCATAAAAAACGTTCTGAAATTCGCTGCGGAAAAGTAAATAAAACCTTCAGTAGTAAAAACAGGAAAAAAATATAGGAAAAAAAGTAGTAAAAACTAGGACAGTGCCGAAATGCATAGGAAAGGAATAAATGGATGATTGATGCAACCTACATCTGGTTTCTGGATCGTTTTCTTGGGATTTCAGCAGCGCGGACACTGATACACCATTTCCCTGAAGTAACTTCTGGATGGTTCCCACGTGCATGTGGAAGGTGAAAGTCCTGCAGCAGCTGCATTTAATGCTAAATGCTTTTACACCAGTTGTGGGTCTCACAACTGGACTAGGTGAGTGAATTCATACCCACCACATACATTAGTGTCACTAGTGATAGGGCACTATTGCGCCTCTTGTTCCCCCCCCTATTTTTTACTTTGATAGGTTGGCTTGCTGTCATCTGGAGGGATTAGAAACTTCTGACAACGGCTTCCTGTGAACTTTGCTAAAGATCACTGCCTGGGGCTTCCTGTCAAGCTGCATCCATGGTAAACATCGGGTTACTATGGAGCAGTGTTCACAGGTAGCACCCGACGGTAACGGTCAGCTATACAGCAGGCTGGGCTCTGCTGCAATGGCATATGATTAACATGGGTGCATTGTTCAGTGTGGCCCTAGACTAAGGCTAGGGCAGTGGTGTAACTACCGGCATAGCAGCCGTAGCGGTCGCTTTGGGGCCCGGCGCTTGTGGGGGGGCCCGGACCCAGCGCCGCTACGCAGCCGCTGCTATACCGGCAGCTGCGCCTGCGATACATACAGGGGCGGACTGGCCCAGCGGGCCCCGACACTTTGGGACCACGCCCACTAAGCCCCGCCCCCATACTCTCCTGGGTGCTGTAGGGGGGGCCCAGACGGAAAGGGGGGGCCCATTGGTCCCCTGAGCGCCCCCACATGTCATACAAGGGGGCCCCTGACCGCTGCCCCCACACGCTATCCTCGGGGCCCCCTGACCGCTGCCTCCATTACTGCTGCGTCCCCCCGCCCTTCATTACCGGCGGGCAGTCGCGCTGATCTGCCTGTCATGTGGGCTGTAGCCGGCGCCGCTCTATTTCCTGTGTCGCCGGCTACAGCGTCACACTACATGACAGGCTGTGGCTGCGATCAGCGCGACTGCCTGCTGCAGGTAATGGAGAGCGGGGGGCCTGTATATACCACCACCAGGGGCCTTGTATACCACCACCAGGGGCCTGTATATACCACCACCAGGGGCCCTGTATACCACCACCAGGGGCCTATATATACCACCACTAGGGGCCCTGTATACCACCACCAGGGGCCTGTATATACCACCACCAGGGGCCTGTATATACCACCACCAGGGGCCCTGTATACCACCACCAGGGGCCCTGTATACCACCACCAGGGGCCTGTATATACCACCACCAGGGGCTCTGTATACCACCACCAGGGGCCTGTATATACCACCACCAGGGGCCCTGTATACCACCACCAGGGGCCCTGTGTACCACCACCAGGGGCCCTGTATACCACCACCAGGGGCCTGTATATACCACCACCAGGGGCCCTGTATATACCACCACCAGGGGCCTGTATACCACCACCAGGGGCCTGTATATACCACCACCAGGGGCTCTGTATACCACCACCAGGGGCCTGTATATACCACCACCAGGGGCCTGTATATACCACCACCAGGGGCCTGTATATACCACCACCAGGGGCTCTGTATACCACCACCAGGGGCCTGTATATACCACCACCAGGGGCCCTGTATACCACCACCAGGGGCCCTGTATACCACCACCAGGGGCCTGTATATACCACCACCAGGGGCCTGTATATACCACCACCAGGGGCCTGTATATACCACCACCAGGGGCTCTGTATACCACCACCAGGGGCCTGTATATACCACCACCAGGGACCCTGTATACCACCACCAGGGGCCTGTATATACCACCACCAGGGGCTCTGTATACCACCACCAGGGGCCTGTATACCACCACCAGGGGCCTGTATATACCACCACCAGGGGCCTGTATATACCACCACCAGGGCCTGTTTATACCACCACCAGGGGCTCTGTATGCCACCACCAGGGGCCTGTATACCACCACCAGGGGCCTGTATATACCACCACCAGGGGCCTGTATATACCACCACCAGGGGCTCTGTATTCCACCACCAGGGGCTCTGTATACCACCACCAGGGGCCTGTATATACCACCACCAGGGGCCCTGTATACCACCACCAGGGGCCCTGTATACCACCACTGGGGCCTGTATATACCACCACTGCGGAGGCTGCTGTAATACTGCTGGGGCCTGTATATACCACTGAGGAGGCTGCTGTATACCACTGGGGCTGCTGTAATACTGCTGGGGCCTGTATATACCACTGGGGAGGCTGCTGTATACCACTGGGGCTGCTGTAATACTGCTGGGGCCTGTATATACCACTGGGGAGGCTGCTGTATACCACTGGGGCTGCTGTAATACTGCTGGGGCCTGTATATACCACTGGGGAGGCTGCTGTATACCACTGGGGCTGCTGTAATACTGCTGGGGCCTGTATATACCACTGGGGAGGCTGCTGTATACCACTGGGGCTGCTGTAATACTAATGGGGCCTGTATATACCACTGGGGAGGCTGAGGTATACCACTGGGGCTGCAAGTTTCTGTGGAGCAATTTACATCGTACAATGATATACAAGTTGATAAAAATCTGACTTAACAAATGGCATAAAAAACGTTCTGAAATTCGCTGCGGAAAAGTAAATAAAACCTTCAGTAGTAAAAACAGGAAAAAAATATAGGAAAAAAAGTAGTAAAAACTAGGACAGTGCCAAAACGCATAGGAAAGGAATAAATGGATGATTGATGCAACCTACATCTGGTTTCTAGATCGTTTTCTTAGGATTTCAGCAGCGCGGACACTGATACACCATTTCCCCTGAAGTAACTTCTGGATGGTTCCCACGTGCATGTGGAAGGTGAAAGTCCTGCAGCAGCTGCATTTAATGCTAAATGCTTTTACACCAGTTGTGGGTCTCACAACTGGACTAGGTGAGTGAATTCATACCCACCACATACATTAGTGTCACTAGTGATAGGGCACTATTGCGCCTCTTGTTCCCCCCCCTATTTTTTACTTTGATAGGTTGGCTTGCTGTCATCTGGAGGGATTAGAAACTTCTGACAACGGCTTCCTGTGAACTTTGCTAAAGATCACTGCCTGGGGCTTCCTGTCAAGCTGCATCCATGGTAAACATCGGGTTACTATGGAGCAGTGTTCACAGGTCGAATGCTCGACGAACACCGTCGAACACCCCGGAAAACGAACAATCCGGGGTTGTGGGGCTTTTTCACTTCCACAATTTATGTATAAATAAAGTCAAATAAAGTGTTAAAAATAAAAAAATAATGTATGCTCACCTGTCCGCGGTCCACCGAAGCCTCTGGTATGGTCCTGTGTCTTACAGGACCTGTGGTGACATCAGTTCTCGCGGGAACTCCAGTCACATGACCGGAGTTCCGCGAGAACATGGCGTCACCACAGGTCCTGGAAGCACAGGACCTTGCCGGAAAGCTTAAAATAGATATTTTTATGATTCAGACCCTTTCTTTAAGTAAAAGTTACTTAAAGAAAGGGTCCGAAACATAAAAATATCTATTTTAAGCTTTCTGGCAAGGTCCTGTGCTTATAGGACCTGTGGTGGCGTCATGTTCTCGCGGGAACTCCGGTCACGTGACCGGAGTTCCCGCGAGAACATGACGTCACCACAGGTCCTATTAGCAATATGACCTTGCCGGAAAGCGTAAAATAGATATTTTTATGATTCGGACCCTTTCTTTAAGTAAAAGAAAGGGTCCGAATCATAAAAATATCTATTTTAAGCTTTCCGGCAAGGTCCTATTGATAATAGGACCTGTGGTGACGTCATGTTCTCGCGGGAACTCCGGTCAAGTGACCATACAATATTTTTTTATTTTTAACACTTTCTTTCTTTTAGGTAATGTTTATTTTGGCTGAAAATGCGGCAGATGCGGTTTTCTGACCGCATCTGCCGCATTTTTGAACCAAAATCGAACATGTTCGAAATTCGCCGAATTGGAACCAAATTGTTCGAATTCGGCGAATGACTCGAATAGCGCCAAAATCAACTCGAATTTGAGATTGGCGAATTATTCGAGTCGAACATCGCTCATCTCTAATTGGAAATCAACAAGTGGTTACTTGTTTAAGTTACGAGAAAACAGCAGAAAGCAAGTGTCAGTCGCATTATCTTCTACAGAAGCAGAATATACATCTGCTGCTTATGGAAGTCAAGAATTAATTTGGTTTAAACAACTTTTGGAAAATTTCAGGAAGCCACTAGCTTAGCCAACAGTTATCTATGAGGACAACCAATGATGCATTAAACTTGCTAGCAGTGAGAAGATTAGTGCAAGAACTAAGCACATTGGTGTAAAACATCACCACTTACATGACTAAGTGGAACGTGGTGTACTTGAGTTTGTGTACTGCGAGTCTGACAAGATGATAGCTGATTTTATGACAAAGCCATTATCAAAGCCAAGTTTGTGGACTTCAGAACTGCAATGGGACTAACAGAATAAGTAGTTTTTGAGTGGGGGTGTTGGAATGTTTAGTTCAACAACTCCATTCCTGTCTATGAGGGTTTAGTTGCTAGATTTGCATGCTGTTTATAAAGTTGGAATAAGAAAAAAAACTCCCAGAGGCTCACCAGGGAGACCATGTGACTGTATCTACTTTCCTGTGTCTGTGTATGAGAGAAGAAGCAGCATGCTGCAGGTGCTGCACAGATAGAGACACACAAATGATTTATTCCTGATCTATTAAGCTTATCATATATTGTTCCTGATTGTATCTGAATAAACAAGCTCTGTTGTCACCTGCTTGGAGGAATTAACTGCCCTCCTATCAGACCAACTGAGGAGTAGGACAACATGTATAAAAGGTATCATGTGATTAAAATACTCATTTGCCTAATAATTCTGCACACAGTGTAGTGTAATGTAGGTTGACACAGACCTCAAGATATAATCCATGGTCTAATTTGTTTGGAAGTCTGAGGTGCCAAGAAGTGAGGACTCTGGAGTAGGACAACTCTATGAGTTTGGCACCTTTCAAGTAGTTTTTGAGCACATTCGCCTATATTTTTCCAGCCTACTGGATAGTACAATTTAAGGAACCTCTGTAACTTGGATGGATGTCTGGCCTGTATTCATCAAGAGGACACGGAAAACATTGAAACTGTTTTTATAACTAAGGTTCTGCACTTCCTGCATAGAGGGAGATAGGGCTACTCTGGTGGGATCCCAATCTAAATTAAATACAATATAATGAGGCACTTCTAGGTTTCTTTATAGTGAGAATTTTTCTATTTATACCAGCATGGTGTAGACATTTTGGTCAAAGATTAGACCTGCCATAGTTACACGTGCTGGGGTGGATACACTGTATGAAGAAATGACGTGGTAAGCATCAGCAGTATCCAATGAAAACATTCATCTTTGAAACATGCAGAGAATAAACTTCATGGTCAAATTTGTTCAGCGTCCTTGAATCTACACTTCGCCAGGGCAAAATATCACCCTGTAATGTGTTGTAGAATATTTAGAAGAAAAGACGGCACTCACCATTAATAGAAGGTTTCTTTAATCCATTTCTTTCTTAGAAAGTGTAGGTCACATACGTTTAAGTGGTGGGGAGGGAGGTGTGAGGAGGACGACGGGCGCACGTTTCACCTGGCTAGGCTTCCACGGGTCCAATCATTGATCATTGATTAGCTAGATGGTAGGCTGAGGTTTATAAGGCAGTGAGGAGTATCAGATGAACATGAGTGAAGCAGCGGACTCTATCATGAAAAGGAGAAAAACGCACAGAATGCCAACAGAAAGTTCAGAGTCCTGACACACTCTTCTCTTCCAATCATTTGTCCTTGATGGCAGGTTATCTTGACTTGAGGATACTGCAGCTGCAGATATACCTTGATTCCTCAGTTGTGGGTTCACAACCAAATAAGGTGAGTATTTTCTTACCCCTCACCTAACCAATCCTTCCATCGTATATGACACTACTGTATTGCACTTGGTGTCTTTCTTTTTCTGGCCTGTATTCATATATAAATCTTTTCTATTTTGTCACTATGTTCACCATCTATGTTTGTCAAAAGGACACAACAGTATGGCTATTCTAAGATCTAGTAGGAGGTATGTAGCCATAGGATTCATCAAACACTACAACCCCTTGTTTCCCTCCACTTGGAAACTCAACTGAGGCTCTTGGGCAATACTAG
Source organism: Allobates femoralis (assembly GCA_033576535.1). Classification (NCBI taxonomy): domain Eukaryota; kingdom Metazoa; phylum Chordata; class Amphibia; order Anura; family Aromobatidae; genus Allobates; species Allobates femoralis. The sequence goes on from JARQOC010000007.1 coordinate 56,134,931, forward strand.
TATGCAGCCACGTTAGAAGGTTGAAGTAAGTGTGGCGCCCTGCTCACACAGGTAACCACAGACTCACCTAGAGCATTGATGGATTTCCACTGCAGGTACAAGATTCAAACAACACCTTCCATCCCAGCACAGTAGGGGGAGCTCAACTTGCTGCTCTTTGGCAAGATCCCCTATAAATACTGGTGCTGGGGGCGGAGTTAGTCAGAGTGTGCAGATGCTAGAAGAGCTGTGAAGACATTCTGGTGGTTGGAGCCGCGCTAGGCCAGAGCCAGTGACACTGAACAGCCTCCAACGTAGACTTTGCAGGGCCCAAGAGTGGGGTCGAAGGCAAGGAGAAGGAGTCTCAGAGAAAGAGCAGTTTGGGGACCGACGAGCCATCTTGGCTTACCCCAGAAAGCCACCTGGACACCGGAGTCCGCATCTGCAGGAGAGCACCTAGCCCAGCAGAGAATACCAGTTTACCGTGGAGACTTCAGTCTCCCGGGTAACTGTGCAGTCACCAACAAGGGAGCCAGGCACCGCAGGAAGAGAGATAGCAGCAGGCCAACGCGGGTTATCCCAATTCAGCACAGGTGATAGGAGAGCTGAGAAAGCCAGCCACGTTTCACACAGGGCAGGGGCTCCACACAAGGGAAAAGAGACAAGGAGGCCTTACACCCACTTGCTGTGAAGATCCAGAAGTGTTTCCTGGCCACCCGACAGTGTACTGGACTTTTACCTGCATTACCATCAGTAAAAGGTAAAGAGACAATCTACGGTGTGTGTGTCGGTTCCTCAACTCCTGACCCTGTCCTTCGTGGAGACTATCCCTGCTTCTCCTCCCCATTACACCACAGCTCCAGGGAACCAGCTCCACCTGTGGGGAGCTTCAACATCTAGCTGCCTGTACATCAACCCTGGAGGCCCAATGCTGCGCTGGTACAATCACCAGAAACCACAAGTGGTGTCACTAACTCTTTATTCCCATTTATACTACCCTTTTTAAAAGCATAGCCCCCAGGGCACGGGTCTGGGCAGGCCACCAGTGACATCCCAACCTCAGCAAGGGCCTAGATACCTGAGTACCCCATATACCCTGAGGCGGCACATAAGACAGTATCTCCCTAAATGTCCACATAAGCATTAGACTAAAGTAATCAGAACCTGGTAATATTGATCAAATTTGCTGACAGTCTAATATGTATGGGGATTATTTCTCAACTGATGATGTTGGGGAAGAGAAGAATTCGGCCTTTTGCATTTCTAATGAAAGATTCTTTTATCTTCAGGAGATAAGCTGCACCCAGACTCTCTCAATGAAAGTAGGATGTTTGGCCGAGCTGAGTGCTCCTGTGTATGGGTGAGTCAGGGGACATAGCTGACAGATGTACGATTGTTGACGTGTCAGACATATGTATAAGGGAGTCTTAAGCTTCAGTGAGGGGATATCATCTAGTGCTAATGCTTGCTGTGGTCTTCAGGTTCATAAAGAAGATGTGGAAAGGTTTGCTAAAGCCCTTCTCCTTTCCGAGAGGGTTCGGAACTACATCCTCGTGCACTTATATTATGGTATGCTACTGTTTTTATTAAAGTTGGAAGAGTGATATGATAGAAAAATGAATAAGCCAACTTAATACAGTAACCAATAACATAACAGCTTGTTTTAGGAGAAGTGAAAAGGAAATTCAGATCAGCAGCGATAGACGTGAGGTCCATCTGATTCCATATAGATTAAAAATTAACCTAAAGTGCCCCAGTCATACACTAGAAGGGTAATGGAAATATCAATGTTTACATGTATGGAAATGAAGATGTAAAATTAATAGCAAATTGCTGATGAACATAAATTATATGCAGATGAAGTTAAACACTGCACCGGTAGAAATGAATCTCATTTTACAAGGTAGGAGAAAAAGCAACACAAATTACAAGGATATTCACAGATTCTCAATTTCAGAGTGGTTACATCTGCTAGTGAAGGAATTTTCGATAATTACTGAATAAATAATAACACTTCACTTCGCTAGATGCGTTACACACCCCGAATATTGATAACTTCGGCTCAATATATTCCACTCTCACAGTTAACTCCATCATAGCTCAACTTATTAAGATGTACAATAACAAAGGTGCTCTAGTTAAAAGGCCACTGAGTTTTTGAAAACTCATTTTCATATACTGGATTATTGAAATAATATTGTGAGCTTCAGGATGGAGAATATTTATTCAAAACTATCATGTAGAAACTGGTAGTAAAAGGAAAGACTCCACTCTGGAAGACCTGTCTCCTTACAGACAGCCAACTGATTTCTTTTAGAGCTATGCAATACTTTACTTTCCCTGCGGGGGTGCTATAGGAAAATTGAACACTTGTTGCAGGATCACTCCACATATTGTAGCTAATAAATTGACTCTAAACCATTAGGAAATGCTTTCACCTTATCTTTAGTAAGCCAGTCTATCAAAATTTAAAAATGTAAGTGGCCAGCACTTTAAAGCAAGTGACTTCAATGTAATAAAGTGATAATCACTGTACTAAAATACCAATAGACAATGCTGTCTTTTTTTCTAAATAAATGAATTTACTGTCATATCAAAAAAGAGAAGAAACCATGTGCCATGTCAAGGTATGAAGGGTAACGTTAAATGCCTGACTTAACATTGTAAGGAGACTTATAGGCCAGACAATGCTGCACTAGGAAATTAATTATGCAAATTGCCTTTTAGAGGAAGAATTAAGTATATAGTAAATAAGTAGGGCTGCTTAAACAGGGTTTTTTTTTAGCTCTCCACCACTATCACGACCCGGTCCTACATGTTCCTGGGACTGGGTTGTATGGTGCTCCTTTATTGCTACTCCCCTGATGAATCTGTAAGGGTGGGTTCACATATCATTTTTGCTGTCTGTTACAATGGAAACATTAAGGGAATGCATTGTAACTGAGAGCAAAAGGGACATTTTGAGTCATTGTATAGCGCATACGTTTTTGATACTTCAAGAATGTATGTGCTACATGAAATAGAATAGGATAGGCAAAAAGATAGATGAATAGGATAGAAAGAGATAGGATAGATAGCAATATACATGGCAAAAAAGCATTACCAGTGTCCCTGCTCTGTCTACCCGCTCTGTCTGCTGTTTCCTGCTGCTTCCGGGCTGATGGGTGAATATTCATGAGCATAATGTATCCTATACATCTATTGCAAACACAACATAAAGCAATGCTGCAGATTTGCACAAATCTGTAGCATTGCATTATATTACATTTGTGTTGTAACGGACTGAAAAATGCTGCTGCCAGCATTTGCTAGTGCGTATCAACAAACACGTACTTGCAAATGCATGCCTATTTTGGAATTCATTAGTATACGTTTGTTCAATGCAAGCCTACGGATGTGTTAACGCATCCGTTACGTTACCTTTGTGCTGTTGTCAAACCGACACACAGCATAAACCTAATGTGGACCCACCCTAAGTGATGAAATGCATCGGGAGATAATCAGATTCAATGATAAATGGATATGAGATTCCACTACCTAGCTATTGTTTTTTGAGGACCTGTGAATGAACAGATCAGGACATCCCCCTACAACTCTGGTGAGATTGTTCCTTTGTTTTTTATAATGAGCTATAGCTTTTCCTAGCCCCTGAAGTTATAATAGTACATCCGTTGTTTTTTTTTTTTTTAGTGTACCCTATATATCTATCGATAGGAAAGAGAGGATGGCGGCACTCGTGTTTCCTGGTTGCAAACCGACTTTATTAAACAACATGTATTACATCCAAGGTTGCAGGGAGGGAGGTGCTGAAGAGACGGTCACCGTTTCGCAGATAACTTCCGCTTCTACGGGCTCTGTGAGAGATTCTCAGGTCCGCCTTTACATAGGCGGTCACATTGAAACCTCACAGCTTGTGCTCATTAAAAACCAAATGTTAAAACCTTACAAATTTAAACAAAACAACAGAATATAGCAACAGAAACATCAAAACAATCATTAAATTGCAGCTGGCAACAGAAACTCACCACTGTTGTAAGCCTCTGTTGTAGCATCTATCATTGCCTAGATGTTCAGACCTGACAAGTTTATTAAGGATCAAACTGATCCCAGTTTGTGTGCAAAGATTATAGTGGATGATTACTGATAACCTGACATCAGCTAGATGTTACTATGTATAATACTGCAATGACATTGGTGAAGCAGGTTCTATTTTAATTTATTCCAGATTCCCTACGGGGCATCCCAAGGGGCTGCGCGAAACTCATTAAAGTGATGGTTACTAAATTGCGGGGGTTGCAACTGCTATGTGTAGTTGCTATAGGTTACTGAAATGAGAAAAAAAAAACATAAACATTTTGTGAATGAAGTGTCATAGCCTACCCAAAACTGTATCATTCCTGTATCCACCTGGAACATATGGTTCCTTATTTAGTTAGTGTTTTATTATTACCTCATTCAGCCTACCGGGGCAGCTCCCACTAATTGGTCTCAAATAAGTGCCCCATAAAGGGGACAAAAAGATTTTTTCAGAACCATAGAACCTCAACTGGTCTCCTAGCGGTTTACCTAGAGTCCAAATCAAATATATAGGCGTTTTTTACGCACCCCGTGAGAAGAAACCCAATCAAAAATGCTACAGAAAGCCTCAACAATAATACCTATTATTGGAGTAACCTCATAAAAAGACTGACATGTCTAGTTTATCGTTAAGCCCGTCTATGCCTTGGGCGTCAGTGGAGATAATCCATTTGGACTCCACTTGTAAAAGATGTCTATTGAAATTCCCCCCTCTTGGTAGGGGGGCTGGTTTCTCTAAGCCCTTAAATGACAAAACGTCGGGATTGCTGTTGTGGTAGTCTCTGACGTGTTGGATCAAACGGGGGCTTCCCTTGCCCAATCCAATCGAATTATAATGCTCTCTAAATCTATAAAACAAAGGGTGCACAGTTTTACCAATATAAAAGTGTGTACAGGGACAGATGATTACATATACCGAACCCTTTGATCTACAGTTCATATGTGTTTTGACTGATACCGTTATCCCATTTAAGTTCAAAATAGGGCCAGGCTTAAAAAACTTAACGCATATACTCGAGTATAAGTCGAGTTTTTCAGTACAAAAATTGTGCTGAAAAATGCCCCCCTCGGCTTATACTCGAGTCAGTGGTACTGGCTCAGTGGGGGGGGCGGTGTCCGGGCGCTGGAGGAGGCAGGGGGAGGCTGTATTATGAGCGGCCGGTCACGTGGGGCCGCTCATTAGTGCAATGCAATATACACTGCATCCCCCTGTCCATCAGGGGCAGGGGGAGTGGTGTATATTACATTGCACCATGTGGTATACAGGCCCCCCGCCCCCCCATCGGTATACAGGCCCCCCCGCAGTGGTATATTGACCGCCCCCCCATTGTTATACAGGCCCCCCCGCAGTGGTACATAGTCCGCCCGCCCCCCCATTGGTATACAGGGCCACCGCCCCCCCGCAGTGGTATACAGGCCTCCCGCCCCCTCCCCATCAGTGGTATACAGGGCCCCCCTTGCTGCCGTACACCAGTAAAGTAATACATCATTATACTTATTCTTGTCGCTGTCGCCGCTCTGACACCGCACTCCTCCGGGTCTTCATGCTTCTTCCTCCGGCGCACAGGCAATGACGTCATTGCCTGCGCCCGCCGGTCAAAAGCAGGAAAAAGCATGAAGACCCGGAGGAGCGCGGTGTCAGAGCGGTGACAGCAACAGGAATAAGTATAATGATGTATTACTTTACAGGTGTGTGGTAGCAAGGGGAAGCCCTGTATTACACTGACGGGGGGTGGGCAGCCTGTATACCACTGCGGGGGTGGGGGGGGCAGTGGCCCTGTATACCAATGGGGGGGCGGACGGCCTATATATCAATGCAGGGGGAACCTGTATACTGATGGGGGGGCGGGCGGCCTGTATACCACTGCGGGGGATGGGTGGGGGGCCTGTATAACACTGATGGGGTGGGCCTGTATATATCACTGAGGGGGGGCCTGTATATACCTCTGATGGGGGGCTTTAAATACCACTGGTGGGGGCTGTAACCACTGAGGGTGGACCTGTATATACCACTGATGGTGGGGCCTGTATATACCACTGATGTGGGACCTTTATATACCACTGATAGGGGCTGTAACCACTGATGAGGGCCTGTATATACTACTGATGGTGGGGCCTGTATATACCACTGATAGGGCTGTAACCACTGATGAGGGGCCTGTATATACCGATGATGTGGGGCCTGTACATACCACAGATGGTGGGGCCTGTATATACCACTGATGTGGGGCCTGTATATATCACTGATGGGGGGCCTGTATATACCACTGATGCGGGGCCTGTATATTCCACTGATAGGGGCTGTAACCACTGATGAGGGGCCTGTATATACCACTGATGGAGGGGCCTGTATATACCACTGATGGAGGCTGTAACCTCTGATGGGTGGCCTGTATATATCACTGATGGGGAGCAAGTATATACCACTCAGGGGGAAGCCTGTATATACCACTGATGGGGGGCTGTATTCCACTGATGGGGGCTGTAACCTCTGATGGGGGGGGAACTGTATACCAGTGATGGAGGTCCTATATACCAGTGATGGGGGATTATATACCAGTAATGGGGGGGCCATTTATCATGATGAGAAGGGCTGTATACCGTGATGAGGGTCTGCTTCATTTCTCACCCTAGGCTTATACTCGAGTCAATAAGTTTCCCTAGTTTTGGAGGGTAAAATTAGGGGCCTCGGCTTATACTCGGGTCGGCTTATACTCGAGTATATACGGTACACCACTGACCATTTCCATATCTGTAATTGCCTTTTCCTACTTTACCAGGAAGCCATGTAGTTACATTACGAGTGGTATTTTTCAGGCGTTTTTTTACTAAAAGATCTCCTATATTATTGCTCCGTCTATATGAAATAACGGGAAGTGACATGTTCAAGACTGTGTTGTCTGATTGGATCACATGCCAATGTTTCTTAATACAGGACACAATACGATCGAACATAGGGCCATATTTAAAACTAAAGAAGAATTTTTTCCTCTTATTTACTTCTTTTCTCTGTTTTGCAAAAGAAATCATATTACCCTCGGAATCTTGTGTTAACTCATCAACTCTTTTTTGGGCCTGTTTAAGGAGGTTTTTAGGGTAACCCCTCTGTTGGAAAGCTGATTTTAATTCTTCCGCCTGTTTTAAATACCCCTTAGTGGTGTTGTTAATTCTCTTTACTTGTAAGAACTAGCTGTAGGGTAAGCCAGTTCTTGTGTGAAGGGGATGTGCACTGTGACAGTGAAGCAGTGCATTGGTGGCTGTTTTCTTTCTGAAAACGGATCTGATAATTTTTCCTTCATGAATTTCCAGACGAACATCCAGAAATTCAAGGGTTTGACCCCCAAAGTTGGAAGTGAAAAACATATTAAAAGTGTTTTGTTGGTTCAGATATTCCACAAATTTCTCAAAGGTGGGTTTGTCCCCATCCCATACAATGAACACATCGTCCACATACCTTACATAGTATTTGATGTGTCTAATGTATGGGTTGGTTTCAGAATACACTAGATCTCTCTTTAGTATGGCCAAATACATATTTGCTAGGGTACATGCAACAGGGGTGCCCATAGCGGTACCAACCTGCTGCAAGTACCACTGGTTTAAAAAAGTGAAAGCATTATGCGTCAGTATGAAGTTTAATGCTCCACACACAAAATCGACGATCTGCTGCTCAACATCATTCTCTATCAGAATACTTCTGATGACTTCTTCTGCTTTTTCTTGAGAAACTTTTGTGTATAGGCTTTCAACGTCAATTGACGTTAAATTGTAGCCTTCTTGCCAGATCACTTGTTCTAGATTCTGAATGAATTGTTGGGTGTCACGGGTATAAGAGGGTATACTCTCTAAAAAGGGATGCAGAAACCAATCGGTGTATCTGGAGATGGGCTCTGTTAAAGAGCCCACTCCAGACACTATTGGCCTCCCCGGAGGCTGTCTTTCATCCTTGTGGATTTTTGGTACCTGGTACCAGTGTGGATGCAAAGGGTAACACGGGAACAATTTTTCCCCTTACAATTTCGTTATGACATTTAGTTCTACGAAATTACACAAAAAGGAGCTGAGTTTTGTTTGAAACTTGAGGGTGGGGTCTGATGACAGGGATTTATAGGTTACTGTATCGTTTAATTGGCGCAAGCTTTCCGCAATATGTGCATTTTTTTGCAAGCAGAACTATCCCGCCCCCCTTATCTGCACTTCTAAACACCACGTCTTCCCAACTGCTCATCACTTTCAAGGCTATCTGTTCATTGTGGGAAAGATTTTTGGAGGGTTGGGGATAGATTAAAGCCCTGATATCTCTTTCCAACAGCTCTGAGAACAGATCAATATTGTTCCCAGGGCTGATGGGAGGCATGTATTGGGATGTTACACCTGCAGTAAAGGGGGGCCTTTTAAGGGGTTCCTTTTCCTGACCCAAACCCTCAGACCGGGTCAGACTAAGCAGCAGGTCAATATTGGCCTGCAACTCGTCTCCCCCTGTCTCTGTTACAAAGAAGCCTAGAGGGCCTATGTTGGAGGAAAAATCACTCAGTTTCTTTGTACTTTCTTTCAAATGCTGTGTATTTTTTTGATTTTTTAGATTTTCGTAGTTTTTAAAGAGGTGTACTTTACGCAATGACTTGAATAGGTCAACTTTGAAATCCACAAAATTAAATGGTTCCGCTAAGCAGTAGTTTAAGCCGTTTTGTAGACTTTGATCATATCCGAAGATAAAGTCTTGCCACACAAGTTATAAATTCGGAGAGGTTGTGCAGTTAGTCCCTCCAGGATACTTGTTTCCTTTTCCCCGGAGGGGGTTACAAAGTCCTCTTCTACCTCGTCCTCCTCTTCCTCGTCGTATTCTACGCCTAAAGGGCGCGAACCTGTGGAGGGCATGCGTCCTCTAAGATTTCTCTCAGGACTATAGTCTGTATCTGAGGATGGAGACGTGTTTCTTGGGGATTTATTTTTGGATTTCCCTCCAGATTTTTTAGGGTTTGGGGTTTTTGGCGGCTGAAAATCGCCATTTGGAGTTTTTAAACCTCTTGGTCTTTTCTTTTTCTTTTTGTTAGTGCTGGGAGTACCTGGGGTTTTGCCCCAGGAAATTATTTTATGTTCTTCATAATCAAGTTTGTCACTGAGAAATTTATCTTTTTTCTGGTTTTTCACCTCGAATTGCAAGGGGATTAGGTTTTTATCCATTTTTGCTAGAAAAACCTTGGATGTAATACACGTGGTTTAATAAAGTCGGTTTGCAACCAGGAAACACGAGTGCCGCCATCCTCTTTTTCCTATGGATCACAGTCTGTACAGCTGGGGCTGAGCATCGCGTGCCTGGACACCATTCTGTTTAAGTGAAGGATTGAATACAGGTCAGTGCCCGGTTTCACATCTTTATGACTACTTCTGATTTACTATATATCTATCGTTGTATATTGTACGTTTGACATTAATTGTTTGTTTTTAAGTGTCCCTAATTAGGAATTATTCTATTTTATGGAATTTTAATAGAAGTTATGTTTTATCCCACTTTTCCTGCAGTAAGTTGGACAGGCTAGATCAAGGGGTCTCAAACACGCAGGCAGCACCTGAGGTTGCTTCGTGTGGTTCACAGGCACTGTAGACCTTTTGAGGATCGCAGTCTGGTCCAGGGGCCACCAACACCCATGCTTTACTTTAGTTGTGTTAGTGTCACCACTAGGGACAAGCTCTGTTTAGCTATACCAATTATAACTGCCAGCCAATCAGAGGACACTAGCTGACATCAGCATTTGACATTAGCTGCTGGCCTCTGATTGGCCGGCAGCTGGCATTGGAGATGTGCAGAGAGCTAGTCTGTGTGCGCTGGTAATGCAACTGTAGTAAAGTGCAGGCATCAGCAGCAGCTGACTGCGATCCTCAAAGGGTCTATGGGAGCTGCGGACTGGGCCGCATGGTGGCAACAGAGGACAGTTGAGAAGAGTCTTTGTGTGTGTGTGTGAGATGGTGCATTACTAAAAGCTGAAGACCAGGATAGAGCATTGCTATAAGAAGAAGACCGGGATGGGGGACATTACTACAACATGAGGTCCAGGATGGGGACATTACTACAAGAAAGAGACCAGGATGAGGACATTGCTACAAGATGGGGATCAGGATGGGGAAATTACTACAAGAAGGGGACCAGGATGGGAGACATTGCTACAAGTATGGGACTGGGATGGGACATTAATACAAAAAGGGGAAAAAGAAGTTGGGCATTAATACAAGATGAGGCAAGGATGGGGACATTTCTGCATGAAGGGATTGATGAGGGACACATTACTACAAAAAAGAGATCAGGATGGGCACATTTCTTGAAAAAGTGAATCAGGAAGGGGGACATTACTACAAGAATGGGACCAAGATGGAAGATATAACTACACATTGGACCCGGATGGGTGCATTACTACAAGAAAGAGACCAGGATGGGGACATTACTACAAGAAGAGGATCAGAATGGGGGCATTACTCAAATATGGGGACCAGGATGGGGACATTACTACAAGGAGAGGATCAGGATGGGAGATATAACTACAAGATAGGGACAAGAATGGGACATATATTTACAAGATGAGGACCAGGATGGGTCAAATTATTCTGAGATTTTGGCCAATATTATTATATGGTGCTGATTGTAAGGTGATATTACTTACAAGAAGGGGATAAAATGTAAAGAAAAATGCAAAAAAAATTAAAAAGGCATAAAAATGTTTTTTACCACTAAAAATACTATTTTATATGTCACATCATTAACAACCAATGCTATAAAACTGTGCTACCGTGTTTCCCCAAAAATAAGACAGTATCTTATATTAATTTTTGTTCCCAAAGATGCGCTATGTCTTATTTTCAGGGGATGCCTTATTTTTCCATGATCTCCATCATCCCCCATGCAGACCTCAAAACCTTATGCAGTCCCCAATATCCCCATCATCCCCATGCAGCCCCTAATATCTCCATCATCCCCTGGAAGCCCCAAATATCCCCTTGCAGCCCCCAATATCGTGATGCAGCCTCTTGTAGCCCCGAATATCCCCATGCAGCCCCCAAAATCTCCATACAAAACCCAATATCCCCATGCAGCCCCTTGCAGCCCCCAGTATCCCCATGCAGCCCCCAATATTCCCATTCAGCTCCCAATATTCCCATCATCCCTCCACACACACACTCACACTCTCTCACACAAAGTAACACACATTTACACACTCACACTGATCTGCCACTGTCTGCTGCTGTCCGCTGCTGCATGTACTGTTCTGGGCTTCTAGGTGCCGCACTGAGCTCTCTCAGCTGCCATAAAATATTAACGAGCAGCCGGACAATCAGACACCGGTGGCTGCTGGCGTCTGATTGGCCTGCAGTTTCTCATACATGTACGGCGGCTGAGAGAGATCAACGCTGGAATAAATACAGCAGTGGTGGACAGCGGTGGGCGGGTGGACAGCGGCAGCCAGAGGTGCAGGGGTGGATAGCGGCAGCCAGTAGTGGGAGGGTGGACATCAACAGCCGTGGGAGTAGACAGCGACAGCAGCGGAGGGTGGACAGCATCAGCAGTGGCGGCGGGTAGCCAGTAAATACATAGAATCTTACATACATAGAACAGCTACATGCTGTGGGCATGCTTAAAAAAAATTAAGTTTGGCATGTCTTATTTTCGGGAGGTGCCTTATATTTAGCAGTTATGCAAAACCACCCCCTAGTATGTCTTATTTTCGGGGTATATCTTATTTTCAGGGAAACATGGTATAGCACATATGGTGAATGCCATTTATATAAATAAACTAAACAAGTGAAAAATTTAAAAGAAAAAAAGGGGTCTAAAGGTGTTTAAAAAATATGGTACCAGTGAAAATGTCACTTTGTCCTGCTAAGCATGTTCTCCCCCAAGTTCCAAATTAAATTATTTTCATATGTGCGGCTCTTATACCAAGCCAAGTTTGAGACCCCTAGGCTAGATCAAAGGAGGCTGGAGGCTGTAAGACTAGATAGAAACTGGTGACTTGCCCACCCCAGCGCTGTGGGGCTCTCGGAACTGGGCTCTGGTACTGCAGGGGAGTCACGGCGTACGAGACCCGGCTTCTGTTACCCCGGGGGAGTTAATTTTTGGTAAGGGTTTTTGATTGGGGGTTAAGTTTGTAGAATGAAATGTTTGTGACTCCACCTACAGTTCTCGGTCAAGAGGGACCGACGCTGCTGGTCAGACCTCTGGAGTAGGTGCAGTACCCCTTTTGGCGACCAAATTAGTGGGGCGCCACATTAGCAGAGTAAAACAAAGGAAGATAGAGACTCAGCAAAATGAGACAGATAGAGTATAGTCACACACAGTCACACACAGTCGAGAAAACCCATTGAAGTAGCAGTGTCCAGCAATCTATTAGAAAAGTGATATAGCAGAGCTCAATGATTAAAGTAGAGTAGAGAAGGCCTGGTTACTCACTGTAGCAATTTAGCAGAACTCAACAGTGCACAGAGTTGAATTGATTAGAAGAACTCAACAGCAGGGTAGAGCATGATAGCAGAGCCAAGTGACATAGCAGAGCTCAGCGTGTCATGAAGCTCACTGTAACAGTGTTGCATACTTTATTTTGTTCAGGTGACCATTAGGTACATTTCCACCATGCAGATTTTATTACAGAAACTTCATCTGAAATTTGGGTCCATTGATCAGAATATGAGGATATTTTAGATTAATGGAACAGTGGCAGAACTTTCCGTTCGAAAATCTGCAGCTACATGTTCACATGTATAATATTGTGACTGCTATTTGAGATACTAAAGTCCTAATTTAGGTATGACAAGCCTTTCTGTAATTTCCAGGTTAGAGTTCTTGCTCAGTTAAAAAGAATCTGTGTTTCAAGTAGCACCTAGGACAGAGGTACCCAATCTTTCTGACCTTGAGGGCCAATTCAGGTTGGAAAGAGGGTTGTGAGCCACATCTAGTTCCTGCCTTCCTCACTTTAGTGACACCCAGAGCCCCTATTACTGGTATAATGACAGCCAAAGCTTTTCCCCAGTGATCCCACTGAGGCATTATACCAAGATCAAGGGGATCCTACCTTACCCCCATTCAGATCTGCTGTACTATGTGGAGCTACTCACTAACGTCCCTATCTAGAGACCTGCTCTTCATAGCTGTTTGCTAGACCTGGTGCTAATACACCAAGCTGGAAGACAGCCGAGGGAGCCACGTATTACAGGCTCCTGAGCCACAGGTTGGGGACCCCTGATCTAGGAGATGATAAGTTTGCATTGCAAAATGACTAAGGTTAAATGCCAAGGCAGCCTGTTTCAGGGTGTTTGCCCATCATCAGAGTAGAGCAGAGTCCAGTTGACTTCTATGCCCTTCAGCCTATGTAAGTACTGGATCTCTTTAGGGAGACAAGCTAAGCAGAGAAAAGTTAAAGGCAATGCCCAAAGGGGGAAAACAATGCAAATTAGCCCTGGTCCTGGTCTTGTTGCAAGACTTGTTTAAGGGTCAAAAATTGAGTTGTAAATGAAATATATAACATGTTTTGCTCTCTGATATGAGATCACTGATGCCATAAATTGGGCAGCACGGTGGCTCAACTGGTTAGCACTGCAGCCTTTGCAGTGCTGGGGTCCTGAAGTCCTGGGTTCAATTCCCACCAAGGGCACTAAAGACAACATCTGCTAGGAGTTTGTATGTTCTCCCCGTGTTTGCGTGGGTTTCCTCCGGGCACTCCAGTTTCCTCCCACATTGTAAAGACATACTGATAGGATGTTTAGATTGTGAGCTCCCAGAGAGACAGCATTACTCATGTACCGTATGTAAAGTGCTATGGAATTAATAGCACTATATAAATATTATTATTATAAATGTAACTGTGACGTACAATTTAACTTGCATTACTAGAATAAAGAGTACAAAACATATATCAAACACTTTATTGCTTTCATGTAGATTCCATATGACAAAAGACACACCTAAGACAAAATCGACATTTAGTTTTGCAGAAAACTCCTCAGGACCATTCTGTGCTTTGTATTACCGAGCTAACCCTGATTGACATACAAGAGAACACCAATTTACTGCCTAATTCTCCAGGGGTCTCCCAGATCCAGGCATCATTAGCACAGAGAGATGCGAGTGAAAATGTCTCCACACCGCTGCCTCTTTCTTAGAAAAGACTTTTGAATGCCTGCAGAATCACTTTAATTTCTCCCGGAATATTAATTGTTGACAAGAGGGGATAATTAATGAGGTGAGAGATAAAATGAAAAATTCCCTATGTTTAAAGAATGACCTAAGTTCAGCTGCAGCTGGTTGTCATTTGCGGCTTTGTTACAAGGCTTCATTCTCTATGATGAGAGAATATTAGCTGTCAAAAATGAATCATTCCTGAACAGCTAGATGTCTATGCCCTACAACGGAGTACCGTATATACTCGTGTATAAGCCGACCCGTGTATAAGCCGACCCCCCTACTTTTGCCCCCAAAACCTGGGAAAATTTATTGACTCGTGTATAAGCCGAGGGTGGACCCCAGCACAGGTATACAGCCCCCAGCAGTGTGGTATACAGCAGCCTCCCCAGTGGTATATACAGGCCCCAGCAGTGTTAAAGCAGCAGCCCCAGTGGTATATACAGCAGCAGCCCCAGTGGTAGTATACAGCAGCCCCAGAGGTATATACAGCAGCCCCAGTGGTAGTATACAGCAGCAGCCCCAGTGGTAGTATACAGCAGCAGCCCCAGTGGTAGTATACAGCAGCAGCCCCAGTGGTAGTATACACGCAGCCCCAGTAGTATATACAGCCCCAGTGGTAGTATATAGCCCCAGTGGTAGTATATATACAGCCCCAGTGGTAGTATATAGCCCCAGTGGTAGTATATAGCCCCAGTGGTAGTATATAGCCCCAGTAGTAGTATACAGCCCCAGTGGTAGTATATAGCCCCAGTGGTAGTATATATACAGCCCAGTGGTAGTATACAGCCCCAGTGGTAGTATATAGCCCCAGTGGTAGTATACAGCCCCAGTGGTAGTATATAGCCCCAGTGGTAGTATACATACAGCCCCAGTGGTAGTATATAGCCCCAGTGGTAGTATATAGCCCCAGTAGTAGTATACAGCCCCAGTGGTAGTATATAGCCCCAGTGGTAGTATACATACAGCCCCAGTGGTAGTATATAGCCCCAATGGTAGTATATAGCCCCAGTAGTAGTATACAGCCCCAGTGGTAGTATATAGCCCCAGTGGTAGTATATATACAGCCCCAGTGGTAGTATATAGCCCCAGTGGTAGTATATAGCCCCAGTGGTAGTATATAGCCCCAGTAGTAGTATACAGCCCCAGTGGTAGTATATAGCCCCAGTGGTAGTATATATACAGCCCCAGTGGTAGTATATAGCCCCAGTGGTAGTATATAGCCCCAGTGGTAGTATATAGCCCCAGTGGTAGTATACAGGGCCCCAGCAGGGCCCCCCTCATAATTTGGCACCCCCACCTCAGTTTCTGGGCCCCCCCGCATGCAGCGCTGCACATATACATTACGTGTCTAGCAGCTGTTACCCTCCGGTGGCAGATCGCGGCTCCCGGCTCCGGGCTCCATCTTCCTCGCTGTCTTCCTGCTTTGTGACCGGCGCGATGACGTCATCGCGCCGGTCACATGACAACCAGGAAGACAGAGAGGAAGATGGAGCCCGGAGCCGGGAGCCGCGATCTGCCACCGGAGGGTAACAGCTGCTAGACACGTAATGTATATGTGCAGCGCTGCAAGCGGGGGGGCCCAGAAACTGAGGTGGGGGCGCCAAACTTTGAGGGGGGCCGTATGACTCGCGTATAAGCCGAGGGGGGGACTTTTCAGCCCAATTTTTGGGCTGAAAAACTCGGCTTATACGCGAGTATATACGGTAAGTTGAAAGTTTACATCACAAGGGAGCACAAATATATGTTTTACACAAGTTATATCCAGTAATTACATCATTCATAAAGACAGGTACTATGTGAATATTTTTCAGTTTTCCAATTAATTATCCAGGTTTTTAGTAAAGTGATCAACCTTGTGTGGAGTTACATGACCTCCTACGGGACCAGGTGCAAGTACACAAGTCATATGTGTACTGCTACAATTTTGTAGATATATTTTGAAGATATGTCCCCATAACCTAATATATACTTACCTAAAATTGTCCGTCATCCACTTCCGTCCAGACGTCCCTGAATCTCACAATCCACCGCGCCGCACCGGAAGTACATCAACCGCCATATTGAAACACGCAAGTGATGGATGTTCCAATATGGCATCCGCTGGTGGTACCAGTTCCTTGCGCAGTACCACCAGCGGGACATTACCAGGACCCTCCACTGGGACACCCATGCTGGAATACTCTGCCAGACCCTCCTACTGCCGCCGCAGGACCCCCACCAGGACTCACCGCTAGACCCCCACTAGGACCCACCTGCACCGCCTGACACGCACCGGATCGCGCTGGTGCCTGCCCACCCACTTCCGTGCAGTCACAGCCACCAGGAAAGACCGTGGCTTGCGGCCTCTGCTGGAGATAGGGTGAGGGCAAGCACACACATACACGCATACAGTGTTGGCCAAAAGTATTGATACCCCTGCAATTCTGTTAGATAATACTCAGTTTCTTCCTGAAAATGATTGCAATTGGTATTATTATCTTCATTTAATTTGTCTTCAATGAAAAAAAACACAAAAAGAATTGTCCTAAAGCCAAATTGGATCTAATTCCACACCAAACATAAAAAAGGGGGTGGACAAAAGTATTGGCACTGTTAGAAAAATCATGTGATGCTTCTCTAATTTGTGTAATTAACAGCACCTGTAACTTACCTGTGGCACCTAACAGGTGTTGGCAATAACTAAATCACACTTGCAGCCAGTTGACATGGATTAAAGTGGACTCAACCTCTGTCCTGTGTCCTTGTGTGTACCACATTGAGCATGGAGAAAAGAAAGAAGACCATAGAACTGTCTGAGGACTTAAGAAACCAAATTGTGAGGAGGCATGAGCAATCTGAAGGCTACAAGTCCATCTCCAAAGACCTAAATGTTCCTGTGTCTACCGTGCGCAGTGTCATCAAGAAGTTTAAAGCCCATGGCACTGTGGATAACCTCCCTAGATGTGGACGGAAAAGAAAAATTGACAAGAGATTTCAACGCAAGATTGTGCGGATGGTGGATAAAGAACCTCGACTAACATCCAAACAAGTTCAAGCTGCCCTGCAGTCCGAGGGTACAACAGTGTCAACCCGTACTATCCTTCGGCGTCTGAATGAAAAGGGACTGTATGGTAGGATACCCAGGAAGACCCCACTTCTTACCCCGAGACATAAAAAAGCCAGGCTGGAGTTTGCCAAAACTTACCTGAGAAAGCCTAAAACGTTTTGCAAGAATGTTCTCTGGTCAGATGGGACAAAAGTAGAGCTTTTTGGGCAAAGGCATCAACATAGAGGTGACAGGAGAAAAAAAGAGGCATTCAAAGAAAAGAACACCGTCCCTACAGTCAAACATGGCGGAAATTCCCTGATGTTTTGGGGTTGCTTTGCTGCCTCTGGCACTGGACTGCTTGACAATGTGCATGGCATTATGAAGTCTGAAGACAACCAACAAATTTTGCAGCATAATGTAGGGCCCAGTGTGAGAAAGCTGGGTCTCCCTCAGAGGTCATGGGTCTTCCAGCAGGACAATGACCCAAAACACACTTCAAAAAGCACTAGAAAATGGTTTGAGAGAAAGCACTGGAGACTTCTAAGGTGGCCAGTAATGAGTCCAGACTTAAATCCCATAGAACACCTGTAAAGGGATCTAAAAATGGCTGTTTGGAGAAGGCACCCTTCAAATATCAGGGACCTGGAGCAGTTTGCCAAAGAAGAATGGTCTAAAATTCCAGCAGAGCATTGTAAGAAACTCATTGATGGTTACCAGAAGCGGTTAATCAAAGTTATTTTGGCTAAAGGTTGTGCAACCAAGTATTAGGCTGAGGGTGCCAATACTTTTGTCTGGCCCATTTTTGGAGTTTTGTGTGAAATGATCAATGTTTTGCTTTTTGCTTCATTCTCTTTTGTATTTTTTCATTGAAGACAAATTAAATGAAGATAATAATACCAAAAAATTTATGATTGCAATCATTTTCAGGAAGAAACTGAGTATTATCTGACAGTATTGCAGGGGTGTCAATACTTTTGGCCACAACTGTACACACAAACATGCAGATACAAGCATACACATGCACACACAAATATGCATATACACATGCAAGCATGCACTTATACACACATATGCTCATACACACATGCAAGCATGCACATACACACAAAGATGCACATACATTCAAACATGCATATATACACACAGATACACATGCACACATACACACATACACAAATACGCATATGCTCATGCATACTCATACACAAAAACACGCATGCAAACAGTATAATGTCCCCACACACACAGATATGCACGTACACAAACATGCATATACTCACAAACACACAAATGTGCAAACACATGCAGAAGCATGCATACACACAAACACACATTTACAAATGCATGCATATACACACGTGCACTTACACACCCACATACGTGCGCATATATTCACACATACACATACTCAGGCACATGTGGAGCCCACTGGGACGGGGTACTCGGTACCGGACCGGGTTGCTGCTGGGGATGTCACGGAGGTCCTGGTCTGGACCGTGTCCCGGGTTCTCACAAGTAAAAGGGGATATGTACAAGGGATTAAAGTTTGTCGTGACGCCACCTAGGGTGTGTGGTCAATGATGGGACCACCGCTGCTGCAGAACCTCCGGGGATGATATTAGGCAGCTGTAGATGGAATAGCTCTCCGCGGGTAGAGCTGGGTTCCCCGGGGCAGTGATAGTTAAAGTGTATGATGGTTATGATGGAGGGTTGCAATAGGTGCAGTTCACTTACTTTCCTGCTGCTGCAGTCTTCTTCCAGCCAGTGTGCAGAGCTGACAGGCTGTGGCTCTCCAGGTGCGACCTTTCTGCTGTGCTGCTGGAAGAAATCAGTCACAGACAAGGGTGCAAAGGTATCATAAAGTTCTGTCTGCAGAGAATCATACACGGGAGTCGGAAGTAGGGTTCACCGGGTTTACTGTGCAGTTTTCTCAGTACAACAGTTCACGGTACAGTTCTCTTACACGGGTTACAGGTTTTCTACTCCGGGTTCCTCTAAACTCCCTGCAGCCAGGTTGTTACTCTGCGACCCCTCACTCTCTCTATGGTCCTTTCCAGGCTTTGTTCTCTGTCTCTGTGTGTGTCTCCGGACAGTGTAGCGGTAGCTCGGACCCTTGTGGGTCCTCGTGGTTGCCACTGAGCTGCCTGTCCTTTGGGTAGGAACTCCAACTTAAAATTGGAGCTCTCCGTCGGTGTATCTGGGGATACCGGGTAGATCTTCGGTCCCCGTCAGAGCCGACACTCTTCACTCTGCCTAGCCTCCAATAGTCCTCTCCCGCAAGGCACTATCAGGCTCCCTCCTGACCCGTGTGATTCTGGCTTCAATATGGAAGGCTACTTTGCTGGGAGTTGGTCAGTGCTGCCGTATTCCTAGGACCCAGTGCTGCTGGTCCGTCTCTTTCCTCACACTCCAGGGGTGCTGGCTATGGACAAGTTTTCTCTCCATGGTTTCTCTGGCTCTTTGGATTCTGCATCTCCATCAGCCCCACTCCTCCAGAACGTGTGCTTCTGTCTTTCCTGCTCGGCACCCTCTGGCCTACTCTCTCCTTCCTCCTCCTCTTCCTCTATTTCTACCTTCGGTCACCTGACCTACATGCTTCCCACACACTGTCCTCTAAACCCACCATCCTTGCCTGCCTAGAGTTCCGTGCTCTGGGTTGGGTGCTGCCTCCTAGTGGTGTGTGGGATGTCTGTGAAGGTGTTTATTATATAAACTGTCTTTTCCTCATACCTGGCTGCAGTTCCCTATGTGGCCACCCTGGTCGCAGGGGCGCCACATTCCCCTGGAGTTAAACCGGCGTGTCCCCACGTCGTCCGGCATGGGTCCCCCTGAAAACATTTTTTATTTTTAATAACAATAAACATTAAGCATTCTTGTTTCTTCCACTTAAGGAGGTATTGGTCTTGTAACGTTGCATTAAATTAACTATATACATTTGTCCATGGGTGTATCTGCTTAGGAGGCCTGGATTCTCGCTACACCACCCCCAGGCACTTGCTTTCCCTAACTTAATGTGCATGGGGGTCAATCCAGTTCTTCCACCCTTCTGGACCCTCTACCAGATCAAGTGCTAAAACACATTATTTTCTCAAACACCTTAACTATTCACATAAAAGACATTACTTTCTTTCAAAAAGTATAAAAGTACGAAATTCAGTAAAATGGCACATTACTTTCTAGAAAAAGAATAAAAGTTCTTTTCTCAAGTGCAAAAACGTTTTCAAAAAGTGCAAAACCTCAAAAGGCACTCTGCAGTTCAGTTCAAGTTTAAGTTCTTGGCACAGTCTTAAAAGTGCAAGCTGGTCTTAAAACCAAGGGGGAGCATACCAGGTGCTCAACTATATACAAGGGGAGTTCATATCAAGTCATTGTTCATTATATTAAATGTTCAAATAACATATAAGACAGACAGGGGAAAAGGCTAACATTTCATTCAGGATTGGGATGGGGGTCTTCAAGGTTTACATCGCATTCACACTTACTGTTCTTTTATTATGAATCCGAGTATTCACTCCTTGCTTTTCTTCTCCTTCCACGGAAGTGTTTGCGGTCCTCGCCGTCTAGGGAACAGTTCTAAGTCCTGTAACGCTTGGATCAACAAGTAGCTGTCTGGGGTCTGCGTTACTGAATCCATAGTTGTCTTTGCTGCAACAGTCTCTGGTCGATTTAAGGGACCCGTGTTTGTCAATGGATCCGTGTAAATTGGTGAGTCCGTGTGAACAACTGGGTCAGATTCAGGATCCTCTAGAGCCGAGGGGTTCATCTTCTTCTGGTGCTCTCAAACAAAGTATTTTTACATTCACTCCATAGGGACCTCTTTCTCCTTGGACGACATTGTATGAGACCCATTCTCCTATGGTCACTTTTCTGTCTGGGTGATCTGCTGGTAAATGCCCTTCTACTTCTCGTCGATTTATGAAAATGTCTCTAGATGCATCGGGTTCACGGGCGAATGCAAACCCTCTTGCTTCAATAATTTTGACTATTTGCCCTGGTGTCGCGGGGGATCTGCGCACTCCTTCATCTCGTCTGGCTACATCTTTAGCTTCCTTTGTGCGGACTATCATGAGTTGTTTCTGCACCTGTCGCTCTATCTTCTCTTTTTCCCATTTTTGTATACAGCGCCTTATGTATTTTTCCCGTGTAATAAGCTCTGCTGGGCCTATTGAGCCACTGGGGTCACCTAGACAGCCCATCAAGTCCTCACAGCTCTCATCTTTCTCCCACCTACAACGGAGTTGCTCCCCTCTCACCTCACATGTTGTTGGTTCAAGTATCAGGGGCTCCGGCAGTGGCAACCATCCTTCCGACAAGGCTTTGAGTGGGTCAGTCTCTCTCAAGGCAGGGCGTGGTGCAGCTCTTGGGGTAGACAAGTCAATCAACGTCGCGGTGCGGCATGTCTCCTCGCTTTCAATGCGATAACTGGAGGCACCAACTCAGCCGGGTTGCGCAGGCAAGGATTGAAAGTTCTGTCATATGTCTACGTGAATCTGGGTCCTCTGCTCTGCTTGGGCCCGGGTCATCTGTAAAGGCAGCAGTCGCAGCACACCTCTCCAGGTGTCTTAGATCTCGGGACGTCGTTCTCCGCCTGCCGCCATGCTATCACAATCACTGTCGCTCTCTCCCTGGCCAGGTTCCTCCACGAATGCACTCTATGGGGCCCTCCGGGATCACTTTGGGTGTCTCTGCTACAGCTCTCTGCTGGGAGTCCTCTCCTTCCGTCCGCGTGTATTCAGATCCTGATGGCGACTCCTTCTCTTCCGGTTCTTTGTCCCGCCTCTTCCAGGTGATGATTTCCTGTTCTTCCGCCCGCTCCTCATTGGTAGGTCGATTTGGGGGCGGAGACTCCTCCTTTGGATTGATGGCTGGTTCCCCCGGAGTTAGTGGGAGCCAGGGCAGGGCTTTCTTTTCCCGCTTTGGACGGGCCAGCCCACGATGGGTGGTCTGGGCATGCCTCCTCTGCACATGGCCTCAGGCTCCTATGGCCACCACTAAGCCCAGATTTGGCGGGAAAAGTCCAGAACACATTTTTCAGGCACACGGGGTTCGGTTATTTTGGACCGGGTTCATCCTGTTCGTGACGCCAGGTTGTGGAGCACACTGGGACGGGGTACTCGGTACCGGACCAGGTTGCTGCTGGGGATGTCATGGAGGTCCTGGTCCGGACCGTGTCCCGGGTTCTCACAAGTAAAAGGAGATATGTACAAGGGATTAAAGTTTGTCGTGATGCCACCCACAGTGTGTGGTCAATGATGGGACCACCGCTGCTGCAGAACCTCTGGGGATGATGTTAGGCAGCTGTAGATGGAATAGCTCTCCGCGGGTAGAGCTGGGTTCCCCGGGGCAGTGATAGTTAAAGTGTATGATGGTTATGATGGAGGGTTGCAATAGGTGCAGTTCACTTACTTTCCTGCTGCTGCAGTCTTCTTCCAGCCAGTGTGCAGAGCTGACAGGCTGTGGCTCTCCAGGTGGGACCTTTCTGCTGTGCTGCTGGAAGAAATCAGTCACAGACAAGGGTGCAAAGGTATCATAAAGTTCTGTCTGCAGAGAATCACACACGGAAGTCAGAAGTAGGGTTCACCGGGTTTACTGTGCAGTTTTCTCAGTACAACAGTTCACGGTACAGTTCTCTTACACGGGTTACAGGCTTTCTACTCTGGATTCCTCTAAACTCCCTGCAGCCAGGTTGTTACTCTGCAACCCCTCACTCTCTCTATGGTCCTTTCCAGGCTTTGTTCTCTGTCTCTGTGTGTGTCTCCGGACAGTGTAGCGGTAGCCACTGAGCTGCCTGTCCTTTGGGTAGGAACTCCAACTTAAAATTGGAGCTCCCCGTCAGTGAATCTGGGGATACCGGGTAGATCTTCGGTCCCCGTCGGAGCCGACACTCTGCACTCGGCCTAGCCTCCAATAGTCCTCTCCCGCAAGGCACTATCAGGCTCCCTCCTGACCCATGTGATTCTGGCTTCAATATGGAAGGCTACTCCGCCGGGAGTTGGTCAGTGTGCTGCCGTATTCCTAGGACCCAGTGCTGCTGTTCCGTCTCTTTCCTCACACTCCCGGGGTGCTGGCTGTGGACAAGCCCCACTCCTCCAGAACGTGTGCTTCTGTCTTTCCTGCTCGGCACCCTCTGGCCTACTCTCTCCTTCCTCCTCCTCTTCCTCTATTTCTACCTTCTGTCACCTGACCTACATGCTTCCCACCCACTGTCCTTTAAACCCACCACCCCTTGCCTGCCTAGAGTTCCGGGCTCTGGGTTGGGTTCTGCCTCCTAGTGGTGTGTGGGATGAATGTGAGGGTGTTTATTATATAAACTGTCTTTTCCTCCTACCTGGCTGCAGTTCCCTATGTGGCCACCCTGGTCGCAGGGGCGCCACATTCCCCTGGAGTTAAACCGGCGTGTCCCCACATACACATACAAACGCACATGCGCACACATTCACACATGCATGCATGTGCATACACACATACGCAAATGCACAAACATGCAGACACATACTCGTGCACACATATGCATACATACACATGTGCAAATATACACACACACATGCGCATAAACACATATGCAGCATTCATACAGGCATACAAACACACATACGCATACACATGCATGCATACACACGCGGACGCCATCTTTGGACACTCAAGTATACAAAGATGGTGGCGGCATGACGCATCACACTGCCCCACTGCAGGATTACAGGATTACGTCAGAAGGGAACTTGGTGGGAACTAATAAAGTGGATAACGAGATGTCTCTGTCTATTTTGTATGTAATAGAACATTTCTCTATGTGTGTTTTCCCCTTTACTGAAAATATTGCTAATGGCTGGCTGTCATACTGATGGCTGACATTACCAACACAGCTTGATATCAGCTGCCAAAAAAAAGCTGACATCAACCCCTTTATTACCCAGTCGGCCACCACTAAATGTCAGTTGGAAGAGCGGGGTAATGGCTATCTCTCATAGAGGTGCCAATTCCGAAGCAGCTGCTGGCTGCAATTTTCAGCATGGGGGGTCCAGAACGCTTGGGCCCTACTATGCTGAGAATTCCAGCCCCCAGCTGTCTCGGTTACTTTGGCTGGCAATAGAAAAAATGGTGGAGCCCACGCCAATTTTTCTTTTAGTTATTTAAATAACTAAAATAAATAAGGGTTCCCTTCATTTTTCATTGCCTGCAAAGGTAACACCAGACAGCGGGGGTTGGCAGCCAATAGCTGCTTGGTTTACCTACGGTGATAACACAAAATACAGCGAAGCCCTATACATTTTTTACCAGGAAATTAAATAGACTGCCAGATTGACACTTTATTATTAACCTTCCATCCCCCTTCCCTAATCAGAAACAGGTTTTTAATTAAAAATACATTTCCTTACATACATTGGGAGTGAGCACGGTGGGGGAGGGGGGTGAGACAGCAGCCACCCCCAGCACCACAGACCTGCCCCCATCATGATATCACCACCTTCCCAGTGCGATAGCATCAGGGTCACATCTAGTGTTATTAGAAGAGTTACAATTATTTCTTGTTACTTTCTATTGAAATGGAAGGCCTCACACTATGGATGGGCTATCATCTTAAGTGTCTTCAGCCAAATTGGATGCCATGTCAAGGTATGTGCACGCACCAGTTAAGAACCACGTTGACACTCAGTCAAGGTAGAACTCATGACAAGCCTTTATTAGAGAAAGGTATACAAGCTTATATACTAGTCACTCAAGGACTTTCCTTATGGGTTTCACTGAGGGTGCATTGCATCATGAGAGTTGAAGCAGCAGTTTATTCTTTAAAATAGCTTAGTCATCATATTTGTGCTATAGCATTAATCAGGTGTCATTGAACATAATCTTGGCTCAAGCATTATTAGATCTAAATAGAGGTAAACAGAAACATCAGGTTATTATGAGAACATATTCTTAGTTTCCTATCTTTATTCAGACAAGAGCAGATGTATGATCACTTCTACATATGTGTCTGTAGGTATGGATGTCTTCAACGTTCCCAACTGTAATCATTAACTTTCTATTCCTACAGCCTTGTCATTATTACTCTCGGTTAGACTGGTGTGGTGCCCCTGCGGATCCAGTCGCCACAGAAGCACTGCACCCCAGCCATAGGTGTACTATTCAACTCTCGGGTAAGTAGGGGACACTGACCGGTATTCAGACACCCATAGCCCATCACTACACCACTCCAGGTCAGGGTTAGGGCGAGAATGCTCCTAAAGGAGAGCACAGTCCCTGATCCAGTCTGGAGGAGAGGAACCAGGGTAGTAGGGATGGGTGGAGAGCAGAGTTTAGGGTAGCACCCAAGAGGGAGTAAAGTCAATGAGGACACATGTTAGTGACTCAGGACATGTGACAGGCAGTATAAAAAGACAGTAGAAACATCTGGTGTTGGTGAGTGGCTGGCAAGTGCTGAAGGAGTCTGTAAGGGCCAGAGAGCCTGTCAGAGAAGGACAACATCTACAAAGAGACGTCCTGGGGACTGGAGCCAGTGGGAGTTCATCCTAAGGCCTGGCAGAGGCAGGACCGGACAGAGCAGCTGAGAGAGAGAGAGAGTGCTCTAGGAGACAGAAGGGGTCCCAGGAGACTGGGTAGTGAGCAATCCACCCGGGGACACCTGCATCCACACCGACTGAGACCATGTGGAGGGACCAGGCCACAGAAATAGGGGGACCAATCCCCAGACTAGTGGAGAACCACCAGGCTCAGCAAGCAACCCGGTGGCTGCAGTATCTCCAAGTGCCGCAGCCAAAACCGTACACACCTGCTGAAAAGGTTGCCATGTAGGGTCAAGAGACTGGCACTGAAATAACCCTGAAAAGGCCCGCGGCCACTGGCTCGGGGCATTGTGTGTGAGGTGCAGGGCAGGAGAGCAAAGCAAGTGCAGCAGAAGAGACAACCATGGAAGGGGTACCGGTTAAGTGCCACCACGTTACCCAGGAGTTAGCTGGATCCACTTCTCCACCTCTAAGGACTCAGCGCTCTGTGTGTTGTTGCAACAGTGATGACTGCTGTGACTGGGAATGACAAAGCTGTGAGTAAACATCTTGAGACTGCACCCTGCTGTTTCTGTGACTTTCTTGCTGCACTATCAACCCTGTGCTGTAACATCAGCACCAACTCACTTAGTAACATCTGCTGCCCTGGGGTCGGCCCTAACCATGGAGGGCTTTCCAACCTTGTCACTGACCTCAGAGGTACCATGTAGCAGTGGCGGCCACCACTAGCAGCAATCCGCAGATGGAGTCAAGTGAACAAGCAACCGCAGGTCTAGTAACCATTTCCTGAGAAGCTACCTTCCCTCATCACCAATCCCCAAAGCAGAGTCCCTTTCCCTTTTTGTTTGACCGCGCCGGGGCCACGGACCGGGACTTGCTACTGTGACATCCCCAGCAATGACCTCATCAGGACCCAGCTCCGGGTACCCCATGGCCCCCACGGGGCAAGTCACTGGCCTATGAATACAGTATATCCTCTGGTGGGTCAAGCCATTCACATAATAGTATCTATATATGGTTTGCCAGGGAGTATATCTCTAGAGAAAATTGTAGACAACCATATTGGGATATAAATTCCTATTGACGTTTTTTTCCATGTGTTGGCTCGAACTCGGAATGTAAAGTAATCCGATGGGGGCTAGGAGGCTGTAAAAAAAGAAGATAGTTATTAAACAGCATTATACTAATTGGTGTCCACTGGCTTGTATTTCCGGAGCCGCTCATTAACTTCCTGGATATTCATTGCAGAGGGACCCAACAACCAATCGTATATGCTGTCACAGAGAATTGGCACACCAAAACCATGATGTGGTTTTTGCTGTGGATTTCATGCTCTTTTGGTGCACATTTTGGCACAAAACTACATGCATTTTGTTCAATGTGTTAAACGGAACCTGACCCCTAAAAATGATCCCCCAGCCTATTAATACCTGTCCCTGCACCCTGAGTATGCTAATCTAGCGATCATTTTCTGTAAAAATAGTGTATTGTGAAGTTTAGAAAAGTGCATTTATTACCTCCTGATCTGGGGCTTCTGAGATTTTGAGAAGTCACACAGGGCATTCCTGTGGCTTCTCTCCAACACCTATACTGTAATTATTCATGCCCTGATGGGCGTGATAATCCTTATTGATCATCATCTCCCCCTCCATGGGCGTGGAATGGCCGGTATTACACAATTTGCGTCATATCCGGCTCTGATGATGTTGTACACCCACGTACACCTCACGATGCGCTTTGCGCATGCACGAGGTTACTTTACGGCAGCTTATCTGTGATGACATTTCATTAAAAGCGATCAAGGCACACATCTCTGGGTTGTCTCTAGACCTGTAGGTGAAATCAATTGTAAGCATGCTTGACAAACTCTAAAGGCCCCGTTACACGGCACAACATTGTTAACAACATCGCTGAAACGTCACGGGTTTGGAGGCGTACCAACGACCTTGTTACGACCTCGTTGCATGTGACTGGCAAGTTGGAATGATAAATCATTGGATCACTGATCGCAGGTTTGAGAACATGTACTCAAACCATACGATCAACGATCAGTCAACCTGCCATATCGTTGCGTGTGACACCGCGATGACGATGTCGTAGATGACTTCGCCCATTCACAGCAATGAGCAGGGATTGTTCGCGGGGTTTCTGAACGATACCTGCTCACAACATCGTTGGTGAGTCGTCCACGATATCTAGACGAGTGACATCTCACCAACAATGTCAAAACGATGTCTGTAACGACTGCGCACCCACAAGATCGTTGCCGACATTGTTCCAACGTCGTGCCATGTAACGATACCTTTAGATGGCCCTGTATTCGCCTCCTTTGCAGATTTGTCCTAACTTTACAATATTCCCGGAACGTGCTTTTTTCAGTACCTCCAAATTCGTCATTTTATCCAGTCATGTACATTTCCAGCTTGGTGGAGCCCTGATCAATCAGACATAATGCAGTAATACTTTAAATTAGAATATTCAAATGAACATGGATTGTTTCTGTTCTATAGGACTCTTAATTCTCCAGCGGAGTCGATCAAACTCCCTTTTATATGAATGTCAGGGAGAAGGCACTCTTTTTCTCATCCATCCCCAAACACTGGTGGACTACGGTCACATTTACTCAAAGGCACTCATCTTGCATTAATCATCTAGAACAACTAAAGAAAATACATATGAACTGGTATCTGCCCCTTATAAAATTTCCAAATTTAACAAATCATATTCCATATTATGCTGGAAGGGATCTGGTAAAAAAAGGGATCTGAGTCATGTGTGGTGGTGATGACCCAAGATAAGGGAATTCTGGAATCGAGTGGCAGACTTAATCAGGACCTTGACAGGTTTCCCTTTAACTCTAGAGAAGCAGTCTTAAATATTGGTTTGGACCTTCTTCCCCCAAATGTGATAATCCATGTTTTGATAGCGGCCCATCAGAGCTTGGCAAGGCACTGGAGGGAAGCTACTACCCCCACACAGGAGGAACTCATTGGTAGAATAAATTCTCATCATCTACATGAATGTTGTTTAGTTCACTCGATAAAGCAAAAAGAACAAGTCAGTCGCCAATGGGAGATTTGGGAGACTTCTGGCTTGGCGATACCTCACATCTAGGATGGTTTTAATATTTTTCCTGTTTTTTCTGGTCTTCTCATAATCAGATTGGTATAAAAAAATGTTTAAAACAAAGCTCCTAAAGCTTATTTCCCCCCAACTATCCATTCATTTACCTAACCATTAAAAAAAAAAAAAAAATTGAATTAATAAAATGTACAAACCAAAAATACCATACTTTAAATTCCAAAAATGCACAACAAAATTAAAAAAATTCAACACCAAAAGTATCACGGACACTAGTGAAGGAGCATTGGTCCCACTACGGTGTACATGATAAAAAAAAACCAAGGTCTCATTCACACTACAGGGTTTTTAACAGTTTTTCAAAAAAGCAGAAATCACATTTAAAAAAACAAACAAACAACCTAAAAATAAAAAAGAAAAGAACAGAAAAAAGCCACTAAAAACTGACCAAAAACCGCTGCATGTCGCAGTTTGAGACATGCTGCAAGTTCTGCATTTGCTGCAATCCGGGTGAAAAATAGCAAAAACTGCAAGTAACTGCACATACCGCAACTCCATTTACATATTACTGGTCCCTACGCAATGTTGCCGCATGTATGTCGCATGTGTTTTTTTTTCAAAAACAACAGAATTCTGCCGCATTTTCGAAACATTTTTGAGAGTAGACAGTGTCAGGAACACAGTCAGTAAGTCAGTTAAAACAAGGTGAAACTAATGGTGCTGTTACACGCTAGGATATCGTTAACGATATCCTTAGAACGATCAAGTGACACTGATCGTTCCGACATCGTTAGTGCGTTGTCACATACAAGGATATCATTAGCGATATCCCATTCAGCAACGTACCAGTTAAATAGGAGAGCAAGGACTGAATGATGTTTTAGAGGAATAGGAGATTTTTGAATGACAGCGTTCAAAAAGGTGTCACACTGAACGATGTGGCTTCTTCAAGCAGCGTTAATTGGACGACGAACGATAGATTTGAGGTCAGGATTAGTGATGGGCGAATCCTAAATTACTCGGAATCGCTTGACTCTAGCGAGTCCGAGCACAGGACTCGCTACTCGTTGCGAGTCTAGCGAGTCCAATGTTAATGAATGGGGAAGCGAGTAATAGCGAGTAGTGTGAGATTTACAAATCGCAGATGTGTCTCGGAAGCTTCAGCCTGAAGCAATCCTAGTTTTGTCATTTATTTGCATTGGACTCGTTTACTTTGCAACTGTAATCGCTGGGAAACTCGCACAGATAAGAGTCCTGTCTCCTCAGTGTGCTGGCTGCCCCAGCTCCAGGGTCCTAGAGCCTGCCTGCTGCCTGATGTAGCAGTGCTGAGATTGTTCTCAGTCTGCTCATTCCCTGTGTACAGACATGAATGTCTGTGCACAGAGATGATGTAGCAGAGCTGAGATTGTTCTCAGTCTGCTCATTCCCTGTGTACAGACATGAATGTCTGTGCACAGAGATGATGTAGCAGAGCTGAGATTGTTCTCAGTCTGCTTATTCCCTGTGCATAGACATCTATATTTATGCACAGGGGATGTAGCAGAGAGGACATCGCGTTTTGGACTGCGTCGGACGGAAGAGGATTTTTTTAATTAAAGATGGAGTCCCTAATGGCTTTTTTTTTTATTTCTAATAAAAAATTTTCCTTGTGTTGTGTTTTTTTTAAAACAATTTAATAGAAATTCATGGCGGTCATGTCTAATATTGGCGTGACCGCCATAAATTTCGGGCTTAGGGCCAGCTGATAATACAAAGCTGGCCCTAACCTCTTTATTACCCAGCGTGCCATCGCTACCAGGGCCGCTGGAAGAGCGGGGTTCAGCGCCAGAGGATGGCGCTTCAATGAACGCGCCATCTTCTGGGGCGGCTGCGGGCTGCAATTTGCAGCGGGGGGTGCCCAGAAAGCTTGGGCATCCCTGCGCTGCGGATTCCAGCCCCCAGCTGCTTAGCTGTACCTGGCTAGACATAGAAATTGCGCGGAGCCCCACGCATTTTTTTTTAATTATTTCATGAAATTCTGAGATTCTGACTCTGAGACTCTGACTCTGAGACTCTGACTCTGAAATTCAAGAAATAATAAAAAAAAAATGCGTGGGGCTCCGCGCAATTTCTATGTCTAGCCAGGTACAGCTAAGCAGCTGGGGGCTGGAATCCGCAGCGCAGGGATGCCCAAGCTTTCTGGGCACCCCCCGCTGCAAATTGCAGCCCGCAGCCGCCCCAGAAGATGGCGCGTTCATTGAAGCGCCATCCTCTGGCGCTGAACCCCGCTCTTCCAGCGGCCCTGGTAGCGGTGGCACGCTGGGTAATAAAGAGGTTAGGGCCAGCTTTGTATTATCAGCTGGCCCTAAGCCCGAAATTTATGGCGGTCACGCCAATATTAGACATGACCGCCATGAATTTCTATTAAATTGTTTTAAAAAAAACACAACACAAGGAAAAATTTTTATTAGAAATAAAAAAAAAAGCCATTAGGGACTCCATCTTTAATTAAAGAAATCCTCTTCCGTCCGACGCAGTCCAAAACGCGATGTCCTCTCTGCTACATCCCCTGTGCATAAATATAGATGTCTATGCACAGGGAATAAGCAGACTGAGAACAATCTCAGCTCTGCTACATCATCTCTGTGCACAGACATTCATGTCTGTACACAGGGAATGAGCAGACTGAGAACAATCTCAGCACTGCTACATCATCTCTGTGCACAGACATTCATGTCTGTACACAGGGAATGAGCAGACTGAGAACAATCTCAGCACTGCTACATCATCTCTGTGCACAGACATTCATGTCTGTACACAGAGAATGAGCAGACTGAGAACAATCTCAGCACTGCTACATAATATCTGTGAGTAGGCGGGCTCTAGGACCCTGGAGCTGCACAGAGAAGACAGCTGGACTTGGCTCGCAAAGAAACAGCAGTTATTTGCGAGTTTCCCTGCTATCACTGGCACAGTAGCCAGTGATTACTCGCAGGAGTCTAATGCAAACAATGGCAATCCTAGTTTTGTCAGCGTTTCTGACAAAACTAGGATTGATATTGATTTGCATTGGACTCGTGCGAGTAATCACTGGGAAACTCGCAGAGTACCGAGTCCTGCGAGTCCCTTACTACTCGCCGAGTAACGAGTCCTAGCGAGTAGATTCGCCCATCCCTAGTCAGGATCAAATTTTTTGGATGAACGTTCCAACGATTTTGCCATCCTACATCATTCGTTTACAAGCAACGACGCACTAACGATATCGTTAGAACGTTCACAAATCCGTGACGTTTCAGTGATATCGTTAACGAGATCCTAGCGTGTGAAGCGGCCTTAAGGACCCTTTGATATCAGCATTTTTTGCTAATTGCGGTAGATCCGGCACATCTGCCGCCTAATAGTCGCACTTGCGGCAAGCCCCATGTATTGTCTATGGATCTTTCGGCAGGTGCGGCAAGTGCATTTTGCCACGATCCGGCACTTGCTGCAGTTGCAGCCGCAAAAACGCACTTGCCGCACCTGCCGCAACCCCATAGACAATGCATGGGGCTTGCCGCAAGTGCGACCATTAGGTGGCAGATGTGGCAGATGCGGTAAATTTGCCGGATCTGCTGCAATCAGCGAAAAACGCTGATGTTAAGGAGGCCTAACCAAAGTGAGGATCAGGGGAATTTGCAGAAAAAAATTAAGTTGGTATCACAAGCTGAGTCACTATTAGGAACACAATACTTCAAAAGTACATCAGGAGTGTACGGAAACAAAATATAACAACAGGAACCTCCAAGCAAACTGCTTGAAGTTTAAATAGGGTGTGGTGAAGCACCATAGGCCATAACAAGGATCTGATGAAACCTGCTGGGTAGTTAGAACATCACAAACATAACACCCATTCTCCTTGACCAGATGACACCATAAATCCCAGTCCTACTAGGATTTCCCGCTGAATACTGCCTCACCAAGTGATATTAGAACTTCTACGGTCCAGATCACCTGTGCCACATGCAAGTCAATAGAGCAGTACATAGTGACTAATGGCCACTTTACACGTCCCGATATCGACGTCCAACTCCGATAAAAAATCATGTGGTTCGTGCGTTGGCCCCGATATCGTTCGTGCGTTGTGTGGTGTAAATGCCCAATGCGACGCAAGAACGATGCCCAAACTATATCGGAGAAGAAATGAGCAGGCTCTCCATCTGCCCGATATTGGATGGACGATGTGGCCGGATCGTGCTGTGTGAAAGCCCAACCCCGACTTGGAGACCAACTTCCCCTATTCTCTCCCATGTTAAATGGTCGTTCCTGGGTCGCCCGTACAAGGGGGCGTAGACATCGCAGCTGTGTTGCCTGCCGATATCGCGCTGTGTAACATCTCCTATGCGATCTTGGATTTCTGCCCAAAAAATGCGCGCTCCTGCGCAGTTGTATCCAACATCGGAATGTTGTTGGGACGTGTAAAGTGGCCATAACGCCAATGTGACCAGACAATTCTCTCATTAGTTTTTTTCTGTCTTTCGGTTTTCCCAAATTATATCTAGGCCCACAGGAGGTTCACAGAGAGTCTGTCGTGTTGTGTAACAACATGATATTTCCATTTAAGTTACTTGTGGTACTAATGGTAAAAGGTGTAATTATCCGGAAGTGGCACACAGCACTTTTTGCTTAAAGATTCCTAACTACCTCCTACTGAGAAATCAACAGGTATTCTCCTGCATAATTCTGCTGCTAATTACCTTGATGAAATGCAGGTGTTCTGAATATGCGCCTATAAGATGTTTGGGAGGGGGATTTTTTACCCTTGAAATACCTGAAATTTATGAGGAGCCACTTTATCAATAGAATGCCTTCAATGACTTTTGCTGTCTTCCTATTACTTATTGTTATTACTCCCACACGTTTTCTGCCAGAATGAGGCAGTCATATAACCTGAATAATTTGACACCTAATAAATAGCGCATTCAAAATGTAACCTATTTACCATTATGGTTAGCAACTGTATTCTACAATATCTACAGAAAAGTTATTTGCTAGTTTAGTAATGACTATGCTACATTGAAACCTCGGATGTCGCTAGATGACCTTCCGCTCTTCAAAACAGAATAATGACTTTCACTACAGATTTGTATGAAGGATTTCTACTAATGTCATACAGTTCATTGTCAGACATGCCCATCAGAGTATCAGAACACCCTTCATTAGGATTCTTATATTAAGGTAGAAGAGAACCCTCTTTAAAACTCATTTGGAGACCATGGGCCTAATTTATTAATGAAAGAACAGCATGAGTAAGATGTACATAATTTATCTTACCACTTGTGTATGTGACGCGCACCCAGGGCTGTGGGGTACTCGGCTCTCGGGCTCTCTCTCTCTCAGTCTGGGAAGTCACGGGTGGCCATCCCGAGGCCGTGGCCTTGGGGGTCAACTAAAAAAGGGGGGTTTGTATTTACAGGGGATTATTTACAAGTTGTCTTTGTCATGACGCCACCTGCTGGGTCTGGTGATGATCACCAGCGCCGCCACAGTCCTCGGTGGTCGGTGGTATTGCGACTTGGATGGAATAGTCCCCGCTGGCGGGACTGGACCACCGGGGCAGTAATGCTGTAATAAAGCAGTTTGTAATGGAAATGATGCAGCAGAGTCAAAGCTTCACTTCACCGGGTAACTTTACTTGAGCACTTTCTTTCAGCCTTACAGTTCAACAGTCTGTTAGATGGTATACTGGCGAATGCTCCAGGCTGCAGTTGGGATTTCTGGCTTGAGATGGAACCCTCCTTTATGTTCCTTTCTTTTCCTTCTATTCTGTTCCCAGTGTGAAGCCTGATCTCCTGTAGATGATCTGACCTCCTGCTGCTTCTAGCTTCTGTCTCCTCTCCCTTTTGTACCCATCGGGTTAACTTTCTGTTGAATGCCGCAGCTGCCTACTGCGCTTCTGGCTTCCCTCTTGTGGGATCTTTGGGAGTCAGGGCCGTATTTATAATATCTCTGTTTAGCGGATTTTCTGTGAGACTTAGAGTACTCACAGGTACCCGGGTTCTTCCTATGGGGCAAACTCTATCCGTTACTCATTCCCCACTCAAGTTAACTCTGCAATTCTGAGCTTCCTTGCTTTCTTTCTCTCTTTTTGGGATCTGTTCCTTCTCAGGACTTCTCAGCCGAGATGGCCCTCTTGGTTCCTTCAGTCTGGCTGCCTGCCTCCTTCCACACTCTACCTCTTCCTCCTCCGACCCTCTCCTTACAACAACTGAGCTTTCCGGTTCCTTCTAGAGGTCGCTAAGACCCTCCCAGGGTTCCTCCCACCCACTATCCAAGTGTGTGAGTACATCTCTAGGGCTCCATCTTGTGACCATAGTCCCAATTGCAGTAGAGTACTACACCGCTTTTCTGGGTGCAGTACCCCTATTGTGGCACCTACGTAGTGGGGCGCCACATATGCCTCTAACTAAAGTGGTGTAAATGTTGGTGAATTTGCCATGTGTTCTTTGGATTTTAGCAAACTTGGCCTGAACTGGCATAAAAATGCCCAAAAGCCACACCATTTTTCCAAAACTCCAAATAGCGCAAAAATCTTTAAAGGTGTCTTATGGCAGAATTCTTGCATAAATACCTTGATAAATATAATTCCTACCATGATCCCTCCACACAGCGCTTCCGGAACACTATTGAAGTTATACTCCTTATGGAACCTGGATGTGATAAGCTGTCAGTATTCTGATCTTCAGAGCAGTCTTCTATTCTGATTTAGGGAGGGATTGGGTTGCTCAGGTTTTCCAACTTCCAGTGATTGCTCTGTTACTTAGCTGAGCAGCCTCTTGCAAAAGCTGCCAATCGTACATTCTGTCTGCTATGTGGCTTGCATCCCTGTGTCTGCTCTGATCTCTGTTACTTGACTGTGAACCCTTGCAGGCAGGATCCTCTCTCCTCACCTTCTGTATCCCATCCCTTGTAAACTGTGAGCCCTTGTAGGCAGGGTCCTCTTTCCTTCTGTACCTGTCTGTACCTTGTATTGTTCATGAATATTATATTTGTCTGTACTGTATATACCCCTCTTCACATGTAAAGTTCCATGGAATAATTGGCACTATAATAATAATCTGACCAGGGCTGTTGCTTGGTTACTCTGTTGCCTTTCTTCGTACATGTTATTATTCTCCTGGTATTTTGACCCATGGACTGTGACCTGTATACGTCTCTGTTTAATCCGTGAATCCTCTTCATGCTCTCCTTGAAAACCTGACCCTGGACCATTACATGGCTATGTCATTATCTACTCCCTGAATAATGTGAATTCTCCTGGAACTGACCCCAGATTTCCTGATCTCCCTGTGTTCTCCATTCCTGTAAGTAGTAACTGTGTAACAACCTAGTTTAAGTAGTGACTAGCTTCATTTTCTGTGTCAAAACCTAGCTTTTACAGTGACTACAGGTTCCATCACTTTTTTGCTAGGGTTCTGCTATGACCACTTTATGCAATAATAGCATCAATAGAAAATAATAAAAAAACACATGCACACTCAGACTAGTTTCCTCTGATAGCCCAAGGACCCTCTACTGGGTATGCTTTCATTCAGACAGTAATGACTTTTTTCACCTGCAAAAAATTATCCACATTTTAGCAATGTTTTGTGACAAGCCCACTCCATGGTCGAGGAAGACTTGGGAACCGGGCAGTTACTCGTTGTTCTCTTCACCTTCTAGGTTCTTTTCACGGGGATAGACGGCGGCTGAGACCCGGTCCCGTGACCCTGGCGGTGTCACTTTAATAAACAGGGGAAGATGATGGGGAAAGTCTGAAGGGATGTGTGTGGTCACCAGGGCAGCGGGATGGAGGAGTCAGTTTGTACCTTGGCAGATATTCACTGGGTCGTCAGTACCCCGATGTCTCATGTAGCCCCTGCGGCCGGTGGTCGCCTCTAA
Source organism: Allobates femoralis (assembly GCA_033576535.1). Taxonomy (NCBI): domain Eukaryota; kingdom Metazoa; phylum Chordata; class Amphibia; order Anura; family Aromobatidae; genus Allobates; species Allobates femoralis. The sequence continues at coordinate 56,171,664 of JARQOC010000007.1, forward strand.
TAAAAGTCTCACACACCACAGCTGGAGATCTGTAACTTTTACTCAGTTCTTTCAGGATGGCCGCTGGGTATGTCCCTTGCCAACCTCCGGTTCAGCGTTGTTTCCAGAACCGGGACAGTGCAGTCAAGCCACAGTTGGTGTCCTTTCCTTCTCTCTACGTGTCTAAGGCTCTAATGGTCTCTCTCTCGTTCTCTTCCCAGTGTTATAAGGGGTAGTTCTCTTCTGCGGCAAGCGTGACACCGCTCAGCCCCCCAGGCTCTCAGCGCCTCCGCAGCACAGAGTTCAAGTACCGGTAGCCACAGGTGCTGTTGTGTCCCCTCCCGGGCACTGCTCCCTAGTTCGGCCACCTTTCCCAAGTTGTGTCGGGTGTTTGGCCACAGGTCCCATTAGAAGCCTGGGCCCTCCAGTTCAACGGTTCGGGCATACAGCATCTGCGCTGTGTTCAGGGCTGGGTCTCTGGGTCGTCCACCAGCCCTTCTGTCACCTATTAAAATCCTAAGTCCAATACCTTGGGCATGTGGTCAGTGCAGAAGGCGTAGCACCAGACCCGGACAAGGTTACAGTCATCAAGAACTGGCTAGCGCCAACCACCTTCAGAGAGGTACATCAATTCTTGGGACTAGTTGTGTACTACAGAAGGTTCATCAAGGGCTACACGAAGATGGCAGCGCCCATGCAAGATCTCCTGGTAGGTCATTCCAAGAAGGGAAAGATCAGAGGCCCTCCATTCCGATGGGGACCAGAACAAGAACAGTCTTTCCAGCAGCTGAAAGATGCCCTGACCGGAGAAGAGATCCTGACCTTCCCCGACTACAGTTTACCGTTCCTGCTATACACCGATGCCAGCAACGAAGGCTTGGGAGCTGCCTTGGCACAGAGACAGCAAGGGAAAGTAACAGCCTATGCCAGCAGAAAGCTCCGTCCAACAGAGAGGAACCCAGAAAATTGCAGCTCTTTCAAGTTGGAGTTGCTAGCCTTAGTCTGGGCAATCACAGAACGGTTTAAGCATTACCTGGCATCCTCCAAGTTCACGGCTTTCACCGACAACAATCCTCTAACCCATTTAGAGACTGCGAAGCTGGGAGCCATGGAGCAGCGTTGGATAGCCAGATTATCAAAATACGACTTCACTGTCAAATTCTGGGCAGGTCATAAGAATGGCAACGCTGATGCCCTATCCAGAATGCCTAACCTAACAAATGTAGGAGAAGACGTGGATGAACTAGAAGAAGTAGAGTTACCAGCTTTCCACCGTCCAAGTACCGCCTCATGTCATCAGGCAAGTCAAAGGCGTCAAGAGAAAACAGTGAACCCATTATCTCACCATAACTGGAAAGAGACCCAGGACAGTGACCCGGATGTTAGTTTAATCAAAGAGCTAATAACCAAAGAACACTCCTGTCTAAGTCCAGATGTTTCACAAGATGCCAAACGCCTGTGGAAAGAGAAAGGAAAATTGTTCATCTATCAAGGTAAACTATGCAGACGTTACCTTAACCCCAGAACCCATGAACTAATCTGGCAAATCGTGGTTCCAAAAAGAGATGTACAGATGATACTAGAAGCTTACCACAATGACGTAGGACATTTTGGTTAGAAGAAACTGGAGATGCTGTTAAAAGACCGCTTTTACTGGGTCGGCATGAGAGGTTCCATTGAAAGATGGTGTAAGAACTGTGGACCGTGTCACCTCCGAAGGAAAGACCAGCAAAGTCAGAAAGCTCCGTTACAGCCAATCATTACCAAGAAGCCTTTAGAAATCGTGGCTCTAGATCATGTCAAGTTAACACCTAGCAGAACAGGGTATACCTATGCTCTTGCCATGGTTGATCACTACTCCAGATTCCTAGTTGTAGCACCAGTTAAAGACTTAACTGTGGAAGTAGCAGCCAAAACCTTCCAGAATTGTTTCTGTCGACCACACAGGTATCCAGATCAAGTATTAACAGATCAAGGGTCAGCATTTGAATCCCAACTATTCCACGAATTCCTCGAATTGTATGGTTGCAAGTAAATAAGAACCACGCCGTATCATCCCCAAACAAATGGTCTGTGCGAGAAAATGAACAACATTGTCATCGACATGTTAAAGACCACTTGAAGAAAGGAATCAGTGGCCAGAAAAGCTACCTGACTTAGTGGATATAAAGCAGAAAAATTTCCTTGCAGCACACAGCTACTCCCAATGTTGTATAATGCTATAAGCCATGTGATTGAGAAAAAAGGTTAAAAACTTAAGATTTTGAGTTTTTTCAGAAAAACGTAAGTTTTTAACCTTTTTTCTCAATCACATGGCTTATAGCATTATACAACATTGGGAGTAGCTGTGTGCTGCAAGGAATTTTTTCTGCTTTATATGTCTCTGTGTCTCTGCTTGCACCAGTTCACACTGGTCTGTGAGTGCAGTGCAGCTTTTTTCATTATATGACTTAGTGGATATCTACAATCACATACCTGTCAGTTCTACTAACTACGCACCGGCATACTTAATGCGAGCAAGACCTGGAAAACTCCCAATTGACTTGGAGATGGGAACTGTAGAACCAACCCAAGATACTTCAGAAGAAGATTGGAATTATCACCGTCAAGAACAGTACAGGAAAGTTTAGGAATGTGTTGAAAAGAACTTAGATCAAAGTAAAAGTAAACAAGAACATGACTTTAACAAACATGCTTCAGCTGAACCATTGTTACCAGGTGAACTAGTTCTCAAAAGAAAAAGAAGAAATAACAAACTAGACGACCAATGGGAATCTGATCCATATACTGTCATGGAATCCGACTTTGACAATTCAAAGATTTGCATAATCAGCAGAGATGGAGGTCACACAACTTCAACAGTGTCAAGAGATCCTCTCAAGAAATGCCCTGATCAATTGAAACCAACGGAAATAAGCTATCCCTTATCAACAGTTGAAGAAACAGAAGAAAGAGTAATTCACACTGAAATTGGAGATTTACCAGAAGACTGGCCTCAATACAATGGAGCAGTCATAATACCAGTGCTCTCATTCTATCAACCAATAGGAAATCAACTTCCAATTCAACCTGTAGAAGAACCAGAACCAATACCAGAACCAAGAAGACCAGTAGAACCTGTTCAAGTACAAGAAGTACAGCCTGTTGTACCGGAACCAGAGATTCCTACAATCGGTGAACCTGCTAGTCTTACAGTAAGACCAAGGATTCGCAGACAGTTACCTGCATTACCACTTCAAAGAGAAGTCAGTACACATGCAACACCTAGTCCACGTAGGTCATGTCGCAGTACCCAAGGACAGGCCCCATCTACATATGGAGAGTGGGTATAAACATGCTAAAATGTAAAGTAACACAGTAACTAGTAACTCAGTGTAAATAGCAAGTAAATAGTAGTGTACAGAAGGGTGGAGGAACTGGGCACAGCCCCACGGATATCAAGTTGGGAATAGAAAGTGCCTGGGGTAGAGAGAAGGTAAGACCTGGCCTCCTAAACAGAGACACCCATAGGGAAATTGTGTAAAGTGTAAAGTGTGTTAAGCCACCAGAGACTTTACTGCTGGACTTTACCTTTTCGCCGGATTTTCCCGTTTGTTTAACCCTGGACTACAGTCACAGGACTAGTATGGCTAAAAACTACTTTTTCTCCTTTTCACAGCCTACGGCAGATGGACTGCTTTTCAAATTTTTCCCCATTTTTCAGTGATTTTTGTATATTTCGATTCTTAAGACTCTGTAAATACCTTTTATATATATATGTGCGTTTGTAAAACAAAAACTTTTGCTCAGTCCCGGAGTACTAAGGATAACTAGGGGGGAATGTGGCACCCTGTACCAGGTCACCACAGACTTCCCTGGGACACTGAAGGATTTCTCACAGCGAGTAAGCCACTTACACACAACACCTTCCACTCCAGGCCTGTAGGGGGAGCTCCACTGGTTGCCTTAAGCCAGTTCCCCCTATAAATACAGGTTCTGGAGGGAAATCACCAGAGTGTGAAGTCACTACAGAACTGTGAAGAGCTCAGAGGCTAGTGAGCTGAGCTGGTACTGGAGCCGTGCTAGGCCCAGACCAGTACACACCAGAGGAGTGGTAGACCCGTAGAGTAGGGGTTAAAGGCAGAGAAGAGAAGTGTGTTACAGGGAGCAGAGGAGTCATACCAACTCACCCCATGGAGTCCGAGTCTGCAGGGAAAGAGAGATAGGCCCAGCAGAGAATCCAGCATCACGAGGAGGCTTAGCTTCCCAGACATCGGCAGCACCAACAATTGAGAGCCAGGGACCGTGGAGAGAGACGGCGGTAGCCCAAGAGAGAGCCCTTAGTGCAGCTACCCGGTGAGGAGAGAAAGAGAGAAGTAACGGTCCGGTTAGGTTCCATGCCTGCCAGACTCCAAATAGGAAAGCTGAAACAAGGAGGCCTACAACCCTACTCGCTGTGGAGATCCCAAGGTGTTATCCCTCACTCCGGACATGTGTACTCGTAACAGAACATCAGTAAAGGTACCAAAAGTCTTTTATGTGTGCGTGTCCCTCCTTCCAGCTGCACCACACCGACTGCGCTCCCCTATTTCAACCTTGCACAGAAACAACTGTGCTACCCTATTCCACCATTACAACTCACAGCCCCGGGGACCCCGCTTCTCCTGTAGGGAGCCACTCCATCTTGCTGCCGCCCATCACCCCGGAGGCCCTACAGGTGGCATCACAACTTGCTATTTTTATTATTTTCTTTTTCCCCATTTTTCACTGCTCCCCCAGGCCCACTGCCTCAGGCACTGCTACCCGTGACTTCCCCCGAACCGCGCCTGAGTGTCCGAGTCGCCCCAGGCCTGGCCGGGACTCACACAGCACACAACACCTTCCACCCCAGACCTGGACAGGGATGTCTACTTGCTGCTTTAAGCAAGTTCCATTATAGGGATCCAGGCTTGAGGGGAGGAGTCAGTTAGTCTGCTGTGAGCAGTGAAGAGAGCAGTTAAGTCCAGTAGAGGAGCCTAGAGAAGGTGCTGGAAAGACCCGGTTGCTGGGCAAAGCAAGGCCCAGAACAAAGGGAGACTGACCCGCTGTGGAGCACCTCAGAGAGAGGGACGGAGGCCAGTGGAAGGAGCAGTATGTCATAACAAGGGCCCAGATCTAGGATCCCTTAGTTCACCCGGACACCGGAGTCCGAACCTGCAGAACATACATTGAAGCAGGAAAAGCTCGGAGAAACCAGTAGGATCTATTCCCCTGAGGTACTAACTTAAAAGAGACACTTAAAAATGACCAAGCACAGGACCAGGGGCCCAAGAGGAGTGTAGGGATCCCACAGAAGTCCCTCATTGTTGGTTAAAGAGTAAAGCCCTGAGAGGGAAGCAAGTGGCTAGTTCAGTTATAGGCAGGACTAACTCCAAACCACCGTACACAGTAGCAGAGGCGGCCTCACAACTCTCAAGGTGAAAAATCCCAAATTGCACCAAGAGCCTGGTAACCCTCTTGGACTGTACCTGTTACCGGACATCAGTAAAAGGTACCGAAACAAAGACTATTGTGTGTGTGAGTCTGCTTCCCCGCCGCTGCCCACAGTGTCCCCCGCAAGCCACTACTACAACTCCCCTCATCCACCCTCACTGCCCTGAGGTAAAGCTCCACCTGTGGGGAGCTGTACTACACTGAGCTGCACCACCATCACCTCAGCGGCCGGCCGCAGCGCTGGTATCCATGTTACCAGGAACCACAGGTGGCGTCATGACACTACTACCCCCATCCTCATCACCATTCTCACTAATCCCCGCCACTGAGGGTCCAGGGCACGGAATCGGGAACCGACCAGCCGTGATCCCCCATCGAAGCAGTCGTCCTGTCCCTGGATCTGAGTACCCCCTACGCTGTCGACCACCTCAACTATTACTCACTTACACTTCCCTCTTCTCTGCCCCCTTATATGAACCTGGGTCCTCCCTCTGGGTCCACCCCCATCCCAGGGGCCTAATGGTTTGTGTGCTATGTGTGTGTTCTTTGGGCTCAACTGCACCATCCTAGCACCTGGAAAACAGAAGCACAACGCTCCCTAATCACAGGAGTGCAGTACCTCTGGTGGCAGCCTACCCGTTGGGGTGCCACATTTGTATAAGTGTCATCAGAGTTTGGTTAATGTCAGTTTCAGATTTTCATGGATGAAAAATAAAAAAGCTGATGGAGTTTACTCAATCCTCTCCTATTAAACAGTCCATGAAAAGCAGACAGAATGCCATTTGATTATTTTCACTGACGCATAAACTTCTATTGGCGAGAATGAACCAACCCTTAAGGTACCTTTACACGCCGCCACTGTTGCTAGCAACAGGTATCCACCGCACGTGCACGTTTTTAACGGTGGATACTGATCGCTAATGCCGCATATAGACGCCGCCATTGCGTGCTCCAATGAAGGTATCTGCATTCCCCAGAAAAGCCGACAGCTCCTGCGGCTTACTTCGTGTTGAATACTTTCCCTGGTTTACACGCCGCTACCACAAAGGAATATGGCGTACATCTTTCGTGCCGCAAGTACATAGGCGTGGCAGAGTTGTGTATTCCGTGACGCTCGTACGCTGATTGGACAACGCAATAGCATCATGATTGACCAGCCTGCGCAGGAAGGCTGGCTAACACATGATGCCATTCCAATTGTGGACTGTGAATGGATAGCTGTTTAACTATGGCGCCCTGTGAAGGGTCAGCCAATTGTAACGCAGTAGCCCCCACCAATGATCGCTGATGGGGCGTGGTATTCATGGCGCCATGGCACGCCCCTGGGAGTTCACTAGGCGACGCAACATCCATGCCTGTGCCCCGTTTAAACGCCACTACCATGGCAATTGTGCCTTTCTGTAGCCTTCGGTTTTTGGGCACGGCTCAGCAACAGTGTGACACGCACCATCGATCTGGCCCCTGCTGTGAAATTGTTGATCGCTACATACTGCTCTGGGTCATTCCTGCGTTGTTGTGCTCCCCCTGGGAATGCTACATCGTTGTGTTTGACAAAGATAATGAGCAACGATCTCAATGCTACACTATGGAGAGAAAATTCACAACGACCTCGGTATAATTCTGGATCCCTGGTGCGTCGTTTTTCACCAGCGATCTCTGCACATCGTTATCGGGATCGGGATCTCTGATGAGTCATTATGTGAGACTGGGCCTTTACAGTGCGCTCTCTTATTGCCTGTTCTTACAATGTGCCCTGAAAGTGTGCTCTCTCCCTAATGCTGCTTACAATGTGCACTGGCAGTGCACTCACTCGTCGCCTCATTGTACAATATGCATGACAGTGCACTCTCTCGACAGCTATTCTTACAATATGCCCTGACAGTACACTCTCTCATTAGTGTGGCACCCTTCGGGGCATTGCCACAGGACCCACTGGCGCAGGGAGGGATGTACACCTTGGTACACACAGCATGCAACACCTTCCACCCCAGACCTGGAGGGGGAGACCCACTGGCTGTCCTTAAGCCAGATCCCCTATAAAATATCCAGGCCTGATGGGAGGAGTCAGTCAGTTAGTTCCAGTCAGACAGAGCAGAGAGCAGTTGTAAGGAGCTGGTTGCTGGGACCAAGCAGGCCCAGAACCAGGGGACACTGACCCAGCTATGCTGAGCCTTAGGGAGAGGGACGGAGGCCAGTGGGAGAAGCAAGAAGAAGGAAACAGACTTGTGAACCCTTTAGTTACCCGGACACCGGAGTCCGCAACTGCTGATAAAATATAGTTGCAGAAATAGTCCGGTCAGATCAGAGGATCCAGTCCCCCTGAAGTAACAAGTAGTAGAATCCAAACTTGACCAAGTAAAGGACCAGGGATCTAGCCGAGGCTAGGAATCCCACAGAGTGGTCCTCATTGTCAGTTGTGGAACAATACCCTGAGAGGGAAAAGTAGCGGCAGGTTCAGCTACAGGCAGAGCTTACCCCCCCAAAAATGCACACATTAACAGAGGAGGCCTCACAACTCTCCAAGGTGAATGCCCCAAGCTGCACCGACACCTGGTTACCCTTCTGGACCGTGCCTGTTACCGGACTACAGTAAAAAGGTACTGAAACCAAAGACTATTGTGTGTGTGTGTCTGCTTCCCCGCTGCCTGCAGAGTTCACAGCAGGACCGCTACTACTACTCCCCTCATCACCCCCACTGCCCTGAGGTAAAGCTCCACCTGGGGGGAGCTGTACTACTCTGAGCTGCACCCCCATCACCTCAGTGGCCGGCTGCAGCGCTGGTATCCAATTTACCAGGTACTACAGGTGGTGTCACGATACCCCCATCCCCTATCACTGAGGGTCCAGGGCATGGAACTGGATCCGACCAGCCATGATTCACCCATCAAAGCAACCCCCTGTCCCGGTATCTGAGTACCCCTACCCTGTTGACACCCTCATTAGCTGTTCTTCTAATATACCCAGACAGTGCACTCTCTCACCGGCTCTTTCTACAACGGGCCCTGTGCACTCTCATCAGCTCTTCTTACAATGGACCCTGACAGTGTGCTCTCTCGTCAACTCTTCTTACAATGTGCCCTGACAGTGCGCTCTCTTGCCGGCTCATCACCCTTTATCAGAGCCGACAAAGGAGTGTGCTGTCCCTGTGCACTTAGAAGAACAGTATACAGTGACAGCAATCTCTTGATCGTCAGTCAGCATTGACAACTGACCTATGCTTAGGAGAGCAGGGAATGGCTCAGCCATTGTAATTGACATAATTGATGCTTCATTTCAGGTAGGTGGCAGTGACTGCGCCACTGAATACAGGCGTGCACCTACCATTAATTTATAATTATCTATTGTGTGTGGTTAACTATAATTAGCCAATTTTCCACTCCCCATGAATGTATAAATTAACTAGCTGTGAGCCCGATGCAAATGCATCGGGATTCTAGAACGTGGCAATATTATTTGCATTAATAGCATTATTATTACCATTAATAGCATAATTATTAGCATTAAACAGCATTATTATTAGCATTAATAGCATTATTAACAGCAATAATAGTACTATTAATAGTATTGTTATTAGTATTAATAGCATTATTACCATAAATAGCATTAATAATAGCGTTAATAGCATTATTATGAGGAGTAATAGCATTATTAGCATTAATAAAATTATTAATAGCATTAATAGAATTAAAAATAGCATTAATAGCATTATTAATAGGATTAATAGCATGATTATTAGAATTAATAGCATTAATATTAGCATGAATAGCATTAATAGCATTATTAATAACATTAATACCATTATTAATAGCATTAATAGCCTAAATAATAGAATTAATAGCATAAATAATCGCATTAATAGCATGAGTATTAGCATAAAGAGCATTAATAGCAATATTATTAGCATTAATAGAATTTTGAATAGCATAAATAGCATGATTATTAGCCTTAATAGCATTATTAATAGCGTTAATATGATTATTATTAGCATTATTAACATTAATATTAGCATTAATAGCATAATTATTAGCATTAATAGCATTATTATTAGCATTAATAGCATTATTATTAGCATTAATAGCATTAATAATACAATTAATAGCATTAATATTAGCATTAATAGTATTATTAATAGCATGAATAACATTATTAATAGCATTAATAGCATTATTAATAGCATTAATAGCCTAAATAATAGAATTAATAGCATAAATAATCGCATTAATAGCATTACTATTAGCATAAAGAGCATTAGTAGCAATATTATTAGCATTAATAGCATTTTGAATAGCATAAATAGCATGATTATTAGCCTTAATAGCATTATTAATAGCGTTAATATGATTATTATAAGCATAATTAGCATTAATATTAGCATTAATAGCATAATTATTAGCATTAATAGCATTAATAATAGCATTAATAGCAATATTATTTGCATTAATAGCATTATTATTACCATTAATAGCATAATTATTAGCATTAATAGCATTAATAATAGCATTAATAGCAATATTATTTGCATTAATAGCATTATTATTACCATTAATAGCATAATTATTAGCATTAATAGCATAATTATTAGCATTAACAGCATTAATAATAGCATTAATAGCAATATTATTTGCATTAATAGCATTATTATTACCATTAATAGCATAATTATTAGCATTAATAGCATAATTATTAGCATTAATAGCATTAATAATAGCATTAATAGCATTAATAGCAATATTATTTGCATTATTATTACCATTAATAGCATAAATATTAGCATTAATAGCATAATTATTAGCATTAATAGCATTAATAGCAATATTATTTGCATTAATAGCATTATTATTACCATTAATAGCATAATTATTAGCATTAATAGCATAATTATTAGCATTAATAGCATTAATAGCAATATTATTTGCATTAATAGCATTAATATTACCATTAATACCATAATTATTAGCATTAATAGCATTATTATTAGCATTAATAGCATTAATAATAGAATAGCAATATTATTTGCATTAATAGCATTATTATTACCATTAATACCATAATTATTAGCATTAATAGCATAATTATTAGCATTAATAGCATAAATATTAGCATAATTAGCATAAATATTAGCATAATTAGCATTAATAGCATTATTATTATTAGCATTAATAGCATAATTATTAGCATTAATAGCATTATTATTAGCAGTAATATCATTATTATTAGCATTTTTTTTTATTATTCTTATTTTTTTATGTTATTATGTATAATTTTTTTTATTTATTTTTTTTATTTTTTTTTAATTATTTTTTTAATTATTTTTTAAATATTATTTAATTTTTTTTTTATTATTAAATTTATTAGTTATTTTAAGTGAGCCTGAGGCTGAGACACAGTTCTCCTTCAGGTCCGCTGAAAGGGCTGATATTATTAGCATATATTTATTTTTTTTATTATTATTTTTTATTTATTTTTTTATTATTTTTTTATTATTTTTTAAATATTATTTAATTATTTTTTTTATTATTAAATTTATTAGTTATTTTAAGTGAGCCTGAGGCTGAGACACAGTTCTCCTTCAGGTCCGCTGAAAGGGGTGATATTATTAGCATGTTTTTTTTTATTATTATTTTTTATTTATTTTTTTATTATTGTTTTATTATTTAAATATTATTTAATTATTTTTTTTATTATTAAATTTATTAGTTATTTTAAGTGAGCCTGAGGCTGAGACCCAGTTCTCCTTCAGGTCCGCTGAAAGGGCTGATATTATTAGCATATATTTAATTTTTTTCTTATTATTTTTATTGAATTATTTATTATTTTTTTATTTATTTTTTTATTATTTTTTAATTATTTTTTAATTATTTTTTTTATTATTAAATTTATTATTTATTTAAAGTGAGCCTGAGGCTGAGACTCAGTTCTCTTTCAGGTCCGCTGAAAGGGCTCATCTTATTAGCATGTATTTATTTTTTTTATTATTATTTTTAATGTAATTATTTATAATTTTTTATTTATTTTTTTATTATTTTTTAATTATTTTTTAATTATTTTTTTATTATTAAATTTATTTGTTGAGGCGCTCTTCTGATTGGTCGGTGTCTACTGCCCTCAGCCAATCAGAAGAGCCCTTCATTTCCCATTGACATACATTAGCGGTGTGTCGGCGATTTTATGGCCGGCCACCAGGTTCTATTTGTCGGCCCTAAAATCGCGGACACACCGCTAATGCATGTCTATGGGCAGTCAGCCCGATTTCTGATTGGTCGCTCTCTGCTGACGCCGACCAATCAGAATTCGAGCTCACTGCCCATAGACATGCATTAGCGGTGTGTCCGCGATTTTAGGGCCGACAAATAGAATCGCCGACACACCGCTAATGTATTTCAATGGGAAATGAGGGGCTCTTCTGATTGGCTGAGGGCAGTAGACAGCGACCAATCAGAAGAGCCCCTCACATCTCATTGAGGTAGAATGGTGGATTTGTCGTCCATTCTATCTTAATGATAAGTGAAGAGGACGTCGGAGCTGGAAGTTGGCGGAAAGAAGACAGAAGATCCCCGGGGCCGGACGAAGAGGCGGAGATGGCGGAAAGAAGAGGGAAGACCCCCGGGGCCGGAGGAAGAGGACGCCTGGCCGGACGGAGGACTTGTGGATCGGACGGACGATCAGATGACTAAGAAGGCATGTAAGTAATCGACGGGGACGTTAGGTTAGGGGACGGCGGGGGCTTCGGGTGTAGGGCTTTAGGTGTTAGTGACAGCGGCGGGGGAAAGCGGCGGGAGCTTAGGAGGCGGCGGGGCTTAAGGGGTAGGGGCTTAGGTACGGCGGGGCGGCGGCGGACGGTAGGGGCTTAGGTGCGGCGGGGCTTAGGGAGTAGGGGCTTAGGTGCGGCGGGGCTTTAGGTGGGGGGTTAGGGGGTAGGGGCTTAGGTGCGGCGGGTCGGGGCTTAGGTGCGGCTTGGCTTAGGGGGTAGGGGCTTAGGTGCGGCACGGCTTAGGGGGTAGGGGATTAGGTGCGGCGGGTTGGGGCTTAGGTGCGTCGGGTCGGGGCTTAGGTGCGGCGGGGCTTAGAGGGTAGGGGCTTAGGTGCGGCGGGGCTTTTAGGTGCGGCGGGGCTTAGGGGGTAGGGGCTTAGGTGAGGCGGGGCTTAGGGGGTAGGGGGTTAGGTGCCGCGGGGCTTTTAGGTGCGGCGGGGCTTAGAGGGTAGGGACTTAGGGGCGGCGGAGTTAGGGGGTAGGAGCTTAGGTGCGGGGTGGCTGTGCGGACATTGCGGGGTGGGTGTGCGTACATGGGGTGGCTGTGCGGACATGGGGGGGCTGTGTGGACGACATGTGGGTGGCTGTGCGGACATGGGGGTGGCTGTGTGGACATGGGGGGGGGCTGTGCGGACATGGGGGGAGGTTGTGCGGACATGGGGGGGGGATGTGCGGACATGGGGGGGGATGTGCGGACATGGGGGGGGTGGGAATGGGGATGTGCGGACATGGGGGGGGGATGTGCGGACATGGGGGGGGTGGGGACATGGGGGAGCGATGTGCGCATGGGGGGGGGATGTGCGGACATGGGGGGGGGGATGTGCGGACATGGGGGGGGGATGGGGCATGGGGTGTGCGGACATGGGGGGGGCGAATTGTGGGTAGCGGGGAGCGGAGGCGGCTGTGCCGCCTCCGCTCCATGGTCCCCGGGGAGCGAGTTGCGGCTCAGGCAGCGACTCGCAATGGCTTCGCGGCCATTGCTCGCGCTACCTGAGCGGTAAATCGCTAAGGTTGTGGCCGAGCCTCTGGTTCGATTTTCGGACAGCGACTCGCAATGGCCGCTTAGCGGCCATTGCTCGCACTCAGCCAGCGACTCGCAATGGCCTCGCGGCCATTGCTCGCGCAGCATTGGGCGCGAAAAATTCGTATCTACATGACCACGCCGGAAGTAGCGCGCGGAGGGGCGCTTTTCCGATTCGCGATTATATAATAGATTATACCCTGCATTCTTTTCCCAATTCATTACCAATCACCCTTCTGCATCCTAAGTGCCCCCCACTGTGCACCTCCCCTCCCCAATTCGTTAAAATTACATGCTGCTTCAATTCATTATAGTAACATGCCCCTCCCCAACCCACCCTCAATTTATAATAAAATGGCCTTTCCTTACTTCCTACCCTCTATTAATTATAATTTCTCATCTACAGCCTCTATTTAATTATAATTAAAAAATAAGTTTTTGTAATACACACCTCTTCAATCAATCTCCTGTGTCTCCACTTCTTCTTCTGCTGGCTGATAAAAGGCAATGAGAGCTCCGTTGGAGTTGCACAGCCATTCAGTATCGTTCCAGAAAAGATCCCTGCCTGAATACCTGCGCTGATGAAGGTGATGAAGAAAGCATTATAGTGAAGGAAAATTGTTCAGAGACCTCCGGAGAACCGGGCCCCAGTGATAGCCCAGATTGCCCTCATTACAATCTGTTAGCATGTTTGCACATTGGTAGTAGCTGAGTGCTGCAGATAATTTTTTTCTAGTTGTTTGACCCAGTGTCCCTGCTGGCACCAGTTCACATTATGTCTGTGAGTGCTGTGCAGTTTTTTTCTGTTTTGTATATATATACAGTATATATACTGTGAGGTAGCAACCGGGGAACCCGCTTGCAAACGACAACAAACACGTGTTTATAAGTTTAACCAATGTGTACCCTTTTATTTTTCACATATAATCATATAACCCGGGTAGCATGTTGAACACATATCACATTGCATATAAACACTTTACATAAACACATCATACATTACATAAAACATTGCACATATACATTCACAGTAACCCGGGACCTGTAACCACGACTCTCTGTCCCCATTGGAGCTCTACTAACAGCTCCCGTGGTGGCTACGGCCTCCGGCCTATATACATTCCACAGTACCTTTATAATAAATACATTTGATATACTTCGATGATGACCCCTCCGGGTTCATGACAGGGATTGAGCAACCTGAGTACCGGGTATGTCATGTATCCCCAAGGGGCTCTTTCCTGGACGCATCTCCGCCTACGTCCCGGTCAGCGCCCACCTGGTTCAACTATGGTGTCCCCACTCTAGGAGCCCTTTTAACCCCTGCTTCTGACCTTCGTTACATACGCCTCAACGGGCCCTGTGGGTCCCAATGGCGGTACCTGCCGCCTGGCTTTCGTCACCCAGCTTGATGACACAACATTCGCCCGTAGTCAGGATTCCTGCCTGACCGGGACCTTACATACCGTATGTGATCCATCATTCAAACGTCCATGGATCACACACCTGCTCACAGCCCATCATAACACATCCATGGACTGTGGCCCCTCCATGGCCCATTACAGGGACTGGCAAACCATAGTACACGGGAACCTCATCCGATACCTACTAGGAGCCCTATTACCCCTGTGTCTGGCACCACAGGCACACCCACACCATTAGAGGTCGTGGTTGAGGGACGGGTACCCTCTGTAAGCAGCAGGGCAAGCCTCCCTCTCGTCCCACAGGGACGGAACGCCTCCAACATCATCCATACTGGCTGGGTCACTCTCTCCCCACATCATTATACATGGGTCTTACATATAAGTCATCATCTCTCATTCAGGGCCATTACCTAAGCCCCTACATACATCAACGGGTCCTTAACCGACGGCCTAGTCGGACCCAATAGCGGTTATGCCCGCCTGGCATTACTCACACACAGCTCACTCCGTTACACGGGAACTGCTGTCTTACCGGGCACGGATCCGGGTCTCGCTACCTGTGTAACGGGTCCACCAAGCGTCCCCCAAGGCTCCTTTCCCGGACGTAGTTCATACCACGCCCGGACCAGTCTCCACCGGGTTCAGCCACGGCTTCCCCACCAGGTGCTATCACAACCTCGGACCTCGGCACCGGCATGGAGCTAGCATGCTCCCTTCACCATCTCAACATGGCGGCATGGACTTGCATTCCCAGTCCCTCACACAGACTGGCTCTGCTCAGCTCTCAGGCTGGTCATCAGCCCACATCCTCTAAGGCTGATGTCTGGCTGAAAATGGATCTAATCTGTAATCAATCAGCTGGCAGCCTCTTATCGTGCCAGCCACTCCCACATGGACACACCCCCTTAGCTGCTGATAATCAGCCTTTCACACAGCTCAGGTTAACTCCCTGTGTTCCGGGTTGTCAGCACTCACTCATTACATCCTATTCCTCATGGATCTCATCCCTCTCTCACTGCCGCTCATTAGGCTCATGAAACCCTGTGTTCAGGTTGGTTCACACAGTATTATCATCACAGGCAAAACCGGCCAGTGTGCACAGGATCATCCTCTGATCCTACATGTGATGTACCCCGGCCATGCGGATCATGCCGGCGGTGCCTCACAATACATACTTATACCTCTCTGATCGCATGCTTCATTTGCTGCATTACATCTGATTTTTGAACCTTTTCTAGTCATGTGTTTGTTGTGATAAAGTTTCAATAGAGTTCATGAGCAATACTTTGGGTAAAGTTTGTTCTCAATATCAATAATAATGCAAGACTATATCTAAACATGATCAATAGGCAACCCAAAATATCCCAATATCATATTAATCCGGAATGCTTTACTGTGGATCAACTCTTCAGTTTCCGAGTATTGAATTCCTATGTTCTAGCTTTTGCCTTCTTGCAGCTCATAAAAAATACCATCAAATGCAGAAAAAACTGCAACA
Source organism: Allobates femoralis (assembly GCA_033576535.1). NCBI lineage: Eukaryota > Metazoa > Chordata > Amphibia > Anura > Aromobatidae > Allobates > Allobates femoralis. Next base: position 56,187,788 of record JARQOC010000007.1, read on the forward strand.
TTGGACAAATATTTAGGATAATTACCAAAACCTAGGACAAATTACATTTTTGCAAAGTTATTTTGTTTTATTCTATATACATTTTATATGCTTTAATTTTCTATGAATGAATATTTCACTTTTTCGTTACGTTTTACAATGATAACATTACAGGAATTCATAACATAAATGTTCTTGTGGCAAATGAATACTACAGTGGCATCTAGTGGTAATAACTAAAACTGTTCAATTTTAGAGTTTTAAAAGTAGCACTGCAGCATTTTTTTTATTAGCGCTGGAGTGCTTGTTTTTATATCCAAGCCCCCTATCCCTAGTCATATACTCACTCTTCAGTGGCTTCACCTTTTTCCAACACTGCTCTGGTCCCAAAGTATAATCTTGTGACAGTAACTTCTGACTGGCTGGCAGTCATAAGTTACTAGTAAAAAGGCCCGATGCAATTGCATCGGGAGCAGGGTGAAATGAATTGTGTGTATACAGGCGGGCCAGTGGGTAGCAGAGTATACAGGGGGCTCTGTGGGTAGCAGAGTATACAGACGGCTCTGAGGGTAGGAGATTATACAGGTGACTCTGTGGGTAGTAAAGTATACAGGCGGCTCTGTGGGTAGCAGAGTATACAGGTGGGTCTGTGGGTAGTGGAGTATACAGGCGTGTGTGGTGGTGGTGGCAGAGTATACAGGTGTGTGTGGTGGTGGTGGCAGAGTATATAGGTGTCTGTGGTGGCATAGTATACAGGCATCTGTGTGGTGGCAGAGTATACAGGTGTCTGTGGTGGTGGCGGCAGAGTATACAGGCGTGTGTGGTGGTGGCAGAGTGTACAGGCGTGTGTGGTGGTGGCGGCAGAGTATACAGGCGTGTGTGGTGGTGGCGGCACAGTATACAGGCGGGTGTGGTGGTGGCGGCAGAGTGTACAGGCGTGTGTGGTGGTGGCGGAAGAGTGTACAGGCATGTGTGGTGGTGGCGGCAGAGTGTACAGGCGTGTGTGGTGGTGGCAGAGTGTACAGGCGTGTGTGGTGGTGGCAGAGTGTACAGGCGTGTGTGGTGGTGGCAGAGTATACAGGCAGGTGTGGTGGTGGCGGCAGAGTATACAGGCGTCTGTGGTGGTGGCAGAGTGTACAGGTGTGTGTGGTGGTGGCAGAGTATACAGGCGTGTGTGGTGGTGGCAGAGTGTACAGGCGTGTGTGGTGGTGGCAGAGTGTACAGGCGTGTGTGGTGGTGGCAGAGTATACAGGCAGGTGTGGTGGTGGCGGCAGAGTATACAGGCGTCTGTGGTGGGGGCAGAGTGTACAGGTGTGTGTGGTGGTGGCAGAGTATACAGGCGTGTGTGGTGGTGGCGGCAGAGTATACAGGCGTTGTGTGGTGGTGGCGGCAGAGTATACAGGCGTGTGTGGTGGTGGCGGCAGAGTATACAGGCGGGTGTGGTGGTGGCGGCACAGTATACAGGCGGGTGTGGTGGTGGCGGCAGAGTATACAGGCGTCTGTGGTGGTGGCAGAGTATACAGGCATGTGTGGTGGTGGCAGAGTATACAGGCGTCTGTGGTGGTGGCAGAGTATACAGGCATGTGTGGTGGTGGCAGAGTATACAGGCGTCTGTGCTGGTGGCGGCAGAGTATACAGGCGTGTGTGGTGGTGGCAGAGTATACAGGCGTGTGTGGTGGTTGCGGCAGAGTATACAGGCGTGTGTGGTGGTGGCGGCAGAGTATACAGGCGTGTGTGGTGGTGGCGGCACAGTATACAGGCGGGTGTGGTGGTGGCGGCAGAGTGTACAGGCGTGTGTGGTGGTGGGGGCAGAGTGTAGAGGCGTGTGTGGTGGTGGCAGAGTGTACAGGCGTGTGTGGTGGTGGCAGAGTGTACAGGCGTGTGTGGTGGTGGCAGAGTGTAGAGGCAGGTGTGGTGGTGGCGGCAGAGTATACAGGCGTCTGTGGTGGCGGCAGAGTGTACAAGTGTGTGTGGTGGTGGCAGAGTGTACAGGCGTGTGTGGTGGTGGCAGAGTGTACAGGCGTGTGTGGTGGCGGCAGAGTGTACAGGCGTGTGTGGTGGCGGCAGAGTGTACAGGCGTGTGTGGTGGCGGCAGAGTGTACAGGGGTGTGTGGTGGCGGCAGAGTGTACAGGCGTGTGTGGTGGTGGCAGAGTGTACAGGCGTGTGTGGTGGCGGCAGAGTGTAGAGGCGTGTGTGGTGGTGGCAGAGTGTACAGGCGTGTGTGGTGGCGGCAGAGTGTACAGGCGTGTGTGGTGGCGGCAGAGTGTACAGGCGTGTGTGGTGGCGGCAGAGTGTAGAGGCGTGTGTGGTGGCGGCAGAGTGTAGAGGCGTGTGTGGTGGCGGCAGAGTGTACAGGCGTGTGTGGTGGTGGCAGAGTGTACAGGCGTGTGTGGTGGTGGCGGCAGAGTGTACAGGCGTGTGTGGTGGAGTGTACAGGCGTGTGTGGTGGCGGCAGAGTGTACAGGCGTGTGTGGTGGCGGCAGAGTGTACAGGCGTGTGTGGTGGTGGCGGCAGAGTGTACAGGCGTGTGTGGTGGCGGCAGAGTGTACAGGCGTGTGTGGTGGTGGCAGAGTGTACAGGCGTGTGTGGTGGTGGCGGCAGAGTGTAGAGGCGTGTGTGGTGGAGTGTACAGGCGTGTGTGGTGGCGGCAGAGTGTACAGGTGTGTGTGGTGGCGGCAGAGTGTAGAGGCGTGTGTGGTGGTGGCGGCAGAGTGTACAGGCGTGTTGTGTGTGGTGGCGGCAGAGTGTACAGGCGTGTGTGGTGGCAGAGTGTACAGGCGTGTGTGGTGGCAGAGTATACAGGCGTGTGTGGTGGTGGAGTATACAGGCGTGTGTGGTGGTGGCAGAGTGTAGAGGCGTGTGTGGTGGTGGAGTATACAGGTGTCTGTGGTGCGCTCGTGCAAGGCAGGGGTTAAAAAAAATAAAAAAAGATTATGCTCACCTCACCCCGAGCCCCCGCCGTCTTCTGCCGTGTTCCGCCGTCTTCTGCCGTGTTCCGCTAGGCTCCCGGTGGCTGTGCAGGCTCCCGGTGCCTGGAGTGATCTTCTATCTACTGAGACTGAAGGACCTGTGGTGATGTCAGAGTCACGTGACCGGCGATTTGCCTGGAGTAAGCTGGTGTCACGTGACTCTGACATCACCACAGGTCCTTCAGTCTCAGTAGATAGAAGATCACTGGAGGCACCGGGAGCCTGCACAGCCACCGGGAGCCTAGCGGAACACGGCAGAAGACGGCGGGAGAGGGCGGGAGACAGCGCGGGCTCGGGTAGAGGTGAGGATTTTTTTTTTTTTAGAGTAGTGCGGGTCTGCGGCTCGTGATGACGCTGCGCGTCATCACTCGCAGTCCCGCGCAAAGCATGTTGGGATTGGGCTACAGTGCCCAACTCCCGATTATATAAGTAGATGTCGCAAGCTCCAAATGACTCTGAAGGAGAGCCAGAGCGAGGCCAGAGCTAGGTCAAAGCGAGGCCAGACCGAGGTCAGGACAAGTGAGGAACGAGACCAGAGCAAGGCCAGAATGAGGTCAGGATGAGACCTGAATGAGGCAGTTATAGAGATGTATTGAGTTGTGACCTCCTCTTGCTGCATGAAACACTGGAGCTGCCCTCCTATCACAAAACGCTGGAGACCAACCAGAGCTACTCTGGAAACAGAAAAAAATGGCTGCAGGTGAGTAAAAGACTGGAGGCAGCATACTTAGATTTAAAGAAGACCTGTCACACCCTCCTGGATTGCAATCTAAATACAGCACTGAATACAGTATGTATGCTGCATTCAGGCAAGGGGTCCCCCATGTGTCTGGCTGCTTTGTACCCCCAGATGTATTGTTAGGAAAACTCACTGTTTGAAGTCAGGAGGGAATTCCCTGGGGCTTGAGTCCGGTCTATTCACGAGGGCCATTCCCACCACTTGCCTCTCTGTGTCGCCTCCTTTCTTCTCCTCTCCGCCTCCCTCCTGTCTGTTAAGCCATCCTCGCCTGTGCCTGCGCCATCTTGTGCTCATTGACGCAGGCGCAGAGCGAGGTATTGCTTGTTTTGGTCCCTCGCGCCTGTCCCGCCTCCTGCCTCTGACATCAGTGCCTTTGCCCGCCCTGCTCCATGTTATGCTGTATACATAGAGTAGGGTGGGAATCTGGCACTTGGGCAGAAACCCTCCGCAAGCAGGGCTTCTGCTCCAACTTATTTGACAGCCGAGAATGAGAAATGGCTCTCACTGCACGCATCGCTCCAGGCTTTGTAATACCTTAAATGCTGCCAATAGCAATTGCCGCATTTAGGAGACAGGGACAATAGTGCGCTCGTCTTTCAAGTAATTCAGACCCCGTGACATGATCACAGGGAAATGATCCCTGCCATGGCAGCCCAGGTTCTTGTTATGACAACCTTGGGGGGAAAGCCTATTACAGTGTCATTATTGCCCCCTGGTGGTAGTGTCACACTTCAGAGCAATGGAGGGACTTCACACCAGGCAAAACTCAAAGCACACAGCACCTTTTGGCCTCCAGGCCTGAAGGAGGAGACTGAGGTTCAGGGTGAGCTCCCTTATAAATTCTGGTCTGGGGCGGAGTTAGGGCAGTTCAGTTCCTAGGAGGATTGAGGAAGACATCCTGTTGACTGGGAGCAGTGCTAAGCTCATCCCAGGGTAGCTAAGTCTAGCTTGATGGACCCAAGGCAGGGGTCTGAGAAAGTGGAGAGGAGCCCGGGGAGTGGAGTGGTGTCATGCTCAGGAACAGTGCCAGGAACAGACACCGGAGTCCAAGGCTGTGCAGAACCTAACGACGCAGCAGCCAATACCGAAAGGTGGTGGATTCCGAGTCCCCCAGCCACACTGTGCCCAGAGGCAAAGCAGTGTAAAGAGCCCAGAAACAGCCGTCTGAGATGTGGGGCTAGAGAAGGACTCGAGTTGTCTGCCATACCGGCACTAAGGAGGGGAGAGAGAGGGCCAGCATCTCAGCTTAAGCAGCAGCAGAGACCCATTGCACAGCGCAGTAGGGAGGCCTCAGAACTTGCCAGTTGAGGAGAACCCCGAGTTGCTCTCATGTGCACGGACTCAGCTTAGTAACACCAGTTGGAAATACAGTGCACCAGTAAAAGGACTGAGGAACCAACAAACCGTGAGTCTGTCTGTTGCTTTGCACCCACCATCCTGCACCCTACACTGCTTTCCCGTCCACTGCCCCGTGGGGAGCCGCTCCATCCCAGCTGCCCGTCCATCATCCTCAGAGGTTCTGCAGCACCCAGTTGGCGTGACAGGTACGTGGGAGGATGCCCGGTCCTACCTGTTGTGCTAGATGGCATTCCCATGAACGCTTTGCTGGACACTGGTTCACAGGTGACATTGATACCATATATCCTTTATAGCAGTTACTAGACAGACTCTGACACTCTGCGGAGCCCAAATGATGACTTTACTATATTGGTGAGTAACGGTAAACCTGTGCCACAGATTGGGTTTAAATAAATAACCCTCAAGGTGGGGCAGGTGGAATTGAAGTCCCAGGGATTGATAATTGTTGATGTTTATCGGCATGAACATAATCTAATGATCACTTTAGGCACTAAAGCAATAGGAAATTGTCTTGCAGAGATTATTTTCTTGTTACAGCAGATTGACGAGACTGCCAACAGTGGACAGAAATGAGTCCTGTGGAAACAAATAAAAGATCTGATGCTGAGACAGCAGGTAGAATTGTCCAGAAGGGAAATCGGCAGTGTAAGAGTAAGTGATCTGGTACCCATTGCAATACCCCCAAAAAGTGAAATGTTGGTCTGGTGTAGGGCAGCGATAGGCCTTAGAGGGAGAGATTACCAAGCCCGGGTTGAACCCATGTACTCAGACAGTAGGCCCACTGTCCTGAGAGCCAGAAGGGTAGCTGATGTACGCAAGGGGAGGGTACCAGTACGCATCCTAAATTGTGGGGAAGAATAAGTCAAACAGCCAAAGTATGTACTATTCCTAAATTGTATACTGTCAATAACAACTCCATTCAGGCAGTGGAACCCTTGAACCCATCTGATCAGGCGTAGGTCAATGGCTCCGAGGGAAAGCTGGAGGATTGGTCCAAGAAGTTGCATGTAGGTACTGATTCTACACCCTACCATCAAAAGCATGGAGTATAACGGGTAGTGAGAGAATATAAACAAGTCTTTAGCAAACATCTGTTAGACTTTGGGCAGGTAAAAGGGGTTAAACATAACATACCCACAGGGGTTCATCCGCCCATAAGGAGAGGTATACGCCTGTACTGCCAGCTCACTAGAAATGTGCCAAAGATATGTTGAAGGAAATGAAGGAGGCTGGGGTGATAAGAGATAGTTGTAGCCCCTGGGCAGCTCCTCTAATCCTGGTTAGAAAGAAGGATGGTACAATGAGGATGTGTGTAGACTACAGGCAGATAAACTGCATTACACACAAAAATGCATACCCACTACCTAGAATTGAGGAATCAATAGATCACTAGCTGCATTACGAACTGCTAACTACTTTTCCACCTTAGATCTTACCAGTGGGTATTGGCAAGTTCCTGTAGCAGAGGCAGATCGAGAGAAGACAGTGTTTTCCACGCCGATGGGCCTCTACAAGTTCAATTGTATGTCCTTCGGACTCTGTAACGCACTGGGAACATACCAGAGGCTGATGGAGAGCTGCCAGGGGCACAAGAACTTTGAAACCATCTTATTGTACCTGGATGTACCTGGACCTTAAGGAATCTCATGATTCCGTCCTCGCAGGGCATCCTGGTATCAATAACACCATCAGACTTGTAACCAGGAGTTTGTGGTGGCCAACCATAGTAAAGGACTGTAAGGAATATGTACTGGCTTGTGAAACCTGTGCTCGCGCTAAGTCTCCCTGCAACCGCCCTGCCGGGTTGCTCCAGTCCTTGCCTACCCCTGAGGTCCTTGGACTCATATCTCCATGGATTTTATTACTGACCTGCCACTCTCAGAAGGGAAGACATGTATCTGGGTAGTGGTAGACAGATTCAGCAAGCAGTGTCATTTTGTTCCGCTGTCTGGGTTACCTAATTCCGAGACCCTGAGCAAATTATTTATTAATCATGTTGTGCGATTGCATGGTGTTCCTGTGAATATTGTTTCTGACAGGGGCACCCAGTTCGTTTCTAAGTTTTGGAGGGCATTCTGTAAACGGATTGGAATTGACTGTTCCTTTTCTTCTGCCTATCACCCTTAAACCAATGGTCAAACCGAGCGCGCTAATCAAGCTCTCGAACAGTATCTACGTTGTTATGTCTCTGAGCATCAATCTGATTGGGTGGAACATCTGCCACTAGCGGAATTTGCCATGAATAACCAGTACCAGGAGTCCATCAAGACCACCCCTTTCTACTGTAATCATGGACTACACCCGCGCTTTTGTTCATTTTCTTCTAGGCTTTCTGACGTCCCTGGGGTAGAAAGGTCCGTAGATCAGTTAAAGACTATCTGGTCTGAAGTGAACAAAAACTTAATGGGGGCTCAGACTAGGCAGGCGTCTTCTGCTAATAAACGGCGCTCCAAGGGTCCGGACCTGGGAGTTGGGGACAAAGTTTGGTTGTCTACGAAAAATATCAAGCTCAAAGTGCCGTCTGCCAAACTAGGTCCCAGGTTTATTGGTCCGTATGAAATAATTGACGTGATTAACCCTGTAGCCTTTTGTCTGAAGCTCCCTCAATCATTCAAACTGCCCAATGTATTCCATAAATCCCTTCTCAAATTGTACCGATCTCCGGTTCGTCCTGTCCAATCCCCTCCTCCGGTCTTGGTTGGGGTGCCGTGGAATACGAAGTTCAACGGATCCTTGATTCCCGCTTAGTGAGAGGATCCGTGCAGTATCTGGTACATTGGAAGGGCTATGGTCCGGAGGAGAGGTCCTGGGTGCCTGCCCGTAATATCCATGCCAAGGGTTTGATCGGAAGTTTCATCTTCTTCATCCCAATAAGCCAGGTTTTGTGGGTCCGGAGGCCCCTCGTAGAGGGGGGAGTACTGTCACATCGCCATTGGACTCAGTGGCTGGTGTTCTTGCCTCGGCCACTGGGGGAGCCGGTTTCCTTCGGCTGATGGCGCCAGTGATAGGAGGGCCTTGTCCTCATATGGACCTGCTCCTGCGACGTCTGCCTCTGTCGCTGAGCGCCGCCATGTTTCTCCTTTGGGTGGTGTTGGTAGCAGAGGAGCGGGCCCTGCAGAGCTGTCTGTTAGGCGCAGCCTTCGTTCTGCTGTCAGAAGTGGGGTGGGTGGAGCCAGTCGTGCATCACCATCTGGCCTGGTTCTAGGGGCGGTCCGGAATAGATCATCAGGCTGTTGGCTCCAGCCTATGGGAGGTAGCCGCGCCCTTAAAGTACATTGGAGCCTGGCTTGCAGGCCACCAGATATAGTTTTGGTTCCCCAGTGATAGTGTGTGTTTAGTTTCGTGTCTGACCTTGCCTGGATTTCTGACTCTGCCTCTGCCTATTGATTTTGTACCTCAGCTGCCCTCTTGGTTTTTGCCCTTGACCTTTGCCTGGATTTTTGACTCTGCTACTGCCTGATGATTTTGTACCTTCGCTGCCCTCTCGGTTTTGACTCGGACATCTGACTTCGTTTTTCGGGTCTTGATTTTTTCCCTTGGGACCTCCCAGCTCTGTTGCTCATATAGGCAGCTACCCCCTGGGCTCCGCTGTAATTCCAGATCCCTGTATAGGGGTTAAGGGTCTCAGGGTTTCTCGGGGTGCTGCCTTACCAGCAGCTCGGCCTCACAGCAGATGGTCGTCACAAGTGTCACTTGTTGAAACCAAAGGTACAGCACCTCGGTCATGTAGTGAGCTCTGAAGGTGTAGCATCTGATTCGGAGAAAGTAACAGTCATTAGGGACTGGCCAAGACCCACCAGTGTCAAAGAGGTGAGGCAGTTCCTGAGGCTGGTAGAATACTACAGAAGATTCATCAAGGGGTTTACGAAGATGGCTGCACGCTTACAAGACCTCCTGGTAGGACAGTCCAAAAAGGCTAAGAGTCCGAGTCCTCCATTTGAATGGGGCAGTGAGACAGAAGAAACCTTCAAGCAGTTGAAGTGGGCCCTGATGGGGGGTGAGATTCTAGCCTATCATGATTATAACCAAGCCTATAAATTTGGATACAGATGCCAGTAATGTGTGATTGGGAGCAGTGTTGTCCCAAGTGCAAGGAGGTAAAGAAAGAGCAATAGCCTTTGCAAGTAGGAAGCTCTGTCCTACAGAAAGAAACCCAGAGAACTGCAGCTAATTCAAGTTAGAGTTCCTGGCCGTCGTCTGGGCAGTCACAGAACGGTTTAGGAATTACCTGGCTGCTGCGAAGTTTACCATCTTTACAGATAACTACCCAATAACTCACTTGGACTCCGCGTAGCTAGGTGCACTAGAACAGTGATGGATAGCCTGACTGTCTAATACCAGGCAGGTCGCAAGAATGCCAACACCGATGCATTGTCCAGGATACCTGACATGCAGGACGTTGGCGAAGAACCAGAGGAGCTGGAAGACATAGAGCTACCTGCCTTTCACCGCCCTCATGTAACACAATGTAAGAGCCATGTGCATAATAAACATCAAGAAGCCACTTTGAACCCGTTACCTCACCATGGATGGGTTAAAACACAAGACGCAGGAGGGCTCATACCCTGGTCCAGATGCCCCACATACATAACATCAACAGAAGTATCGCCAAGTGCAAGAATGGGTAGAGTAGAGTTTATCGCAAGCAAGAGAAAAGCAAGAAAGAGCATATAACCAACATGCTCCTGCAACACCTTTGAAACCAGGTGAGCAAGTTCTCAAGAGAAAGAGACGTACCAAGAAACTGGATGATCAGTGGGAAGCAGTGCCATACACCGTATTACCATCAAACTTTGATAACACCAATGTTTGCTTAGTGAGTAAAGACAACAGGTGAACATTGGCAGCAGTGCCCAGAGACCACCTCAAAATATGTCCTGAAACCTTGAAATCCTAGGAGAGTATACCAGAAGTTCCAGTATCAGTACAACCTAAAGAAGAAGTAATCCATATGGTTCTAGGAGACTTTCCAAAGATGTGGACCCAGAACCATGGAGCAGTCATACTTCCTATGTTAGCCTTTCATCAAGTAATGGTGCCAGAACCAGTGAGACAAGCAGCACCACAAGTGGAGATACCAGAAGCGGTACGTGTGGAAGAACAGGAGGCACAAATCCTTGCTCAAACTGAACTTGTCAGTCCTATGGTAAGACTAAGACAGTATTCAGATTCATAACCACCAGCAGGGTATACAACCACACATAGCATAGTACTTAGTACACCTACCTACCACCCCTACAGAGACATTACTGTATGAACTCTTGAATATGCTTGAACTTCCTTTCTTTAACCATGGACCATAATGCCACTGGACTGGTTGTGGTAAAAACTTAGTTTATAATCAGCCAATGGTGGAAGGACTAATCACCAGAGAGACTGTTTTTGAATTTTCTTGTTTTTTGTAATTTTTGGACTCTGTTCAACATCTTTTGCCATTTAATCTTGCATTGTTTATGTTATTACTTTTGAAAAAGGTTATCGCAGTCCTGGAGTATTGAATTTCATTAAGGGGAAATGTGGCATCCCAAGGTCCAAGTGCCACATTGTCATTATCGCCTCCAGGTGGTAGTATCATGCTTGAAAGCAACTGAGGGACTTCACACCAGGCAAAACTCAAAGCACACAACACCTTTCTGCCTCCAGGCCTGAAGGGGGAGACCAAGACCCAGGTTCAGGGTCAGCTCCCCTATAAATTCTGGTCTAGAGCGGAGTTAGTTCAGTTCAGTTCCAAGGAGGACTGAGGAAGACATCCTGTGGACTGGGAGCAATGATAAGCTCATCCCAGGGTAGCTAAGCCTAGCATGAGGGATCCAAGGCAGGCATCTGAGGAAGTGGAGAGGAGCCCGGGAGTGGAGTGGTGTCGTGCTCACCCCAGAGGAACAGTGCCAGGAATGGACACCAGAGTCCAAGGCTGTGCAGGGCTTAACGACCCGGCAGCAAATATCGAAAGATGGGGGATTCCAAGTTCTCCAGCCACACTGTGCCCGGAGGTAAAGCAGCATAAAGAGCCCATGAACAGCCGCCCGAGACGTGGGGCTAGAGAAGGACTCGAGTTGCCTGCCATCCCGGCAGCAAGCAAGAGAGAGAGAGTGCCAGCATCTCAGCTTAAGCAGCAGCAGATACCCATTACAAAGCACAGCAGGGAAGCCTCAGAACTTGCTGGGTGAAGAGAACCCCGAGTTGCTCTCAGGTGCACGGACTTAGCTTAGTATCACCAGTGGGAATTACAGTGCACCAGTAAAAGGACTGAGGAACCAACAAACCATGAGTCTGTCTGTTGCTTTGCACCCGCCATCCTGCAACCTACACCGTTATCCCATCCACTGCCCCGGGAATCTGCTCCACCCATGGGGAGCTGCTCCATCCCAGCTGCCCGTCCATCATCCCCGGAGGTTCTGAAGCAGCGGTGACCACCAATAGCCACAAACCACAGGTGGCGTCACAAATAACTACCCCCTTTATTATCCCCTCACCTATCAAGCCCAGAATCCCCTTAACAGCTGCATCCAGGGTCATGGAGTCCAGTTCCGAGTACTCTTTGGCCCTGGGGTCATGCACATTTACAAGGAAAAAAAGCAATGTGGGCACAGCACTTCTGAATGGTCATAGACTTTGCTGGACTCAGAATAAGCGTGCAGATTTTAATGCAGATTCTCAAAATCTGCTGAAAAAAAGCAAACAACAAACAATGGGCACAGGGCCTAAGAGTGTCCAGGGAGAGTCACAGTTGTGTGCAAGGGTTAGAGGATTTCTGTTGCCCCATGGGTACCTCCACAGAGACCTCTAAGGCAGGGGTAGCCAACTACAGTCTTCAAGGGCTACAAACAGTGCACGTTTTTAGGATTTCCTTAACATTGCACAGGTAGTAATTTCATCATCTGCAGAGATGATGATTCCCACACCTTGTGCAATGTTCAAGAAATAATGAAAACATGCACTGTTTGTGGCCCTTGAGAACTGCAGTTGCCAAACCCTCTTCTACAGTAGTATATAGTGTTTTGCATTTCCTTACCTCAAACCTTCAGGCAAGCATGTGTAGGGCAGTGTCAATCAAAAGGATATATATGTGAATGATTCGCTCTGTTGTTAGATAAACAAGACCATAGGGTTATATGGATCAAGAGACTGGTGGCTTTTTTCAACACGTTTCGGAGCGTCAACCTCACTTTTTCCTCAGGAAACCAACCAAATTAATTTGGTTTGTTTCTGAGGAAGGAGCGAGGTTGACACTCTAAAACATGTTGAATAAAGCCACCAGTCTCTTGATCCATATAACCCTATGGTCTTATTTCACTAACGGCAGAGAGGATCATCAATGTACAGAGGGGGCCACTTAGTAACTTAGTATTTAAGGTTGAAGGAAGACCTTAAGTCCATCTAGTTCAACCCATAGCCTAACATGTTGATCCAGAGGAAGGCGAAAAAAACACATGTGGCAACACTAGCTCCACATTGGGGAAAAAAATTCCTTCCTTCCTGACTCCAGGTACGGCAATCAGACTATTTACCTGGATCAACACCCTATCAAATAATCTAGTATATATAACTGGTAATATTATAGTTTTCAAGAAAGGCATCAAGGCCACTCTAAAATTTTAGTAGTGACTCACTCATTACAACATCATTTGGCAGAGAGTTCCATAGTCTCACTGCTTTAACAGTAAAGAATCCACGTCTGTAATTATGATTAAACCTTCTTTCCTCCAGATGTAGAGGATGCCCCTTGTCCCAGTCTCAGGCCTAAGAGTAAAAAGATCATTAAAAAGGTCTCTGTACTGTCCCCTCATATATTTATACATTATTATAAGATGACCCCTAAGCCTTTGTTTTTCCAAACGAAATAACCCCAAGTTTAATAATCTGTCTTGGTATTGCATACCCCTCAGTCCTCTAATAACCTTGGTTGCTCTTCTCTGCACCCGCTCAAGTTCAGCTATGTCTTTCTTATACACCGGAGACCAGAATTGTACACAGTATTCTAAATGTGGTCACACTTGTGACTTGTATAGAGGTAAAATTATGTTCTCCTCATGAGCATCTAAGCCTCTTTTACTGCATCCCATTATTTTATTTGCCTTTGCAACAGCTGCCTGACACTGGGCACTAAATGTGAGTTTATCATCTACCCATACACCCAGGTCTTTTTCAGTTATAGTTTTGCCAAGTGTTCTACAATTAAGAACATAATTATACATTTTATTTCATCTGCCCAAGTGCATGACCTTACATTTATCCCCATTAAAGCTCATTTGCCATTTATCAGCCCAAGCTTCTAGTTTACATAAATCCTCCTGTAATCTAAAATTGGCCACCTCTGTATTGATAACCCTGCAGAGTTTAGTGTCATCTGCAAATATTGAGATTCTACTCTGTATGCCCCTTACAAGGCCATTAATAAATATGTTAAAAAGAAGTGGGCCCAACACTGACCCCTGTGGTATCCCACTGTTAACTGTGACCCATTCTGAGTGTGTTCCATTAATAACCACCCTTTGTTTCCTATCACTGAGCCAGTTCTTAACCCACTTACAAATATTTCCCCTATCCCCATTGCTCTCATTTTATGTATCAACCTTTTGTGTGGCACCGTATCAAAAGCTTTTGAAAAGTCCATATACACCACGTCCACTTCAGAAGCTTATCAGATTAGTTTGACAGAAACGGTCCCTCGTAAGCCCATGTTGATATTGGGTCATGAGGTTATTTTTCTTCAGATTCTCCAGTATAGCATCTCTTAGAAAACCCTCTAGGATTTTACCCACAGTAGAGGTTAAGCTTTCTGGCCTATAATTTCCAAGTTCAGTGTTTGTCCCCCGTTTTGAATATTGGCACCACATTTGCTATACACCAGTCCTGTGGTACAGACCCTGTTATTATGGTATCATTAAAGATGAAAAATAATGGTTTATCTATGACAGTACTTAATTCCTGCAGTTCTCTGAGGTGTATCCCATCCGGGCCTGGGGATTTGTCAACTTTAGTGATTTTTAGATGGTGCCGTACTTCCTGTTGGGTTAAGCAGGTTACATTTAATGGAGAGTTTTTGTTATCACCGATCATGTTGTCTGTCATTGGATAGTCTTGTGTTGCAAAAAAGTCATTTAGCATATTGGCTTTTTCCTCATCCTCATCCACCATTTCACCCAGACAATTTTTAAGGGGGCCAACACAATCATTTTTTAGTTTCTTACTATTTATGTAGTTAAAGATTATTTTCGGAATTGTTTTACTTTCTCTGGCAATGAGTCTCTCTGTCTCAATCTTTGCTGCCTTGATTTGATTTTTGCAGATGTTATTTAATTTTCTGTATTTATTTAATGCCTCATCACTACCTACTTGCTTTAATTCCCTAAATGATTTCTTTTTGTCACTTATTGCGCCCCTTACAGCCTTCTTTAGCCATAGTGGTTTCCTCCTATTTCTAACATGTTTATTCCCATAGGGTATATATTGTGCACAGGTCCTATTCAGGATGTTAATAAACATCTCCCATTTGCTTTGTGTACTTTTATGTCTCAGGACATCGTCCCAGTTTATTGCACTAACATCATATCTCATCCGTTGGAAATTTGCCTTCCTGAAGTTTAGTGTCCTTGTGGCCCCTCTACTACACATCTTAGTAAAGGATATTTGAAAACATTATTTTGTGATCATTATTACCCAAGTGTCCTCCAACCCGTATATTTGATATGTGGTTGGTTAATATTAGGTCCAGCAGTGCCCCCCTTCTTGTTGGGTCCTGAACCAGTTGTGAAAGATAATTGTCTCTCATAATTGTCAAAACCTATTACTTTTGCTGGAACTGCAGGTTTCTGTACCCCAATGTATTTCAGGGTAGTTGAAGTCCCCCATAATAATGACTTCTCCCTGAGTCGCTGCTTCATCTATTTGCTTTATGAGGTCATTGTCCTCCACCTCCATTATTGTTGGAGACTTATAACAAACCCGTATCAGTAATTTATTCTTTTTCCCCCTCCCCATGTTTCCACCCACAGGGACTCTACATTTCCATTAGATTCACATATATTATCACGCAGGATGGGTTTTAAGGATGATTTTACATATAAACATACACCCCCCCTCGCTTATTTGTACGGTCATTTCTGAACAGACTGTAGCCCTGTAAATTAACAGCCCAGTCATGGCTCTCATCCAGCCATGTCTTCGATATCCCCACCATGTCAAAATTATTTTCCAACAAAATTAATTCTAATTCCTCCATTTTGTTGGCGAGGCTTCTGGCATTAGTATACATGCACTTTAAGCATCTCTCTTTACCTCTATTCCTTCCTACCATATTGACTGTTCTAACCCCACCCCCATGCCACCCCCAATTTCATTACTTGTGCCCAGGTTACTATTTACACTATCTTCCACTCCTGTACAATGAATAACCTCCCCCCAATCCCTAGTTTAAACACTCCTCCAACCTTCTAGCCATTTTCTCCTTCAGCACAGCTGCCCCCTCCCCATTGAGGTGCAGCCCATCCCTAGCATAGAACCTGTAGCTAACAGAGAAGTCGGCCCAGTTCTCCAGGAACCCTTGCAGCCTAATTCCCTGAAATCATCTTTCAAGACCTTCCACCTACCTCAGACTTTGTCATTTGTGCAAATGTGCACGATGACCGCTAGGTCCCCACCAGCCCCTCCCAGTAATCTGTCAAACCGATCAGCGATGTGCCGGACTCGAGCGCCAGGTAGGCAGCACACTGTTCGACGATCCCTGTCTTTGTGACAGATTGCTGTATCTGCTCCCCTAATAATTGAGTCCCCACTACCAGCACCTGTCTGGCCTGCCCTGCTCTCCTGTTTTCCTCCTTACTGGAGCAGACACTCCTCTGGCTTTTAGAGGTCATGCCTTTCTGCAGCAGTGCTGTCCCTGTACTGACACCTTCCTCATATGCCAACTTAGCAAATTTATTGGGGTGTGCCAGATCAGGGCTAGCTTCCCTGGCACTCTTCCCTCTACCCCACCTTCTAACTGTTACCCAGCTAGCTGCCTCACAGTCCTGCAGCTCCATGCTACCATCATCCCCCACATCTATCCCATTGAGCAGCTGTTCAGTGAGCCGCAGACTCTTTTCCATATTGTCTATGGATCTCAGTGTCGCCAGCTGTTGATTTAGATCCAGTATCTGGACTTCCAAATGCACAGCGTGCTCACATCTCACACAGCAGTATGCACCCTCGACCGGCTGTTCAATGAATGCATACATGTAGCAAGATGTACACTGGATGGCACTGTCAATTATGGAGCTCATTTTCTAATGGGAATTGCACCAGACAGATGATAAGTAAAAAGAAATGTAAAGTATTAATAAAGTACAACCAGCAATTCAGTAAGTCCTCCCTTCCAAACTCCCTGAATCCAAAGTCACTGAATAACAAGTCACACACTTACTTCTGTTCGCACTTATGCTCCGGTCACACTCAGCTCATGTCACATTCGCTAAGGAAAAAGATTTAAAGATTTTTTTTTCCTTTTCCCCTGTCAGCAAACCTACAGCTCAGTGAACTTCCAAAGTTTATATGGATGTACCTAAATTAAATGGGAATAGTTTGTGATATCAACTTCCTGTTTGTGGCACATTAGTATATGGGAGGGGGAAAACTTTTCCAGTTGGGTGGTGACCATGGCAGACATTTTGAAGTCGGCCATTTTGAATCCAACTTTATTTTTTTTCAATGGGAAGAGGGTCATGTGACACATCAAACGTATTGAGAATTTCATAAGAAAATCAATGGTGTGCTACATTTTACCGTAACCATATTCTTTCATGAGCTATTTACAAGTTTATGACCACTTATAAAATGTGTTCAAAGTGCTTCCCATTGTGTTGGATTGTCAATGCAACCTTCTACCACCACTCTTGACACACTGATAGCAACACCGCAGACGAAATGCTAGCACAGGCTACCAGTATTCATTGTTTCAGATGCTGCACATCTTGTATCTTCACAGCATAGACAATTGCCTTCAGATGAGTGATGAGGCAAACTTTTTTGTGAATGGTGAAGTTAACAAACAAAACCACCGTTATTGGTTTGACACTAACCCACAGTGGATAGATCCCTCCAAGACTGTTAGAACACAAAAATTAATGGTATGGTATATGGGGTACAAAGATAGTTGGGCCATTCTTCATCAATGGAAACCTCAGTGCCACTGGATATCTAATATTGCTACATGATTCAGATATCCAGTGGCATTGAGGTTTCCATAGATGAAGAATGGCCCCACTATCTAAGTACCCCATATACCACACCATACCATCAACTTTTGTGTTCCAACAGTCTTGGAGGCAGGGCTTTTTTTGTACTGGAACGGGCCGGTACGCCGTACCAGAAAATCCGGGAAAACCTGGTGCAATCCGGTACGGCGTACCGGAATATCTGCTGCCTGCCGCCGCCGCCCCCCCATCTGTGCAGCCCAGTAATCCCTCTCAGTCTCCTCTATGCAGTGGAGTACAGGACGGCGCTATTCGGGGAGGGCGGTGACTAGCAGTGTTGGCTTTTTTTTTGTGTCTTTTTTTTATTTTTTATTCATGCTCTGAGCCCCGGCGGGGTGACCCCCGCCCCCCCCGACACCCTCCCTCCCCCGCGGTTATCGCGCCCCCCCGCCTCACCTCACTAGTAGTGGTGCTGATGCATGATGCTGGCTGAGGTCGGTGAGCAGCAGGCGAGGATAGCTGCAGGGTGGAACAGGACCTGCCATGACGTCATGCACATGTGACTCAGGTGGGCAGAGCTACATTTTGCCCGGGAAGAAAAATTGCCAGATTAGGAGGAACTGGGACTAACTTTACAAAGTACATGGGGATGTGTTCAGAGGACGAGGGGGGTGTGCAGAGAACGAGGGGGGTGTGCAGAGGATGAGGGCAGTGTGCAGAGGACGTGGGGGATGTGCAGAGGACGAGGGGTGTGTGCAGAGGACGAGGGGTGTGTGCAGAGGACGTGGGGAGTGTGCAGAGGACGTGGGGGGTGTGCAGAGGACAAGGGGGGTGTGCAGAGTATGTGGGGTGTGTGCAGAGGATGAGGGGTGTGTGCAGAGGATGAGGGGGGTGTGCAGAGGACGAGGGTGTGTGCAGAGGACGTGGTGGGTGTGCAGAGGACGTGGGGGATGTGCAGAGGACGTGGGGGGTGTGCAGAGGACGTGGAGGGGTGTGTGCAGAGGACGTTGTGGAGTGTGTGCAGAGGACGTGGTGGAGTGTGTGCAGAGGACGTGGTGGAAGGGTGTGCAAAGGACATGGAGGGCTGTGTGCAGAGGACATGGTGGAGTGTGGGCAGAGGACATGGAGGGAGGGTGTGCAGAGGGCATGGAGGGAGGGTGTGCAGAGGACATGGAGGGGGTTGCAGAGGACATGGTGGAGTGTGGGCAGAGGACATGGTGGTGCACAGCACGGAGCTGAGGACATGGTGGTACACTGTCTGTGCACAGAACTGAGGACGTGGTGGTACACTGTGCACAGCACGGAGCTGGGGACTTGGTGGTACACTGTCTCCTGCCGCCTTAAAATCGGTCTGTTTCTCATCCAGGAGAGGACAAGTGACATCTGTTTTTTTGTCCGTTTGGCATCCAACTGCTGTGTGAGTGTACGACATTTCTCTCAGATTCTCAGATCACATCCGTGTGCAATCAATCCGTGTTTTTCTCAGCAGCTATTAGTGTAGAATCATTTACAGGAACATTTTACAGTGTTCTCAGTTACAGAATGATAATGTATCCATGAAAAAAACTGATGCCTCTCGGATGGTCCGTGTGCTGTCAGTGTGCGGTCCGTGATTTTGTCAGACACATAGACTTGCATTGGCGAGTCTCACGCGGGAATCACATAATGTCGCAGCATGTTGCAACTTTTTTCTCATCCTGAATCTGGATGAGAATAAAGCGTCCGACACTCGTCAGTGTGCTCTCAGAGATTGATTGCAATGTGAGAAAATCACACATTGCACTCATCAGAGTTTCACACCAGTGTGTCCGTACCCTAATACTAAAATCCATATAGTAATCCTACTGGTATGGGGAGGATTTATGGTTCAGTTAGTACACACTCCATACTTTTCATTATTAACCAGTTAATGCTCTCTTGTCCACCGCACTGCAGTGTCAAAAGAGGACGACAGCGAGACAGACAGCAACATGGCATCAGAGAGCCCCTGACCTCGAAATAGAAGATCCTCAGATCCCGGTATTGTAACATCATATTAAGAGTAAAGTTTTTTTGCACTTATATTACACTATGAACTCCATAGCATGACAGCAAAAATGCTAACCACTGAGCCACCGTACAATGCTAACCACTGAGACACCGTACAATGCTAACCACTGAGCCACCATACAATGCTAACCACTGAGACACCGTACAATGCTAACCACTGAGCCACCGTATACAGTGCTAACCACTGAGCCACCGTATACAGTACTAACCACTGAGCCACCGTATACAGTACTAACCACTGAGCCACTGTATACAGTGCTAACCACTGAGCCACCATTTACAGTGCTAACCACTGAGCCACCATATACAGTGCTAACCACTGAGCCACCGTAAACAGTGCTAACCACTGAGCCACCATATACAGTGCTAACCACTGAGCCAGCGTATACAGTGCTAACCACTGAGCCACAATATACAGTGCTAACCACTGAGCCATCGTATACAGTGCAACCACTGAGACACTGTATACAGTGCTAACCACTGAGACACCGTATACAGTGCTAACCACTGAGCCACCGTATACAGTACTAACCACTGAGCCACCGTATACAGTGCTAACCACTGAGCCACCGTACTGTGAGTGTATGCCCCTGTGAGTGTATGCCCCTGTGTGTGTATGCCTCCCCCCTGAAAATAAGACCGGGTGCAACGTTCGGAGCGCACATATTAATATATTAAATATATTAATCTCGCCCGGCCCCTGACGGCAGGCCGTCTCCAACCCCGCCCCCCAGGCCCCACCCCCCACCTCTCCTCGACTTCGAGAGGCGTACCAGGAAATATTTTTTTACAAAAAAAGCACTGCTTTGAGGGATCTATCCACTGTGGGTTAGTGTCAGACGAAAAGTGGTGATTTTGTTTGTTAACTTCGTCATTCACAAAATAGTTTACTTCATCCCTCATCTGAAGGCAATTGTCTATGCTGTGAAGATACGAGATGTGCAGCATCTGAAACAACGGACACTGGAAGCCTGTGCTAGCATTTCTTCTGCGGTGTTGCTATCAGTGTGTCAAGAGTGGGAGAAGAGGGTTACATTGACAATCTGACACAATGGGCAGCACTTTGAACACATTTTATAAGTGGTGTGAGGTAGCGCCCCTGGGGAACCCACTTGGCAGCATAATTAACACCAACTACAATGTGTAGCTTCACATAAACAGTGGGTTTATTAATTTTTCTGCCACAAACCGCTTAGTACTCACATAACATAATACAGTGTTTATATCACACATAGCATAATCTTCACATTGGTATATTACAGGATATTTCATCACATTATTTCCACTACATGTACATTTCACATTATACACTTTACACTTTAGAATTAGATATTCAACGGGACCATATCCAACCTATCAGTCATACCCAATGGCGGGTTCGGCCGCCTAGCCTTTTGACAGGGATCATTCCCCATCCTATTGTAGTGATCCTTAACCTACCCCTAGGGAGTCTCAACCTACATTACACTATATACCGCTTATCAACTGCATAATAGTCAGTCCCACGTTACATGGTGTCACCCCGTGGATACCTCATGCATGGCCCTTTCTGCATTTGCCATCATGACTCACCCACATTATACTTCACCACCATCACCTAGGGTACTTTTGCATAAGCCCTGGTGATCCAACACATACATCAACAGAACATCAAGGCGTCCCCCACCGACCCTTGCAGACCACTCAGTCTGGTTCTAATGGTGGTTACTAGCGCCTGGCCTTCTTTCACACTTGGATGCATCATATGGTACTTTTACATGCACCACTATGAGTCACCCAGTCACATATCATACATGGTACTTAAGCATACACTATTATGATTACACATCTATCACCGTGACCTTATCACGACTACCCAGTCGGTCCCAACGGTGGTTACGACCGCCTGGCCTTCATTCACATGAAACAACATACATGGCAGTTTTACATAAACCATTATGCTCTACACATGAACACCATAAATCATACCTTGCATTTTTGCATAACCCATTATGACGTACACACTTAGTCAACGGGACCATATCACGACTTCACAGTCAGTCTCAATGGCGGTTATGACCGCCTGGCCCTTGAGCCGTCCTCGGTCTCCACATGACACATCCATGGACTAAAACCCATCACAGGGCTCATTCAAACACACACCGTCCAGCATAGACTACCGCCCTCTCGGGTCAGAGGGCCAGGCCTCTCCGGCGTGGACAGCCAAGCTTCTCGCCTCACATCCTCACATCTTGCAGGAACCCTCTGGTCTAGTTCCCATTTCCAGTCGGACTCACACATAGACACCTGGCAGGTTAAGTCCTGCTCGCCACACCCACCTGAAACACCCACTCCTGGGCTGTTAGCAATCAGCACACACTGTTCTCTCTCGACCACTCTTTGGTCTCCTGAAATCTCCTAGACCTTAACCCACTGTGTATTGCTCAGGTCTTACAGCACCCACACTCAGATAAACAGGCTCATGTGAACAGACACCTGTGCTGCAATCTCATGTGATGCACCTCGGCCATGGGTCACATGCCGGACAAATCACCACAGTGGTCATAAAACTTGTAAATAACTCATGAAAGAATAACGTTATGTTAAAACCAAGCACACCATTGTTTTTCTTATGAAATTCTCAATAAGGTTGATGAGTCACATGACCCTTTTCCCATTGAAAAAAATAAAGTTGTATCCAAAATGGCCGACTTCAAAATGTCCGCCATGGTCTCCACCCATCTGGAAACATTTTCCCCCTCGCATATACTAATGTGCCACAAACAGGAAGTTGATGTCACCAACCATTCCCATTTTATTTAGGTGCATCCATATAAATAGCCCACCCTGTATTTGAGTCGGTGGACAGGGTACGGGCTACTCGGATACCGGGACAGATGGTTACTTCGATGGGGGATCAAGGCTGGTTGGTTCCCAGTTCCGTGCCCTGAACCCTTAATGGCGGGGATGGTGGGGGGATAATGATGATGGATGGGGAATGGTAACATGATGCCACCTGGGGTACCTGGTAACATGAATACCAGCGCTGCGGGCGGCTGCTGAGGTAATGGAGGTGCAGCTCAGAGTAGTACAGCTACCCACAGGTGGAGCTTTACCTCAGTGCAGCGGGGGTAGATGAGTGGAGTTGTAGTCCCCACTTCTTTGATGCTGTGGGAGCTCTCCGGACGGCAGAAGAAAGGAACACAGATACCGCTTCAACTCAAACGTTTCTTTTACTGGTACCGGGCAGATGTTGAAGTACACAGTACAGTCTGGTTTAGTGGGGACGAAGCCACAGATTTTGAGGCGACTTTGCAGAGTCTGTCTGTAGTCCCTTTTGCAATATCTTTCTGAGTCTGGGTTCCTCTTAACTCTCTTTACTCTCTCTGAAGAGCCCTTTCGCCAGTCCCCTGGTCTGTTACTGTTAGGTACAGTTGGTTCCTTACCGGTAAGGACAGGAGCGACAGCAAGATAATCCTCCCGCCTCCGGAATTCGGTCCTTTCCCTAATGTGTCCTGGACCCAATTTGAAACTGAGGTAGGGATTCAGTCCGTGGCACTATAGCTTCCTTATGTCGGTCCCACAGCTTGTCGGTTTGCAGTCAGGGATAGACCGACTGACTGCCTCGGCTCCGGTATGCCAGTGTCGACCCTGGACTCCCCAGCCGGCTCCAACCTGGTTTGTCCCCTCCGGTGTCTGGGTCACCCCTCTCCAAAGAGGTGCCCTCCTGTCAGAGACACAGTCTCTTCACATCCGTCCTCCTGCTCCTCTCTCGCTGACTGACTCTAACTGTCACTCTAAGTCTCCCGCTCTACTCTAGGATCCACCCCCTGGGACCTACTTAATATAAAGTCCCCTATACTAAGGTGGCCCAGTGTATGCGTGCTTATGACAGACTTTGTAAGAACCCCATATCCATGACAATGGAGGCACTACACCTTCTGTTTGGGGTGCAGTACCTCCCTGTGCCGCCTTCCCATAGGGGCTGCACATATTTATCCATTTGATTTCTTCTGTGACCATGTAGCACAGGTGGTTTTGTGGATCCTTCAGCAGCTATTTCATGTGATATAATCTGGTTGGGGGTCCTACAACCTGCCCAGGTGAGCAGCAACAGTTAATTTGTCTATAGTTTCTTATGAGGATAAGACTCTATTGGAGTTCTATATCTTCCACAGCTTTCCTAGGGCAGTATCAAAGCACCTCTTCGGCTACTTTCACATCAGCGTTTTTAGCAACTCCGGCCGATCAGGCATACTTGAACTTTTGAGCTTCAGCTTTGTCTTATCTTCCATTTTAAAAAAAAACCAAAGCCGGCATACTTGCGGCAGGGTTGTGGCAAGTCTGAGTTCTGTCTAATGCATTTCCTATAGGACTTATGGTCATGTGTGTCACTTGCGTTTTTGACGCGATCTGGCCAATCTGGCTCTTGCAGCAAAAGACAAAAATTGCTAGTAGCTGCGGTTTTAAACTAGCCACAAGTCCTATAGGAAATACATTAGGCAGAACGGCAGTCTTGCCGCAATTTTGCAGGTTGCTGTTTTATGCCAGATTTGCAAAAACTGCAGATGTGAAAGCATCCTTAATTTGCAGAAACAGTCCAGCAAACAAGGAGTTAAGTAAAAAAGCTTTACTGTACCTACTAAAAATAAACACATGTTGGTACATGATGTAATTTTTCACATTTATAATTCACAAACTGTGATCATTCTAAAATAGGCGCTTAGCACAGACTATAATAAGTTTAAAAGGAATACATATATAAATATACACAGTATATAAGTAAGTCCCATAAAGATCAGCAGACTCCATTAAAATGAGATACAGGCAATCAAGATAATTGGGCAAAGTTCAATAAGGGCAAAGTCCATTAAAGGCTTTGGGTTGTAGCCTTGAAAGCTGCAGTCACGCTAATCCAGTAGAGGGAAGTACAACCAGCGCTAAACTTGGGAAGGGGAAATATAATATTTAACAAAAAAAGAGGCCTTGCTCTTCCAGGACCTCCAAATAGTCCTTATATGTCCAACAGGGCAACTCCAGGAAAGGTCAGCAACCCAACAACAGGCCTCTTTTAGGGCAGTCCTATTTAATCAGAGGAAAATGACTAAAGTAGATTTTTGAATGCTGCCCAGGATGAAGGTCACTATTTCACAATTTACTTCAGACTGTCTCAGGTAGCTGCAGGAGCTACTCTTCCAGGGGCATTCTCCCCCACCACCCGCTCCCAGCACACCTTAACATGGCCATCACTGGAGAAGAGGACAGAAGAATTAGGTGATGGCCACCCCTTGTAGTAGACACGGGAGGAACTTGGGCAACTCCTAAGGGCCCTTCAGGATCTCTGGCCCCTGTGGATTTCTCTGCAGTTGGCTGGCTAACCAGATTAGACATGGCCAGCAGCCGACATTCTATTCTCTTCATGTCAGCCTCCTGCTGCCTGTCTTGAAATTTGTCTGCAGTGGAAAACAGACTTACTACCACGAACCACCCCTTGCTGCCCTTCATCTTCATGAAGGTGATAAGGTGATTGCCTCTCCAATGTACAGGGCGTGGAGTTGTGAAGGCAGATGGGCACACAGCAGGGTGGACCAGTTTATGTAACACCAGTCCCATCTTAAGCTAAGAAACCAAACCCCCTCTTCTGGAAGAATGTCGTCACCTGGCCCTGGATGTTTTGCTCATCAAAGGCATTAACCTTAAGCTCCTGCAACCACTCTCAGGCGGTGACATCCATGAGCTTAATTTCTTCCAGAAGTGAGACAAGCCAGGGTGGTTCATGCCTAATAGGATACTTTCTGGGACGAGGTAGTGTTCCACACAGGGCATTTTCCTAGTTGAAAACATCTGGCAGGTGTGCTGCACAAGGCAGGGGAACAGGGGCTTATCCAATTACTACCTCCTCCTCCTCATCCTCTCCCTGGATTTGCCTATCCTTCGGCTGACTCTGATCTGTGGTGATTCCAGCTAGCAGTTCAGAACAGCTGACCTCCTGACTCTGAGCAGAGATCTGCTGAGACCTCTTCAGGCATGCAAGAATAGCACTGGCTTCTGACCTCGCTGCTCATCAGCCCCAATGCGGGTAGCACGGTCATAATCCAGCTCATATATGTAGAATTAGTAATCTCCTCTGTGGGATGCTCCGGTTCTGGTGAATATCCATAGTATGGTATTTCATGACTGTGAAAAGACCTATAAGACCATGTATATTAAGCATACAATGGACATGTGCTATTTTTATCTGAATTGCTAGCAGATAAATGTAGGATAGGTGGTCTCACACTTTGCTGACCCCCTTCAATATTAAAAGTTTGCTTTGTAAGGAAACAAAAAAATAAAAATAAATAAAATCTCTCTTAAAGAGACGTTTAAGGCGGCCGTCACACGCACAGATATCTTTAGCGATATTGTAAGCGATCACGTGCACGCGCAATCGCTTACAATATCGCTCACATCGCTGGTGAGATGTCACACAGACAGACTCACCAGCGATGCGGAGCCGCGATCTCGCTCGTTACTATGGTACACATCGGGTTACTAGGCGCCGCGCGTCGCTTAGTTACCCGACGTGTACCATAGTTACCATCTCCCAGCATAGGCTCTGCCGCTGGGAGATCGTTCATCGTGGTGTTATACACCACGATGAAGGAGATCGTTAAATCGTTCATCGCTAGATCTGAGAACCGGAGCTCAGATCTGCGATGTCACGATCAAGCGATTTCACATCGTAAATCGCTTGATTACATGCAACGATTTCTTGCCCGATATCGCTTAAGCGATCAAAAAGGAGATCGCTTAAACGATATCGGGCAAGAAATCGTTGCGTGTGACGGCCGCCTAAAGGAGATTTTAAGGTTCCTGGATTTCACAGCTGCTGGCACTGTTCCAAAAATTCACATCTTGCAGGTGTCTCAACACCTGCAAAAGCTTCATTTAAAATGGTAGACTCAATGGCTGCAAACAACACCTAACCGTAGGTTTGGGGTGTTCTCAGCAACTGGGCCTTTTGGCGATCATTTTGGCCCCAGATCTTGGAGAAACGTTTTAGGTCCATCATTTTTTTTAGTAAATTACTCATATTTCCGATCACGACCAAATCTGCAATGTTCGTGTGCTGCACTTGAAATTGGTGAACATGTTCGGGGAAGGTTCGCTCATTTCTAATCTTGAAGTTCTACGTGACTTTCTGAATATATCCAATAACTAAATATCTATACAAAGTAGCAAATAAAAAAATCAAGACTAGCGTGCAGCACTTTAACCACCACTAGATGTCGTCACATGCTTATAAATTATGACTTCGGGTGATGGCAGTAAAAGATTTCTGCCTATAGAAATTAACCAAATAAACAATGATAGAGGACAATGTGATGCGCTACGTTTATTAGCTTTATTAGTTTCCTCACTAATCATTGGTTTTGCGTTTTTGTTTTTTCCTCCCCTTCTTTCTTCTTCTATAACTTTTTAACTTATTGTTACATAAATACAGTTACATGAGGGTTTGTGTAATATTTTATTGAATTTTTTTGTTGGATGTGAGAAAACCTCAAATTTAGACATTTTGATTTTCTTTATAGTGATTGATATATAACTTAATTTTATATTTTAAGTTATTTGCCATTTTAATAAGCTCAGTGATATCAAGCATATATAGCTATTATTTTTAGGGATTACTCCCATCCCTATGTGAAATATCGCTCCGTTGTTGCTCTTTAAAATGTCTGAGTGAGATGCGAGTGACATGCAAGTGTTATTCTTAAGTCATGCGAGAGCTATGCTAGTGTGACTTTTTTCTTTCCTAGTGTCCATGTGCCATCCATGTCCTATCCATGTGTCATCAGTGTGCTTATGTCGAGCCCCAGGCTTTGGGTACTCGGGTATCAGGCTCCAAGGGGTTAATGCTCCTGTGTCACAGGGAGTGGTGGTCGCGCCTGATCCCGTGTCCTTGGGGACTTCTTTGAAAAGGGTATATTTATAGGGGATTGTATTTACAGTTCTCGTGACGCCACCTGTAGTTTCTGGTGATGTGTCACCAGCGCCGCCACAGTCCGCCGGAGGTAGATGGTAATGTGGCTAGTTTTGCAAAGTCCTCTACAGGTAGGGCTGGACCTCCGGGCCAGCGTAGTATAAAGGGGCAGCTTGTAGTGGAGCTGTAGATGGTATGGGGAATGTAGGAGCAATCTATGAGGGGCATCGGGAACGGAAAGGAATGACACACGCACACTGAAAAAGTCTCTTTTACCTTTTACTGATGTTACAGCAGTTAAAGATGTCCAGGGCAATGACAGGTGACCAGGTTGCACAGTGGGTCCCCACAGCAAGTGGGTATAAGGCCTCCTCTGTTCCTTTGTAGTGATTGAAGCACAGCCTGCATGCAGCCAGACTTGCCTCCTCTCTCTTCCTAACTCTGATCTATGTCCTCTCCTCCTGTGCATTCCACGGGTTACCCTCTCCAATCATTGCGGTGATGCACTGCTGTGTCTGGCTCCCTCTCTTTGACCCACAGGGGGACCGGGTGACTGAAGTCTCCACGATGTGACGGGGTTCTCTGTGGTCCTGGAGTATCCCACAGGTGCGGATCCCCGATGTCCGATACGTCTTAGGGCGAACTCTCACTAGTTCCTCACTCCCTTTTAGGCTGTCTGCTCCTTGCCTTCTGTCCCCACTTAGGCTCGCGGGACGTCAGAAGGACCACTCCGGGTCACTGGCTCAGGCCTAACCGCGGCACCGACCACCAGGATATCTTCACAGCTCTCCTAGTGACTCACCGTGGCCGGGACTCTCCGGTTTAGACAGGCGATGCTTCCTTCCTCCTTGTCACGGGTGGACCGCGCCTGCCGGTAGTGGGGCCCGGTGTAGTGCAGATCAAAAGTTGAAGACGTCTTGTAGGAACAGATTAAAGGGGTTTTTAATTTATTCATGACGCCACCTATGAGTAGTTCGGTAAGGACTACCGACGCTGCGGAACCTCCGGGGATGGACAGCAGCAAGATGTTACGCTCCCACAGGCTGAGCGGTGATCCCCGGAGGCTGGAGCTGCTTAAGATGTTGTGCAGCAGCTGCGGTTACCTTGTAGTGCGGACGGACAGTTCATAAGGAGGCACGGACACAGAAAGTCTCTGCAACGGGTCTTTACTGTAACCAGCAGGCAGTACATGGTATACAGATTACGGGTAGTAGACCGGGTGGACTCAGCAGTGATGGTGTCCCTTAGAAATCCGCAGTGTTCCTCCATTCTAACTAAGTGATTGCCAGTGTCGCCCAGGAATACCAGATCGGGTACGGGGAGGCTGCTTCAATGCCCTATCCATGATGTACATTCTGGATGTTTTGGGGGCCTTGGATCCCTCAGTGGGTACACCGCTGGTTAGACGACTGGAAGTTGGCTGATGGTGGGGTGCTCCTGTAAAGCTGCTCCTCCACGCTTTCTGGTTCGCGTAGCAGAGGTGAACTGCTGCCAGCTTCGGTACCAGTGAACCGGCTGTGAGTTGTGGGCACGGAGTCTTTTGGGAACCCGTGGTAATAATGCCCAATCCCGGTTGTTAAGGCCTCAGGTGCTGACACCCGACCGGTGACGGCCCGGGGCTGCACGGGGTGCGGAGCCCCCGCTCCTCTCCAAGTACAAGTTCTAGACTCTTCTTGGCTCCGTTCTAGACTATTCTCCTTCTGTTCTGTGTCTAGACTATTGTGTGTGTTCTACTACACTTCCCTAACACTCCACCCACCAGAACCCAGGATTGGCCCTCTGTTCTAGATGATGCATGCAGGGTTGGATTTCTAAATAAACCAGGTCACTGCTGTGTCAGAGAATATTGCGGCTGCATTTATGGCTGCAATACCCTCTTGTGACGCACTCGTTGCGGGGCGCCACACTAGCATCTGCGCACTCTGACTAACTCCTCCCCCAGCAGCAGTATTTATAGGAGATCTTGCCTAAGGTCAGCAAGTTGAGCTCCCCCTACTGTGCCGGGGTGGAAGATGTTGCATGTAGTAGGTACTTGCTGTGGAAACCCAACTCTGCATTAGAGAAGTCTGTGGCTACCTGCGCGAGCAGGGCGCCACACTATCCATATGCCGTCCGTGTGCTGTAAGTTTTTAACATAATCTTTTACATGCTACATTACTCAATGTACATTATGGTTTTTTTTACAAGAATAAAAAAGCAAGCATATGGAGATATAGACAGATAGATAATAGATGCTAGATACATAGAAATATCGATAAATTAGATATAGATGTCAAATAGTTACATTATATTGACTCGGCCACTAGGGCTGTGGGCTACTCAGAACCGGGTGGCGGATCTGCTGTGGGAGTCAGGGGGCTCGAGACCCGGCTCCGTGGCCCTCTGCGGTCAATTAAAGGGGAACTGATTGTTAGGAATGAACGTGACGCTACCCGTGGTTTGTGGCTAATATGGGCCACCTCTGCCATTCAGACCGCTGGGGATGATGGTAGAGGTGGCAGCCAGGATGATAAGCCCTCCAAGGGTAGGGATTTTGGTACCCAGGGCAGGTGTAGGAATTGTGGGTTACTGGGCGCTGTAGTTGCTCTTTCCCTGCAAGTTCTCCTGTGGCAGGGAATCCCAGTGAGTAGTTCCGCAGGTGAGCCACTGAAATCACAGCATCAATACATCTCAAACACAGTTCTTGAGTTCATCGGGTACTTTACGCCACTGCCAACACTACAGCACCGTATCAGTATTTAACACTTCTTTACAGTTCTCTTAAAACACTTGTGATGGACCTGGTTGTCACAACAGTCTCTGGCCTAGGTTTTCACTGCAGCTGGGATTGTTCCTCTGCGTCACTCCCCCTCAGTGTACCTTTTGGGCCCTCTGTTTCTCTCTCTGCTCCCTCGTGTATGGTTTCGGTCTGGCCATCAAGGGCTCTGCAGTGATCTGTCCCACACTATGGGTCACTAGCTCTAGAACGATGGCTTTGTCCTACACCACACCGGTTTTGGGGTCTCGGGACATTGAGTTCCCACACGCCGTCGGGTGTCTCATGGTTAGGGCCTTGAAGCGTTCCCGGCCAAATCTACAGAGCCGGCACTCTGGTTATTTGGCCCAGCCACAAGTGACCAGGTTAGTCAGGCTCACCTGGCTCCTTCTAGCTCTCCACAGGTTCAGCCTGGGTTCCCGTCCGGCCATCAGTGGTACAGGCCACTGGGCTCCGTTGTTGTCTCTGCCTCTGACACTCAGCTGAAGGGTGTCTCGACTTGGGGATCATTCCCTCCTCCTCACCCTGCAGGGAATTCTCAGAAAGTCTCCCAGGGAATTCTGCCTCCAACTTAGTGTTCCTGTGTTTTACTACAGTTCCTCCACCCCTTTGTCTGGGTTCCCTCTACTTCCCACCCACACGTAGCTACCCCTGCCACCCCTCGCTTGGCATGATGCGACTTAGGCTCAGGATCGGAGTGTGTGTATATGAGTGTTTGTGTGGAATGGATGTCCTGCCTTTCCCAGCTGCAGTTCATCCTGTGGCCACCTGCTCGCTGGGGTGCCACAATATTCTACCCCCCACATATTCTAAGCTTGCACACCTTGGTGCCTTTCATGTGGCACTAAAGGGTGTGTATCCTTGTATTAAGTCACAAAATAAATTATTCATTAAAAAAAGAAAAGCGTGAACCCCCCTATTTTTAATAGTCAGCTGAGGTAAAGGAGAAAGCTCTGGCCGACAGCCGGCAGCTTTGTCTTGACTGGTAATCCAAAACAGATGTCATTTCACATTTGTTTCTTTTTTATTTATAATTATATATGTTCTTTAAAATGTTGGAGCTCCCCAAATTAGATCACCCGCCAAGGTGAAGCTTATGGGTGAGGTCTGGTATTCTCAGGGTGGGCTTGATGCCAGCTGACATTACGCACCTGGCATCAACCCCAAATACTATTACCCCATTTGCCACCACTCAATACAATGGGAAGAACTAAGGGAAAACACCAGGATTGATGCATCTAATTTAGAATTGAGGCTCCAGTTCTAGTGTGACTGTGGCCTGCCATATACTGATGGTGGTTATTCTGATATACTCATGTACTGAAAGTGGCACTAGTGATGCATTCATGTACCAGTGGTGTTTTTGGTGATACAGTCATGTATTGATAGTAGTGCTTGTGAATGTATTCCTACACTGAATGGAGTGCTGTTGATGTATTCCTTTACTGATGTTGATGTTGGTGATGTATTTCTATACTGATGATGGTTCTGGTAAAGTATTCCTGTACTGATGTTGATTCTGGCAATATATTCATGTACTGATGACAGTGATTATTGTGATGTATTCATATACTACTGGTAGTAAAGGTATTGTATTCCTGTATTGATGTCTGTGCTTGTGGTGAAATTACTGTGCTAATCACGGTTATGATACTATATTCATTTGCTGATGGTGAATACGGTGATATTTCTGTATTGATAATTTTTCTGATGCTGTTCATGTACTAATGGTGGATCTACTGATGCATTCATGCACTGATGGTTGAACGGGTGATGTATTCATCTAGTCATGCCTCTTGCTGTGGGGCCTGTCTTCACTGCAAAGCACACAGCTTCACATGGTCTTCCTATCCTGCTTGCTTTCCTCCCACGCAAGGTAATCACCCAGCCCATTGTCCAACACCATCTTTTAGCTCCCCACCTTTGGCCTTCTTCTCTCAAAGCATGCGATCACTGAATGTGTAACAACTATGTAGATACTTATGAATCTGATAGCATGAGATAATAATGAAACTGAGACCAGGGTGTTTGGTAAATAATTATATTGCAAATAATAATCAAACAGTTTAAAAAACAAAAATTAAATGCAAGTGCAACCAGCACTAAAATGTCAATGCTTAGAAATAAAATGCGCGCAGCACAAATACCGTATATACTCGTGTATAAGCCGACCCGTGTATAAGCCGACCCCCCTACTTTTGCCCCCAAAACCAGGGAAAACCTATTGACTCGTGTATAAGCCGAGGGTGGACCCCAGCACAGGTATACAGTCCCCAGCAGTGTGGTATACAGGCCCCCCCCCAGTGGTAGTATACAGCAGCCTCTCCAGTGGTAGTATACAGCAGCGTTCCCAGTGGTATGTACAGGCCCCAGCAGTATTACAGCAGCCTCCCCAGTGGTATATACAGGCCACAGCAGTATTACAGCAGCCTCCCCAGTGGTATATACAGACCCCACCAGTATATACAGCAGCCCCAGTGGTATACAGGCCCCAGCAGTATATACAGCAGCCCCAGTGGTATATAGCAGCCCCAGTGGTATATAGCAGCCCCAGTGGTGTGGTATACAGCAGCCCCAGTGGTATATAGCAGCCCCAGTGGTATATAGCAGCCCCAGTGGTATGGTATACAGCAGCCCCAGGGGTATATAACAGCCCCAGTGGTATATAGCAGCCCCAGTGGTGTGGTATACAGCAGCCCCAGGGGTATATAAAAGCCCCAGGGGTATAAAACAGCCCCAGTGGTATATAGCAGCCCCAGGGGTATATAGCAGCCCCAATGGTGTGGTATACAGCAGCCCAAGGGGTATATAGCAGCCCCAGAGGTATATAGCAGCCCCAGGGGTATATAGCAGTCACAGGGGTATATAGCAGCCCCAGTGGTGTGGTATACAGCAGCCCAAGGGGTATATAGCATCCCCAGAGGTATATAGCAGCCCCAGGGGTATATAGCAGCCCCAGAGGTATATAGCAGCCCCAGGGGTATATAGCAGTCACAGGGGTATATAGCAGCCCCAGTGGTGTGGTATACAGCAGCCCAAGGGGTATATAGCAGCCCCAGAGGTATATAGCAGCCCCAGGGGTATATAGCAGCCCCAATGGTGTGGTATACAGCAGCCCAAGGGGTATATAGCAGCCCCAGAGGTATATAGCAGCCCCAGGGGTATATAGCAGTCACAGGGGTATATAGCAGCCCCAGTGGTGTGGTATACAGCAGCCCAAGGGGTATATAGCAGCCCCAGGGGTACATAGCAGCCCCAGTGGTATATAGCAGCCCCAGGGGTGAATAGCAGCCCCAGGGGTATATAGCAGCCCCAGTGGTGTGGTATACAGCAGCCCCAGTGGTATATAGCAGCCCCAGTGGTATATAGCAGCCCCAGTGGTATGGTATACAGCAGCCCCAGGGGTATATAACAGCCCCAGTGGTATATAGCAGCCCCAGTGGTGTGGTATACAGCAGCCCCAGGGGTATATAAAAGCCCCAGGGGTATAAAACAGCCCCAGTGGTATATAGCAGCCCCAGGGGTATATAGCAGCCCCAATGGTGTGGTATACAGCAGCCCAAGGGGTATATAGCAGCCCCAGAGGTATATAGCAGCCCCAGGGGTATATAGCAGTCACAGGGGTATATAGCAGCCCCAGTGGTGTGGTATACAGCAGCCCCAGGGGTACATAGCAGCCCCAGTGGTATATAGCAGCCCCAGGGGTGAATAGCAGCCCCAGAGGTATATAGCAGCCCCAGGGGTAAATAGCAGTCACAGGGGTATATAGCAGCCCCAGTGGTGTGGTATACAGCAGCCCCAGGGGTACATAGCAGCCCCAGTGGTATATAGCAGCCCCAGGGGTGAATAGCAGCCCCAGGGGTATATAGCAGCCCCAGTGGTGTGGTATACAGCAGCCCCAGGGGTATATAACAGCCCCAGTGGTATATAGCAGCCCCAGGGGTATATAGCAGCCCCAGGCGTATATAGCAGCCCCAGTGGTGTGGTATACAGCAGCCCCAGGGGAATATAACAGCCCCAGTGGTATACAGCAGCCCCAGAGGTATATAGCAGCCCCAGGGGTATACAGGCCCCCAAATGCTGGCACTTGCCCTCCCTGTGTGGTAAGGGCCCCCGCTGCTTAACTTATCATCCCTGGTCTTCTGCACTGCACCGCGCCGGTCTTCTGTGCTCCGTCCTCCATGCTCCCGTCCGGCTGCATCCGGGATCCCCGGCCATCGCAGTTACGATGACGTCATCGTGCGACGGCCGAGGATCCCGGATGCAGCCGGACAGGAGCATGGAGGACGGAGCACAGAAGACCGGCGGTGCAGAAGACCGGGGATGGTAAGTTAAGCAGCGGGGGGGGCCCTTACCACACAGGGGGGCGAGTGCCAGCATTTGGGGGCCATTACTGTATTGACCCGTGTATAAGCCGAGGGGGGACTTTTCAGCAGAAATAATATAGAGTGAAGTGTCCAGCAGTGAACGTCTTAGGGCTGAAATAGTCCTGCTCAAGTACCGCACCAACAGCCCACACTGATTTAGGCTGCGTTCACATGCTGCGTATTTGTCGCGTTTTTTACGTGCGTTTTTTAAGGGGAAAAACGTGCGTAAAAAAAAAACCGCGACAGAACAACTTCAATTGCGCTTTTTTACGCGTGTTTCTTCCAGTGCTTTAATGGGGCCTATGGAAGAAACGCGCGTAAAAAACTGGAAAGAATTGACATAATCATTCTTTTTACGCACGCGTTTTTTGCTCCAAAAACGCTGCGTAAAATTACGCGACGTCTGAATGGCACAAAGTGAATGTCCATTCACTTTGCAGGGAAATATTAATAATAAGATTTATTCATTTATATAGCGCTATTAATTCCATAGCACTTTACATACATGAGTAATCCTGTCTCTCTTGGAGCTCACAATCTAAACATCCTATCAGTTTGTCTTTACAACGCACATGCATTTTTGGAGCAAATACGCGCGTAAAAAAAACGCGCCAAATACGCAGCGTGTGAACGCAGCCTTAGTCACGGATTAAGTACACTGACAATTTAAGCAGAGAATCAGAGTTCTTACAGGCCCAGGAAGTCCAGAAGTAAAGGAGCTCTTCTCCAAGGGGTGTTGAATGAGGAAACCAACAGCAGGATCAAGATAATGCACCAAAGACTGCAGAAAGCTGTAAGTAATGAGGCAGAGCACAGAGCTAACCAGCAGCAGCACGTCCAGCAGCAACCAGTAGACTCAGAGACCAGCTAGCACAAAATACTCAGATAATGATTAAAGCCCAGAACCGGACTTATAAGCAGAACTGACAGGAAGTTCAAGGGCAAGGCGAGTCAAAGACTACATTCATGTTTCCCAGGGGGCAATGTGCCTAGGAATTCACTGTGTTTGAGCACTTTAGCCAGCTGCCCGCAGTGTTTTCTTGGACTGGTCTCCCTGAGATCAGTGAACTTTGCAATCTTGGTCTACTAGGCCTTGCTCCCACCTAGCCAGAATCCTACTCCACGCTGATGAAGGGCAACACCCCGAAACAGCTGTATGTGGATGGATACCTGGCCTTGGTATTCCCTTGTCATATCTGTAAACTTGTAAAAGAGTTGGATATTGACTTAAACGGCCACTTCATTTGGTGGTTATAGTGTTCTCCACAAGGAGCCACCCCTTGGCTGGGTCCTTCCCTGGAGGGATATATGGCTAGTCCTGTGTTTGAGACTCCTAACCAAGGCTCCACAGACTCTATTTGCATATTCATATTTCCCAGGGGGCAATGTGCCTAGGAATTCACTGTGTTGAGCGCTTTAGCCAGCTGCCCGCAGTGTTTTCTTGGACTGGTCTCCCTGAGATCAGTGAATACTTTGCAATCAAAGACTACATTTTGGATGAGTGCAAGAAGGCACAGCAATTCCATGAATAACCTGGAAACCTTACAGAATGGGACTTCCGAGAGCACACTTAGGGAGCGCGCGCCACATCCTGCTCTCATTTTAAGGAACAGTATGCCCTAGCAGGATATGCCTCTCAGTCTATTGAGGAGAGGCTCCATGTATATAAGGCACCCTCCCCTTTAGGAAGGTACTTAAGTATCATGTTTAGTCCCTTAGTGACATTGCTAATGTTCAGGTCCCTTGCCTTGTACCTTGTTCTTGGTTCTCGGTCTTTATGCCTATTCTCACACTGGTTCTCTTCATAGTGCTTACCTCCATTGAGCCTTTTGCACTAGTCATACTGCATCTGCTACGCCAAGCCTGCTATTCGGCATTAGTCTCTCTGAGTATGCCATGCTAACCAGTCTGCAACTCAACATTGGTGAGCTTGCTTCCCGCTTTCACCATCCTGCATAGTACTTCACTACTGCTGGTACCTCCTGACATTAGAAGCTGTGCCACCTACCTCCCAGCCTGCAAGCTCTGCTAATGGACTTTAATGCTGTGTGTCTTGGTTGCTCTGTTGGTGTGGCTATGCCAATTATCCTGTAATTCTCCATCCTTATCCTGTCCTAGGGATCAGCTACCACAGCCCATCCGTCTAAAAAATGAGAATGTGCATAGGGTCCTATCCTAATATAGGAGGTGAATCCCATACAGTATAAAGACTGCTCACCTGGTTCGGTTGTGCAGCCCACAACCAGCTCAATCGCTCAAACACATGGTCATTCCCTAAGGAAGGAGCTGGGTGTTAGCTTTGAAACGCGTCGGAAAATAAAGCTGAAGATTACTTGCTTAAAACATTCCGGTGTTTCTGATATTCATTTGGAGCAGCGGCGCGGACATAGAGGCACTTGGTCCTGGATAGAGTTTCACAGCCCATCTGTGGCCTAGTGGCCCACACCCCCATACTAACACCTCAGTGAGCATAACACATGTATAGATGATAGTGGTTCTT
Source organism: Allobates femoralis (assembly GCA_033576535.1). NCBI lineage: Eukaryota > Metazoa > Chordata > Amphibia > Anura > Aromobatidae > Allobates > Allobates femoralis. The sequence goes on from JARQOC010000007.1 coordinate 56,224,618, forward strand.
GTGATGTATTCAAGTACTAATGGCAGTGATGGTAGTGTTTTCCTGTACTGATGTTAGTTCTTGTGATGTATTACTGTACTGATGATGGTACTGGTGATGTTTTCAAGTACTTATGACAGTTCTGGTGCTGTATTAATTTACTAATGATAGTTCTATTGCAGTATTTATGTACTAATGTTGGTTCTGGTACTGTAGTCAATCATAGGTATTGCAGTATCTATTATATAATCACGAATGGGTTTTTTGCCCCTTCTGAGTCCGCTCGCGCTGCGAGTCAGCGTGGTCATGTGGATACGCCCGAAGCATTGGCCGCGCAGCGGCCATTGCGAGCAGTTCTAAGGCGACTCGCTATACCTGAGCAGCGGGCATGGCGAGTCGCCTTAGCAGCGCGAAGCATTGGCCGCGAAGCGGCCATTGCGAGTCAGAGACTCGGTCTTCTAGAATCCCGATGCATGTGCATCGGGCACCCAGCTAGTATAGTATAATTGACCACAGATTTTGTCTAGTGATGGAGAAGGGTAAGAACTAAAAAAAATATGTGTTTCAAGCTGGTGCCCTTTCGACAACCCACAACTCTAAGCACCAGTCCCTCGGGGTGTCTGGTGGCTATTACAGCCCTGATTGTTAGGCAGTTGCCACATATTTATCAAACTAATTCAGCCCTAGCAAAGTAAAAACTTGGAGTTCTGCTTTAATGAACTCCTAATATAGTTTGTTAACATGGGAATCGACCACAAGGTGGTGCTATCTGTTAAAGCAAAACAAGGGCATGAATACACTGCAAAGGTTGGTTTGAGAGAAGGCACAAAGCAATTCCTAACCTAAAGATGCTGAAATCCATCAGCTGATTTGTATTCTGTCCGTCTCATTGTTTTTGTGTGTTTACAGAATATTGAATATGTATAATTTAATTAATAAATAAATAAATATACAATATACAGAAACGAGATTTGTATTCCTAGTCGGGTTTAGAACACTCACTTTCAAACATCCTATTTTAAGATATTCACATATTCTATTAGGGTCCCTCATTGAAAACCTCCATTAGTGAACTGATGAACCCATCAGATTATAAATTACATAGACCGCCTATTGATTTCAATAGACACCATGTAATTCTTAGCTTGGTGCTTCTGTATATGAAATGAACATTGGCTGACAGGTCTTGTGATTGTTCGTCCTTGTGCTGTTTGTGGCTCCTAGCTCTCCTTGCACAGAACTGGCTGCCCTCTGCTGTGGCAGCTTTAATTACAAGATTTGGCTAGATTCTACTGACTATGTAAAAGATTAAAGGGATATTTCCATGGTCATAAGTTAAGCAGGGTCCTCTCTCTCTCGCCTCTCCCTCTCCTTTCTTTCATGTAGAGTGTAAGCTCTTATTGTCAGCTGGGATTTCTCTCTCTTCCTGTCTCCTGTACAGTGTAAGTTTTTATGGTCAACAGGGTCCTCTCACTCTTATAGAGTGTAAGCTCTTAAGGTCAGCAGGGTCCTCTATCTCCCTTTAAGAGTGTAAGCTCTTGTGGTCAATGGGGTCCTCTCTCTCTCTCCTGTAAAGTGTAAGCCCTTATGTCAATGGGGTTCTCTCTCTCATGTTGAGTGTAAGTGACCCACCCCAGGGCCGTGGGGTACCCGATCCCGGGCTATAGTCCACGGGCCCGTGACCCTGGTGGTCACTGAAAAAGGGGAAAAAAGTAAAAATAGAAAGTGTTTGTGACGCCACCTATGGTTCCTGGTAATGATACCGCACTGCGGGACAGACCTCCGGGGTGACAGTGCAGCAGCAAGTTGGTGACGCTCCCCGTAGGTGGAGAGGGATCCCCGGCTCAGTTGTGGATGATAGATATTTACACAGGGAGGCAGCTCTCCACACAGCCTTGTCTCTTGTGCTGCAGAAGAAGGCGGCTCATCAGGTGGATATGCTGGCAAACAGTGATGAGGGCAGGATCAGGGGCCGCAATAACAGAAACACACATACTGGGGCTTTGTTTCCATACCTGTTACTGATGGTATTGCAAGGTATCATCCAGGTATAGTCCAGGTGGTCGAGTGGCAGTTCAGGATTTCCACACCCGATACTTTGTGAGGCCTCCTTGTTGCTGTGTGTGTGTTTTCTATTCCTGGCCTGTCTGAAACCTGGCCCTGACCTCTCCTGTGTCCCTCACTTGTATAGCAGGCGATGAGAACCTTCTGCTGAGCACCGCTAACTCCTCTGTGGTCCCTGGCTTTGTTGGTGGCTGTGCTACAAGTGCTGCACCAGGAGTCTGAAGTCTCCCTGGCCCTCCGGTCTTCTCTGCTGGTCTAACTGGACTAGTGCAGACTTGGACTCCGGTGTCCGGGTTGCTCCTGCTGCCTTTCTGGGGTGAACCGGTATGGTTCCTCTGCCCCCTCTCCGTCTCACCTTGCCTCCAACCCTCACTCTTGGGTCGTTTACACTGGCTAGGCTTCCTTCTGATACAGGCATAGTGCATCTCCGTTCATCAGGTGTCTTCCTCAGTACTGCTCCGTACTGAACTGCCTAACTTCTCTCCCAGGCCTGAATTTATAGGGGACCTTGCCTGAAGTCGGCAAGTAGAGCTCCCCCTTCAGGTCTGGGTTGGAAGGTGTTGCTTGTGTAAGTTTACCTGATGTGGAAATCCCTCCCTGCACCAGGTGTTCCTGTGGCTACTGAACCATAGGGGTGCCACATAAGCTTGTAAGCTCTTATGCTCAGCAGAGTCCTCTCTCTCCTGTTGAGTGTAAGCTCTTATGGTCAATGACATCCTCTTTATCTCCTCCAGTAAAGTGTAAGCCCTTACGGTCAATGGGGTTCTCACCCTCTCTCCTGTAAGTGTAAGCCCTTATGGTCAATGGGGTCCTCCCTCTCCTGTAGAGTATAAATTTGTAAGCTCTTATGGTCACCAGGGTCCTCTCTCTCTCTCCTGTAGAGTGTAAGCTCTTATGGTCAGCAGGGTCCTCTCTCTCTCTCCTGTAGAGTGTAAGTTCTTATGGTCAGCAGGGTCCTCTCTCTCTCTCCTGTAGAGTGTAAGCTCTTATGGTCAGCAGGGTCCTCTCTCTCTCTCCTGTAGAGTGTAAGTTCTTATGGTCAATGTGGTCCTCTCCCCCTCTCCTCTCTCTTCTATAGAGTGTAAGCTCTTATGATCAGCAAGGTCCTTGCTTTCTCCTGTTCTCTCTCCCTCTCTCTCTCTCTCTTTCCTGTAGAGTGTAGGCCCTCATGATCAATGGGTCCTTTCTTTTCTGTAGAGAGTAAGCCCTAATGTGCAGCAGAGTCCTCTCTCTCGCTTTCTCTCTCCTGTAGAGTGTAAGCTCTTATGATCAGCGGAGTCCTTTCTCACTCGCGCTCTCTCTCCTGTAGAATGCAAGCTCTTATGGTCAGTGGGGTCATCTCTCTGCAAATACAATGACCACAATAGTGAAAAACAGATGGACTTTGAGAAAATAAACTTCAAAGTTGGATTAACCTAAAAGAACAATACTGGGCAAAACAAAAGAAAAACTAAAAATAAAATAACTAGAAAAAAAACACATGCACTAATGTAGTAATGAATTGTGACCCCGGCCATGTTAAATTCTTCATTTTATCAGAATACTGAGATAGGCCAGGGTCACATTTCCGTTTTTGGAACAAAATCCTGATCCGGTTTTGAGCTTCCAAAAAGCTCAAAACCGGACCAGGAAACGCTCCCCATAGGATCCAATGCAAAACACCGGATGGCTTCACAAGCCATCCGGTGGCCGGATCCGGCACTGCTGCCTGCGTTTAAAATCATGCAGGCAGCAGTTTTCGCAGCGTTTACCGGGACCGCACTGCGGTCACCGGATGGCTCAGGATGTGTAATCCTGAGCCATCCGGTAATTGCATAGCTTGCGGTTCCCGATCTGGCAAGTTATTAAAGAGTTAAAATAGCTGACCTAAATGACTTTTTGAGGTCTGTAGGGGGGCTTAGACCCCCCTATAGACCGGCCGGCGACTTCTATAGTGTTCTTCTACAATTTCTCACTGTGCACGGGCTCCTCGGAGCCCGTGCATGTAAACCAAAGGGGCCCCCCCCCCCCGTATCACTATACTGGGGTGCATAGACCCCTCTATTACAAATAAGCTGTATTGGTCTAAAGTACATGATAAATGTGGCAATTCGCATTGTAAGTATATACTTACATTCTTTTGTAGGCAGCGATAAGGAAATCCATGGGCGGGGCTGTGTGCAGCAGCCTCCGCCCGCTCCTTCTTGATGCCCGCCCCCTCTGGCCGTAATCCAGTGTTTTGTGGGCGGGCACGTCGTTAAAGGGGCGTGGCTAACTATGTGCCGTGGTTAGCCATGCCCCTTTAACGACGTGCCCGCCCACAAAACACTGGATTACGGCCAGAGGGGGCGGGCATCAAGAAGGAGCGGGCGGAGGCTGCTGCACACAGCCCCGCCCATGGATTTCCTTATCGCTGCCTACGAAAGAATGTAAGTATATACTTACAATGCGAATTGCCACATTTATCATGTACTTTAGACCAATACAGCTTATTTGTAATACAGGGGTCTATGCACCCCAGTATAGTGATACGGGGGGGGGGGCCCTTTGGTTTACATGCACGGGCTCCGAGGAGCCCGTGCACAGTGAGAAATTGTAGAAGAACACTATAGAAGTCGCCGGCCGGTCTGTAGGGGGGTCTAAGCCCCCCTACAGACCTCAAAAAGTCATTTAGGTCAGCTATTTTAACTCTTTAATAACTTGCCAGATCGGGAACCGCAAGCTATGCAATTACCGGATGGCTCAGGATTACACATCCTGAGCCATCCGGTGACCGCAGTGCGGTATTCAGCTCACAGTTTTCAAAAAAAACTGTGTGCGACCGGCATTGCGTTCACCGCATCCGGATTCGGATGCGGTGAATGCAATTCATGTTTGCAATGTGACCCTACCCATAGAAACAAGTTGCAGATTTCGGCTTTTCGGATTCTTGCAACCCAGATAAAGGAATTGTCATTTTATTTAGGTATTTAGAACCATAAACAAAACACTACATCATACTAATAAGAACAATCAAACTGCTCCTCTGCTACACATAGGAATTAATAATGTTTCTAATCCCAATATTTATATAATACATTCACTTCTAGAATAAAAGGTTTTCTAATTTATTAGTCAAGGTGATAAATATTACTTTGTACCTAGAGAGGTTATGTACACTCACCTGATGTGATTTATTTAATGGCTGCTGGCTAGTCACTATCATTGTGTAATGTTATCTTCACACTATCACCATGTGTTAGGCTGCCTTCACACTTGCAGATGCATCTGCAGCGTTTTGCAGATGCATCTGCAAGTATCAGCATGCAGACCGCGGCCCCTATGTTTATAATAGGGCGCACCGCGGTCTGAAAGCTCTCATTCATTCCTATATGTGAAGCGTCCGCAGGCGGATGCCTGCTTACAGATCACACTCTCCCGCCCGCACCATGGACGCGAGATGTCTCGTCCATGGTGCGGGCGGGAGAGTGTGATCTGTAAGCAGGCATACGCCTGTGGACGCTTCACATATAGGAATGAATGAGAGCTTTCAGACCGCGGCCGCGGTCTGCATGCTGATGCTTGCAGATGCATCTGCAAAACGCTGCAGATGCATCTGCAAGTGTGAAGCCAGCCTTAAAAAGGGTCATTTATCTCACTAATAGAACAGAGGAATCTGACTGTAGCTAACAACCTTAATGTACAGTTAATGCAGCTTTTATATGGCTGTCCATATGCAATCTATTTCTTTACTAAACTCTTCTTTTGTATCATCATTAAAAGGGTTTTCCCACTAAATATGTTTATCTCCTATCCACAGGATAAGTAATAAACTTATGATCTCAGCAGGTACAACCGCTGGGACCCCACAAATCCTGACAGTGAGAATCTCAAAACTCCCATGTGAATTGTGCAATAGAGCTCAGGTGCAATTTTCGCACCATTAACTTCTAAGAAAATATGTCAGTTTTATAGAAGTGAATGGAGAGGTGGCCGAGCTTGCTTATCTACATGATAAATGAAAGGTGGGAAAACCAACCACCCTTTGTGCCAAAATAGATAAATGGACAGATAAGAGATAAATAATAGCTAGGTAGATAGATAGATAGATAGATAGATAGATAGATAGATAGATAGATAGATAGACGGCCGTCACACGCATCAATTTCTTGAACGATATCGCTTAAGCAATCTGCTTTTTGATCGCTTAAGCGATATCGTTTGTGCGTCGCTGTGTGTAATCAAGCGATTTTACAATGTAAAATCGCTTGATTGTTTGATTGCAGATTTGTGAGCCGGAGCTCATATCAAGCGATAAATGCTTGATCAATCTGCATCGTCGTGGTGTGTGACACCACGATGAACGATTTCCCAGCGGCAGAGCCTATGCTGGGAAATGGTATCTATGGTAAACGTCGGGTTACTAAGCGCTGCGCGGCGTCTAGTAACCCGATGTGTACCATGGTTACCAGCGATCTCGCTGCTCCACATCGCAGGTGAGTCTGTCTGTGTGACAGCTCACCAGCGATGTGAGCGATATTGTTAGCGATCGCGCGTGCATGTGATCGCTAACAATATAGATCACAAGATTGAAGCGTGTGACGGCCGCCATAGTTAGATAGATAGATAGATAGATAGATAGATAGGCCAGGGTCACATTTGCGGTTGGACCCTGGCCTGCCGGATTCCGGTTTCAACTTAGCAATTTTTCCATCACCGCATAGCGTTTCCGCTATGCGGTGCTGGAAACCGCAGTCCCTAGTTACCCGGTGTTTACCTGCACGACCTGTCACACAGGCAGCGGCTCGGAGGGCGTTTTACAGCGCCGCACAGGAAACCGTTGCAGACACGATTTCCTGTGCGGCGCTGTAAAACGCCCTCCGAGCCGCTGCCTGTGTGACAGGTCGTGCAGGTAAACACCGGGTAACTAGGGACTGCGGTTTCCAGCACCGCATAGCGGAAACGCTATGCGGTGATGGAAAAATTGCTAAGTTGAAACCGGAATCCGGCAGGCCAGGGTCCAACCGCAAATGTGACCCTGGCCATAGTTAGATAGATAGATAAATTAGCTAGGGTCCCATTTGGAAGGCTCATTGCGATTATGCGGTAATCCCATGAGCCTTCAAACACGTTTTGTGTTCAAAATGTGTCTTTAAACCCGGATCCGGTAACCAGATTGCTTATAATGTGCAATACGGTTGCCGGATTCTTTGTTCATCCCTGTGGGCACATAATATGTGGGCACCATGTCTCCAGGGAGTGTATACCCTCCCTAGAGACATGGTGACCATATGGGGCAGTATATGAAGGGTTAATTAGGTGTATTACTGTATTGCTGGCTATTGTCGGCTTTTACTATTTATGAATAAAAGCCGGCGGCTTCTCGCTGTGGAGGGGATACAGTACGTAATGTGTGTACTGTACATGCCGCTATCTAGGGTCCTGAAAGCTTTAACATTTGTTCTATAGGCAGTGCACTGCCAGGACCCTGGATAGCGGCAGATACAGTACGCACATTACATATTGTATCTCCTTCACAGTGAGGAGCCGCTCATTGATGTCACAACTCAATATGACTAACCCAGAAGTCTATGGGAACTCGGAAATCAGGCGTGGAATTAGAGGGATGTCACTTGTGGCATGTTCAGGGTACTCTCTGATGGTTGGGAAACACTTATTGATCTCCACAGTGAGTGAGTTTAAGGCCTCCTCATCTCTTTTCCTTTTGTGAAGACCCTGACCTATGTGAAACTTGGTCTGGTCTCCTCTGCTCTTCTGTCACCTGTGTGTTGTAGTGGAAAACCTTCGTGTGGATTACAGCTAAGTCCTCTTCTGTGGCGCCTGGCTCATTTTTTGGTTGCTACACAGATGCCCGGGAGACTGGAGTCTCCACGGTGGACCAGTATCTCTGCTGGGCTAAATGCTGTCCTGCAGACTCAGACTCTGGTGTCCGGGTGGCTTTCTGGGGTGAACCGGTATGGCTACTCGGCCCCCAGTCTGCTGTTCCTTTGTGACATTACGCTGTGCCTTCGACCTCACTCTTAGGCCCCTGCACTGGCTAGACTGCTAACTGTTCGGTTGTCGACTGGCTCGGACCTAGTGCGGCTCCGACATACCAGGACGTCTTCACAGTTCTCCTAGCGACTGCACACTCTGACTAACTCTGCCCCCAGCACTGGTATTTATAGGGGATCTTGCTTAAAGGCAGCAAGTGGGGCTCCCCATACAGGTCTGGGGTGGAAGGTGTTGTATGTGTTTGGGCTACCCACTGTGGAAATCCATCCATGTTTTAGGTAGGTCTGTGGTTGCCTGTACTATGCAAATACATCTATATGAGTGAATCGTTCTGGCTGCAATCTGGCTGCTATAGAGTTGTATTTGCCTCTTGTGGTGTGATTCTGACTTGCGGCCAGTCAGAAGTTACAGACACAAGATGTTGCAGCAGGACCAAAGTGATGTTGGTAAGATGTGAAGCTGCCAGAAGGTAAGTATATGACTGGGGGCTTACATTTAAAGTAACACTCTAATGCTAAAAAAAAACAAAAAAACGCTGAAGTGATGCTGTGTTGGCATATCCCAGAGATTTGCCTTTACTTACTGGGATGCGATTTAAGTCCCAATGCTGATATAAATAAGCCTAAGACTAGGATTACATTTGTGCAGGGGGTTAAAACTGGAATCAGTGATAGAGATGAGCAAACCTGTTTGGGTTCCTATGGGTTTGTTTCCAAAGCAGTGGAGCGAGCATCGCTGTGGTCGAGTACAGTTGGTGGTTGGCCCAGTGTGAGCTACATAGTGTTTGATCAGCTTGCACTGGGATTAAATGCACAGTTTTTGGGTGTAGTGCGTTCTAAATTAGTATGAAAAAAAAAATTGAAATCCCTGCCCTCCAACCCTGGAAATGTATGTGAGCGGAGAGCTAAACAGCCAATCAATGACTTCCTTTGAGGTTCGGGTCAAGTTCAGGGTCACAAACTGTGCGCCAAAACGTTTGTCTGCACCATCCGAACCTGAACTTTAAAAGGTTCACTCATCTGTAGTCTGTGGCTAGGGTCACACTTGGCATGCGTTTTTTAAGTTGCTTTTTGACAGCCTGCGTTTTTGCATGCATTTTTGCTAATAGGTGTGGGGGACCCTTAAAAAAACATGCAAAAACGCATGGTGCATTTAGTGCCATATAAAAACGCATGCGTCTCCCATAGGGCCCCATGTTAAAAAAAATGCATGCGTTTTTGAAAAGCACCAAAGAATGCTGCTTGCAGTATTTTTTGGTGCTGAGCAAAAAACGCATCCCAAAAACGCATGGTACAGTTAGACATGCGTTTTTGCTATTGAGGCATGCATTTTGTGCATGGGGGCCTATGGATTCGCTTTTGCATGTGTTTTCACAAAACGCAAGTCTCAAAAACGCATGTAAAATCTGCAAGTGTGACCCTAGCCTGTGACAGGTTCTATTTATAATGTCAGGACAAGTAGGCAATGTTGAAATCTCCATAGACCTCAATATGGTCAATGCAGTCTGTCGGTGTCTATATAGTAATGTAATGAATTTGTCACAATATTGAATTCTTGTTTTTCAGATCTTTTGACAGCACAGAAAAACTCGAACCTATCCTAAAGCTAATTTCTATGATGTTAAGGCATGTATGAAATTGAGTAGACTGCCCCTAGAGGAGAGTGAGGGAAGTACAGCTTTTTCCAATAACATTCCAAGCCCTCTTTAGAATGTTGAGTAAGAGCTCTAGGGACATCCGCTTCCACCCTCATAGACCTGCGCAGGTCTCATTTATCAGTCATTTATTTTACCTGTAATGGGTCATTTATCCTTGTTCACAGACTGAATGACATGTTACATCTGGTGTTTGTAATATTCTCTTCTTACCAATCTACCTGCTGCCTGTCCATTTGGATGTTTCTGCAATTTATTTGCACCTAAAATGAATGCAGTACTGGTGAGCATTTCCCAGGTCATGAATAAATCCCATGAATATACTGTACATATAATGTTATATTCCAGTAAGTTATGTATTTATTACATTTACTGGTAACTTCATTTTTTCCCTCTAACAATATCCATCCTTGAAGGTGTAGACCTGTTTTATTGTATACATGGAGCTCATATTGTTCGTTATTTACATCAATGACATTTTAGTTACTTAATTGTGGCATCCATCACAGTGAAACCAAAGAAGGAAATGTTTTCTTTAACAGAAATATTCAATATTCTTCATTTTGCATGTAAAATCCTTCACAGAGATCAAATATTGAGCAGAATTTTAATGACACTGTCTGGAAAAAATCAACAAGCGGGTTAAGAGCTATGGTTGTACTCCTGGATTTTTTGCATGGGATACTTTAGATAGTTCTTGGTATTAAGGTTATAAAAAGAAATCCATTCCGAGATTTAAAAGGAACATGACCATATATTTATGATATTTAAACCACTGGCCACTGCTTTCCACTCTCTCTTTGCCGATGTATATGTACGTATGTCTAAGGGAGTGGTGCAGGCTGCAGAGCGGAGAACGTGGCCCCTAGCAAACCGCTGTGTATCATGGATACCGGCTACACAGCGGGCTGCGGGGTGTGCGATTTTCACCACGATAGGAGAACGCATCATGCTGTGTTTCCCTGTGCGTGCTGTGAATCGCACTCCCCACAGCCCGCTGTGTAGCCGGTATCCATGATACACAGTGGGTTGCTAGGGGCCACGTTCTCCGCTCTGCAGCCTGCATGAAGGCTGCGGAGGGAGAAAAAAATTCTAAGTTCTCTGCATAAAACAAGGGGACTTAGAATTTGGCAAGTGTGACCCTAGCCTTACTTGTATATTTCTGGAAAATACCTGTAAAGGGGTTTTCTGATGATTTTACAAAACCCATGCGTCGTAGTTGAGGAAAAAATAATGAGAGAAGTTGACCTCAGCCTTTGGATACCCTTCTGCTATAGTGTCTCTGCTTTGGAGATGATGTCCGTTAGTCACTTGATTGCTGCTCATGTTTTGTCAGCACATCTCTGTATAGCACATAATAGAATATTCTTTGTTGATTCACATTATTAGTAGAATGGTCCTCTGTAAAGATCTTAGTGATGTTCACTGTGCCACTCTTAAGGTATTGTCACACGCAGCGAGATGGCTTCCATATCGCTGGCGATTTGACGTGAGCGCGCATTATGGGGGCTCTTTTTTTATCATTGCCGTGGATCTGTCACACGTAGCGATTTCACATGCCATCTCCGGCGACCCTGCGATCCGGAAATCACCTGGTGCAGACCGGAAGCAAGTTCCCTTTTCCACATCACCATGTCACACGCCACCACCTCATCAGCAATGTGGCCGGAGAATATGAGTACGCCGAGGAGACAGGCATGCCAGAGTTTTCTCACCGCGCCCCTACCACTCCGATTGCCCACCACAACTGCGTTACCATTGGTCAGCCAATGTGAACGCTGGAGCTGCCACCAATCGCGGCACATGGGGCGCGCCAAACAGAAGGCTCAGGCACACCTCTGGAATTGCTTTCAGATGGTCTGAGTTCGCTTTATACATCGCTATCGACCTGTCACAAGCCATGATGTGCAGAAATCGCCTGGTGGAAATGCAGTGCAGGGAGATCAGGCGACGCTCCACCGGCGATTTGTCGTCGTTAAATCACCTTGTCTCACGCCACTGTGCACATACAGCACTACTGCAGTATAGTGGCCCCTTGTGATCTAATCCCTTATATTTTCCACTTGCCTATTGCTAGGACTTTGTAATATACTCAGTTGATGTTTGGCTTTACTATCTCTGCTGTCCTCTGGACCGTCTCTGGATTTTTACTATATGTAATGTTTTTGGTACTTTATGATGCCGTTGTAATTTCATGTTTTGCTAAAAATAAAGCACGTGCACTTTGGCTAATCGTGTACCATGATTATTTGGGCAGAAACTCTCTATAAGTAGTATCCTTCTGTATGTAGATGTTTATTAGGAGAGGCCCCTTTTTGATGCGTTATCATCCATACGTTGTTCAATCTTTTGTACTAAACTGAATTGCTAACTAACACACGAAATATGATTGAATGTAGTGATGGGCGAATCCTAAATTACTCGGAATCGCTTGGCTCTAGCGAGTCCGAGCACAGGACTCGCTACTCGTTGCGAGTCTAGTGAGTCCAATGTTAATGAATGGGGAAGCGAGTAATAGCGAGTAGTGTGAGATTTACAGATCGCAGATGTGTCTCGGAAGCTTCAGCCTGAAGCAATCCTAGTTTTGCCATTAATTTGCATTGGACTCGTTTACTTTGTAAGTAATCGCTGGGAAACTCGCACAGATAAGAGTCCTGTCTGCCGCAGCTCCAGGGTCCTAGAGCCTGCCTGCTGCCTGATGTAGCAGAGCTGAGATTGTTCTCAGTCTGCTCATTCCCTGTGCATAGACATCTATATCTACAGTTAGGGCCAGAAATATTTGGACAGTGACACAATTTTGGCGAGTTGGGCTCTGCATGCCACCACATTGGATTTGAAATGAAACCTCTACAACAGAATTCAAGTGCAGATTGTAACGTTTAATTTGCAGGGTTGAACAAAAATATCTGATAGAAAATGTAGGAATTGTACACATTTCTTTACAAACACTCCACATTTTAGGAGGTCAAAAGTAATTGGACAAATAAACATAACCCAAACAAAATATTTTTATTTTCAATATTTTGTTGTGAATCCTTTGGAGGCAATCACTGCCTTAAGTCTGGAACCCATGGACATCACCAAACGCTGGGTTTCCTCCTTCTTAATGCTTTGCCAGGCCTTTACAGCCGCAGCCTTCAGGTCTTGCTTGTTTGTGGGTCTTTCCGTCTTAAGTCTGGATTTGAGCAAGTGAAATGCATGCTCAATTGGGATAAGATCTGGTGATTGACTTGGCCATTGCAGAATGTTCCACTTTTTTGCACTCATGAACTCCTGGGTAGCTTTGGCTGTATGCTTGGGGTCATTGTCCATCTGTACTATGAAGCGCAGTCCAATCAACTTTGCAGTATTTGGCTGAATCTGGGCTGAAAGTATATCCCGGTACACTTCAGAATTCATCCGGCTACTCTTGTCTGCTGTTATGTCATCAATAAACACAAGTGACCCAGTGCCATTGAAAGCCATGCATGCCCATGCCATCACGTTGCCTCCACCATGTTTTACAGAGGATGTGGTGTGCCTTGGATCATGTGCCGTTCCCTTTCGTCTCCAAACTTTTTTCTTCCCATCATTCTGGTACAGGTTGATCTTTGTCTCATCTGTCCATAGAATACTTTTCCAGAACTGAGCTGGCTTCTTGAGGTGTTTTTCAGCAAATTTAACTCTGGCCTGTCTATTTTTGGAATTGATGAATGATTTGCATCTAGATGTGAACCCTTTGTATTTACTGTCATGGAGTCTTCTCTTTACTGTTGACTTAGAGACAGATACACCTACTTCACTGAGAGTGTTCTGGACTTCAGTTGATGTTGTGAACTGGTTCTTCTTCACCAAATAAAGTATGCGGCGATCATCCACCACTGTTGTCATCCGTGGACGCCCAAGCCTTTTAGAGTTCCCAAGCTCACCAGTCAATTCCTTTTTTCTCAGAATGTACCCAACTGTTGATTTTGCTACTCCAAGCATGTCTGCTATCTCTCTGATGGATTTTTTCTTTTTTTTCAGCCTCAGGATGTTCTGCTTCACCTCAATTGAGAGTTCCTTTGACCGCATGTTGTCTGGTCACAGCAACAGCTTCCAAATGCAAAACCACACACATGGAATCCACCCCTGACCTTTTAACTACTTCATTGATTACAGGTTAACGAGGGAGACGCCTTCAGAGTTAATTGCAGCCCTTAGAGTCCATTGTCCAATTACTTTTGGTCCCTTGAAAAAGAGGAGGCTATGCATTACAGAGCTATGATTCCTAAACCCTTTCTCCGATTTGGATGTGGAAACTCTCATATTGCAGCTGGGAGTGTGCACTTTCAGCCCATATTATATATATAATTGTATTTCTGAACATGTTTTTGTAAACAGCTAAAATAACAAAACTTGTGTCACTGTCCAATTATTTCTGGCCCTAACTGTATGCACAGGGGATGTAGCAGAGAGGACATCGCGTTTTGGACTGCGTCGGATGGAAGAGGATTTTTTTAATTAAAGATGGAGTCCCTAATGGCTTTTTTTTTAATTTCTAATAAAAAATTTTCTCTGTGTTGTATTTTTTTTAAAACAATTTAATAGAAATTCATGGCGGTCATGTCTAATATTGGCGTGGCCGCCATAAATTTCGGGCTTAGGGCCAGCTGATAATACAAAGCTGGCCCTAACCTCTTTATTACCCAGCGTGCCACCGCCACCAGGGCCGCTGGAAGAGCGGGGTTCAGCGCCAGAGGATGGCGCTTCAATGAACGCGCCATCTTCTGGGGCGGCTGCGGGCTGCAATTTGCAGCGGGGGGTGCCCAGAAAGCTTGGGCATCCCTGCGCTGCGGATTCCAGCCCCCAGCTGCTTAGCTGTACCTGGCTAGATATAGAAATTGCGCGGAGCCCCACGCATTTTTTTTTCAATTATTTCATGAATTTCAGAGTCAGAGTCTCAGAGTCAGAGTCTCAGAGTCAGAGTCTCAGAGTCAGAGTCAGAGTCTCAGAGTCAGAGTCAGAGTCTCAGAGTCAGAGTCTCAGAGTCAGAGTCAGAGTCTCAGAGTCAGAGTCAGAGTCTCAGAGTCAGAGTCAGAGTCTCAGAGTCAGAGTCAGAGTCTCAGAGTCAGAGTCTCAGAGTCAGAGTCAGAGTCTGACTCAGAGTCAGAGTCTCAGAGTCAGACTCAGAGTCTCTTCAGAATAAAATGCAACACCCCTTTAAAATCCCTTTAAGGAGCCATATAAAACTGGCTACCCCTCCCTTAATAAAGGTCTTTGTCATTAAGTTCTACTTTGACTTGTTGTCAGCGTGGTTCTTACCAGTGGTGTGCACACAAAGCATCAATTTGGCGGCAGACACTTAAGAGGACAGCCCACCCGAAAGGTGTGAAGGCCTCCCATGATATGGGATTCTTAGACATCCCGACAAACCAGATGTGCAGACGTTATAGAGCAATTATATATTAGATTTGAAACTGATCAAGTAAGAAAATAATGGATGTTTTACAAATGAAAGGAAAATGGAGGCTAAATAGCAATCAGCTAATGGATCCTTTTTCCATAGACACCCATGTTAAATAAACGGATCCTGCAGAAATCAATGTTAGCAAAATGGGCCAAAAAGTTGTGTTTGCACAAAGTATTGCTGCTGGATCCGTTCTAATGGATGATTACTGGACATGAGTACATAGTCTAAGCTCCTATGATGCTATGTTGATGGGAAAAAAAATAAATAAAGGATCTGAGTGTTGGACGGCGAGGAGGAATGTATTTTATAATATATTTGTTCTTTATAACTCATCGCTATTCTGTACATAATATTACTCCTTGTCTGTAGTACATTTACATAATCCTACATTATTTATATTTGCCTAGACATTTGAGCAGCATTTTACATTTTAATACAGAATAAAGTAACAATTTGCTTGTGCATTGTGTACAGCGCATAATATACAGTAAATAGGAGCACCAAACAGTGAACAAGACGGCAAAATGGTTACGATAAACCAAT
This sequence comes from Allobates femoralis, assembly GCA_033576535.1. Lineage (NCBI taxonomy): Eukaryota > Metazoa > Chordata > Amphibia > Anura > Aromobatidae > Allobates > Allobates femoralis. The sequence continues at coordinate 56,240,262 of JARQOC010000007.1, forward strand.
AGAAAACGTGAAGAAAAAAATATATTTTTTTTAAAATGGAGAACCAATATTATAAATCACTGTTATAATAGATTAATTTCAGCACTGGGGGATTTTAATGTGTTTTTAAATGCACTTGTATTTACATATCCATTTGGTTGGGTAGAATAATCATTTTCATGGTTTATGTACTGCATTGTGCCTTATTTTATTGCTTATAAACAAATTCTTGGGAATAAAGAAGATTGGAATCCATCTTAAAAACAGCTCAATGTAACGGTGTCTCTAGAGGCAGCTAGACACCCAGTATAATAATGAGTTTGACACTGAAATGTACTGGCAGGGTAATTTGACCATCAATCAATGTCAGTTGGGGAACATACAACATTTCTACAGCTGGAAAACCAGATGTAACCTGAATGCATTGTTTCTCTCTTCACTACTTAGAATGCACGTCAATGGCCCTTTAAGAACAATTTCGAAAACTGAAACAGGAATTTGACAATTTAGATCTCTCCAACAATAATATCTGATTTAGAGATTGTGTATGGAGCTGGTTTTGGCAGAAAAGACATGGTGTTGGATGGCGTTCAGTTTCATAAATACTTCCCCTTTCTATCTTAAGACAAAAATTGAATATACCCAGCAGATGCGTCTAATTCCTCATCCTCTCCTTTGTGGTCCATTTTACCAGTGTAAAAATAGATCTATTTCCTAATACTTGTTATTCACCATTCATGTTGCTCTTTTGAGGCTTTTGATGCTTCCGTTCAAAGTAAGGAGAAAGCCACAAGCATAGCGTCGGTTTTGTTAGGATTTGTTCTGTAAAATGTAAAATTTGGTTGTTGCAGCAGATGACAAGCTAAGGCATTAAAGGGGTTGTCTAATCTTTCCTCTTCAGGAGCACTCCGCTCCTCTGCCTCCGGACTTCCTGCTTGCTGGGGGTGATGTGCTCCTTCTTATTGGCACTTCAGACCAGATGTGTGGTTGTGCTGATCACCCAAATTGTGCGTTCTTGGACTCAGTGGGCAGTCAGTGACAACTTTCCCCCTGCAGTATCACTGCAATGTAGGGGCACTTATGGGCTCCATAGCAGTAGGGGCACTGAAGTGCTTCAGCCAACTATTCAAAAAAGAACTTATAGGCCACGTTCTCCTTGCATAGGAGACCTGCCAAGTATAGTAGACTACTATATCACATACAATACTATGAAATTGTTGTAAGCAGCTGTGGAAAAAAAGTTTAAAATTCTGCAATATAGGGATGCTATCAAAAGCAGCAGCATTAAAGGGTATATCTGGTAGCTGTTACACACTTGCTTGGTGTGCCCTTCGCCGCAGTCTTAAGACCGCTCCTGTCGGCAGTTCTGCAGCTTATGCTGACATTGCATCGACAGGGTGGCAGCTTCTCTGCTTTGCTGACTTACATCATAACTGACATCATGTTTATTGACAGCCGGCTCCTTCAGTTAGAAAGCAGGGAACCAGCTGTTAATCAACGTCAGCAACATTTTCCTGTGCGCTCTGCTAAAGAGGAGTTTCTGGGGCTTCCTGTGTGGCGGCATCCATGGTAAACATTGGGTTACTATGGAACAGCATTTGCTCGCAGGACCCGACATTAACGCTGGCCTCATCAGACTCATCAGATCTGGGGTCACCGTGGAGTGGTGGATGAGCAAACAGATATTGGCCAATATATGTACCAAGAGCCCTAGTAAATAAAAAGATAAGAATATTGAGTTTTTTTTAATAAAACGTAAGTTTTTAAAATTTTCCTCATATATAAACCACTTACCGTATATACTCGCGTATAAGCCGAGTTTTTCAGCCCAAAAATTGGGCTGAAAAGTCCCCCCCTCGGCTTATACGCGAGTCACTGTATACTGTATACAATGTATACAGTATACAGTGCCCCCCATCAGTATACAGGGCCCCCCCTTACTTGTTTAGCAATCCTGTGAAGGAAGAGATTAGTATAATTATCCCTCCGCTGTCCCGCTGCCGCTGTCCCGCCGCCGCCATCGCGCTCCTCCGTCTTCATCCAGCGTCTTCTGTCTTCTTCGTTGGATGAAGACGGAGAAGCGCGATGGCGGCGGCGGGACAGCGGCAGCGGGACAGCGGAGGAATAAGTATACTAATCTCTTCCTTTACAGGATTGCTACCCAAGTATACTGATATGGGGGGGGCTGCTGTATATACCTCTGGGGCTGTAAATACCTCTGGGGCTGCTGTATACTACCTAAGGGCTGCTGTATACTACCACTGGGGCTGCTGTATATACCTCTGGGGCTGTATATACCTCTGGGGCTGTATATACCTCTGGGGTGGTATATAACCTCTGGGGCTGCTGTATACTACCTAAGGGCTGCTGTATACTACCACTGGGGCTGCTGTATATACCTCTGGGGCTGCTGTATACTATCATTGGGGCTGCTGTATATATCTCTGGGGCTGCTGTATACTACCACTGGGGCTGCTGCTGTATATACCACTGGTGCTGCTGCTGTATACTACCACTGGGGCTGCTGCTGTATACTACCACTGGGGCTGCTGTATATACCTCTGGGGCTGCTGTATACTACCACTGGGGCTGCTGCTATATATACCACTGGGGCTGCTGCTGTATACTACCACTGGGGCTGCTGTATATACCTCTGGGGCTGCTGTATATACCTCTGGGGCTGCTGTATATACCACTGGGGCTGCTGCTGTATACTACCACTGGGGCTGCTGCTGTATACTATCACTGGGGCTGTTGCTGTATACTACCACTGGGGCTGCTGCATATACCTCTGGGGCTGCTGTATACTACCACTGGGGCTGCTGCTGTATATACCACTGGTGAGGCTGCTGTATACCACACTGCTGGGGGCTGTATACCTGTGCTGGGGTCCACCCTCGGCTTATACACGAGTCAATAAGTTTTCCCAGGTTTTGGGGGCAAAGGTAGGGGGGGTCGGCTTATACACGGGTCGGCTTATACACGAGTATATACGGTATTAGCATGTGTACATTTTTGGTAGTAACTGAGTGCTGCAGTAAATTTTTTCTGGTTGTTTGTTCCAGCATCGCAGCTTGCACCAGTTCACACTATATCTTGAGTGCTGTGCAGCTTTTTTTCTGTATCTATCTATCTATCTATCTATCTATCTATCTATCTATCTATCTATCCGTCTGTCTGTCTATTTTTTCTGACATTTTACTGCATGGAAATGACCATGCTATAATTGTGGTCCAAGTTCTGTGTATGTGGTGTGTGATGTTTCTATCACACCCATACACTTGCATTGCCAGAGTCGGCGAGATCCGAGTGCAGGGCAAGCAGTGTGAGGGTGGGAGGAAGTCAGAGACAGAGAACATCTCAGGGAGAGACAGGAAAGGAGCTTTCCAGGAGAGCAGCTGTTTTGGGAACTGGGGAGCCGGTGATAGGTTCTCCCAGACGGCTTACCGGGCACCGGAGCCCACAGACTCCTGGAGATCTACAAGCACAGCAGAGAATCCGGATTAACATGGAGTCTTCAAGTCTCCCGGGCACCAGCGCAGTCAACATTGAGGGAGCCAGGCACCGCATGACGATAGATAGCAGCAAGCCATTAGAGGGTTATCCGACCACAGTAAAGGTGAGAGAGCACAGGAGGCCAGGCTGGATTTCAGGTCAGCCAGGCTTTACACCAACCTGGAAGAGGAGTAAAGAAGGGACATCTAACAGAGCCACGTGGAAACACCCTGTTCACTTGCCACTACCTAGGCCAGCTGCCTATGCTTACAGACTGTGTTGTACTGTAAACTGTGCTTTTTATCTGAACTGTTCCAGTAAAAGTACCCGGGAGAGTGACTTTGCCTCTGTGTCATTGTGCTGCAGAATTCAACCTGTTTGCTTACAGGAACCCTGCCCCGGAGGACCAGCTCCACCTGTAGGGAGCTTTGCCATTCTTGCCGCAATACCATCGCCCTCCAGAGGACTGTGGCGGCGCTGGTGACCCATCACCAGGTACTACAGGTGGCGTCACGATCAAAAAACTCTTTTCCTCTGTACGTAATCCCTTATTGAAGTGTCACCCAGGCCACGGGCTCAGGCGCGGCCACCCGTGATATCCCCGTGAAAACCCAGAGTATGTGGTGTAAGTGTAAAGTCCCCAGTACCTTAAGGCAGCATACACAGTCCCGGTGCTGTCACAGTTTCCTTCCTGCAGGCAAACAAACAGAGTCCACACCGTACTGGGCTTTACCGGGCTTTTAGTTACAACTTCAAGCAGTACAGTTTATTTACTTCACAGTTCATTCACAGCAGCTGTAGCGGACCTGGGCTGTAATAGCAGCTGGGATGGCTTGTCTGCGGCACTCCCTCTCTGTGTATCTCTCGGGCCCTCTCGCTCTCCATTTTGTGTACGAATTATGGTCCAGCCGTCACGAATTCTCAGTTTTCTACCCCTGTTTGGGTCACCAGCCCTAGTTCGACAGCTTTTCCTTCATCGCACCAGAGGTTGGGTCTCGAGGCATAAAGACCCGGAGTTCCTGTGGTTGGGGCCTAAAGCTACCCGGCCACATCTACAGAGTTGGCTCTCTGGTTCTGGGCCAGCCACCAGTCTCCCAAGCAGTCAGGTCCACCTGGCTTCTTCTGTCTTTCCTTGGTTTCAACCTGGGTCCCCGGCCGGCCATCAGTGGTGCAGGCCGCCGGGCCCCGCAATTCTCAGTTTGGTCTCAGTCTCTGATTAGCTGATGGGTGTCCCGGCTTAGATTTCTGGTTCGCTGTCAGTCTCTAGACCTTCTCATTCTCCTCCATTTACCCCTTTTCTGTGTCTAACTTTGTGTTCCTGGGTTTTAGTCCAGTTCCTTCACCCCTTCCCGGGTTCTGTTCTTCATTCCACTCTCAACTTAGCTCCTCCCACCATCCCTTGCCAGAAATTAAGTAGCTTGGGCTTAGGATCGGCGTGTGTGTGGGGTGTTGGTGTGAAGTAACCGATTTACCAATCCCAGCTGCTATGCTCTGCTGTGGCCACCCTCCCACAGGGGTGCTACACTAGCCCATCATCCCCAGAGGTCCCGCACTGCAGCGTCAGCCCCAATAGCCAAACACCATGGGTGGCGTCACGTCCACCATTCCTGAACTTTAAAATTGATACCCAGGGTCATGGAGCTGTGTCTGAACCCCTGTGACTCCCTGGAAGCATCAAAAGCCTGGTTCCAAGTACCCCATGTCCCTGGGGTGCATCACTCTGACTGGATCTTCCTAAAGCTGCTGCAGGTGACTGACAGGTCTCTCCCTTGTTTGTATATATAGGGGTGCAGGGGTAGGAATCTCCAGGTCTCGAGGGCCGCCAACAGTGAAGGTTTTCAGGATTTGCTTAGTATTGCAGAGATTATAATTGAATCACCTGCACTGGTGAAGATTCCAACACCTTTGCAATAGCAACAAAATCCTGAAAACATGACCTGTTGGGCTGGAGTTCTCCACCCCTGATACAGAGAGAGACAGTGCTGAGAAGAGTTGGTCAGGGTAGGGCCAGACTAGTTTGGATTCTGACTATGGTCCCTGCCAGATCTTCAATACCTAAGCGTTCCACTGGTTGTAATAATGCAGCCAGTCTGCTGTTCACACTGTCCAAGATTTGGGCAGCACGAATTGCCTAACAGGTTCCCTTTAAACAAATTGGACCGAATTGGTCCTCATCTATATTCTGCTTGCGTTCTATGTCTCTTGCTTCATGAACATCATCTCATTTTAAGAATCCAGCGTGTTCGACAATTGACTTACATTACCAACATTTCATTGCCAATTCCTCAAAAAAAACATTTAAGAGGAAACATCTAACGGCAATGATCAATTCTAAGCTGAATATAATTAAAGCATCAAAATGTGTCTTCAGCTGAAATCACTTCACATGCGGCGCTGATCGCCAAGAACCATTTTATTTGTGCAATCATATTTCCCTTGATTAAAGCCTCTCCTGATTGCTGTTGCCTGTTCTGATGACGGAAGTGGTTAAATATATTCCTGTCCTAAATAGGGTTCACCTTATATCTTGTCAGTGGAAAAAAAACCTGTACGGACAATTGTTTCTTTATCAAACTCATCTACTTAAAAAAGATAAAGAATTCATGTTAAACATAAAATATTACAGCAAAAATCACTAACCTTGTTATAACGTTGAGTGTAATCTGCAGGTGGACATTTCTCTAAATACACAGTCACAAAACACATTCCTCCCTGGACCGTTTGCCTGTTGAATTTTGAATTAATGGGAGGATTACTTAAAAGGACATCTAAGGCTAGGGTCACACATAAGCCCTTGGTCCGTTTTTCCTATCCGTTTTTGCAATGATTGTGTGTCCAAAAACGGATAAGAAAACGGATCCATAGGGCTCAATGTAAAAAACGGATTGAACAAAATTGGTTTGTTAAATCATGTCCGTTTTGAAAAACGCACACCAAAAACGCTGCAGCCCACGTTTTTGTTCTCCGTCTCAAAACGCATGCGTTTCCCTTATAATGGGGCCCTATGGGAAACGGATCCGTTAACGCATTGCCATTTGGCACAGATATTGCACAAGTGCGTTAATGGATCCGTTTCCAAAATCTGCTCCTGAAGGTGGCAAATGTCAATCATGAAAGGTCATGTGACCTTAGGCAGCCACAGAAAAGGGGGGGGTGTAAATCAGGAAATGTGCACTGCTCCCTGGACATACTGCATGTGTCGTAACCCCTTCTACTAAGATGATGGTAGGTACAAAATGTTTGCACATATGCTCCTGAAAAGATGTCATTGTTGTACATGCTACCCTCAAGTAATGTGTCTTTCTGTTTGTCACACCTGCACAGATGACAGATTCAGAGCTAAGTGACAGGGACAGTCCCTCAGAGCAGTCATCTGACTCATCTGTAAGTAGCCCATGCATTCCGTGTTCTGTACTACTAATTGCCTTAGGCTTGTTTCACACTGCCGTTTCCCTCCGCATGGTTCTGGGTAGGGGTTGCCGCCATGTGAGTGCAGCCATCGCAAGCCACAAGACAATGGGGATGCAGGGTGCTGTGCTTCACTGCACATGACCGTGCGCTCCCCTTCCCTGCAATATGTGATTTGGCGGAAGGCTGTCCAACAATCACACAGTGTTGTCCGCACCAGGAATGCAATATGTCGTCTCCCTGGTGCGGACAACATTGTGTGATGTGTGTGCAGCAATATGCCTGTGTACAAATGACATAGTGCAGTTAATGTGAGTGCACGGTAATGCGCAGTCAACCGCAGCACACCGCGTACACATTATAAACTTAGGGGCATGCGCTTTCTGCGCTCACATGGTGGCTCCTCGACCCCGAACGCTGCGCAGGGGAATGCCATAGGGAAACAAGCCTCAAACTATTAAATGTTTCCAAATGTCCACTCCAATTTGTTTTGAACATATCATAAGGTTGCTTCAGACAGGCGTTTGTATCTGCATGCTTATGGTATGCAGACGCCAATGCAGGGCAAAGGCTGGCCATACTGATGTGAACGCATTGGACATTTGTAACATGCGTTCACATTACTATGCACCCTGGCCAGCCAATCAGCTGACTTTTTGGCGGCCCTGAGGAGGCAATCTGCTGGATGGCCGCTGGTGTCAGCGTTGGAAATTTGACTCAAGTGATGATCATCCAGCTGCTTATATGTCACGCGCAGAGTCAGAATTGGCTGATATTGGTGCATGAGATCATGAACAGCTGCTTGCTTCTTTAAATATACTGCGCCAAGCTCCATTATTTGTGGTTTGTGTGGTGTCTACTAACAGCTGACCCATCACCTGTTCGTCCCCGTTGATACCGGCGCCACATCATTGCCAGCTGTAGCTGATCTGCCGGTGTCTACCGGTGATCAATGCTGCCCACCGGTACAGATGTGAATGGCATCTGCAACATTCTCTTGCAATGACATGCGGAGGAGACTGTGGATGCATTGCCTTCAATGGGTGTTTTGGGCACTTGTTCTGGCCCCTGTTGTCTCGTAGGGTTCCCGACGCCTTATACTCACCCCTGCGGTTCAGTATTTAGTGATTCTGTTTTTTTTGGTGTAAATTGTGGCTGATAAGCGCAGGTGCCTGTATGCTACCACTTTCACCAGACGCTGTGCCTGGTCTTCTGATGGATATTGTGCTACACACTTCACACAGCAGGCTGCATAGTGTCCGCTGAATGTGACCACACAATGAAATGCTGGTCTCAGTGTGTCCCTGTGTGCTCTGGTAAAGCGGACACTATGCAGCCTGCCGGCTGTGAGAAGTGGGTAGCACGGTACACATCGTCTAAACACGGGCCGCGTTGCAAGAAAGTGTTGCCGCAAACGCACCTCCGGCAAAACCAAATGTTAAAAACAAAAAGACAGAAACAATACATACTTACAGCCGAGGTGTGTGGACAAGGGCAAAGTTGGTCCCCCTACCAAAGTCTCATGCTGTGTGTTTCATTTGGGGTGCTCCACATGTACCTTAACCAACGCCAAAAACACATGTTTTGAGCTTGTCACAAGCGGATCAAATGGTAGCTGACCTATAAGGTCTTATTGGCCCTCTTCAGCATGGCAGGCCAAACTTCGCAAAGTACAATTCACTACACATAACGTTGCCATACATGTGGGTTGGGTTTATCTTAATGCTTACACATATGTGTCCAGGTGTGGTTTGCCATTGATATAGTCATTTGCAATTGCAGCCTTCTTCAACCTCCACTTCGGAGTCCAGTGCCCAAGAGGCCAAAAGAGTAAGTTACTTGTCTCTTATAATGTGCACTAATGTGTTAGTTGTAGCCATGGTGCAGGACAGTAACTTTGCCAACACATATAAGAATGCTTTGACAATAGTTGTTTTAGACTTGGTGTTGGGCTGCAAATGTAATGTAGCAACACATTGGAGGAGGAATCTTTGCTTTGTCCAGACATGTTTGTGTGGGCAACCATATGTGTGGGGTGTGGTGTGTCTTGAAAGTGTGTTTTTTTCCTAAATTTCTATCTTGTATACAGCTTAAGAACGATAACCAAGATCTCTCTGTTTGACCCTATCTAAAATCTCTCCCTCCAGCACAAGAAAAGTAAGAAAAAAAGGGCAAAGTCCACTCAGAAAAAGCGGAAATCCACCAAGCCAGGCCCATCCACACAGAAGGTATGTTTGTACAGTATGTGTGTGTGGGCATGTATGGCGCAGATGGTGCAAGGAGTTTTCGGCCCGCTTTACACACACCAACGTCTGTGACGAACTTCTGAACAGAACTCTGGTTGCAGTGAAATTATGGACACATTGTTCTAGTTTGTGACTGTGTACAAATGCTACAATGTGTCCATGATTTCACTGCAACCAGAGATGTGTTCAGAAGTTGGTCACAGACGTGTGTGTAAAGCGGCCTTAGTTATCCTGTTGGCTACAAAATTTTTATTCTAACACACACAGGCCCCGGCTAAGGCACTCACAGAGCCCAAACCCACCAAGACTGCCAAAGGGCGGAAAAAAACAGCTGCTGCTACAGAGGTACCGCAACGTCTGTTTGTTTGGGTTGGAGTCATCATCTGACTTAACAGCCTTCAACACATGTGGTTTAATTTATCATAGCACACACATTTTAGTCTTAAGGTACAATGTGCCCAAACACCTTCCGTTCCATATGTGTGTTCATCTGCATTTTAACACACACTACTTTGTGTTGTTAATTTTTGGCTTTATCTGACTGTAGGACTATGTAGAACCTGCTGGTAAAAAAATCCAAGAGGAAGTTTACAAGACTAAGAATAGACAACCAGGTGCTGATTCATCTTGTCGAGAAGCAGCCCTCTCTCTGCGACCAGGGTGATGACAATTATAAAAATGTCATTACCACACGAGAAATATGGCATGACGTCTGCCAGACATTGTATCCTCGGTTCAATAGTATCGACTCGGAGGAGCAAGACTATATAGGTAAGGACACATCCAACCACACATACATGTGTGGTGTTGTCAAATTGTGTAGTGTAAAGGTATCACACATGACTCCTGTTTTGGTCTGTCTTTGCCATGCTATGAAGATGAAAGAAAAGGTGCAAGTCAGGTGGCGCTCATGTCGGGATCGATTTATCCGTGACGTGCGGAAGATGGAGGATTATAAGAGTGGGGCAGCTGCTCGACCACCCACAATCTATCGCCACCATGATGAGCTCACCTTCCTAATCAAGACAGTCGGCGCAGGGACGTGAGTTTGAACACACATGGAGCACTCAAGTTCTTCTCTGAAGTGATGTATCTTTGTTGTACCTAACATTACATATATTTTCCTTCACCGGCAGAACTCATCAATGGATCTGGCTGAACAAGAGCAGAGCACTGGTGACGTTCCTCCCAGGCAGGCCACAGACCCTGCTGCTGGTGTGGCTTTGGCATCCTCGCAGACTGCTGTGTGTTCCCAAACTGGGGAAGGCAGTGCGACAACGACTGGCCCAACATCTACCCCACCTACATCGCGACCTAGCCGTACTCGTAAAAGCACCCATCAGAGATGACACGGACACAATAATTGTAGAGGGCTTACAGCGGCTCCATGATACTGTGTGTGACAATCGCACAGTAATGGAACAAAAAATAGAAAAAAATGGGCACCAAGGAGTGTGGGGGCCTGGCCAGGACTGGATGAACTTTTTCAGCTCGTATGTACCTGACCTCGTTGAAATGCCACCACAGGACCGATTACATTTTAAGGGGGAATTTAACAACCTCATCCAGAAGTACTGCATTAAGTACCCCATTAATGTTACCCTGGTGTGTGATGATGTGTCAGGTGAGGGTGATTGATGTCCTCAACCTAGGGCAACCATGGATACCCAGTTTGTGGCATGTTGCCACATACCTTAATTCTGTAAGTTATTCTTGCCCATGTTGGGTTTGACACGTGTCATTTTTTATCTTGGCCAAACCTGGATCGATGTTATGTTGTCCGCATCATTGCTCCGAGTGAGCCAATGTTTTTTTCGTCAAGTTTATGTGACGCCATTAAAATTCTTTATATGCCTGGTCTAGCTGCAGTTCTACTCGTGATGTTTCTTAAACTATTTCTTACACAAATGTAATGTGTTTATTTCAATGTTAACATATGAGCAATGACAAGGTTACATGCCGTATCTCCCTAGGGGGTATGTCTAAATATGTTCACACTTCACACCAGCCACATTGCATGAGGACATGTGAGCAAACCAAATATTTACCACAAACACCTCCCATGCGGCAAGTTAACATTACTGTGTCCATTACATTAAGCAAGGGGCTGTAACTTAATGTGCTCATGTGTTGACACCATACAGAATAAGCCATACTTTAAACATGATGGTACCTTTACACGCAGCCACAGGAAGGTAGAAACCGCCAGGCTTTGGACACAATTGTGCCTGTTTTCATGAAAACCCCTTGAAGTGGCTGTGTGTAATTCAGGTATCTGCAAGACACATGAAAGAAAATCTACAATTACACACAGCCACTCAAAGGTGTTTTCATGGCAACAGGTACAATTGTGTCAGATGCCTGTGAGTTTCTACCTTCCTGTGGCTGCGTGTAAAGGTACCATTAAGGCAGGATTCCAAACACGGTAGCCTTTTATCAGGCCCTGTGTGGTTGACGACAGGCCGGGTTCAAATCCCACCGAGGTGTGAAGCCACACAACCCAAATTATGTGTTCGGCCAACACATCTGATAATGGCCACACACAAAAATGCAATGTGATGAGGATAAACTTTCCAGAAACACCCATAAATTACACGTACTTGTCTGAACACTGTAATGTTTTGGTCCAAACACTGCAATTTCAAACACATACCAGAGAGTAAAAAATAAACACAAGGGATCAGACATCTTTATTTTGGATACATAGAAACACCACATAGCTGACTAAAGGATGCAGTAGTCCAAAAAAAACACAAAGGCCAAAAAAAAGGTATTGTCGTAACACTTAAAGGTCTCCTTAAACATAAGATTGACGGGCTGCCTCAGTCATGAAGTAAGTAGCAAATTGGTCCCTTACAGTAATGGCGGCAAGAGGGGCCCGCACACTGGGCTGTTGTAAGGGTAATAAAGAAGAAGACCACTGAGTGGGGTCAACATTGGTCACTTCTTGATTAATGACAAAGTTGTATAGACAGGTACAGGCTTTGATGACACTGTCAACATTCTCTGGATGCAGCTGAATGGTGGTCAAAAGCACACACCACTTTGCTGCCAGTATGCCAAACGCACACTCTACATACTGACGTGCCCGGCTTAACCTTATATTGAAGTTCCACCGTGCAGCCGTGAGTGTGCGGCTGGCATACGATTTCAGTAGATTCACGTGAAGCTGGAATGCCTCATCTGCAACCATTACATGTGGCACACAGGGTGAGCTGGTGCTAGGCAAAGGACAAGCTTGCGGCAGATTTAAGCAGCCACTATAAAGGGCTCGCCCCATCACACTGTCCTTGAACACCCGAGAGTCATTTGTGCGGCCGTATGCCCCAATGTCGACGGATATGAATCTCCCCCTGGAGTCCGCAATTGCCATGAGGACGATTGAAAAATAACGTTTATAGTTGAAATACAGTGAGGCGCAGTGTGGGGGCTTGCGAATTCTTATGTGTTTCCCATCGAGTGCTCCGACACAGTTTGGAAACTGAGCTTTTTCACCAAATGACAGCGCACTTGCCATCCACGTGTTGTTGTTCGGTTGTGGCATTACCAAAGGCTGTAGCTTCTCCCACAACACCTCACAGATCTCTGGAATGAACTGGGTGATGGTTGAGCGTCCAATTCTGAATTGGTAATGCAGGGAGGCATATGACTCCCCTGTTGCAAGGAACCTGTTAAACAGAACAACCACACCATTAGTATGATGTCAAAAAGACTACAGCAAAATAAATTTGACCCAAAAAAGGTTTGGAAGAACACCTAAGCAACATGGCTGAAAATGTTTTTCAAAAATTTACAGGGAATGTAATATTGTAGCCAAACTACTAACAGACCTGCATTCAAATTTGAAGGTAGAGACACTGGATTAGTGATATGCTACCAACATCATATCCAGGCCACTGACTTCTACATTCATCAACAAACAACACTCATGTATCAGCACACTGTAAAGCCAAGTGCACATGCTGACGATTTGGTGATTTGGAAAGCTCAGTATTTGTATGGCAACCCACGAGTGGGTGACAAATACAGAAGTGGTGACGTGTTTCAATTACAGTTTCCCTAGGATTGCTCCACTCCTGGTTTTGTCTACAAATCCACAGGGCAAAAATACAGCAAAGACTCAGCGTGTGCACAAGGCCTTATATGTAGCTTGGCCATGTGCCTTTGAAAAGGGTAATGCAGACACTATGCAAACACAATGTGTCATTTGGCAGCCAGCCAAGAATGTCAAAAAACCCTATCACACCCAGTCATGTGTTGGTGATCCCTAACTGTGGGTGGCCAAATGCACCAATGTGGCTAATAAGCCCATGGTTACCCTGCTGACAACTAAAGTTGCTGCTTGACAAACCCTCTTTCTTGGCCGTGTTGGGCAGCTGACCATGAAACGGCAAATTAGGTGCAGCTTGTGCACTTTCTTACTGTTGGTGCCGGCTCAGCAAGATCTGGAATTGGCCCTTGGCGAGGAACGCAATGAAGAAGGCAAGAGACACATACAATAATGACATGTAAGGCAGATGACCTTGAAGAAACAATGATTTACATATCCACACAACTATGTTCTGTCACCTTGGATGCATCACTGAGGGTACCTTTACACACGGCTACATTTGTAGCTTGTCACCAGGTAACTTACTGGTTGCAGTGAAATCATGGATACATGATTCCATTTGTACACAGCAGCAAGATAGAACCATGTATCCATGATTTCACTGCAACCAGTAAGTTACCTGGTGACAAGCTACAAATGTAGCCGTGTGTAAAGGTACCCTAATGGTACCTTTACACGCCGCCACAACAGGATGCATACAACCTGCTACAGGCTACAAATGTAGCTTGTGGCGCCAATATCGCCCGTAGTAGCGGCATCTGAAGACGGGACGACACAGCCGGCTACAGATACATCTGTATCCGTGCACTGCCCATAAACAGATGGCTACATCGCCGATTGTAGCGAGCTGTATCGGCGTGTAAAGAACCCACAGAAGGGAACTCTGGACACCCGGCGATGTAGCTGCAATGTAGCTAAGGCGTCACCCAGGCTCCGTGTTACCGCGCCCCATCTGCGATCATTGGTGGAAGCTCCTGCATGACGATTGGTAGTCGCCGCATAGGGCGGCATATTTAAGGAGCTGACCAGTCACACTACACAATTGCTCGAGCGTGCTGTATTAACCAGTCTCCTGCGATGCCTGCCCAATCATGATGTTCTGGCTTTGTCCTATCACCGTACGGACGTCTTGTAATCCACAATTGTGGCACGCCTATGTGCTGTCCCTGCTGCACCAGGTCCGCCCATATTAGCTTGTTGTAGCGTTGTGTAAATGAGGTACGCTGAGCTACAGATGGCTACTTGAGACACCCGGTGATGTAGCTAGCTGTAAATGTAGCGTAGCGTAGCGTACCTTGTGGCGGCGTGTAAAGAGGGTGCGTTTCCCGTTTGTAACCGTTTGGCCGTGCTCGTGCACGTGAAGTAGCAGTTGGTATCCATCCTGTTGTGGCGGCGTGTAAAGGTACCTTAAGGGTACCTTTACACGCCGCTACGACAGGATGGATACAACCCGCTACAGGCTACAAATGTAGCTCGTAGCGCCAATATAGCCCGTAGTAGCGGCGTGTGAAGACGTAGGAGGCAGCCGGCAACAGATACATCTGTTTCCGAGCACTGCTCGAAAACAGATGGCTACAAAGCCGATTGCAGCGAGCTGTATCGGCGTGTAAAGAAGCTACAGAAGGGATGTCTGGACACCAGGCTATGTAGCTGGAATGTAGCTAAGGCGTGACACAGGCTCCGGTTTACCCCGCCCCATCTGCGATCATTGGAGGAAGCTCCTGCGTTACGATTGGTAGTCGCTGCATAGGGAGGCATATTTAAGGAGCTGACCAGTCACACTACACAATTGCTCGAGTTTCATGTATTAATCAGCCTCCTGCGATGCCTGCCCAATCATGAGGTTAGTGCGTTGTCCTATCATCGTACGGACGTCTCGTAATCCACAATTGTGGCACGCCTATGTGCTGTCCCTGCTGCACCAAGTCCGCCCATATTAGCTTGTTGTAGCGGTGTGTAAATGAGGTAAGGTAAGCTACAGATGGCTACTTGAGACACCCGGCGATGTATCTAGCTATAGATGTAGCGTAGCGCACCTTGTGGCGGCGTGTAAAGATGGTGCGTTGACCGTTTGTAACCGTTTGTGCGTGCTCGTGCACGTGAAGTAGCGAGTTGTATCCATCCTGTCGTAGCGGCGTGTAAAGGTACCCTAACATTTGGGCCAAAATAACGTAAGCTCTGGGAACCTCTTCACGGTCGCTCACGTCCCACAAGTCCAATCTCATATGTTTGCAACATATGTATATTTCATATCTCGATTCAGCAACAAAGGACATTACAATCAGCACGCAAAAACTCAGCCAAAGATCTGCCAGATCAATATCCATTTCATTCAGCGGTATATTGCCAGCTTCCCTGGGAGCCAAACCAGGTGTCATTATACCGGTATAATGCTGCAGTATAATGACACCTGGTTTGGCTTCCAGGGGAGCTGGAAATCTACTGCTGACTGAAATGGATATTTACTAGGGATGGGCGAATCTACTCGCTAGGACTCGTTACTCGGCGAGTAGTAAGGGACTCGCAGGACTCGGTACTCTGTGAGTTTCCCAGTGATTACTCACTCAGTAAACGAGTCCAATGCAAATCAATATCAATCCTAGTTTTGTCAGAGACGCTGACAAAACTAGGATTGCCTTTGACTTGCATTGGTCTGATTACTGTGCGAGTAATCACAGGGAAACTCGCAAAGTTTGCGAGCCGAGTCCAGCTGTCTGCTCTGTGTGCAGGCTGCCGCAGCTCCAGGGTCCTAGAAGCCCGCCTGCTCACAGAGATGATGTAGCAGAGCTGCAATTGTTCTTAGTCTGCTCATTCCCTGTGCATAGACATCTATATCTATGCACAGGGGAGGTAGCAGAGAGGACATCGCGTTTTGGACTACGTCGGACGGAAGAGGATTTTTTTAATTAAAGATGGAGTCCCTAATGGCTTTTTTTTTTTATTTCTAATAAAAATGTTTCTCTGTGTTGTGTTTTTTTAACCCTTTATTGGAGATTCTTAGTGGCTGGGTCAAACGTGGCCTGACTAGAATCTCTTAATTAAGAATCTCGGGCTTAATACCAGCTTGTATAACAAAGCTGGTATTAACCCCTTTATTACCCAGCGTGCCACCGCCACCAGGGCCGCTGGAAGAGCGGGCTTCAGCGCCAGAGGATGGCGCTTCAATGAACGCACCATCTTCTGGGGCGGCTGCGGGCTGCAATTTGCAGCGGGGGGTGCCCAGAAAGCTTGGGCATCCCTGCGCTGCGGATTCCAGCCCCCAGCTGCTTAGCTGTACCTGGCTAGACATAGAAATTGCGCGGAGCCCCACGCATTTTTTTTAATTATTTCATGAAATTCATGAAATAATTAAAAAAAAGGGCTCCCCTATATTCTTGTGTCCGGCCAGGTACAAATAGGCACCTGGGGGTTGGGGGCAGCCTGTTGCTGCCTGCTGGATCCGGCTGGTTCCAGAAATACGGCGAAGCCCACGTGAAATTTTTTTCTGACAAATCCATAAAACAATGTAAATAAAAGGGAGTGCATCTTTATTAACCCCTGGACCATGGGCGAGGGGTTAATAAAGATGCAGTCCCTTTTTTAGGATTGTTTTATTGATTTTTCAGAAAAAAAATTACATGGGCTTCGCCGTATTTCTGGAACTGCCGGATCCAGCAGGCAGCGACGGGCTGCCCCCAACCCCCAGGTGCCTATTTGTACCTGGCCAGACACAAGAATATAGGGGAGCCCTTTTTTTTTATTATTTCATGAATTTCATGAAATAATTAAAAAAAAATGCGTGTGGCTCCACGCAATTTCTATGTCTAGCCAGGTACAGCTAAGCAGCTGGGGGCTGGAATCCGCAGCGCAGGGAGGCCCAAGCTTTCTGGGCACCCCCCGCTGCAAATTGCAGCCCGCAGCCGCCCCAGAAGATGGCGTGTTCATTGAAGCGCCATCCTCTGGCGCTGAACCCCGCTCTTCCAGCGGCCCTGGTGGCGGTGGCACGCTGGGTAATAAAGAGGTTAGGGCCAGTTTTGTATTATCAGCTGGCCCTAAGCCCGAAATTTATGGCGGTCACGCCAATATTAGACATGACCGCCATGAATTTCTATTAAATTATTTAAAAAAAAACACAACACAGAGAAAATTTTTTATTAGAAATAAAAAAAAAAGCCATTAGGGACTCCATCTTTAATTAAAAAAATCCTCTTCCGTCCGACGCAGTCCAAAACGCGATGTCCTCTCTGCTACATCCCCTGTGCATAGATATAGATGTCTATGCACAGGGAATGAGCAGACTGAGAACAATCTCAGCTCTGCTACATCAGGCAGCAGGCGGGCTCTAGGACCCTGGAGCTGCGGCAGCCAGCACACAGAGCAGACAGGACTCTTATCTGTGCGAGTTTCCCAGCGATTACTTGCACAGTAAACGAGTCCAATGCAAATCAATGGCAAAACTAGGATTGCTTCAGGCTGAAGCTTCCGAGACACATCTGTGATTTGTAAATCGCACACTACTCGCTATTACTCGCTTCCCCATTCATTAACATTGGACTCGCTAGACTCGCAACGAGTAGCGAGTCCAGGGCTCGGACTCGCTAGAGTCAAGCGATTCCGAGTAATTTAGGATTCGCCCATCACTAATATTTACCTGGCAGATCTTTGAGTGATTTTTCCCGTGATGATTAAAATGTCCTTGGGGGGTGAATGTATACATCACTAAACAACAATATGTGGTAATTACAAGGCCAGCTGCTAACACACCACCTCACACTACATTGTCCATGAACACAGTCAGGACACATCATGACACATCCACAAACCCTGGCTAATGAAGTTCATGTGAGGAAAAAAAAACCTCCAAACACATGTGTTGTGTGTGGGCAGGCAAGAAGGCAGCAGGGAAAACACACTTACCGCAATGTGACCACCAGTCTCTCCACTGGGGAAATGGCCGGACGCCAACGCGTATCCTCCCGGATGATGTGTGGGCCCACCAGCTCCAGCAGCTGATCGAACGCCTCCACAGACATCCTGAGGTACCTGTGGAATTTATCCGGGAAGAGCCGCAGTTGAGGGAAAAGAACATGGAAGGCACCATGCTGTGGCCGCAACAAGTTCACCTCATGAATCCAGACTCTGGAACGGCGTGCTTGGCGCAACTGTCGCCCCGTGCAGCCACGTATCTTAGCTGAAGGAGAAGGACATCAATCTCAAGATCACGATCCATCAGGACAGCAGGAACGTGCCTGATACAAAGTAACCAAAAGGAAGGTGGTCACACCCCCTAATTTAGCTGCCCTTTTTATTGGCTGAAGGGTGTGGCCAGTAATGAATATTTATGAAGTACCCATAACACTAGGGATCATTTCAGGAAAGGAACATCATTTGTAAAAACGGATCCGTTAACGGATGTTACACATGGTACACCATCCGTTAACGCATACGTTTTTAAAAAGCATATAATGGTCTCCAATGGACACTGTATGCCTCCCCACACCTACCAATCCGTTTTTGGAAGGGGTTCAGATAGCCAATCCGTTTTTTGGAACACTTCCAAAAACGGATTGCTATGTCTGACCCCAGCCTGACTTATCTTTATCTTAATCGGGTTGCTCCATTTTAGTTAAATTTTGTCCCTTAGCGCAGTTCTGTATAAAAAAAAAACAAAACTAACCTGTACTCATCTTCTGCTGTGTCTAGTGGTGTCTGGCACTGGCTGCAGTGGTGGCGTTGACAGAATGGCAGTTAATTATTGAGTTTAGTGGCTCTCAGGGAGGGCAATCTGTCTTCACTGAGCACACTGATTGGCTGCAGTCAAAGCAAGATACCTGGAACAACGGCACAGATTCAGGGTTGGACCCAGGGAATATAAGTTAAATTCAAGGTTTATTTTTTATGCCAAACTGTGCTCAGGTACAGATATTAACTTGAAGATGACAACTCTGTAAGCGGAGTACTGAATAATTTGTAGCAGGATACAACGGGTTACGGATCAGGAATGAGACCAGATTCTTTTGGAGAACTTGGATGCTTCTCCTAATGGTAATTTGGACAAGCATCTCCAATAATCAACGCAAGAAAAACCACGAAAACAATATAATATTCACCCTGTCAGAATTGACGAGGACCCACCATGCTGTCCAATGAACTGACCTGAGATACTATAGGAAGTGCACTGCAATTTACCTATAGAATACCCTGCCCAACACAGGAGTACACAAATTACTATTAGGACGGAATGTAATTTAATGGGTGTATGAAGTATAGTGTCGGTGTGACAATACAGTGGTTAACAAACTTATACCAGGCTCTACACCTGCCCCTGAAACTGTACAAAGGAAATGAATGCCCCAGAACAAAATATAAACACTGACCACAATCTGTATTAGTAATTAACTTGAAGGCTTAGTATGTAGTCCTCTCTATAAAAACTGCAGCCTATCTAAATTATTTTAGTGCCAAACACTATCTTTGTGTGTTTGCTTCCCACCTAAATGTCTGCGGCAAGTCCTCAGCTCAGGACTTATATATGGGAACATTCACCGACTCTATGGCTTGTCAGGATCCTGGAGGATGAGCCGTATGCTTCACCTTGACACACACAGGGATGTTCTCCTCTCAGGTTAAGAATGACCCATCGGATGGGTTAATGCAAGGAGCCCGAGGGGAGTACAATTCTGAAACTAAGGGTGCCGTTCCAGCGATCCCGACAACAATACGACCTGGTAAGGATCGCTGGAACGTCGCTACGTGGTGGCTGGTGAGATGTCAAACAGTCAGATCTACTCAACAATGCAGCAACGATACGGCGACCCGTGTAATGACCTCACCAGTCGTTGGGACCCTGTCACACAGTAGCTAATCTGACGACTCGGACCTACGTCGCTGAGTCTTGAGTCACCAACGAGGTCATTGTTAAGGCGTCAAACAAATCAATGCATGCTGCCCAGCGGGAACCTGATGATCAAAAAATGGTCTAGGCATTCCGACACGGTCAGCGATGTCACAGCTGGGGCCCGGTCGCTGCTACGTATCAAACATAGCGAGATTGCTGGTGAGGTCGCTGTTGCATCACAAAACCGGTGACGCAACAGCGATGTCGCTAGTGATCTTGCTATGTGTGACGGGGGCTTAGCCGTTGATGCCCCTTCAGGATCAGTCTCTTTCCACAGCAGATGTGTAGATCAAAGTACTGATTATCCTGGAACAATTCACACCAGTTGCAGGAAAGTTTTTTTTGGAGTCCAAGGTCTTGTGTTCCCTGTAGGAGTTACTTCTCAATACGTCTACACTCCTTAAGTCCTTCCCG
Source organism: Allobates femoralis (assembly GCA_033576535.1). NCBI lineage: Eukaryota > Metazoa > Chordata > Amphibia > Anura > Aromobatidae > Allobates > Allobates femoralis. The sequence continues at coordinate 56,260,792 of JARQOC010000007.1, forward strand.
ATAACTAATGTGTGCAACCAGACCTACTAAAGAGTCACGTTGCTAGTCTTAACAAAGATCATTGGTTGATGGATGCTGACACTGCCAGTATTACCTCTACCACCTTACAAGCCCAAATATTGTATTAAAGTTTGTGGAACTTACATATCTATAAGTATACAGGTTCAGGACTGACCTGCTCCTTTGTGTGTTGCTTTCTTGTTAGGGAAGCCATCTTCCAATCTTGCCCAGCGCTCCTGTCACCAACATAGCGACTGAAGCCTAAAACCGAACTTCCCAAGTTTCCCTCATTTTAATGCGATTATAACCCTAAACATTATGCTTCCAGGAATATTCATGACACTTCCTGGAAAGGAAACCTCAATCTTTTGAGGGAATGGCAAGTACAAATGTATAAACCATGCCTATTTTATAACCATTTTGTGAGACATTTCTTTAAATACATTTTGTAGATATTTTATATCTATGATATGCACCTTCCAGGGCCTTACTTTACTCAGAACTGGGCTGTTTTGAGGCTTCATCACGGGGATCACAGGGACCGAGACCTGGCTCAGTGACCCTGGCGGTGTTATTAAAAGTTCGGTGTGGGTGGCTCTCTCTCCTAGGGATAGGGATCTGGCGTGGAGGGTTCATTCTGGGCAGGGGTGACTGGACCTGGGGATACTTGTTAATTTACAAGTGATGCCACCCACAGGTTTGGCTATAGCTGACTGCAGCTGCTTAACAGTCTTCCTAAGGGCCGATGGTTGGGAGGCAGCAATGTTCTTAAGCCCTCTATGGGTAGGGCTGACCCTTACAGTAGCCAAATGTACCTGAGTGAGTTGGTAGTGGTGTATCTGGTGCTCTTGACGTGTAAAGAAAGTTCAGAGACACAGAGGGTTGCAGTCTTCAGTTCTTTTACTCACAGTCTTTGTGTAACAGCCTGCTGAGCACTGGGTTCTCGGAGACAGGGATCCAGCTACTCACTGGTAGTAAGATGGTACGTAAACAACACCCCTTCTCTGTCCTTTCCAGGTCAACTCACACAGTGCTTGAATCCCCGTCCTGCCTTGCGCCTTGCCACAGAGAGCTCTGAGCCAGTGACTGTGGGCTTTTCTTAGAGGTCCTCTGCAGTGTCTCCCCTTAACCCTATGGTAGCCACCTTTTCAGCAATGTGCGCGGTTGTTGACTGTGTCACCTTGGAAGTGCCACAGCCTCTGGGTTGCTAGCTGAGCTTGGTCTTCTCCACTAGTCTTTTGGGTTCCCGGTGCCCCTTGCAGCCTAGTCCCTCCACTTGTCTGCACTTGACAATTAATACGAGACCAACAGGTGGATTGCTCACTTACCGTGCCTCTGGGACCCCCTCTTCCTCCATAAGCCACTTGGGTGATGTTCTGCTCTAAGGTTTGGCCTTAGGACAAGCTCCCACTTGCTCCAGTCCTCTGGACACTTCTCAGGCATACATTCTCTAGCTACCTTCCAGCTCGATCTTGGTGTTCAATGGCCTTTCCTCAGCTGTTCTACCATCTCTCCTCAGCTGGTCACTCTCTCTGTTAACTGTCTTTCTTCTCACTGTCGTGTCCTACGCTCTAGATGTTTATCTCTCTTTTTATACCCTCTGTCACGTGTCCCACGTCATCTACGTGTGTTTTTCCTGACCTCACTCCTTCCATCTCCCAGCAAGTGCTCCCCTAAATACATTCCTTCACACACCCAAACCATACAATCGTTCTAGTGTGATTGGTGCTCCAGTACAGGTCTGTATCCCTTACATGTCGAGTGTTAACAGGGGGTGCAGTACCTTGTGGTTCCATGGATCCGATGGGCGCAAATTGCATCGTAATCCTACTTTATACATACAACTTTCAGTGATATTCTCATCTTAAACTCTATATCCAAAGAATATTCCAAACATGTTTGATAGGTTCTATTTTCGGGTATGGGAACTGAATCTATCTGTAGTGCAAAGGTCCCCCCTACTCAGTTCACTGAGGAGAGAGGGCCAAGCACAGCTTTATATCTATGGGAGTTCTGACATTAGCCAAAAGATTGGGATAACTTGCATATTGGAGCTGGTGTGGGTCGCATAGTAGAATCCACTTTTAGTCCTATGTCTATCTATGCATCAGAGAAGGGGGCTGGCTTAGTGTCACGAGTGTATCAACCATAGGAGACCTTGATGAGTCGAGAACCTGACGTTACAATGTCGAATGGATTGCATGTCTTTAACTTGTATTTAAAGCTATATACTTTCTTTTGGTGCTGCAAGGATTAAGGACTTTTTCCTTGCTGCTTTCCCTGTGTAAACCTTAATGTCAGGAGTAGCTTTTTGGTAACCTCTCCCCTCCGCTATAAAGAGTCATGTGTCTTTTCAGCTGACACTGGATATAGAATCTCTTTCTATGATCGCACTTTGAAAGGACCCAGTCTCTGGAAGAAGCGGGGATGTGGTTACACTTGCAGCTGCATGCTAATCAGTTGATGAGTTTTGTGTCTATTTTCCCTCTGTCTGTGTTCCTTACCTTGTGTTGTATCATTGTAGAGGTAGGCTAGTGTCCACTATCTGGGGTAAGTCCAGGGCTAGCAAGGGCATAGGACAAGACGTAATGGGAGGATGGATCTGTATAAGAATATTAGAGAGCTAGGGTGCAGATGCAGGTAAGTGTCAGGAGGTGACCCCTCTCCCTATCATCAGTGCCTTTCTTCTTTACCATCCCCATATTCACCCCTGTGTTGCGCCACATGCTGGGCATCTCTACGCCTCGGTGTGACATTTATATGAAAAGTGAAATGAGCAGTCAGCCAGCCCCCTCCACACACAGCATGGATGACATGCTGACACAGAAAGCTATATCAATAACACAGTATATAAGGTATTCTTTTTAAACTGAGAACTTATTTTTAAAGAATTCATTTGAGTTTAACATTCAGGTTCCAGTCATTCCTAAAATCTTTTTGTTATATGCTACTTGTATTTTATATGTGTTAAATTACAGTTGCACAACACTACATGAGATATTGCCATGCTAAGGATAAATTATGCTGATATTACTAGATTTTTTGCAAATGTAGTATAGCTTTGCTTTCAGACCCCAATTCCGTGCATGGCTTTTACACTTGGGTGCCTTGGACTGATCCTTTTAAGAGAATTTCAAGCGTATCTGACTGAGTCCTGATATGTGACATTTTTATCTAGTGATTTAAAATCTTTGCTTCACTGAAGATATAAAATACAGAGCACAGGCAGCACAATAATACAGATTGTTCTGATGTTTTAGACAACACGGAAATCTCTGTTATCATCAGCGATTTTACTGGAGCTGTGTTATTGGGAAGATGTCAAATACAGAGTCTGCCTGGACTAAAGGTTCACAAAGTTACCTGACGCTTTATATCCCATCTTGTGTGTGATGGTTAAATAAAAGCAGAGGAAAAATGGAGGTTGGTAAACTTATGGCGGGAGGGAAAACAAGGGTTCATGCCATACTTAGATTTTAAATTATGAATAAAAGGTTTGTTAAAGGGGTAACCCCACCACCAACATTTACCACAATCCAATATATGCATCATTGTGGAAATCTGGTCACAAAATACGGCATGTTCCTCCAGTAATTATCAATATAAACCCTAGTAGTAGATGTTTCAAAGCTAAAAACGTCTTTAGGATGATTACATTTGTGATTGTCCTAAAGAAGGAGGTTTTAACTCCAAATCGTTATGCTTGCGACTTCATAATGGCCACAGCAGCCTATTGTTAATTATTATTTACACCCTCAAACAAGCCCGCCAACCAAATGGAGTTCCCTTAACATTAACCTCTTCACGACATATGACGTACCCAGTAGGTCATGTGTCGGGTGCCTGGCTTTGATGTGAACTCACATTGACACCCTACATCTCAGCTGATGTCATGACTCCCCTGTCTCCCCCCTCTGCCAAGCCCTTCACTGGCTCCCTACTTCCTAAAGATCCCAGTTTAAAACATTAAGCATGACATACAAACCCATTCACAACCTGTCCCCGCAATACATCTCAGATATGGTCTCCCGATACCTACCCTCACGCAACCTGCGATCCTCCCAAGAGCTCCTCCTCTACTCCCCCCTCATCTCCTCTTCGCACAACCGCATACAGGATTTCTCCTGTGCTTCACCCATACTCTGGAACTCACTGCCCCAACACATCAGACATTCTCCTATCCTGGGAACCTTTAAAAGAAGCCTAAAGACCCACCTGTTCCGCCAAGCCTACCACCTGCAATAAGGCCACCACACCGCATCATGACTAGAACTTCCCCCTCCCACTGTATCCCCACCAGCCCCTCGTAGACTGTGAGCCCTCGCGGACAGGATTTCTCCCCTCTTTTATCTGTACGACCGAATTGTCCACATTTATTGTTACTTGTATTGTTACTATGTTACTTGTCCTAGTCTGCCCCTTTTAGCATGTAAAGCGCCATGGAATATAATGGCGCTATATAAATAATAATAATAATAATCAGCTGAGATGTGTGCCTACCACCACTGATCAGATCTGCGATCCAATCTGCGCTGTTAAACTTATGAATCCCGCTGTCATTCACTGACAGTGGGATTCAAAGATCTGAGGTGGGGTCTCCATGTTTCCTGCCATGACCGGATATCCCATGATAAGCTTGCGGGATCTCCGTGTGTCACCTGATGACCCAGGGTCCTGCAGAGACCCCGTAAGCGATCAGGGTTCACTTCTGTGGACGATTGACAAGTGCTGCCATCCACAGAAAGTGAACATTTGTGCTATGTCCCAATGTGCTGTAGCTCATAAAGACATAGCATAAGCGATTGGACATTACAGCACTGTGGAGCTCCATGAGGCACTGTAAACTAAACTAAAAGTAAAAAAATAAAGTTTTAAAAATATTTAAAAGAAAAATAAAGTTTAAATCACCCGCCTTTTGCCCTATTCTAAATAAATATAGTAAAAAAAAAAATACATATTTGATATCGCCGTATTTAGAAATGCCCATTCTATCAAGATATGAAATCAGTTAATCAGATGTGTAAACTGCCTAACAGAAAAAAGTCCAAACTCCAAAATTATTTTTTATTGTTGCTGCAACATTGCAATAAAATCCAATAACGGGTGATCAAAACATTGCATTTACCCAAACATGAAATCATTAGAGACATCAGCTCAAGATGCAAAAAATAAGTAATCACAAAGCCTCAGATTCCGAAAAATGAGAATGCTATGGGTTGTGGAACATGGTGCAAAAAGCACAATTCTTTTTTTCAAATTTCTGAATTTTTTTTACCATTTAAGGCCACTTTACACACACCAACTTATCTGTCCAACTTCTGACCAACTTACTGGTTGCAGTGAAATCATGGACACATTGTTCCATTGTACACAGTCACAAAATGGAGCAATGTGTCCATGATTTCACTGCAACCAGCAAGTTGGTCAGAAGTTGGACAGATAAGTTGGTGTGTGTAAAGTGGCCCTTAGATAATAGTAAAAGTATACATGTTTGGTATCAATGAACTTGTACCGACCTGCAGAATGATACTGAAGGTTCAATTTTACCATATAGTGAACATGGTGAATACAAAACTCAAAAAATAGATGTGTAATTGCACTTTTTTTGCAATTTCACAGCATTTGGATGTTTTTTTTCCCATTTTCCTTTACACTATATGGTAAAATAAATGATTTCTTCTGAAAGTAAAACTTGTCCCCCCAAAAAAAACAAGCCCTCAGATGTCTATATTGATGAAAAATAGAAAAAGTTGTGACTCTCGGAAAGAAGGGAAGGGAAAACGGAAAAATGGAAAATTGCCAGGGGGTAAATGGGTTTAACAATATATATAACACGATAATATTGCAAATCATTACAAATAATTAACTGTCGATAAGCGTGGTCCAGAAGCCACATTCCACAACCATTACCCCTGCCCACAACAAGAGTTGAGAAATAAGGTAATAATATCCTCTAATTTATAAACCTCCATTTCAGGACCCATGCCTGCAAGGTACTATGTCCTGTAACGTGACTTTCAACCCAAGGACAATTACCCATTAACCAGCCCCTGAACCAGAACTGGCCACATGACACCTTACACGGCCTCCATCTGCCATTCCCCCTAAGCTTGCTCAATACCTTCACACAAACCTAACATCTATAAGTTGGTCCAAATTGTGTTGAGGTCCAATCTCAAGTATTCTCTTGGTGACTTCTCAGAATCCTTATGCCTCACTAATATACCTTCATTCTTAGTGACAAAATGAGACAAAACCTTGTTCACCATAACCCTAGCCTTATCGATCCTCTCCATCAATCTTGCATGCTGCCATATAAGGCGAATCACATGTCTGACCATACCACAATAAACCCGGGATAGGACACCACAACCTTAAGGGCCACTTTACACACACCAACTTCTGAACAGATCTCTGGTTGCAGTGAAATCATGGACACATTGCTCCATTTGTGGCTGTGTACAAATGGAACAATGTGTCCATGATTTCACTGCAACCAGTAAGTTGTTCAGAAGTTGGACAGATAAGTTGGTGTGTGTAAAGTGGCCATAAGAGATCATACTTAATATCTTGAATCAATTCTAGAGAAGACCAAACATACAGGTTTTTTCTCCCCACTTGCAATACCAACACATTTGGAGATTGGTCCACCCTGCAATAATAAGTAGCTTCTAGCAGAACCTTCCATCACATCATACCATGAACTCTCAGCCACTTGATAAGCACTGAGGACCTATCTTGTCTAATGATAAGCAAACTTTTCTGGACCAGTTTCGCTAATTTCAAACTTGGTATGAACCTTGGCAATTCAGATTTGGGATCGGGAACCGAAACACTTTGCTAAAAAGTCGGCAAACTCAACTTCATTCGGCCTTTGTTTGCTTGAATAAAAGCATTAGTGCACTAATGCTTTTATTCTACCTTATTGAAAAGCAGTTTCATCACACTTACCGAGAACCCTGACCATGCACCTGTAATACTTTCAGGTTTGCTCATTAAACTTATGAATATTCCTCTGCTTCCCCCGCCCACCTCTGTGACAGTATCACAGCATCTGTGATTGGTTGCAGTAAGTCTGTGCCCCCACTCACCCTTTATGCCGACGTCTGTAATTGGTTGCCAGTATTGCAACTAAACTGGCACCAGATTAGAGTGAAAATAAAAAAATAATTCAAAAAAGGCACAGGGGTCCCCCACAATTTTGATACCAGCCAAGCTAAAGCACATTATTCTCACCCTGGGGAGACACATAGTTATTGCCCACCTCAGGCTTGGAAAAAGCGTAAGATTTGAAACTCCAGCAGTGTGAAGCCGGCGTTTGCAGGGCTCTCGGGTTCCGTCATCCATAGGAATGAATAGACAGCGTTATGGCAGCCTTACCTTTTCGGTAACATTGCGCTAATGCTGAAAACTTCTAAGTTTAAGAGGGAACCCCCTGAACACAGGGAGTAATTCTAGTCTGACCCTAGCCTTACCCAGGTCTTCCCGATGCCTTTGTGTGCTGGTAATTGGGGAAACAAAGGGGTTAATGACAGATGAGAATTGACAGCTGTCAACAAGCCCTGGTTGTAGATGTTCAAGCCTCTTGGAGACCTGTACATCACCAATCCTATAAGGAAATAGTTACAAAACATACACACACAGAAAAATCCTTTAGTTGAAATAAAATTCAGAGATAAAAATACTTTATGTAAAATAAATTATATTACAGTGTCCGTTTATCACAAGTAGTTATGAATTAACTTTGTTTGAACATAGTAACATAGTATTTAAAGGGATCCTGTCACCTCCAGAACGCCTCCTAAGCTACCAAAACATGTCCCTGCAGCATCCTAGCACTAATCTCACTTTTGTCTCATAAAAGCATCCTGTGAAAGTGCATAAAAACGTTTTAATACTCACTCATTTGGTATTATAAATAGCAGGGGCTATATTCTTTAGCCCTTAGGGCATGTTGTTTTGCAACTCCTGGATCCAGCCCCTCTCTGTCTGTGTTTCTCTGCTTGTGCAGGCTTTGCCCTCCCCCCTCTCTATCACTCGCAGAATGCAAATCATTAGTCCTGCCTTCAGCTCCACATCACAGCAGCACAGAGAGAGATAGGGTGGATCATTCGGGGCGTGAAAATGAGCACCTAGGGAGGGCTTAGAGTCTCACAGGGGACGCCCTGTGAGACTTATTCAGGGACAAGAAGTCTCAGATTTGTAAATGTATATTGTTGATTATTCCAATGTTACAGAGTGCTTTTTTTTTATAGAAAAGGAGCACTAATACTGATATGTTAGGATGCAGGGACAGGTATTAATAGGGTTGGGGGTGATTTGGAGGGGTCAGGTTCCCTTTAAGGTTGAAGGAAGACCTTAAAGGCCTAATTACACACACAGATAATTGTACAGAGATTGTTCGCAGATCTCTGGTTGCAGTGAAATCATGGACACATTGTTCCACTTTGTGGCTGTGTACAAATGTAACAATGTCTCCATGATTTCACTGCAACCAGAGATCTGCGAACAATCTCTGAACAATTATCTGTGTGTGTAACTGGGCCTTAAGTCCATCTAGTTCAGGGGTCTCAAACACGTGGCCCCCGGGCCGCATGCTGCCCGCAACGCTTCTCGATGTGGCACCATGAAATGATAAGTATGCCCCGGGCCATTGTACATGGAGCCGCCGCAGTACCCGCTTTATTGTGACTTCCGGGTACCGCTATAACAACTGCATTCGCGCCTGTACATTCATGCAAGCAGGCGGCCGGTGGACCAATCAGAAGCCTCCTGTGTCGTCAGCTGCAGGCGTCTGATTGGTCCGCCGACCACCTGCTTGCATGAATGTACAGGCGCGATGGCACTTGTTTGAGCGGTACCCGAAAGTCAGAATAAAGCGAGTACCGTGGCGGCTCCATGGCCCAGGGCATCATTAAAGTGTGTATGAGTGAGAGTTAGAGAGAGTGTGTGTGTATGTGTGAGTGTGTGTTTATGTGTGAGTGTATTTGTGTTTATATGTGTGTGAGTGTATGTGTGTGTGAGTAGGGTATGTGTGTGTGAATATTTCTGAATGAGTGTGTATATGTGTGTATTATGTGTAAGTGTGTTATATTTGTATGTGACTGTGTATATGTGTGTAAGTGTATGTGTGAGTGTGGTGTGATATGTGTGATGTGTATTCCGCGCTGCTGGGCAGCACATCGCCGGGCTGGTGCTGGCAGCGCTGTGTGCCGCCCAATGCGGGGTGCTGGCAGCTGCTGGCTGTCCCTGGTGCTGGGGCTGCTGGGTGCTATCGGCTGCTGGGTGCTTGCGGCTGTCAGGTGCCTTTTAATGCGGTGCTGGCAGCTGCTTGTTGCCACCTGGTGCTGCAGCTGCAGGGTGCTAGTGGCCACTGGGTGCTGGCGGCTGCGGGTGCCACTAAGTCAGGTGTTTACGCTCCCACTGGTGCTGGCAGCTGCGGATGCACCTGGTGCCGCCTCCCAGGTGCTGCGGGTGCCACCTAATGCTGGGTACTGGCAACTACTGCCGGGTGCTGGCAGCTGCGGGTGCCACCTAATGCGGGTGCGGAAGCTGACATGTGCCACCTGGTGCTGCCTCCTGGGTACTGGCGGCTGCTGTGTGCTGGCAGCTGCCGGGATGAGAACAGTGGAGTCAGGTAAGGCGCGGTTACAGTCGAAGATAGCAGCCTGGGAATGGAAAGGGGGGGTTAACGTGACAGCTGAAAGTGCCTAGGGCGGCAGGAACTCCAAATATGGCCAATGTAAGTGTGTGAGTGTGTATGTGTTCGTGTGAATATGTCTGAGGATGTATGTGTGAGTGTGTGTGAGTGTGTATGTGAGTGTGTGTGTATATGTGTGAGTGTGTGGGTGTGTATATGTGTGAGTGTGTGTGTGAGTAAGAGAACAAAAAGAACAGAGACCAGGTTGTGGGGACATCTCTACAAAAAGGGGATGAGGGACATTACTACAAGATGACAAGGGAGGGTACATTACTAAAAGATTGGGACATTACTACAAAATAAGGACCAGGATGGGAGACATTCATATAGGATGGGGACCAGGATGGGGCATTACTACACATATGGACCAGGGAGGAACATTACTACAAGATGGAGACCAGGGCGGGGGCATTACTACAAGAGGAGGACCAGGATGGGGACATTACTACAAGATGGGGATATTACTACAAGACGGGGATCAGGATGGGGGCATTACAACATGATGAGCACCAGGATGGGAGTCATTATTATAGGATGGGGACCAGGATGGGGCATTACTACACGTACGGATCAGGGAAGAACATTACTTCAAGAAGGGGACCAGGAAGGGGACATTAGTGCCAGACCGGGACCAGTATTAGGGACATTAATATACAGTGGGGACCAGTATGGGGACATTACTAGAAGAAGGGGATCAGGAAGGGGACATTAGTACCAGACGGGGACCAGTATGGGGGACATTAATATAAAATGGGGACCAGTATGGGGACATTACTAGAAGAAGGGCATCAGGATGGGGCCATTACTACAAGAAGGCGACTAGGATGGGGACATTACCACAAGAAGGGGATTAGGATGGTGACATTACTACAAGAAGGGGATCAGGATGGGACATTACTACATGATGAATACCAGGATGGGGGTCATTAATATAGGATAGGAACATTACTACATGTAGGGACCAGGGAGGAACATTACTTCAAGAAGGGGACCAGGATGGGGACATTACTACAAGACGGGGACCAGTTTGGGGGACATTAATATACAATGGGGACCAGTATGGGGACATTTCTACATAATGGAGATTAGGGTGGGGACATTCCTATAAGAACACCAGGATTTGTACTTTACTAGATTGAGCAAAAAATTCTGGTATTGCTAAAATGTCACTTAGGGTACCTTTACACACGGCTACATTTGTAGCTTGTCACCAGGTAACTTACTGGTTGCAGTGAAATCATGGACACATTGTTCTATTTTGTTGTTGTATACAAATGTGTCCATGATTTCACTGCAACCAGCAAATTGCCAGTGAAAGTGCATGCAATGTTGCGACGTGTAATGGTACCCTTAGGAAGAAAAGAACTTTATTGGTGTATTATAAAGGCACCAAGGACCCTGGAAATTCAATTATACAGTATGCAAGATAACCATAAAGGAACCGCCACACAGGATATATGTATGAAAAGAATAAACAAGCTTTATTGAACACCAAATTACAATGACACACACTTTTAAAACACAAGTAAAAATAGTCAAAGACTATATATGAGGTGTGTGGGTGCTGACTATGCTGCAAAACATGGTCACAAAAGATAGATATACAATAAAGTGCTTCAGCCACATCTATATTGCACCTATTATACCCAGAGCCATATTAAATACAACATGTATATGTCCACCAGACAATATAGATAACTTGTTATGACCAAACATTGGAAACATCAACAGAGGCCCAAGAATTTACAAGTATGAGTGCATAAATAAATGTAGCAATATAAATTCAGTACTATGACCTGATAGATGTATTATCCCCAGCTTTGGTTAGAAAGATCTGTAGAGTTGAGGGATTCCAGGGTCATCCTTGACTGAAACGGACCATGTGCAGCAAAAGACAGGTGATGGAATGAGCCCCACGCGTTACGCCACACTGGCTTCCTCAGGGGTACTATTACCTCATTCCCCCTTACATTATATATTGGTGCTCTTAATTAAGCAAATACAGGTTTGTCCTATCATAAGTTTGAATAGGGCGAACACTCCCCCCTCCTCAATCAAAAACAACCACTCATCACCTGGCACGCACAGATGTGCATGATTGCAGTCAGGGTGCCCCGGGAGTCCAATAACGCCGCCCTCCAGCAGCACAACCGTGTGCTGACATGTTCCTCCATTGCAGCGCGGGTCAGGCCGCCCACGCATGCGCATATGTTTGCGTTCCACAGATCCGTTGGCACAGATCCGTGTATGATATCGTGGTGCATACAGAGACTAGCTTCCTTTTAGATGTAACGGTACCCTTAGTCCTACAAGCAATGCGGCCCCCCAATATCAATTTTTTTCTACATGCGGCCCACCAACCCAGCCGAGTTTGAGACCCCTGATCTAGTTCAACCCATAGCCTAACATGATGATCCAGAGGAAGGCAAAAAAAATCATGTGGCAACACTAAGCTCCACACTGGGGAAAAAAATTCCTTCCTGACTCCACATACAGCAATCAGACAAGTTCACTGCATCAACGCCCTATCAAATAATCTAGTATATATTACCGGTAATATTATATTTTTCAAGAAAGGCATCCAGGCCCTTCTTAAATGTTAGTAGTGAGTCACTCATTACAACATCATGTGGCAGAGCGTCCCATAGTCTCACTGCTCTTACAGTAAAGAATCCACGTCTGTGATTATTATTAAACCTACTTTCCTCTAGACGTTGTCCCCGTCTCAGGCCTAAGAGTAAAAAGATAATTAAAAAGGTCTCTGTACTGTCCCCTCATATATTTATACATTATTATGATATCACCCATAAGCCTTTATTTTTCCAAACTAAATAACCCCAAGTTTAATAACCTGTCTTGGTATTGCAGACCCCTCAGTCCTCTAATAACCTTGGTCACTCTTCTCTGCACACATTCTAGTTCAGCTATGTCTTTCCTAGGCTGGGGTCACACCTGTGTTTTTTTTTTAAAACCTGATCCGGTTTTGAGCTTTCAAAAAGCTCAAAACCGGAGCAGGAACCGCTCCCCATAGGAGCCCATTATGGTAACCGGATTGCTTTACAAGCAATCCGATTACCGGCTCCGGATCTGCAGCCTGCATGAAAAATCATGTGCCCACCCCCCCTAGAGACATGCTGCCCACTCAGGACGGCATGTCATGGGTTAATATATCATGTACAGTAAGTCGGCTATTGTCGGCTCTGTAGAATTTTCTCAATGAAGCCGCGGCTCAGCTGCGCACATACTATACGTAATGTACGTATAGTATGTGCCGCTGTCCAGGGTCCTGTAGGCATTTACATCAGATCTATGGGCAGCGTTCCACCATAGATCTAATGTATATGCCTACAGGACCTCGGACAGCGGCACATACTATACGTACATTACATATAGTATGGCTAGGGTCACACTTGTGTTTTTTTTTTTTTGAAACCTGATCCGGTTTTGAGCTTTCAAAAAGCTCAAAACCGAAGCACGAACCGCTCCCCATAGGAGCCCATTATGGTAACCGGATTGCTTTACAAGCAATCCGGTTACCAGCTCCGGATCTGCAGCCTGCGTGAAAAATCATGCAGGCTGCAGTTTTCAGAGCGGTTCTCTGACCCGCAATGTGGTAACCGCATTGCTCAGGATGGGTAATCCTGAGAAATGGGGTTACTGTGGACTTTGTTCATCCCTGCTGCCGCAGGGATGAACAAGGTGTTACCAGTTTAATAAAAGATGCAATATTAATAATAGCTGTGGGCAACATGTCTCTAGGGGTGCCCACCCCCCCAGAGACATGCTGCCCACTCAGGACAGCATGTCATGTGTTAATACATCATGTACAGTAAGCCGGCTATTGTCGGCTCTGTAGAATTTTATCAATGAAGCCACGGCTCCTCTGTCAGCTGCGCACATACTATACATACTGTACGTATAGTATGTCCCGCTGTCCAGGGTCCTGTAGGCATTTACATTAGATCTATGGGAGCACTCCGATATAGATCTAATGTAAATGCCTAAAGGACCTCGGACAGCGGCACATACTTTACGTGCATTACGTATAGTATGTGCGCAGCTGACAGGGGAGCCGCGGCTTCTTTGATAAATATTCTACAGAGCCGACAATAGCCGGCTTACTGTACATGATGTATTAACCCATGACATGCCATCCTGAGTGGGAAACATGTCTCTAGGGGGGGTGGGCACCCCCTAGAGACATGTTGCCCAAAACTATTATTAATATTTAATCTTTTATTACAGATTTAACACTTTGCTCATCCCTGCAGCAGCAGGGATGAGCAAACTATACGGTTACCGCATTGCTCCGGATTACACATCTGGAGCAATCCGGTTACCGGATTGCGGCTTCATCCACACATTTTTCATTAAAAATGTGTGTGAAGCCAATTGCGTTCACCGCATTCGGATCTGGATGCGGTGAACGCAATTGGCTTTACAAGTGTGACCCTAGCCTATGTGCGCAGCTGACAGGAGAGCCGCGGCTTCATTGAGAAAATTCTACAGAGCTTGTTGGCTTACTGTACATGGGTTATTAAGCCATGATTTGCCCATAGGAGTGGGCAGCATGTCTCTAGGGGGTTGGGCTCCCCCTAGAGACATGTTGCCCACAACTGTTATTAGTATTGCATCTTTATTACACTGTTAACAGTTTGTTCATCCCTGTGGCAGCAGGGATGAACAAACTGTACGGTAACCGCATTGTGTAATCCAGAGCAATCCGGTTTCCACATTGCGGCTTCATCCACACATTTTGCCAGCAAAATGTGTGTGATCGCAATTGTGGTTACCGCATCCAAATCTGGATCCTGTAGCAGCAATTGCAATTCCAAATGTGACCCTAGCCTTATACACCGGAGACCAGAATTCTACACAGTTTTCTAAGTGTGGTTGTCCTAGTGACCTGAATAGAGGTAAAATGATGTTCTCCTAATGAGCATCTATGCCTCTTTGAATACATCCCATTATTTTATTTGCCTTTGCAGCAGCTGCCTGACACTGGGCACTAAATGTCAGTTTGTCATCTACCCATACACCTAGGTCTTTTTCAGTGGTAATTTTGCCCAGTGTTTTACAATTAAGAACATAAATATACATTTTATTTCCTCTGCCCAAGTGCATGACCATTTGCCATTTATCACCCAAACTTCTAGTTTACATAAATCCTCCTGTAATATAAAATTGTCCTCTGTATTGATTACCCTGCAGAGTTTAGTGTCATCTGCAAATATTGAGATTCTACTCTGTATGCCCCCTACAAGGTCATTAATAAATATGTTAAAAAGAAGCGGACCTAATACTGACCCCTGTTGTACCCCACTGTTAACTGTGACCCATTCTGAGTGTGTTCCATTAATAACCACCTTTTGTTTCCTATCACTAAGCCAGTTCTTAACCCACTTACAAATATTTCCCCTATCCCCATTGCTCTCATTTTATGTATCAACCTTTTGTGTGGCACCGTATCAAAAGCTTTTGAAAAGTCCATATACACCACGTCCACTGCATTTCTTTGATTATGTCCAGAACTTACCTCTTCATAGAAGCTTATCAGATTAGTTTGACAGGAACGGTCCCTCGTAAATCCATGTTGATATTGGGTCATGAGGTTATTTTTCTTCAGATACTCCAGTATAGCATCTCTTAGAAAACCCTCTAGGATTTTACCCACAGTAGAGGTTAAGCTTACTGGCCTATAATTTCGAAGTTCAGTTTTAGTCCCCTTTTTGAATATTGGCACCATATTTGCTGTACGCCAATACTGTGGTACAGACCTTGTTATTATGCAATCTTTTAAGATTAAAAATAATGTTCTATCTATGACAGTACTTAATTCCTGCAGTACTCTGGGATGTATCCCATCCGGGCCTGGGGATTTGTCAACTTTAGTGATTTTTAGACGGTGCCGTTAGGTTAATCAGGTTACATTTAATGGAGAATTTTTGTTATCACCGATCATGTTGTCCGACACAGGATTTTCTTGTGTAAATACTGTTGCAAAAAAGTAATTTAGAATATTGGCTTTTTCCTCATCATCATCCACCATTTCACCTAGCCTATATAAGGGGGCCAACACAATCATTTTTTAGTTTCTTACTACTTATGTAGTTAAAGAATATTTGGGGATTTTTTTTACTTTCTCTGGCAATGAGTCTCTCTGTTTCAATCTTTACTGCCTTGATTTGCTTTTTACAGATGTTTTTTAATTCTCTGTGTTTATTTAATGCCTTATCACTACCTACTTGCTTTAATTCCCTAAATGCTTTCTTTTTGTCACTTATTGCGCCGCTTACAGCCTTATTTAGCCATAGTGGTTTCCTCCTATTTCTAGTATGTTTATTCCCATAGGGCAGTGATGGCGAACCTATGGCACGCATTCCAGGGAGGGCACACAGAGCCGTTTTCCCTGGCACTCGGCGTCGCCTCTCACTGCAGCTTTGAACTGCCGTCATTATGGTGCCGGCAGTTCAAAGCCGTGTCGGATCGGAGAAGGATTCTCCTTCCTCCGCATCTCTGACACTCTTTCCGAGCTCCGCCCGGCCGACGTCACCTGACTGTCATGTGACGCTGGGACTGAAGACGCCAGTAGAAGAGCAGCGGTGAAGATAGGAGTACTAACTAGATGAGTATGATTTTTTTTATTTTAAGCTACGGTATAATGAGGGGGCTGGATGGTGACAAGAGGGACAGGATGGTGACAAATAAGAAGGGCATGATGGAGACTTTAGGAGGGGGCAGGATGGTGACAAACAGGGGCATTATGGTGACAAATAAGAGGGGCATGATGGTGACAAATAAGAGGGGCATAATGGTGACATTAGGAGGGGGGCAGGATGGTAACAAATAAGAGGGGCAGGATTGTGAAAAATAAGAGGGGCAGGAAGGTGATAAATTAGAGGGACATGATGGTGACATTAGGAAGTGGCAGGATGGTGACATTAGGAGGGGGCATGATGGTGTCATTATTACAAGAAGGGAGATGATTGTGGCTTTATTACAAGGAGGGGGCATATTACTTCAGGATAGGGTATTACTGCAGGATGGGGCATTACTACATGATGGGGGCAGGATGGGGACATTACCACAAGGGGACAGAGATCGAGCATACTACAAGGGGATAAGGCTGGAGACATTACTACAAGAAGGGGGTCAGGATAGGGACATTATTGCCAGGAGAGGGTCAGGATGGAGCACATTACTGCCAGGAGAGGGTCAGGATGGAGCACATTACTACAAGGAGAAGGTCATGATGGAGCACATTACTAGAAGGAGAGCGTCAGGATGGGACACATTACTAGTAGGAGAGGGTCAGGATGGAGCACATTACTACAAGGAGAAGGTCAGGATGGAGCACATAGCTAGAAAGGGAAGATCAGGATGGAGTACATTACTACAGGGAGAGGGTCAGGATGGAGGACATAACTACAAGGAGAAGGTCAGAATGGAACACATAACTACAAGGAGAAGGTCAGGATGGAGCGCATTACTACAAGGAGACGGTCAGGATGGAGCACATAGCTACAAGGAGAGGGTCAGGATGGAGCACCTAAATGCAAGGACAGGGTCAGGATGGAGATACTACTGCAAGATAGGGACCAGGATTTCAGTATGAAATTTGCTTGCTCTGTCTAATATTCTGTGTTTTTCCATACAGATCAATCCACCTGCTGTTTCTAGAAAGGGCAGTGGCAGCAGTTCAGCTTCAATGTGCAGTACACATGAGCTGTCTGACCACTGCTGAAGAGAAGAGAAGACTGCAAAGGTAAGTTTAAAATCAATTAATTGTTAAAATAATTGAATTGATCATCAGTGTTTCAGGACTACATGGCCTGTACAGGAAAGAGAGATGGCATCTGCTGGCTCTCCCCCCTGTACAGCGCTTGTGATAGATAACCATTGCTGTAATTTAGGTTAAATTACAGTGTTGGCAGATTCCTTCTGCTACTGGTGTCAGTGATAGAGGGGCCATGTCCTCATTGGGACCTGCTCCTTTGGTTCCTGCCTCTGTCCCTAGGCATCACCATGCCCCTCTTGTGAGTGATGCTGATACAGGAGAGAGGTCCCTGCAGAGGCGTATGGTAGGCGCAGGCTTCGTTCCTCTATCAGAAATGGGGTGGTTGATACCAATCGTGCATCACCATCTGGCCTTGTAGGGGTGGCCCAGATGAGGTCATCACGCTGTGAGCTCCAGCCTATGAGAGGGGACAATGCCCTTCAAATACCTTGGGGCCTCTCCTGCAAGCCGCCAGATATATTCTTGGTTTTCCCAGTTATCTGGTTTGTGCTTGCCTGGATTTTGACCCTTCTACAATTTTGTACTTTTGCTGTCCTCCCAGTTTTTGACGCTGCCTTCCATCTACGCTTTTGGATCCTGATTTCATCTATTCCTTGACCTTCTAGCCTTGTCCCTTCCTGGCAACCTCACTGCTCCGGTCTGCTGCTTACCTATTGGCAGTTACTTTCTGGGCTCCATTGTAATTCCAAATCCCTGTATGTGGGTAAATGGACTCAGGGTTTCTCGAGGTGCTGCCTTACCAGCAGCTCAGCCTTTGCAGCGGATGGTCGTCACATGCTGATACTGAGTGTGCATTGGATATTGACAAGTCACATGACTCATCACCAGGGCACCAAAAGGTCCTGTAAGGGCAGCATATCTTCCCCATGATTAATCAGTCACAAACAAACACGAAACGCGCGTTGGGGGTCTAAATTTGGAACTGCGCCCTGCTCTTCATACACAAGGCATTTTATTGGTATAGATTACCTTGTTAACATTGTTTCACCTAATCTGTTTTTATATTATGGATCATTATATCCCTACTGTGGTATGTATATTAACATCATAATGGGGGTGACTTTGATAATGTCTATCTTATATGCCTTTTTCATCCTTATCATTGCTTGTATGTTCACCCGTAGAACTGTATTAATATAATTTATGCTTTACAGTATTGTAATATGTTGCGAATAAAATAATAAACTTTTTATGTTTGTTTCGCAAAAAAAAAAATGCTGAGGCAATAAATAACAGTGACTGTACTAGTCTGAAATATCAGCCGCTAGATTGAGTCAATACATTTCTGTGTGCTTCTGAGAATACACCTGAATCCTGCAGAACAGTGATAAGAGGATTGACGTCTTGTATCTGCTAATCCTCCATTGCTCTGTTAGGTTTTCGCTGGTAACTGTGACATTGCCGTGAATGTTATGTTTGCTGACTGCATTCAATTTCTGTTTATTTTAATTAAACAAAAATTACACCATGATCCTACATTAAAAAAAGACTAAATAATCAGAAAGCGGAGAAACGTCCCAATCATCGTCGTCAGACGAAGAAGCAAAATAAACGTTTTCCTGCGCAAAACCCTGTTCGGCTACAAATACTAATTTGTTATAACCTTGAGAAGCTTTGTTTAAATCTCAAAATTGTTACAGGAAGATTATAGATTATTATAGGAAGGGATTGTGCTACAATCGTCCTCCCCCAGCCTGCACCTTACTGAATGACTCTACGTAGAGAATGAGCAGGATATCTAGAGGTATGTTGTTGACAATGAGATGTTTGGCACATAATTTGTGATTTTCTGCCAGTGGCTAAAGTACTTTATTAGTATTCACTACCACATACTCGTTTCCTGCACAGATGGAAGGAAGGGACTATTAAAGTATTGGCACATAATATTGTCACAGTCATTTCCCTTTGATTCTAGGTATCCGATCAAGTATTTAATTACTATGGTATAACGCTTTGCTTACAGAAAGCATCCTAGACTGCAGGCTGCTAAGTGCAAGGAGAAATGCTCATTTTAGATCACAAATGGATGTTGTGCACACTCCTGGCAGGAGGGTACTGAGGAGGACAAGCTTGCAGAAAACAGTATTGATCATGCAGAGATGCGGTAACCCACTGCTTCTATAGTCAGCTCCTCCATCTTCTCAGTTATGTCTCCCCTAATGAGGTGGATCCTCCAGGCCTTCGGTCCAGGAAGCAATTGTAATGAAACATGGACAAATGATGATGCAGTAGAGAAGTGTGGAGCCCACTGGGACGGGGTACTGCTGTGGATGTCACGGAGGTCCTGGTCCGGACCGTGTCCCGGGTTCTCACAAGTAAAAGGAGATATGTACAGTAGATAATGTTTGTCGTGACGCCACCCACGGGTTGTGGTCAATGATGGGACCACCGCTGCAGCGCTGCTCTGCCAGGAGGATGGATGGATGATGGGGCTGCAGCCAGATGGCTGAGCCCGCCACGGGTCGGGCTGCTCCTGGCAGGGTAAAAGGTATGATAAACAGTTCTGCATACCTGGAATCAGACATGGACACTCAGGCAGGGTTCACCGGGTTTACTTGTAAGTCCTTCAAGCAGTTCACAGCAATTCTCAGTACAGTTCTTAACACAATTCACAGTTCAGTTAACTCCCGTAACACTGAGCCCTCTGCGGCCAGGCTGTCTCTCTGAAATCCCTCACTCCTTCTAAGTGTCCTTTCAGGCTGTTCCCTCCCTCTCTGCTCTCTCTCCGGATTGTATGGCGGCAGCTTGGACCCTTGTGGGTCCTCGTGGTTGCTGCTGTGCCTTCAACCTTTTTGTGGGAACTCCAACCTGTAATTAGAGCTCCCCGTCAGTTTGTCTGGGAAGGCGGTCTGGAACTTCAGTTCCCTTCAGAGCCGACACTCTGGTGTGTGCCTAGCCTGCAGTAACCCTATCTTCCAAGGTGTTACCAGGTTCCATCTAACCCATGTGATTCCAGCACAAATAGGGAAAACTACTCCGCCAGTAGTTGGTCGGTGATGCCGTGTTCCTCGGACCCGGTGATACCGGTCCGGTCTCTTTCCTCACACTCCCCTGGGATGCTGGCTATGGACCAGCTTTATCTCCATGATTTCTATGACTCTGTGGATTCTGCGTCTCCAGGGAGCCCAACCCCTCCGGGATGTGTCTTTCTGGTGTCTTTACTTCTCAGCTCACTCTGGCCTACTAACTCCTTCCTCCTCTTCTTCCTCTATTTGAACTGTCACCTGATCTACATTCCCACCCACTTTCCTCTAAACCCACCACCCCTTGCCTGCCTAGAGTCCCGGGCTCCGGGTTGGGTGTCTCCTTCTAGTGGGTGTGTGTGCTGTGAGGGTGTTTGTTGCCCAAACCGTCTATCTATGGCTGCAGTTCCCTATGTGGCCACCCTGGTAGCAGGGGCGACACAGAAGTCTGTTTGGAACAACAAGGATCAACTCGAGGAATTAAGTAGTAGTCCTCAATGTGGTGATGAGGCAGAGCATGACAATTGAGGGAGGATTTTCCGGTCATTAATTTACCAACCCAGCATACAAACGACCCTCCATCAATTAAAATAACAACACAACACTGGTAGTGACTTGGTTAAACAAATTGGCCACAGCAGCCTTTATTGCATATTGTTTACATACTAAGCAGGAAATAAACGGGTATGCCGTCCAACTGGCATCCCAACTTAAACAATAGGCACACCCTCATATCATCCATGGATAGACCTGGTCCAGAAGCCTCCAAACCTTGACCCTGGCCGCAAAACACCGACCACAGGGACGAAGTATTAATTACCTAGAACCAATACCCCAACCTTGCAGAACACCGTGCCCACAAGGTGCCTTCCAAGTGTCACTATACCTTCCAAGTGGCTCACCCCTCCATTCCGAATGTAGATTCCTTGCCTCTGGACCAGACCTACCCCCGCCACAGGAAAAGCCAGGTGACTTCTTACTTGGCCTGGACCCACCACACACCAAGTGCTTGTTCCATACCATCACGCAAGCCCAACATCCACGTATCCATTCCTATATCGTTCAAATGCACCAGATCAGCTTTCAAATACTCCCTGGACAAAGACTCCAATTCCTTGTGTCGCACCACAATCCCACCATTACGGGCTACAAACGCCACTGCCACCTTGTTCACCTTAACTCTCGCCTTATTGATCTTGTCCACCAACCTCGCAAACCTCCCTTTTCCATGCGCAATCCTCTCAGACCACACCACAATCAAACCTGGATGCTAGCAACACAATCACAACAAGTCACATTTAATGTCCCTAACCATCTCTCAAGAAGCTCGGACCCCCAAATCGTTCCCCCCAACATGCAAAACTAACATATCTGGGGGATGATTCACACTGCAGAAATATTCAGATTCCAGCAACACCCTTCCACACATCATACCCTGCAGACCCAACCATTTGACAGTCGCTGCTGATCGATCCAGTCTCAACTGACGACCGTCCTGCTGAATATCTGCTCGACGAGCCCGCCAAAAGACATCCGAATGTCCCAGAATCCAAATAAAGCAGGGGCCTACACAAGCAAAGAACAAAATGAACATATGCTACATGTCAGCCCACGAAACCCACTATAAATGTCAAAGCCCCTTTCCATCCTCCCCATTCGGCCTCCCGGCAATGCTGGGCCATTCCCTACCAGCCACTACCTGGAAACCAGATGAGTTCAGACATATGCAAAATCGGAACGATTCCCAACTACTACTGCGTCCCCACTTGGTCCGTTTTTGAGCACCAAAACCAACATTCCACCCTGTCACTCAAAACAACCACGTCGCTCAAGGCCAAACCTCCAGCCCTGGTCCTAGATGGGCTCACCAGTTACCCAAGTCTAAAGGCGCCAAAGAAGGCCAACACAAAAGCTGTAGAAAATAAAACTGTTTCGTACTCAGCCCTACAAACCATCTCCAGACTCACCACCAGCCTCTCCAACAATTTAACCGACGTCAGGCGTCCCTCTCGCGAACCCCTTTTCGAAATCCTTTCAAAGCCTGCCACACCCTGAAATCCTTCGTCGCATCCAGCTTACCCAACAGCCAGAAGCAAAAGGCAATCGCTGCAATCCTCTGCGCCACCTGCAAAGCAGATCTCCCAGACACAAAATCATTTCCTATAAACGTCAATACCATCTGCACGTCATCCACACCGCCGCTCTTCCCCAGATCACATGCAAATTCTTCCTATTCCTGCCATACTTTCCCATATTGGCACCAAGTAGCCTCGGTCACCGACCTGAGGATCACACTACCCACGATTACATTACCAGGTTCCATAAGCCATCCGGACACGGCTCCAACTCCCGAAACCTGCGAAACTGAAACCGAGAAAGCACGTCAGCCACAGAACTGAAAACATTAGGAACATGTTTCACCACAATCTGAATATTCCACTGCAGGCATCTCAACACCAGATGTCGCAGATAAGCCACCACCGGCGGCGACTTAGCAGACAACGCATTGATTGCGTTCACAACCGCAATATTGTCGCAATGAAAGCAAACTTTCCTACCGTCAAATTCCTGACCCCACAACTCCACAACCACCACAATGGGAAAAATCTCTAAAGGTACCTTTACACGCCGCCACTGCAGGATGGATACCAACCGCTACTTCACGTGCACGAGCACGCCCAAACGGTTACAAACGGTAATCGCATCTCTTTAGACGCCGCCACAAGGTGCGCTACGCTACGCTACATCTGAAACTAGCTACATCGCCGGGTGTCTCAAGTAGCCATCTGTAGCTCAGCTTAGCTCATTTACACACCGCTACAACCAGCTACTATGGGCGTACCTGGTGCAGCAGGGACAGCACATAGGCGTGCTACAATTGTGGATTACGAGCCGTCCGTACGCTGATAGGACAAAGCCATAACATCCTGATTGGGCAGGCATCGCAGGAGGCTGAGTAATACATGACTCTCGAGCGATTGTGTAGTGTGACTCGTCAGCTTTTTAAATATGCCTCCCTATGCAGCGACTACCAATCGTCATGCAGGAGCTTCCTCCAATGATCGCTAATGGGGCGCGGTACACCGGAGCCTGTGTCACGCCCCAGCTACATTCCAGCTACGTAGCCTGGTGTCCAGAGTTCCCTTCTGTAGCTTCTTTACACGCCGATACAGCTCGCTACAATCGGCTTTGTAGCCATCTGTTTATGGCCAGTGCACGGATACAGATGTATCTGTAGCCGGCTGTGTCGTCCCGTCTTCAGACGCCGCTACTACGGGCGATATTGGCGCGACAAGCTACATTTGTAGCCTGTAGCGGGTTGTATCCATCCTGCAGTGGCGGCGTGTAAAGGTACCTTAAAGGTACCTTTACACGCCGCTACTACAGGATGGATACAATCCGCTACTTCACGTGCACGAGCACGCACAAACGGTTACAAACGGTCAACGCACCCTCTTCACACGCCGCCACAAGGTGCGCTACGCTACGCTACATCTGTACCTAGCTACATCGCCGGGTGTCTCAAGTAGCCATCTGTAGCTCGGCGTACCAGCTTTACACGCCGCCACCACAGAGTGATCTGGGAGGAACAAAGGCAGGATGTAAAACAAATAGGCGTGCCACAGTCCTGTACGCCGCGCCCAAACCACAACTATTGGCCAACACTACGGAGTTGTGATTGGGCACGACGGAAAGGGCGGATGGGCGAGACGTGCCGTACTAGTGATCGGAGTGAAGCACGGAATAAGCATTTGTGACATGGCGGAGCATGGCGAATGCATCGAAATCGATGGTAATGCGTCACGCTGGAGCGGTGGCCAGTCACATACCCCGTGTGTATAAAAGTAGCGGTCCTGAGCTATGTGTGCGTAGTAGAAGTGTTTGCCTTGTCACGCACGATCAGCGCTTGTGACAGCGGCGTGTGGCGATTGCACTGAGGTGCGTTTGTGCGACACACAGTAGCGGCTTACAACACACAGTATGTGCGTTTTCTGTAGAAATTCTATCTGTGTCAACTCTGGCGAACTATGTGTGAATACAGGCTGAATGGTGTTAATATATGTGCTGACAGATGTGAATGTAGTGGAACAGCTCCCAAGGCAACATGTCAAAGATCTGTGTAACAGTGTATTAGAAAACCCCTGACAAGAATAGGTCCTGCATCAATGTGCTGTGTGCAGGGGACCCTATGCCTACAACAAAATAAAGGATCATGTACGCACAATGGCCACAAACACTGTTGGGCAAAAGACTTGTAAAAAAAGATGCCAACCCACACATATTGTCTGCACAATCCCAGCCAATAGGTGGCTATGACATCCCTGGCCCCCACCAAAACCTTCATCACATTGCCCTCCTCCACCAAGTAATGAGGCTCACACATATGATTTTGGATCCAACATAATCATTTTTAATAAAATGCATTAATGTTGACCTTGTATTGTAAAAAACAAATATACAGAAAGTAAAAACAATGGACAATTAAACTGCATGTCACATTCTTGAACCACATTAAAGAGATGACCAATTGACCACACATTGAAACCTGTGCAGCCAAAAAAAAAAAAAAAAAACCATACCTAAACTAACTAACTAACTAATGAAACCTTATGCACATAATGAAACCAAAGATCCAGAAAAGGGTCAACCAAAAAGAAAAGGGGTGCAGCTAACCTGCTGTCACCTCCATTGCAACCTCAAAGCAACTCCCAGAGCCAGCCACATTACATGGCCTGGTTCTGCCAGCTCACTGCACCAGACCCATTGAAGTAGGAGCAGTAAGCGTCTCTACTGTCCCTGGCCTCCTGCCGAGTGCGGCCATGGCTCTGCGGCTGGAGTGGCACAATCACATGGCCCTCATCACGCCAAGACCCTGGACGGAGCTCCCCTGTTGTAGCGTCTGCATTATCTACATAACCTCCTGGCGTGTATGATGCTCTATCCCTACGACGCAGGAAGTTATGCAGCACACAGCAGGCCACCACTACCGCATCAATAGACTCCGGTTTCATATGAATAGGCGTATGAAAAATCCGGAATCTATTCGCCATTATCCCAAACGTATTTTCAACTACACGGCGGGCCCGGGATAGCCGGTAGTTGAAAATGCGTCTCTCAGAAGTAAGGGCCCTTTGGGGATATGGCCGCAGTAGGTGCTCCTGAAGTGGGAATGCTTCATCCGCAACAAACGCAAAGTTGAGATGTTCGGTCGTGTCCTCATTTGAGGGTAAGTTTAGCCCACCACTCCCTAGTAGTGTTGCCAAGGAGCTTCGGGCAAACACCCCCTCATCTGAGTTGCGACCGGGCATTCCAACATCCACGTAGAGGAACTCATAGTGCGCATCCACAACAGCCATGAGGATTATACTACAATACCCTTTGTAATTGAAAAACAAAGAGCCGGAGTTGGCAGGTTTGGTAATCCTCACGTGCTTACCATCCAATGCCCCGCCACAGTTGGGGAAGTTCCACCGGGTTTCAAAGCCTCGGGCTACTTCCAGCCATTCTGCGGCGGTTAGAGGCATTTTCATGTAGGATGGCTGCAGAGCTCTCCAGATGGCCCAACACGTTTCAGGGATCAGGTGGCTCAGCAGGGGCAGGGAGACACGTGACAAGTATGTGAGTGATGTCATGGACTGCCCTGTAGCCAGGAACCGCAAAGTGATAGCCAACCGCTCAGCAGCTGATACTGATGGTCGCATTATAGTGTCCTGACGCGCTATCAGTGGCCCAACACGCTCCAATAGGAAGGTGAAACAGTCCTCGGGCATACGGAGATAGTTTCGGTAATCATCAGGACAGTTAAGCTCCAGCTCCCGCAACAGCTGCATGTGGCCCCGGGTTTCCCGCCTGCGAAGCCAATCCCGGGTCCACAACCGCCGCTGTCTGCGCCTCATCAACCTTTCATACCGATCCTGAAGCCACATTTGCTCTTCCACCAACGCAAAAGCCACGATAACATTGCGGTCATGGATATTCTGCATCCTCAATATCAGCACCTGTAGATGAGAATACACAACATGAGTACATAGAACAATATGTGGCCATGTCAGCATGTTAAACAAGCCACACCTCTTTTCGATTACACACTATAGCCAAGTGGATGGGATCTCTCGTGTGGGCCCAAAACACATCCCTGAAGCAAGGGACGGCAAACACCCAGTAGTCACCCCAACCAAAATGGAACACGGCGAATGAGAGTGGCCTCCTATACATCAACTTCAATCGGAGGGTCTCAAAGTCACACATCTGCACCTAGGTGAGTTAGAAAGGGACATGTGTCACCAATAATGTCGCTCAAACAGGTCCCAGAATCCATTAGACAGACCATAATTTAAATTGGTTACATTAAAAATGCGAAGAAAATCAAATCTTATGTACCCCGATATGGGAGGTTGAGTAAGCCAACATGAACCAAACAACATTGCACATGACTGCGGATGGTTAACCATGGTTACATATGTTTTTGCAGGTGTCATTTTTACTACACATCTATGCTATGTCTGGAGCGCCACACCTCCAAGCCATGTGTGATCCTATTCCCGTTGGACCCAGTCTCCATTGGCCACAACCAGTATGCAGAAATCGATCCATTCGACATGAGTTACACATTTCTGTCTACAGTCATGCATCCATTCTCCTCTATGGTGTCTGGAAACAAACACAGCAATGTATCTCAACAAAAGTGTGAAGCCCCAGACAAAATGCCTACTCAAAATCCACACAGTACACAATATCGTCCCCAACAATACAAACCCCTATATAGTCCGCTAAAGCAGTCTTCGGCGCTCTCCAATAACATCAACATATGCACCCCACCCTGCACAAATTCCATGTGTGTCCACAAATACTTACTTAATGGGTCTGGCCAGCAAGCGTAATGTTTGCCGGAATGCGCAGCTTTTAAAGGGCCGGCAACCTATCATGATTCAGCGATCTCCACCAATTAGCGGAAGTTAAATCCGCACCCAGGTGTCCCATCACGATGTGCGTAATTGTGTCCGCTGTGATTGGTTTAGCGGACTATAAAGCCAGGCCAATGGCCACTGCACCTTGTCCAGACATCGATGTGCATTGAGCTACTGGTGTCCTGTTTGACTTCTGTTGCTCTGACGGTAAGCCTCTTTAGCGGTTTCTAAGAAATTGTAATGAACGCAGATGCTTCTGTCACAGGCCGCTTAGGCAATGTGTGTATGGGCATGTTTGATACGGCATGTAATTTTTGCCCTGTAATAATACATATGGCAACGTTATTCTCTGTAGGGCAATAGCCAGGTAGTGCCTCTACTTGTATTGTGTAACTATAGATTGCACTTTGAGGTTATTTCCGATGGCAACAGATAAAGGTTTTGTTTTTGCCGGTACTTCACATCACCATTTCATGGGTAGAAGAATTTCCCCGTTGATTCCAGGGATGTTTGGTACATGTGTTAAAATTGTAGTCCCATGGATGGAGGAACACCAACATGATCATGTGGGTGCACATTAGATGTAGTATGTGCAGTGTTGGCACACACCCAGCCCTCGTTGCTCATATTTTTACCTCAACCATTTTGGACAGTGCACAGGTACTAGCTTGCACAGAATGTGTTTGCTCACATGTTGGCCTACAGGTATGTACGCACACACCGTGTAAAGGTGTGTTTAAATAGGTACATTGGGGACTTAAATCATGTATGAAACATGTGTAGGTGGACACAGATATCCGGAGATTGATGTTTTCAGGACACATGTGTTTGACTTTGGAGCGGTGTGAGATTGAGAAAATGCCCCACACACGCAAAGTTGAACTCAACCAAATAGCAGCATATATTCTCCATGTTCCAACTTCATGAGCATGTGTCTCCTTTTCCAAAGTTTGGCAAGTTCGGTATGCCTTGTGTAGTGACTGTCATTTTTTGGTGTGTTTTGTGATTGGCAGATGCCGAGGGGTACTGTGGAGTTGGAGTCCCAGTTTCTCACGGAGTATCAGCGGCACGAGTGTTTGTGGCGCAGCTCGCTGCCTGAATATAAAAATCAGGCAGCGAGGGCCGAGGCCTACAGGTCTCTTGTGGCTCTAGCAAATCGGTTGGAGCCAAGGGTAGGCAAGAGGTGGGACAAGCATATGGTGGCACTAAAAATCAAGAACATGCGGGCATCGTTCATGCGGGCTCACACTGAGTACCAGCGCCGTCGCTCAGGGGCTGGAGCTGAGGAGGTACCATCACCTACCCTATGGTACTATCCACTCTTCACCTTCATCCTGGGCGAGGCTCGCCCGCGTGGAACGACGACCAACTGCCCCGTTGCTGCGTCCCATGTAGGCCCGGCTGCATCACCATTTGCGCCACAGGAGGTGGGTAATTGTGTTACAGTGGTGGCCCACAATGTTTCCTACACATGTGTGCTTGTCTAAATCCTTTACACCAACCTTTTTTTGATATTTTCCTCCTTGCTGTGGGAAACCTTTGGGTGTCAATCAATCTGCCCTCCTTCCAGGAATTTGTAGGCTGTAAATTCTATGCTTAGAGCCGTATTCCAATGTTGCATCTACCACAACATATTTTTATGTTGACGTTACTTATGTAAGGGTTTCTAAATTGATGGTGGTTTGAATTTAAACAGCCACATAGTACCATCTAGTAAATGGTGCTGCCACACATGTATGTTGGCTCTGGTGCCAGTGGGTTATAGGTAGTTGAATGTGGGGTGGATTCTCATCATAATAGGAGTCCAAACTCCAAGGTGGCCAATATGTGTCTTTGGGCAGCACAGCCCCCAGTATCAAGGTGTTGTGGTGACATGTACTAATTGGGTTACGGCTCTGTGAATAACATCTAATTCTGTATTGAGCTGAGTACCTGGAATGGCCGAGGTGAGTGTACAGGAGAAGTACTGGTCTTGTGGTATTTAACCTTTGGTGGTTTACTGGATTTTTCATCATTTCCGATCTTGGTTTGTTGGATTTGTGTGTGTGGGAGTGGTATATTGAGTCCTGTTGACAATGTATTGAGTGGATATTGCCTTCACTAATGAGGTTTTATTTTTCTCCCCCCACAGGCCCCTGAAGAGGACGGCTCCATTGCGGAGCAATCTGTCGCTGATGATGCTCAGCCAATGACATCTGGGGCTGAGCAGGAGGGCGCGGCGAGTGATGTGGGTCCAGTCCCACGTCCCAGCTCCGGAATCCGTCGCCGCAGACGTCCAGCACCACCTGAGACGGAGCTGGGCACCTGGGCCCGACGTGTGCTGTTGAGCGAACAGCGGACCCACATCGACAGCTATGCCCTCTACATGAGCGACAGGTTGCGAAGGATGGAGCCGCTCCAAAAACAGATCCTTCAGCGGGTCTTCAGCACTGCCGCTGATGCTGCCGAGGATGGGGCCCTTCAATGGGGATGCCACATCCCCCCCCCTATGCCACATAACTTGTGGCCCCTTTCCCCAGCCGCCCCATCCCGGCCCGTGAGAAGACTGGCCCCGCCACAGTTACCCATTCCCCCCCCCAACACGTCGTCGTACATCAAGACGCTCTCGGGCAGGTCGGGGCTGCCATGAGAGGAGGGGGGAGCCGGCATTGTCAGAGCCCACAGAGGATGAAGAAGTAGGACACTAGTAGCCAATGCACAGAATTGGCAGTCTGGACTTTTTAATTTGGAGCAATCTCCTAGTTGCTTGTTTATTTTTTTGTAAATTTGTTTTGAAAAATTAACAAATCACGTTGGCTGGATGAGAGCATATTCTTTTTTGATGTTTGGTATGTTTTCCAGCTGGAATAAAAATTTTTGTGGAACACAATTGTGTATTTATTTAGGATTAAGGATTGTGGGGGTTAGCGTGGGTGAATGGTAGTGTGCCCAATATAGGTTTACCAAAGCCACACAATATGGGCCAATGCCCTCAGAGCAGGACCACCATCGGTTCCTTTGTAATGTGTTTGCACTTTGACAAAGGGATGTGGTGATGTGGCTAACATAGTTACCTCATGGTGAGGTTTAGCCACCAAATATTAGTAAGGTCACATGAAGGAGCGTACAAAACACTTACACCAGCATTGTATTGAAAACATACATGTGTCACAGCCATTTGGCACAATACACAGAATGCTTAGGCCAGATAGGGCTAGGCAGTCCACACTCCTGATGGTCCCAATGTGGGACAGGATAGGTAAAGAAGGCAAAGGGCTAGGCAGTCCACACTCCTGATGGTCCCAATGTGGGACAGGATAGGTAAAGAAGGCAAAGGGCTAGGCAGTCCACACTCCTGATGGTCCCAATGTGGGACAGGATAGGTAAAGAAGGCAAAGGGCTAGGCAGTCCACACTCCACCAGTTCATAAAGTTGGACACTATAAGAAAAGAGCCCAACGGGGGCAAAAAAAAAAAATAAAATATCAAAAGCCAAACAGGCAACGTCTGAAATTTCCTGGTCCAACAAGGACAACATATTCTGGGGTCAGGGGAGCACATTTTGTTTAGGGAGTAGTGACATGTCAATGGTGGCCATCCTGTTGTTGCTGGACGGTAGCCAGCATGTCAGACAGGCGGGTGAGATCCTGTATTCCACATTGTAGGGCCCGTTGCAGTCGGTGGGCAAACTGGTGGTGGGCCCTCACCACGTCCTCCATCGTGGGTACACCTGTATTGTGTGTGAAAAACACATCATTACTTTAGAATACTACCTCTGCAATTTTTTTCTGGTTCACACAACAAATATTCTCCTTACCCTGGGGCTCAACATCATCCTGACTATCAGGGGGTGATGGGGAGGCACTTACACTCCAGCCCGCAGCTCCAGCACGTTCTCCATCTGCAAGAGTGGGTGAAGGACATTATGTAATAAATGTTTAGCTTTCCCATTTCCCAAATCGCAACAACACTGCTTAAAGTCTTCCGCCCCTATAATCCAACTAAAATCACTTACCGCCATATTCATCAACGCCAGCCTCATTTTGAGGTTGAGCCATAGCCTCATGTTGGCGTGCAGGCGATGCCACCTCTGCCTCCAGCAACGCAGGATCATCATGATCCTCCTCCTCATCATGCCCTGGTGAGGGGCTATTCCCTTGTGTGGATGGTGGTCCAGCTGCGTCTTGCGGCGGTGGGGTTGGTGGGCCACCTGCAGGCGCATGCGGGGGAGCCTCATCTGATGACACATCAGCATCTGGAGATTATGAAACAATAAGTAATGTGTCAGCAGAATGTTTCGGCTCTCTGATGTAGAAACAGTTCAATATTTGGTATATGTGTTTGCTGTAGTTCTGATATGGGATGATCTGATGTATTCTGCATGGCGTATGTATGAGGCATTAGTGTGGTAATTGTGTGGAGAGCATCTAACACTGTGGAGTCATCTTGGGTGCCACATGAACATTAGTTTAAGGCAGATGTGTAGGCAGTCAATCTATAATGTGCTGCCTATATTGTCCCCCATTGCATGTATGCCGGTGTACCTCTCACTGTACCTATGATGTTGTTCAACGAATGTTTATGTTTTTGGTGTGCTTACATACAGTACAAAGCATGTGTGCCCCTCTCAAATACTCACCGCGCAGCCTGGCAATCCTGGCACGAATGTCTATTATGCGGCCTGGGCATTTGGACTTCAGGTCCGCAATCTTCTTTTGGACTGCTTTTGCGGCCCTCACCACCCCTAGTTTATTCAGCAGAGCACGCTGAATCCGCCGAATAGTGGCGCGATTACGCAGCCTGGGATGACGGTGGTGCCGGTGACCCCAGTAATCATACCGGTCACAGTGGTCTATGAGGACCAGTAGTTCAGCCATCCCCCACATTGCAGCGCGGTGAACGGCCGCCATGACTGCAATGGTGTGTGCAGAGGAGGGGCTGGCACCTTGCAGGCAGAGTGAAAATGAAACTATTGTGATGACGTCATTACGGCCACGTTCGGGGTCACGCACCCTTTGAAGTAGTCCTACGCGCAGTGACACGGGCGAACCACTTCTGCGGCACCTACTGTACAACACCCACAGAGCGATGTGTACAGCAAGCCTGTGCGCTGTGTACTGACTACTCGACTTCAATGCGGTGTGTGTATACGTGCATCAGTGTGAGAGTTGCGCGCAGACACTCGAGGGACACTTATGCGGCATCTGCAGTTCAATAAGGCAGGCCGGTCCGTAACACAAACTTGACGGCTGTGTCCAGCATTATTCCTTATCTGTTTACAGAATGCGCACACTGTATTAGGATCATGGGCCATTTCTCATTTTGCCTTGCGCAAGTTTGTGGCCGCGTAATTGTACTAATATATGATCGTGCATACGGCGCGTATCTGTAGTGCTGACGGACAGCTCATCCAAGATGGAGGGCTGTGAGGCAAGGGCCAATCGGACCGCAGCATCTTCCACCAATGATCGCAGATGGGGCGTGGTAACACGGAGCCTGGGTGACGCCTTAGCTACATTGCAGCTACATCGCCGGGTGTCCAGAGTTCCCTTCTGTGGGTTCTTTACACGACGATACAGGTCGCTACAATCGGCTTTGTAGCCATCTGTTTTCGAGCAGTGCTCGGAAACAGATTTATCTGTTGCCGGCTGTCACGTCCCGTCTTCACACGCCGCTACTACGGGCTATATTGGCGCTACAAGCTACATTTGTAGCCTGTAGCGGGTTGTATCCATCCTGTTGTAGCGGCGTGTAAAGGTACCTTAACAATGGTAAGTTCCGCGCAAAACCTTCATCTCGCGACAGCTCTGGCCAGCTGCCAATGCACGATTGGCCCTCAAAAAAGGCACCATACGCTAGAGATCCCGACACATCCGTAAATAATTGCAACACCTTGTTGGGCACTACCTCCTTAAGCCATAACGTACACCCATTGCACTCCTATAAAAATATATCCCAGACTCTCAAATCATCCTTAATCTCCTTGGTGATGCGGACAAAATGCATCGGGCAAGTCTTACCCGCCATAGCCAACACCAACCATCTTGCAAAACCCGACCCATTGGCATAATTTGACATGCAAAATTAAGTTTGCCCAGCAAAGATTGAACCACCTTAAGCTGAACCTTTTTTGCCCCGCGCACTTCCGCAACCGAATGCCTCAAATCAACAACCTCATCAGAAAGCTGACATTCCTGAGCCATCGAATCAATCTCAATCCTTAAAAAACACATCACCATTGCCGGACCTTCCGTTTTGTCCGGAGCCAACAGGATACTGAACTGACCCGCAACTTTCTTCAAAGTAAACAGCAATCCAGCACAAATCGGGGAACCAGCCGGCCTCACGCAAAAGAAATCATCTAGGTAATGGATAATAGAGTCCATAACCGAAACATCTCTCACTACCCATTCAACAAAGGAACTAAAAGTTTCAAAATAAGTACAAGAAGTCGATCACCCCATTGGCAAACAATGATCAATATAGAAACACTCATCCCACATACAGCCTAATAAATGCTGACTCCCTGGATGTACCGGCAACAAGCGAGACGCCGATTCCACGTCCGACTTCACCATCAGCACCCCTGGTCCCACCCTCCTCACCAACTCCAAAGCTCTATCAAATGACACATAAGAAACCGTCACCAATTCTGGCGTTATACCCTTGCCGAGTATGAGAGGTCGTGAATCAACTGAAACTTGTTGGGCTCCCTCTTCAGAACCACCCCCAGCCGGGACACCCGCAAATTCGCACAAGGAGGATTCTTAAAAGGACCCGTCATCCATCCCAGCTCCACCTCCTTCCTCAACTTTTCCTCGACAACCCCCGGATGAACCTTCACCGAACGCAAGTTCCCCGGGCAAAACAAATCCTCCCCCGCATCAGACGGAATACAAAACCCGAACGAAAAACCAGAATGCAATGACGTGGCAGCCTCAACATCAGGGTACCTATTTAAGAATGGCTCCATTGCCTCTACCCTCACCAGGGTCCTCCCTTTCACCAGCACTACCTCCTCCCTTTCCTTTTCCTTTTTTGAAACAATGGGCAAAACTATGACCTGCTCCACATCCCGAACATTCGTGTTTAAATTGACACGATGCCCCAAACTTTTATTGCCCCTCATTAAATTGACAACAACACCCCTTCCGGAAACTGGCCGGGGCACCTGGATTTGATCCCGATCCCCCGGGCCCCCCATTGAAAGGGCTGCATCGGAGCCGACATCAAACATAACCACAAGGAAATATCCTTGTGATCCCACCACATGTCCGGACGCAGAGCCTTACATTGCCTGAACTGCCATCATAATGCAACCAAGACAAGCCCCTATACACCCTATATGCCTCACCGATAGCATCCATGTAGCCAAACAGAGCGGAACAATGTTTCGGCTCCTTTTCCCCCACAACACTCGTCAATATAGCAAAGGCCTGTAACTAATTGGCAAACGTCCGCGGGATAAGGCCATACCTCCACTTCTCATCCTCCTCCTTCTCTTTCTTAGAATCACTAGGCCGAATTTTTTCAAAATTAAACTTTTCCAATGAGAGCAGCAAAAAAATTTCAACATACTCCCCTTTCCATATATTCTCCCTCACCTCCTTCTTAAGATGTGCCCCCAAAGGACTTTCAAAACAAACATATACCTCGCTCTTGGCCCTATCATCCAGTCTAACCACCTACTCCTCGTTCTCTTTATCCACCCCAGTGGCCTCAACTGCCGTTTCTAGCACCGTTGATGCCTCACCTTCAACACCTTGCTGCACCACAGCCTCGCCGCTGGCACTGGACCCAGCCCCGGCCGGACCAACCCGAGCTCCCACCAGAGACCCCGACCCAGTACTTAAACCACCATTAGACACCAAACTCTGCAATAAACCCAACAACTGTCCTACCACATCCCCGCCGATAGTAACCCAAGATACTACCCCCCGCTGGGTAGGGGCACCCACCCCTACATCACCACTCGATCCCGACATGGACGCAAAAATACAGTCATTGTTCTCACCAGGCTGCCTTGGGGCAGCCGCACCGAAGTCCTCAGCTGTCTGTTCCTCCGAACATGAGCCCTATGCAACTTCTCCGTCTTCCCCACTGATCTCACCATCCGTACCAAGCAGGATTGCCACAATAAGGCTTCGTCGTCACCCCTAGCCTGCATGGCAGCCGTAGCCCCCTGGCTGGTCGTTGCTTCTTGCAGATGGACCGTCCCTGCGACCTCCAGGTGCCTCTGGCTGCCGAACTCTTCGTACCAGAGGGGCCACCATCCCTAAGCCCACCCTGCCGACTGCAGGAGGGCTGCTTCAGAGCCAAAGATGCGACGTGCTGGGTGCGACCCCCACCAGATCCGGAGGCCACCACTGCTGATCCGGCCGGATCCGTCTGGCCCTGTGCCCCAGAGACTCACCACCATCGCATCCTCCATTGGCCACCGATTGTGACCGGACCGTGTGACCAGCCCCCTGAACACGCTGTCCCACGGTGCTGTCGGCCCTTCCCGCCTGGAAGGCCGCTCCTCCCCCTGCCGACTGCGGGATGCCCCTGCTGCATATGCCGGTCGCCTGGCGCTCTGCCTCAAACGGTCCCGGCTGGGAGCCACTGACATCATGGAACTCCAGGTCCCGTGCAGCCGGCTGGAAGTTGGCCGCAGGCCGGACCAGCCAACGTCCGGTCTCCACCCTATGGGTTCCCTGGCCTGCTAAGCAATGTTGTAAAATTGAGACTATCAAGGGGCTCCCTGTAGTGATGTAATAGAGACCAAGTGATATATCAAAGTTGGATATCAGATGGCTCACTACCACAGTACTACCACACTACCACTACCACTACCATCACCACGATGTAAAAGAACCCAAGTGATGTAGCAGATTTAGATATCTCAGATGGCTCGTTGTATAGCCCAAGTAATGTAGCAGAGTTGGGCATGTCAATTGACTGATGTTGAAGATGTAGTAGAGCCCAAGTGTTATAACAGGTTTGGATATATCAGATGTCATATTTTTGTGATGTATCAGAACCTAAGTGATGTAGCAGATTTGGTATGTCAGATGACTCATTGTAGTGATATAGTAGAGCTCAAGTGTTGTAACAGATGTAAGTGTTGTTGGGTATGTCAGATAACCCATTGTGAGAGGACAACTATAGTAAAAAGTGGTTCTTTGGAGCACTACAGGCAAAAAGAATACAGAGAAAAAAAGGAATTTATTCCATTAAACAGTTAAAAACCACAACGTGTTTCTGGGACGCTCTGTCCCCTTTCTCAGCTCCCCTGAAGTCCTCCATCTACGTTCACTCCAGTCTTGTGTGTCCTAGGTCATTTTTTTCATTCTATTACCAGCTGACGCGCACAGTACCATTTCTTTCTTTTTTAGATAATTCATTGTGGCAATGTAGTAGAGCCCAAGTGATGTAGCAGATTTCTAGTAGATTTGAGTATGTCACATGACTAATTGTAGTGATGTAGTAGAGCTCAAGTGATGTAGCAGAGTTGGGTATGTTAGATGACTCATTGTGGCAATGTAGCAGAGTCCAGTGACAGCAAAACTGAGTACAGTAGGTTACACAAAGTAAAGTTGGACCTCAGTAGAAGTAAGTTGATGTTGGCCTACTGCATATTGATCTGTATGTATTGCAACAACTATTGTTTGTTTAATATGATGTGATTTTATGTCTGCATGCATATTGTTCAGATGGCAACAAAGTTAAAAAAAAAAAAGGTCCTCATTCAGAGACAGGATGTTCCTCCTCCTGCTCCCTGCGCACTCATTCTAGTGTGTAACTGGAAGCTGAAGGTCACAGCAGTTTTCTCTCTTCCTCTCCCAGAAACCAGATTGATCCTATTCTCATGTTGTAAGCTGGATGTTCTTAATCCTCAATAAATGAACATTCTCTGTTGCTCGCTGTGGAAATCACGCTGATTAACGCGCTGCTAACAGTTGAGGATGAATACTCATGCAGTGATCCATGGCCTGTGACAGTTTAGAGGGGTGGGCTGCATTGCTATATAAATTAATGTGTGGCACCCCACTCCACGGTTCGGTTGCCACAGGAACACCTGGAGCAGGGAGGGATTTCCACATCAGGTAAACTTACATACAACACCTTCCACCCCAGACCTGAAGAGGGAGCTCTACTTGCCGACTTCAGGCAAGGTCCCCTATAAATTCAGGCCTGGGGGTGGAATTTGGCAGTTCAGTACTGAGCAGTACTGAGGAAGATACGTGGTGAATGGTGCCGCGCTAGGCTGATGCCAGAGGGGAAGCCTAGCCAGTGTGAGGGACCCAAGAGTGAGGGTCGGAGGCAAGGCAAGTTAGCAAGGGGTTCCGGTGCCGGTCCACCCCAGAAGAGCTACGTCGACAACCCGGTCATCGGAGACCAAAACTGCACAGGTCCAGTTAGCCCAGCAGGGAGATTTCAAGTCTCCGGGCGCAGCACTTGAAGCATAGTACCCAGCAAAGCCAGGGACTGCAACGGATCTAGCGGTGCCAGCAGCAGGGCTCTCACAGCCTGCCATACAAGTGAGGACACAGGAAAGGGTCAGGGCCTAGCTTCAGACAGCCCAGGACTAAAGCACACACACAACATAAAAGGGAGGCTTCATAACTCTTCGAATGTGGAGATCCCGAACTGCTTCCAGACCACCCGGACGATACCCTGGACTTAACCTTGAACATCAACATCAGTAAAGGTACGAAAATGATGCACCCGAGGGCCTATGGT
Source organism: Allobates femoralis (assembly GCA_033576535.1). Classification (NCBI taxonomy): domain Eukaryota; kingdom Metazoa; phylum Chordata; class Amphibia; order Anura; family Aromobatidae; genus Allobates; species Allobates femoralis. The sequence continues at coordinate 56,298,864 of JARQOC010000007.1, forward strand.
GACTCAGTACCAGGGCGTGGGCTTGCAGGGATGTCACCGATGCCTCCCCCTCCCCCCAGACCCGTGGCTCCAGTGGTCAGCCTAAAAATTAGGGTTGTTGAAAGGTAATAAGAGAATAAAGTTTGTAGTGACACCACCTGTGGTTTCTGGTGAATGCACCAGCGCTGCTGTGAGCCTCCGGAGATGATGGTCGGGCATCAGGGTGTTATAGCCCCAGGGAATTGGCTGTGCTGCCAGGCAGCTGGGGCAGTCTCTATAGCGGACCGGGTCAGGGACTGAGGAATCGAGACACACACCGAAAGTTGTTTCTGTACTTTTACTGGTGGAATTGCACGTATTGTCCAGGGTACTCTCCGATGGTCAGGAAACACTTCTGGATCTCCACTGTGAGTGAGTTTAAGGCCTCCTTGCCACTTTTCCCTTGTTGAAACCACTGCCCTGTGTAAAACTAGGCCTGGCCTCCTCTGCTCTTCTGTCACCTGTGTGTTGTAGTAGGAAAACTTCGTGTGGACTGCCGTTATATTCTCTCCTGCGGTGCCTGGCTCCCTTCTTGGCTGCTACACAGATGCCCGGGATACTGGAGTCTCCTAGGTGAACCAGTTTCTCTGCTGGGCTAGATGCTCTCTGGCAGACTTAGGGTATGTGCACACTGGTAGGCGGGTTGGTCGGCGGCGGCTGGGCGGACCCGCCAGGAAGCTCTGCAGCCGTCCACCGGCTTCCTGGCGGGTATGTGCGGCGGGTGACGGGCGGGTGCACAGTGGGTTAGCTGCGGCGGTTATGCAGCAGCTGGAAGCAGCACATGATTCTGCTTGCAGCCGCTGCAGAACCGGCCGGTTTATAGAACATGCACATTCGTTGCTAACCCGCTGGGAACCCAGCAGATGAGCATGTGTAAACCGCTGGTGTGTGCACAGCGGGTGTCGGTTTACATAGGTTTTAATGTTAATCCAAATGCTGGTTTGGATTAACATAAATTTACATAAAACTTATGTAAACCGACCGGCGGTTTACACAGCTAAACCGACCCTAACCCGGCATATGTGCACATACCCTTAGACTTCGGTGTCCGAGTGGCTTTCTGGGGTGCACCGGCATGGCTCCTCTGCCCCCACTCTGCTCTCACTTCGTTCCTCACACCTTGCCTTCGACCTAAGGTCACGGGTCAAATGACTCAAAGAACAGAGCAAGGCTAGAATGAGAAAGAAGTGACACCCAGTGCTGGATATGTGAGCAACCATGAAGTTGCTTTCAGAGGTTTAACTAGATTTCATGAGCCCTTTTTTGCTAAGTTAAAAAAGCTCTCACTAAACATGCTGGCAATATAAAATGTCCACCTAGGCAGCCAGATAATGCTCAGTAGTGTCATCTATTAGACCTTCTATGCAATCATGAGCTCATCTAGCAATTAAATTTAGAAATTAAAAAGTCAGCACATTACTGAGGCCACTGATCTTACCCAAGTGGCCTCCATTAACCCTGAGCCCTTTAACAACGACTGTAGATGCCAGGACTGATTGTCACCATTGAAGTGACTTACCATGGTTGTGCATTTGTTGTTCCTCTTTAACTTGTACTTTAGCATGGACGGGGAACCATTTTTCTGCCGAGGACCATTTGGAAATTTCTACAATCATTCAAGGGCCGTACAAGATTATCAACTTGAAAATTACCTGCTATATTTGGTTAAACAATCAACTCGCCCCTACTGTGGTGGCTGGGGTAGCTTCTGTTTGGTGTGGCTATGATGTTAGGTGATATTGGTCATGTTGCATCTCAACTGCTTTTCCAGGTTTGCTAGTGTAGAGCCCACTGGGACGGGGTACTCGGTGCCGGACCAGGGTACTGCTGGGGATGTCACGGAGGTCCTGGTCCGGACCGTATCCCGGGTTCTCACAAGTAAAAGGGTATTTACAAGCATTAGTTTGTCGTGACGCCACCCACGGGTTGTGGTCAGTAATGGGACCACCGCTGCAGCGCAGCTCTGCCAGGAGGTTGGAGGGATGGGTGGGCTGCAGCTAGATGGATGAGCCCACCGTGGGTTGGGCTGCTCCTGGCAGGGAAATAGGTGTGTAATGCACAGTTCAGAGTACCTGGAATCAGACACGGACACTGAAGCAGGGTTCACCGGGTTTACTCTCAAGTTCTTCCAAGTTACCCAGTCACGGTACAGTTCTCAACACAGTTCACAGTGCAGTTAACTGCGGTAACACTTAACCCTTTGCAGCCAGGCTATCGCTTTGAAACCCCTCACTCCTTCTATGCGTCCTTTCAGCTGTTCTCTTCCTCTCTGTTCTCTCTGCGGGTTGTATGGCGGCAGCTCGGCTCCTTGTATGCAGCTTCCCCCTAAGTGTGTCTGGGCGGTAAGCCGGGTCCTCGTGGTTGCTGCTGAGCCGCCAACCCTGTTGTAGGAACACAGACTTGGATTCAGTGTTCCCCGCCGATTTGTCTGGGGAGCCGGTGAATTACTTCAGTCCCCCTCAGAGCCGACACTCTGGTATGTGCCTAGCCTGCAGTAACGCTGTCTTCCAAGGCGTTACCAGGCTCCCTCTAACCCATGTGGATTCCAGTTACTTCAAGGGGAATCTGCCCGCCTGTAGTTAGTCGGTGTTGCCGTGTTCCTCGGACCCGGTGATACCGGTCTGGTCTCTGTCCTCACACTCCCCTGGGATGCCGGCTATGGACGAGCTTTCTCTCCATGGATCTGTGTCTCTGTGGATTCTGTGTCTCCAGGGAGCCCAACCCCACCGGGATGTGTCACTTTCTGTCTGCTCTTGTCTTTACAGCTCAGCCTACTCCAGCCTACTAACTCCTTCCTCCTCTTTTCCTCCTTTTGTACTAGTCTACCACCTGACCTTCCTTCCCACCCACTTTCCTCTAAACCCCACCATCCCTTGCCCGACTAGAGTCCCGGGCTCCGGGTTGGGTGCTGTGCTGTAGTGGGTGTGTGTGTGCTGTGAGGGTGTTTGTTGCACAAACTGTCTATCTTCCTGCCTGGCTGCATTTTCCTATGTGGCCACTCTGGTCGCAGGGGCGCCAGACTAGATCCATAGACATCAAAGGAGAGGCTGGCAGCATATACCTCACTGGGGAGGCTGAGGCTGGGGCATAGAGATCACTGTGAGCTTGATTGCAAAAGGGTAGACAGTTGGCAAAACGTGTCTGCCAGCCTGAGTACTTCGGTCTCCAGGAATCTGCCCGAGGGCCGCAAATAAGTCATCGAGGACCAGATTCGGCCCTGGGACCTGAGGTTCCCCTCCCCTGCCTTATTGTAAAGGCACAGCTTGCTGTTACATTGTACTTTCTCCACTTTAGATTACAAATTTGCCCCTTGCAAATAGAGTTAAGGAAAGATTATATCAAATTATCAGTCTGTATTTCTTATCTTGAGCTTTTAGGCTAGTTTCACACTTGCATATTTTTCAATTTGTATGGTTACATGAAATTCATGCAACCACATGTATAGTCAAGGACAGATGGATCCGTGTACATGGATGGCCACTTATGGTAATGCAATGTTGCCATAACAAATACGTTTCTGTCACCTGATATGGGTGAGTGGCTCCTCCTGGCTTCTGAGCATATTCAGTCCAAGAACATTAATCCGTTTCATGGATCCGTGTTGCAACGGATCCAATTTCCATAGACCTCAATTATAAATCTTGACTTTTAGTCACGGATCCGTGTCAGTCCCTGATCTTGCAGATTTTTCATGCAATCTCAAAAATGCAACATTTTGCATTTTTGGGTGCATGAAAAATGTGCACACAAACTGATCTGTGACAAAACAGACACATAGGTGGCCAATCTGTGCCCATAGGGTAACATAGGATCAGTTTCCATCCATTTCAAAATGGATGGACACGGATTGCAAATTACACAAGTGTGAAACCACCCTTCGATTCAATAAATAGAGCTGCACATAGATATAGAAAGATATACAAGGGGGCTAGATTGGGTCAATTCTTCAAATGAACCAAAATTCAGCACATTTAGCCATCCTTATTTTAATGAACATTTTAAAAAATTATTTGGATCTAGAAAGTTTTTTTCTATCTAACTAAACATGAAATGCACAATGAGCAGTACAGTAAATGTAGTATGTTATAGCTGTCTTCCAAAGTAAACAGCTGAAATTTCTATCGAATGTGTTTTACTAATGTATTTTCACGGGTCTCTAAGTCAATCTCTGATAATGTCCATTATCTTATTATGACTTGCATCCTTCAGGGTCATTCACGGGTCAAGATTTCATAAAGTATTTGGTCTCGATACAATCTAACAGATTAGGGAAGGGAGTCTGCAATTATTTCCAGTTCTAGATTGGAATGTGATACAATGGAATAATAATATGATGCCTGTTATAGAGGTGCTATATACTGATTTAAAGGAGATTTTTTTTATTGTATTTGGAGCTAAAATGATTTTTGCAGTTGGGCTTCATTAAAAATGTGACAACGTTTGGCTTTTAAAGGCGACTTGTTTCCCTGCACATTCAACTTCGATGTGGTTGGTGACCATAAATCAAGTAGGAGAAGCTTAGAAAAGGACAAACAATACAAAGGATACAAACAATCCTACCAGGCTGTCATAGTGAGCTGACGGATGGCATAGGGCTGTTGTAGGCACGGGTGAAGGTGAGCATAGACTACTGTTCGGCCCTGGATGGTCATCCCATTCCTCGGCAGTCTCCCCAGTGGAAAGCCGAGGATGACACAGTGCTTGCAGAGGGAGCACACATGACAAAGTCTTATTTCTCAATAAATGCTTCTTTACTACAGATCACACACAGAGCCTTTTGTACATTTTTTAAACATTGCCTTAGGGATCTTTTCGTCAATTGAAATCTTTAATTTACCAGCCGACTGCTTCCCTAGCGCTAGGGCCTCTACCGAAATCTTCAAGCCCCTCAATCCTCTGCGTTAACATCTTATGATTATCCACTGATTCAAAAAGTCTTACGAGTCTATTCCATCCCACCCACAGGGATATAGCTTGTTTGCACTATTGAAATAGGCAGTTGGACTGCATTCCTCTGCAACCATTAATCAAGCCTTGACACAGGGTCTCTATTGGGCTCTTAAGCGGATCCGTAAAAAGAATTGACATTTTAAATCTTGGGCGCTTTCAGCCTTCGCTATTTCCTCACCTTACCATGCTTCCCTCGTAATCTCCCCTCATACCGAGGCCACAGGACCTGTGGGAGGACCTGGGCTGCACCATGTAACTGAGTGATATCACCCGTTCACATGCGCAGGTCGCAGGTCGCAGGGACCTAGAGGCAGCAGCGCTGCAACCTCCGGGGATTACAGGACACCGATGGAGCTAACCGGGGAAGTGTGGTGAGGTGAGTAAATGCAGCAGTTTCTGCATCAAAAACTGATCCTAACAAAATGCAGAAATAATGCTGTGCGTGAATGTAGCTCTAAGTAGGAGCCAACACACAGTCCTCAGTATATAGCAGGAGCCTGCACACACCCCTTAGTATACAGCAAGAGCCCACAGAGTCCCCAGTATACAGCAGGAATCTGCACAGTCCCCAGCATACAGCAAGGGCCCCACACAGCCCCCAGTATAAAGCAGGAGAGCACTCACAGCCCTAAGAATACAGCAGGAGTCCACACAACCCCAGTATACAGCAGGAACCTGCTCAGTCCCCAGTATAAAGCAGGATGCCACACACAACCCCCAGTATAAAGCAGAAGGGCATTCACAGCCTCGAGTATACAGCAAGAGGCCCTACACAACCCCAGTATAAAATAGGAGCTTGCAAACAGCCCCCAGTATACAGCAGGAGTCCACACAGCCCCCATTATACAGCAGGAGCTTGCACAGCCCCTAGTGTACAGCAGAAAGCACCACACAGCCCCCAGTATACAGCAGCAGGTCATATCCCGCTTGGTCACCCCAGACCTCGGTACAGCAGTACATGAGCTGCAAATTTTGAATGTGCGCAGCTCTTTTGCATATGCTGCGCTCATTGGTTGCCACGGCTGCCGGCGACCAAGGAGCGCTGGCGTGCGATTTCCGTGATAGACACGATTAAGCAATTATATAGTAGATTGCTGGTGAGTTCAGCAGTTGGACTTCCAGAGAATAGCTATTTATCAGAGGTCAAGAAAAGGGATTGTAAAAAAAGCTGAATGCCATTTTGGTTAAAGGAGTTTTCCAGCATACAATCACGACCAGTATTGTCTAAATATAAAAATATCCACACACCTACCAATACTTTAACGTTTCTCCGTGTTACTACTATGGCCTCTCTTCTGCTATACTTGCTGCCTCTTCCATTGAAGAGAGTATGTGACTTTTACAGCTAATCACTGACCACTGCAGTAGTGGTATGATGGTAGATGAGACAAGAAGATTTGTACGAGAAGTTACTGGCCAGATGAACTGCAGGGAATTGGTAAGTGAGTATAGACACATAAGTCCATAAATATTTGGACAGTGATACATGTTTTGGCATTTTCGTTTCTTAACAAAACAGATATTTAACCAATCTGGGCTTAAAGTGCCAACTCTCATCTTTAATCTGAAGGGATTCTCATCCTAATTTGAGGATGGAAGAAGGGTTTAGGAATTACAGATCTTTAGTATGTAGCTGCCTATTTTTCAAGGGACCAAATATAATTTGACAATTGTCTCAGAAGCTCTTTACTGGGCTTTGTGGGCGATTCCTTCATTAATCCATCAACAATTAAGTAGATAAAAGGTCTGGAGCTAATTCCAGGTGCAGCATTTGTATTTTGAAGCTGTTGCTGTGAACCCCTCCATGCTGTCAGAGGAACACTCAATAAAAGAGAAATTGACCATTATTAGGTTGAAAAAAAGAATTATATCAGAGAGTGTAGAAGTGTTAGGAGTGGCCAAATCAACAGTTTGGTTCCTTCTGCAAAAGAAGAACGATCTAGTGAACGGGGAATTGAAAGAAGGCCTGGATGTCCATTGAAGACAACTATGGTTAATGAATACAGAATCCTTTCCACCGAGAAGGAAAACCACAACATCCTCCAAAGTGAAGAATATTCTCCAGGTAGTCAATGTTCATTATCTAAGCCTAAGAGGGTTCACCACAAGGTGCAAACCATTAATCAGCATGAAAAATAGAACAGATTAGAAATTAACATTTTATTTATGGGAAATTTACTTTATCCAATTACTTTTGAGCCCCTGGAAAGAGGAGGCTTTGTAGAAAAATGGCTGCAATTTCTGAACGTTTCACAAGATATTAACTTTCAACCCCTTTAATTAAACCAGAAGTTCTCCAATTCAGTTGTATCTCAGTTGTTTAATTTTACCTTCATGACCTATGATGCACACGCACGTCATAGGTCGCTTCCCACAATTTGTTGCAAGTTCACGCTGTGAGTCTGCATTCTCCCTGCACATCTCAGCTGATGTCATCAACTGAGATGTGTTATCTAACAGTGCTGATCAGATCAGTGATCTGATCGGCTCTGTTAACCATTTGGATCGCATTGTCATTCATTGACCGCATGATCCAAAGCACCAGGAGGGGTTGGCATTAATCTCTGCCAGGATTGCAGGTCCCATGAAGCGATCACAGGACCTACATCCTGTTACTTGTGATGACCCCAGAATATGTCCTGATTTACTTCCTGCTGGTGATGACTCAGTGGCATCACCTGCAGGTAGTGATCACTTCCTCCTGTCTTTTGATGAGCAACAGCTCATCTAAAGACAGGACAATGGATAAGACTGTGGAGTACTGAGGCCCTCTAATTGCCAGTGTAACATATTACAGGAAAAAATAAGTTTTTAAAAATATGAAAAAGCATAAAAGTTCAAATCACCCCCCTTTTGCGCCATTGAAAAACAACTATTAAAAAAAAAGAAAAAATATCAACATTTGATATTGCGGCGTTCAGAAATGCCCAATCTACAACAGATAAAATCAATTAATCTTCTGCGTAAAAGAAAAAAAACTCCAAACGACAAAATTATGTATTTTTGGTTGCCGCAACATTGCAATAAAATACAGTCACAGGCAATCAAATTAAAACATCACATCTACCCCAAAATGGTATCATTAGAAACATTAGCTCAAGCTGCAAAAAATAAGCCGTCCCACGGCCCTAGATCTCGAAAATGAGAACGCTACAGGTCACAGCAAATGGCAACAAAAGCTCAATTCTTTTATTTTAAAAACTTCTGATTTTCTTTCACCACTGAGATAACAGTAAACGTATATATGTTTGGTATCTATGAACTCGTATCAACCCAAGGCGTCATACTGACTCATCAGTTTTACCATATAGTGAACATGATGAATAAAAACCCCAAAAAGCAAACGTGTAATTGCACTTTTTTTGCATTTTCACCGCACTTGGATATTTTTTTTACCATTTTCCTGTACGCTATATAGCAAATAAAGGATTTCATTTGAAAGTACAACTCGCTCTGCAAAAAACAAGCCCTCATATATCTTCATCGATGGAAAATAACAAAAATGATGGCTCTTATAAGAAGGGGAGGGAAAAATGAAAATCGGAAAACGGAAAATTGCCAGGGGGTGAAGGGGTTAAATCCAAAATAGTGTCCTGCAGAGCTCAAATCACAAAGATTCAGACAAAGGTTTCTGGACCTAACTGTATGTTTTTCATTTTTAGATCATGCTGGACAATGTGGGTAAAAAAAAGTTAAATAGAAAGACTGGAAGGTTCCTTTAAAGAGGACCTGTCACCCCTCTGCATAGCAAACTAGATGCAGCACTGAATGCAACATATCTGCTGCATTCAGGGAAGGGGTCCCCCATGTGTCTGTGTGCTGTGTACCCCAAGATATAGCCTTAGGAAAATTCACTGTTAGAAGCCATGAAGGCATTCCCTGTGGCTGGAGTGAGCTCGATTGACAGGGCCATTCCCTCCCCCTCTGCCTCTCTGTGCCACCTTCTGCTGTGCTATTTATGCTTTGCTCAGACAGCAGGGCAGGATAAATGATTTGCATGCTGTGTGCGGCAGGATGAGGGACAGAGAGGAGGAGGGCAGAGCCAGCACAGCAGAAGCAGCAAAGAGGGGCAGAAGGGGAGGGAATGCCCCCCATCAATCGAGCTCACTTCAGCCACAGGGAATGCCTTCATGGCTCTAACAGTGAGTTTTTCTAAGGCTACATCTCGAGGTACACAGCACACAGAGAAGCTGCATTCAGTGCTGCATTTAGATTGCATGCAGCAGGAGGGGTGACAGGTCCTCTTTAAATAAGTTATTTTCCACCCATTATGATTAGGTACAATTGTTGTTGTCTTTTTGTACACATGACAAATGCATCTTATGTCCTACTGCTACCGAGTCTTACATTCTTCAGTCTAATTTTCTTGACTTTGATTCCCAGGGGCTTCTGGGTCTGACTCTGATTTCATTGCACAATAATTTACTGTAGAATCTCCAGGTTGCAGGATTTCAGCAGTCTGGGTGTTTTATTAACTCTTAAAATAAAGCACTGATGTTCCCCATTGACCTTTCTGCTGCATATTTCACAGTCCCTGAGGCCCATTCTTGCTTGAAATAGCTGAAATCTGACATATTTGATCTGTGAGTTTGAAAAAACTGCAGATTCATAGGTCATTTCTTGTTCTATTCGATGTGTCATTTGTTTGAATTGCTATGGATGTGATAAAATGTGTTTGCATGAAATCCATAAAACAGTTGCATATTGTCCCCCTATATTTCCAGACTGCAGAATGATCATAGTAATGTGAGCAAGGACACAGCGAATGCTGACATGTTGCCCACAATTATTATTAATATTTAATCTTTTTTTACAGATTTAACAGTTTGCTCATCCCTGCGGCAACAGGAATGAGCAAACTGTATGGTAAACGCATTGCTCCAGATTACCAGGTCTTGAACGTGCATCAATAACCTGGCAATCTAGCCAATCAGGTGGCTGGTAGCGATCACATGGTTTGTGACGTCTGGCCATCTGATTGGCCAGATCACTACCAGCCATCTGATTACCTGTCAGACTTGCAGGTCCTTGTCGTTGATCAGATGTCTTCTTTGCCGGTCCCGGTGCAGGCGTCGGATAGGTTAGTATGATATTTTTTTATTTTTTAACAACTTTTATTCACTTTTAGTGCACTTTCGCAGTGTATATATAGATACACTGTGAAAGTTAAAGGACTACTCGCTGCTCCAGAATAATCACATGAAACTCGGGGAGTAGCGGGTAGCACAAATATCAATACTATTCGGCGAGTACCGAATAGTAACGATTATACTCGCTCATCCCTAGTGAGCAGTATCGGTATTTGCTTTATTTTCACTATTATCTGATTGTTTGGGACCACATTTTAAAATGAAAAACCCCTCTAAGGCCCCTTTCACACTGGCATTTCTATGAAAATACGGCAGATACAGACAAAGGACCGCATCTGCCGCATTTTCCGCCTAACGGCCGCACTTGCGCCGCATTTGCAGCAAGCCACGTGCATTGTCTATGAGGCCTGCGGTAAGTGTGAGGCAGGTGCGGCAGGTGCTTCAAATTTGGTTCAGGCAGTTGTGGCCACAAAGAACGCTGCTGACCGAGGTTTTTTTCCCGGCCGCAACTGCCAGAACCGTACCTGCCGCACACTTACCGTAATTCCCATAGAAAATGCATGGGGCTTGCTGCAATTGTGTCGCAAGTGCGGTCGTTTGGCGGAAAATACAGCAGATGCGTTTTTTTGTCCGGATCTGCCGCATTTTCATAAAAACGCCAGTGTGAAAGCACCCTAAGTCAAGCCCATCAATGCCCAATCCTATTTCTATGCCTATTACCTTTCTCTCTGTGTCCGGTTCCTTGCCTCACATTAACGGGTAACTGTGAGGTTTAAGCAGGTTTGCTGGTGCCCAGAAGATGTGCTGGCTTTTACAGGAAGCTAGGGGTTCTCCACTTATTTGAGAGCATCTAGGGCATTCTGGGACATTATGTAAGCTTGATGATACAGTACCAAGTAGACCTGGGAATAATGGTTCAGGCAGAATGTGTTCAAGAATAGAAGAAGTGTTAACAGTCTTCAATGTAAAGAAGAAGATTGAGGAGTCCTGGAGGTGATGATCCACAGAGCCCTGATCTCACATCATCCTGTCTGGGATCTAGAGACAGAAGGATCCGACAAGCCTCGTATGTAAGGGGCTGGTTGATGTAAGGAAGTTCCTAATCCTGAACACATCACTGCTTTTAGGTGCCACTTATGTATGATGTGTATTTATGTGTGAAGTGGTTGTAATATGTTCATTTACCAGCCACCCCTAGATGTCACCAGTACCAGATTCCATGGTTACAGAGGAATCAAGGCTTCAGAGACATGGCCGGGGGAGTTAACTACATTGAGGGGGATCTAATGTTGAGTACGGTATTTTCTGATTTCGGTAGGAGAATGGGGAAAGAGTGAGGAAAGGCACAAATAATGTGCAGAAGGCAGCTGAGGCAGACCCAGTATAAGCTCCATGGAGGCGAAATGAGAGACAAGCGGGCGACCCACCCACCTAGCTGGGGAAAGTGAATCTTGTAGACATTTTGGATAAGTTCTGTTACAGAGCTGTCCAGAGAACGGGAAGAGCTCTCCAGGCTGAAGGCCACTGACCCTGAAGAGCATAGCTGTGCAGGGTTTTCTGACCGCAACGTTACACATTAACTCATCTGGTTGGATTCTTTATTTCTATAAGTCACGTGATGAAAAGTGAATGTGTGTGAAAAACTACACACTGAGAGTCCCGCTGCACTCTTGCGCATGAGTGGATGTTATGTAGTCACATGGTATCAGAATAGAGGAAATGAGGGGATGGGCATGTGCAATAGAGGAAACTACACGCTGAGAGTACAGCGGTTTCCTGTCTAAAGCTATGAGTCTGGTGCAGTAAGTCATTCACCTCTTATGATTATCTTATTATTTTCACATGTGCACAATGTGTTAATTAAGTCCTTATGGACGTTTTACAATATATAAGCACTTTGGAAGTTATAGTATTCCTATATGTATGCACTTTATTACTAGTATGAGAAAAGCAGATGATTGTATATGGTATTTATATATGAATTTTATTCACTGTAACACTAATTGTTTAATTAATAAGCCCCGTGTATGGGTGCTATAAGTATGTGCACCACAGTTGTATTATGACACTGCTTGAAAAAGACCTCACGGTCGAAACGTCGCGGTTCCTGGGAATAAAGCCCACATAACTGAAATAGATGGAAGTGCTGCCTCTTTTTTTCATGACTCTGTGATGCCATTGTGGTAGGGGGGCTTTGCACTCGAGAAATAACAGTTGTGCTGTTTTGTTTTTTTGATTATTACAGTATATACCCGTTGATGGAGGGCCAGCATGTCAGCATACTAATGGGACAGTTAACTGGACATGTGCAGCGAGAAACAAAGTCCTGGTTGGATGATGATAAAGACACTGTAGAACATGTAATGGCCAGGCTGAAAGCTACCTTTGAGACCAGTGTAGATGCCAGAGCTAAAATGGGATTCTTTGGGTGCCGGCAGAAACCACAAGAGAGTGTGAGAGACTTTGCATTAAATCTACAGGAGGCACTCAGGGCACTCAAACAGGCAGAACCCGCCTTGGCACAGAGGGAAGATAAATTGCTGATTGACCAATTTGTGGATGGACTCTTATTTCCCCCTCATAGAGGACGGCTGTGGATGATGGCTATACTACAGAACCCAGATTTGAACTTTATACAATTTAAAGGAAGGGCAATCTGCATACTGCAAGCAGAAGAGCCTCATGATACAGACTCTGCCCAATGCTTAGCTGCAGCATACCAGCAACCGGGAGTGCAAAACCCAGCAGCCATGTCAGGGTTTAGTGCTAAACCTCAGAAGCCCATCACCAACGAGGCTCTAAACCAAAAGATTGAAGCCCTCACCAAAACTGTAGCTGAGATGGCTAAGGCTATGCAGGAGCTGCGTGGATCCAAGCCTATGGAGAAGATTGAGCTGGCTACAAGCAGAGAGGATGTTCCATGGATGAGACCTAGGAGGTATCCAGCGACCCGAGGATGACCCAGCAACCGCTACCACCCGGATGGACTGCCCATTTGGCGCCGCTGCAGAGAACCAGGTCACTTTGCCAGGGAGAGTGCTTTAAACGAGGATCCCCTGGGGAAGCCGGCCACCCCCAGGAGTATACTCACAAGGTCCACAAAGCTAGCGGGTCAGGTACGTGGGAGGACGTCCAATCATACCTGTCGTGCTGGATGGCATTCACCCTAACGCTCTAATGGACACCGGCTCGTAGATAACCTCCATACCTCATATCCTTTATAAACAATACTGGGCTGATTCAGACATTACGCGTGGTCCAGATGATAACTTTAATATATTGGCTAGCAATGGTAAACACAAATTGGGTTTAAAGAAATGACCATTAAAGTTGGGAGAGTAGAATTAAAAGATCAAGGGGTGATAATTGGTGATGTTGACCGGCATGAACATAATCCAACTATTTTGTTAGGAATGAATGTAATAGAAAGTTGTCTTGCAGAAGTTATTGTTGTTTTACAGCAGACTGCCGAGACTGCCAATTCCAGGAAACAGAATCCTGCATAAGGAAACCAAAGCTTTGATGATGAGACAGCAGGTAGAGTTGTCTGGAGGAGAAATTGGTAGTGCAAGGGTAAGTGACCCAATATCCATTGTGATACCTCCCAAAACTGAAATGTTGGTCTGGTGTAGAGCCGCAATAGGCCTTAGAGGGCGAGACTATCAGGCCCTGGTAGAACCCGTGTACTCAGACATTAGGCCCACTGTACTGACGGCCAGAGAAGTAGTTGAGGTACACAGGGGTAGAGTGCCAATACGCGTTTTCAATTGCGGGGAAGAGGAGGTAACCTTACCAAAGTATGCTACCATGGCTAAATTGTACACTGTTGATAACAACGCCATCTCAACAGTTGAACCAGGCGGAGTGCAATGGCTCAAAGGGAAAGCAGGAGGATTGATGCCAAAAGCTACATGTAGGTACCAGTTCTACACCCTTCCATCAAAAGCATGGAGTATACCGGGTAGTGAGAGAGTACGAGCAGATCTTCAGCAAACACCCACTAGACTTTGGTAAGATCAAAGGGGTAGAACACAATATACCCACAGGTACTCATCCACCTATTAAGGAGAGGTATAGACCCGTACCACCCACTCACTTCCAATGTGCGAAGGATATGCTGAAAGAAATGAAAGAAGCAGGGGTAATAAGAGACAGTTGTAGCCCCTGGGCAGCTCTTTTAGTGCTAGTGAAAAAGAAGGATGGGACCATGAGTATGTGCGTAGATTACCGGCAGATCAACCGCATTACACACAAGGATGCATACCCATTACCAAGAATTGAGGAATCATTAGCTGCATTAAAATCTGCTAACTACTTTTTCACCTTAGATCTGACTAGTGGCTATTGGCAAGTTCCTGTGGCAGAGGCTGACCGTGAGAAGACAGCGTTCACTACACAGATGGGCCTCTGTGAGTTCAATTGTATGCCGTTTGGACTCTGCCACGCACTCTGTACATTCCAGAGACTAATGGAGTGCTGCTTAGGACACAAGAACTTTGAAACTGTTCTCCTGTACCTGGATGACGTCATAGTCTACTCCAAGACATATGAAGAGCATATGCAACACTTGGCAGAAGTGTTTGAAGACTTGTCCGGCTATGGTATGAAAATAAAGCCATCCAAGCATCACCTGCCGAAACCAAAGGTACAGTACCTCGGCGATGTAGTAAGCTCTGAAGGTGTAACACCGGATCCCGAGAAGGATACCGTGATAAGGGATTGGCCAAGACCCACCAGCGTGAAAGACGTGAGAAAATTCCTGGGACTGGTTGGCTATTATAGAAGGTTCATGAAGGGGTTTACATAGCTGGCAATCCCCCTACAAGACATCCTGGTAGGACAGTCTAAGAAGTCTCCAGCCCGGAGCCCTCCTTTCCAGTGGAGTGGTGAAAAGGAAGAGTCCTTCAAGAAGTTGAAGTTGGCCCTGACAGGGGATGAAATCCTGGCATACCCTGATTACCATCAACCCTTCATTCTGTAGACTGATGCCAGCAATGTGGGATTGGGAGCTGTCTCAAGTGCAAGAAGGTAAAGAAAGAGTAATCGCATTTGCAAGTAGAAAGCTCCGTCCAACCGTAAGAAACTCAGAGAATTACAGTTCCTTCAAGTTAGAACTACTGGCAGTAGTCTGGGCTGTAACAGAGCGTTTGAAACCTTCTGTTACTCTCAGGTATGACATTACCACCCAGGGAGATAATGACATTGTGGCATCCAAACCCTGGGGTGCCACATAACCCTTAATGTGAAACCACACAGTGTTAACCAGATTGTCAGAGACTGGCCTATGGCCGAGAAGTACTGGTGCAGCAAGATATGACACGCCATCAACCACCTGTATCTGTGCATCCTTTCTGCAGTTTTGTATCATACTAGATGTGTACCTAATTCCATCATATCGGGAATTCTAGAACGTGTGCGATTATATATTAGCCCAGCTGCTCCCACTACTAACCTCAGTGCCACCGAGGAGGGAGGGGGAGCCCACTGCTGCACAGGGTGGCCATGGCTTGGCAGGAACTGCTGCTGCTTGCCATCGCCCTGTTCGCTTTCTCTCCCCTTGTGCTATCTCTCACCCCTGTGAGCTCACGTTCGCCATGTGTTGTCTCTCCCCAATATGCGCTCTCTCTTCTTTTATGTGCTCTCCCTCTGTGTGCGCTCTCTTCCCTGTTCGCTCACCCATGTGGTGTTTTACCCCCCTGTGAACTCTCTCTTCCTCCCGTGTGCTCTCTTTTCCCTGTCTCCCCCTGGTGTGCGCACTCTCCTCCTGTAAGCTTAGGAGCCACGACAGCAGCAGGATGGGTCCTCCTCGAGGGTGTGATAGAGCAGACCCAGGCACAGGTGATAATGAATGCCTGTGTGCTGGACGGTGTGTGTGCCCCCATCACAGATGTACTATAGGTGGCGCTGTTGTTTTGTTTGAATTTATCAACCAAATGTATGGGCTCCCTCACATTCCATTTTAACTGTAATTTTCCAGCTTAACTGTAATTTACACAATTGGTGTCACTGTTTTCAGGATTTACAGACAGACAGACAGACTGGATAGGACTTTCATGTAGTAGATAGTTGTAGAACTTTTCCAGCATCTTCTCTTGTAGATTTTCCGATGTAACACCACGCCAGTGGGCTGAAGAGTCTGATTCTGATCTTTTATAATATTAGATCTTTTTTTCTGCCATCTTACGGCTTCTCTAACATCATTACATTTAAAGTTCAAACACTAAACTTTTTTGTTGCTTCAAGCAGTTTATGTAACCAACGAATTTACCAGATACTCATCTAGATCATTTAAGTCTGTTATCTAGTAAATGAAATCAAAGGGATTTTAACTGCTGTTGCTGAGCACTTATCATGGTGGCACTATAGAGCAGTCTGAGGAGAAGACTTTTTATAAATAAAGTTATAAGATCTATTTGATACTATGAAACATGCAAGAGCAGATCACGTGTTAATCAGGCCCAAACGTCTGTCTAGATAGTGGAAAAGTGTTTATAGATTTTATGGGGTTATTGCCATCATTTCCATCTCTTTTGCACTGTTTGACTGATTTTTGTATGTTGTTTTTGTTTCATTTTTAAAGTCATAATTTTTTATGATCATCCCCATTGGAGCTCATAATCCAAGTACCCTATCCTATATCATTGGAGTATGGGAGTAAACCAGATGAAACCCAGGCAAACGCGAGCAGAAGATACAAGCTCCTGGCAGATGTTTCCTTGATGAGATTTGAACCCAGGACCCAGCGCTGCAAAGCAATAGTGCTAAATGCTGATTCAGTGTGCTGCACTATATATAACATAGGGTAACCACTGAGCCACCGTGCTGTCCTATACATAGAACAGTGCTAACCACTGAGCCACCGTATTGCCGTACACATAGTACAGAGCTAACCACTGAGCCACCATGCTATCCTATGTATAATTGTGCTAACCACTGAGTCCTCGTGCTGCCCTGTATATAGTACAATACTAACCACTGAGCCACGGTGCTGCCGTATATATATATACCGTATATACTGGTGCATAAGCCGACCCGTGTATAAGCCGACCACGCTACTTTTGCCCCCAAAACCTGGAAAAACCTATTGACTCGTGTATAAGCCGAGGGTGGACCCCAGCACAGGTATACAGCCCCCAGCAGTGTGGTATACAGCAGCCTCCCCAGTGGTATATACAGACCTCAGTGGTAATACAGCAGCCCCAGGGGTAATACAGCAGCCCCAGGGGTTATACAGCAGCCCCAGGGGTTATACAGCAGCCCCAGGGGGTATACAGCAGCCCCATGGGGTAGACAGCTGCCATAGGGGGTAGACAGCAGCCCCAGGGGTAGACAGCTGCCCCAGGGGGTAGACAGCTGCCATAGGGGGTAGACAGCAGCCCCAGGGGTAGACAGCAGCCCCAGGGGGTAGACAGTTTGATGCCTTCAGTGTGAATCTACAATTTTCATAGTCATGAAAATACAGAAATCTCTTTGAATAAGAAGGTGTGTCCAAACTTTTGGTCTGTACTGTATATACATATATACTAGATGGAGGCCCAAAGCTATCACATCCGGAGGGCGGTGACGTCACGATGGGGACAGGCTCTGTGGTGCTGTTGGCCATCACTCTCTGCTTGCCTGCTCTGTCCCCTTATGTGATCTCTCTTTTGAGCTGTCTTTCCCTTGTGCGCTCTCCTCTTGTGTGCATTCTCCTTTGAGTTGTCTCCCTATGTATGCTCTCCCCCCTTGTGTGATGTCACTCCCCATTGTCCGCACTCTCTCACCCCCTCATGTGCTCTGTCCATAGAGCTGTTCCCCAATGTATGTAAATAAATGTATTTTTACTTGAAAACCTATTACTGTGTTTCCTGGTAAAAAAAATGTGCAGGGATTTGCTGTATTTTCTATTGACAGCGTAGGTAAACCAAGCAACTACTGGTTGCCAACCTCTGCTGCCTGGTGTTACCTTAACTGGCAACAAAAAATACAGGGAAGCCTTTTTTTCCATCATATTTTATATTGCCAGCCAAGGTAACCCAGGCAGCTAGGGGCTGGAATTCTCAGCGGGGTAAGACCCAAGCCCACCCCACTCTTTCAGCTGCGATGTAGTGGTGGCAGACTGGGCAATAAAGGGGTTAATGTCAGCTTTACTTGACAGCTGTCATTAAGACCTATTGCTAATGTCAGCCGTCAGTATGACAGCCGGCCATTACCAATACTTTCAGTAAATAGAAAAACAAAAAACACAACACAGAGAGAAATCCTTTAATAAATACAAAATAGACAAAGACACCTCATTATCCACTTTATTAGCTCCCACCAAGTTCCCCTCCAAAGTAATCCTGTATTTACTGTAATCTTGTAGTGGGGCGGTGTGATGCGTCATGCCGCTGCCATCTTTGGATACCCAAGTGTCCAAAGATGGCGGCCACGTGAGTTAGTGTGCATGTGTGTGTATATCTATGTGTCCGACATGTCATGTGACCTGCTGCATGTGAGTATCTTTGTGTATGTGTGTGTTATGTACATGTGTGAGAACTGTATATATGTGTTGACCCACTGCATCATGTGACCTGCCGTGTGTGTATAGATATATTTGTGTATATGTGTGTGTGTCTCTGCCGTGTCACGTGACCTACCACATGTGTGTATATGTATATGTATATATGTGTGTGTTCCCGCCGCATCAAGTTACCCACCACACTTGAGTGTGTGTGTATGCATATGTATGGGTGTGTATATACATGTGTATATGTGTCTGTATATGTGGACCCACTGTGTCACGTAACCCGTCCATTGTGTATAATGTTTGTCTGTATATATGCATGTAACTGTTGCATCACGTGACCCACCATGTGTATGTATATATGTGTGTATATATGTGCGTATGTGTGGACTCACTACGTCACATGACCCGCTTTGTGTGTATAATGTGTGTCTGTATGTGTGAGTATATGGGCATGTCCCCGCTGCATCATGTGACCCGCCGCATGTGTATGTGTGTGTTTATCTGTATAGATGTGACCCACCACATCATGTGACCCACCACATGTGTATGTGTATGATATGATCTGCCATGTGGGTATGTGTATATATGTGTGTATATGTATATATGTGTTTATATATGTTTGTGAATGACGTGACCTGCCTCATGTGTGTATGTGTGTGTGTAAATGTGTTGACCCACTGAGCGTGTATGGGTGTATATATATATATGTGTGTATACATGTGTGTGTATATGTGGACCTGCTGCATCATGTGACCCACCGTGTGTGCATGTATATGTGTTTGTATATGTGTGTGTGTATATTTGTGTGTATATGTGTATGTCCCCGCCGTGTCACGTTACCCATCACGTTTGTGTATCAGTGTGTGTATATACATGTGTATGTGTATATGTGGACCCACTGTGTTATATAACCCACCATGTGTATATATATATGTGTGTATATATACATGTGTCTATGTGTATGTCCCGTCGCATCATGTAACCCGCCGCGTGTGTTGAATAGTTGTGGGGAAAAAAAAGTAAATGCCAAAAAAAGATAAAATGCTTTAAAAAAACATCCTGTAGTGAAAAAAAAACATAAAAAATGTGCTCATGCTCGGGAGATTACAAAAAAGACACTAAAAAGATACTTCAGGAGAAAAAAAACGCTGGCATTCCTGAAGCGTCTTAATCCTATAAAACTTGATGAGTTGAAAAATACGACATGTGCGCATACGTTTACTGGAAGGGATCACATGGGAAGTCGGATGGAAAGAAAGCTTTGCCCCCAAGTGTTATGAAGATTACATTTTTGGATTAAGAGAAGCTAAGAGCAAAGTATGGTTAAGAAGGCAATAACTCTATGATGGTCCTTCTCCTCTCCTTCTGACTGCTCTAGGCACTTGCAGTTATAAGTAGAGATGAGCAAACCTGTTTGGGGCTCGGGTTTTGGGGATTTCTATATCCAAAGTGCTGCAGTCAGGATGGCTGTGCTCTGGTACACTGGGTGGTTGGGCCAGTGCGAGCCGCTTGCAGTGTGTGATTGGCTTACACTAGGGTTAAAAAAAGTTTTTGTCTGTAGCTTGGTAATGATGTAATTAATATATACCATATTCTTTGAATTATGAGACACTCTTTTTCCCCCTCCCAAATTGGGGGGAAAAATGGGGGTGCGTCTTACAATCCGAATCTTGTTTTCTTTTTCTTTTTCTTACTGAGGGCGGTTGCAGTGGTAGTGGTGGAGTGAGGGTGCAGGAGGCAGATCCCATGGAGATTGATTGTGAGCAATGGGGCATGACTGCAGGCCCGGAGCTGCAGGGGTGTTGTGGTGATGTGTGAGGATGTACGGCAGCCACCATTTTATGGGATCTGGCAGGCAAGCTGCGCCTCTGCCTCTACGGCTCAGGAATTCCAGAAAATGGCCATGAAAGCAGTGCATACACAGAGATCTCAGACAACTGCCATGCATCAGTTTGTGTAGGCCATGTACCAGGATGGGGGGGCCATGTACCACAATTGGGGGCTGTGTTCAGGGGGCATATACACCAACCCATACCCCACACAAACCACCCTACAGACAACACAACACCTCTTCATTAAATTTGCTACCCCAAATTGGGCCGACGCTACCCATGGTCATAACCTCAAGAGACCTGAACACTCAAGTCCCAAAAACCACCTAATATCACCCCTGTTGTGTCCTCTGTGTCCCCCTGTCCATTTGCAACCCCCACCCCCCCCACAACTCCAAGGTTACCTCTCCCCAAATTAATACCCACACTGACCATCACCACACAACACGGAGACAGATCCCACACAACAGCTAACATGTCCCCGCATAATTCGAATGTATAGGGTACTATCACACAATCTCAGAGGACTCAACTCCCCTTTTAAGAGAAAACTCGCGTTCATAGACTACTCAAAACATACACCGGACATCGTACTACTACAGGAAACACACTTTACAGACCGCTCCTTCCCGAAATCCTTCAATAAGTCATACACTAGATCCCACCTAGCATCCCATAATAAAAAAACTAGAGGAGTGGCCATCCTATTCCACAACTCCTTCCCATTCGTACAGGAACAAGTGACTGCAGACAAAGAAGGTAGATACCTCATAATACGCGAGACAGTCCAATCAAAATGAATCTGTATCATAAATAGCTATGCCCCCCCGTCGATGCAAATGAAAACGATCCGTACCATAACAAAGCTGATAGGGGACGCAACCTATGACTTTCTACTCTGGGGAGGAGATTTCAACATAACCATACATGCCACATTGGATAACTCCAACCAAAAATGATCCGATATCACTAACACTGAGAGAAAAACTCTACAAAACCTACTTAAATCCCATCGACTAATAGACACATAGAGATAAACCCACATGCACTCGAGGGACTACACCTACTTCTCCAAGGCCCACCACTCATACTCCAGAATAGACTGGATACTAACGAACTCCGGCAACCTAACCTCCCTTCTCTACTCTAGACACATCCCGTCCTCCTGGTCAGACTACGACTGTGTACTATCAGTATTTAAAACTGATACTGAGACATCATCTTTTTACAGATGGCAACTAAACAAATCCCTACTGACAAACCCCCACACTAGAACGCAGATAGAACAAGAACTCAAAACTTACTTCGCCACCAACAAATCGTCAGAAGTCTCAGAAGGCAACATTTGGATGGCCCATAAAAAATACATGACGTACTTATACGACTGGCCTCCAAAAAAAAGAGAGACAGACTAGAGACACAGACGGACCTTGAAGACAAGCTCAGTAAACTGGAATTTGCCAACCAATCCCACCCCTCCAAATATCTCACCAAGAAAATACTGTACACAAAACTACAACTCAACACAATACTGACAACCCGCACTGAAAGAGCCATTAGGTGGACACAAGCGACGTTTTATAAATACTCCAATAAGATGGACAGAAAGCTCGCACGCAAACTCCGAGACAATGAACGCCTAAACACGATTTTCTCAATTAAAGATGAACAATCACATACCACCCACAACCCAAATAAAATCCATGCTGCATTCCACAAATTCTACCAGAATTTATATAATGACAACCCACACTCCACCAAACCCAAAATTGACGAATTCCTAGCCACTACACCACTACTATCCCTAACCCCGAACTACGCGGCAAAAACTACTCTCACCAATGACAGAAGAAGAGATATTGACCACCATCAAACAACTAAAAACATGTAAAGCACCAGGCCCGGACGGACTGACCCCATTATACTACAAAAAATTCCAGGGGCACACAACAAACCACATACACGCATATTGCAACAACTTACTCTCAGGACAAACCTTGCCCCAAGAATTTTACACCGCACATATTGCTGTCATCCCAAAACCAAACAAGACCCGCTACTCATCAAGAACTAGAGGCCCATCTCCCTACTAAATATAGACCTAAAAATCTTCACGGCCATATTAACCAACAGAATAAATACCTGCCTCCCTAACCTTATACACAAAGACCAAATGGGTTTCAAACTTTCGAGACAAGCACCAGACAACATACGTAGGAACCTCAATATAATACACAATGCCAACAAATCCAACTCACCCCTAACTGTCCTGGCTCTAGACATAGAAAAAGCCTTTGACTCAGTTGCATGGCCATACCTATTCCAAGTTTTAAACAGATTGGGGCTACTCAACAATAGATAAACGCCCTTAAACTCCTCTACAACTACCTGATCACATACCTAAAACTCCCATCCACCTCCCCGAAACCAATACTCATAACAAGAGGCACGAAGCAGGATGCCCCCTATCACCGGCCTTATTCGCTATGATCATGGAACCCCTAGCCCAAAAGATACAATCCCATCCAGATATCACAGCCCCAAAAATAAGGAAACACACCTATAAAGTAAGCCTCTTTGCAGATGACCTACTACTGAGCCTAACGAACCCCCACATATCGCTTCCAAACTTGATAGCCATCCTCAAAGAATTCAAGGAGATTTCAGGATTGAAAGTAAACGTGGATAAATCAGAAATAATGTTTATTAACACCCCAGCCAATGACAGAAACCGAATTCTATCCAACTTTAAATTCACACACAAAGAGCACTACATTCCATATCTCGGAACCAACCTGACATCACATAAAAACACCCTATACAAATATAACTACAGCCCCATGTTGCAAAAACTAGAACAGAATCTAAACAAATGGTCAACCTCAACGTTCTCCTTTTTAGGGAGAGTTCACACGATAAAGATGGTCACACTACCCCAATTCCTATATCTCTTCCGCTCACTACCAATACCAATACCAAAGTCCATATTCAAAATGATCCACTCCCAAATCAACCGATTCATATGGAATCATAAGAGACCACGCATATCCATGCAGACTTTACATAAGCACAAAGCAAAAGGAGGTGTATTGCTGCCGAACTTCATACACTACTACAGGGCAGCACAAATGGCACAAATGGCAACAATACATGAAGAGCAGAACATTCCCCTATGGATCCACATAGGGAACTCACAACTAGCCCCATACACTTTGAGAGGTCTCCTCTGGGCCACAGGGACTCTACCAAAAATCTTAAACACGTACTCAGCATACACCCTCCACACCCTACAATTATGGAGAACCATAAGATTCTAATACTCCCTCCAATCCCACCCGTCACCACTATTGGAGCTATTTATCAATGTTTTAACCCGGGGTCTCCTCCAAAAACCACACATGGTGGTAACAAAACAATGTACGCAGACTACAACATCTCCTTAACCACTCGACGCTTATGCCCAAGCACGCACTCATTACGAGATATAAAATCCCACCCACAGAGACCTTCAGACTAGAGCAAATGTACCACTTCATACATTCCATACTCAAAACTATAACACACCCAAAAGTGACAGCATTTGAACTCAAATGCATGCATAACCCCCTGGGAAAAGGATCAATATCCCAAATATACACCACACTTAACCACCCTAAGGATAGTCGTAAGCTAACAGCTATGGAGCAATGGGAACTAGACCTGGGAATCAGGCTCACACCAGAAAAATGGTACAGATGTCACGAAAGCATCATGAAGGGAAGCCATCAGGTATCACTAACGGTAACGTCCTTAAGCTTCTCCACAGGACACACTGTGTCCCCAGCTTCTTACACAACATATACAGCTCCAAGCCTGACAGATGCTTCAGAGGCTGTGACACAGTAGGGGACACACTCCACACATGGTGGTCATGCCCCATTGTAAAATCCCTTTGAAATGACGTCATAAAGTTAATTGACTTCACTCTAGATGACAAACTCACACTCACTCCATCAGCACTACTGTTTGGGGACAAACCACCTAATGTGAGTAACAAAGCATATCGGCTACTTTTCAGCGCTCGCGTAAAACCAGTGCAATACAAAGCTGGATGTGCTTTCCAGCAAAAGCTATGGCTTATAATATGTAAAACTGTGTGGGTGGCTCCTACTTAATGAAGTATGGAGAACACGTGTCTCTGCTTCCACTGCAAAATTCAACTGCAAAAACCATTGGTGTCATTTTGTTGAAACTTGTGGCCATTTGTTTGTGAATTTGAAGGCTGCAGGTAAACGTTTGCAAGGATTACGGTACTTGTCAGTATTCACAGCGAAGAATAAGATGATTCTTATACTTCAAACAATTTGAGAATTAATATGTTGGCACTATAGACATAAAATTATTATTATTTATTAAAGATATTATCAGTAGTAATCGGATCAATATAGTGGGGAAGAGAACATGTTTTGGTGTTTGATTTGATTTAGGGATCTGTTATTAAAGGGAGTCTTTTACTCCAAAATGTCAATTAAACTACTTTAAAAAAAATGTACTGTAAGATCCACTGGACCATAAGATGCACCTACTGTAGGTTATAGAGGAGGAAAATGGGAAATAAAAATTGAGGCAAAAAATGTGATTATGACAGATATAAGGGAATACTGATACTGGTATGGGGGTAATGTCCTCAATCCTGGGCTCCTTCCAGGTAAATATGTCCCCCCATCCTAATATATGGCCCTTATCCTGGTTTATACAGTATGTGCTCCATCCTGGTATATAACTTCCGAATCATTTTCCCATCCTGGTATATATGAATCCCATCCTAGGCCCATCCTAGTATATATGGCCCCATCCTGGCATATCTGATCCCAATCCTGGTATTTGTGTACATATGATCCCAATCCTGGTATATATGGCCACATCCTAATATATATAACCCTCATCTTGGGCTCATCCTGATAAGTATGTTCCTCATCCATGAATATTTGATCCCCATCTTGGTATATATAATCCCCATCCTGGTATATATGGCCCTCATCCTGGGGTATATGACCCTATCATGGGCCCTTCCTGGTGTTTATGCCTCCCAATATGCTGAACACATAAAAAGGTTAAACAATTCTACCCACCTTCCCTCCACTCCATTATGTGCAGTGTCCTCTTGCAATGCTGGCAACTGACTTCAGCTAATAAGCAGTGCAGCACATGTGTCAATGCCATCCACACAGTCACAACCACCTGATGGCATCTGCCGGAATATTCATTGCTCCCACACCCAGGATTATGGGAGTGGAGTGCAGTGAATATTCATTCTGTTTAATAGTGGACACTAGTGATGGGCGAGTCCTAAATTACTCGGAATCGCTTGACTGTAGCGAGTCCGAGCCCGGGACTCGCTACTCGTTGCGAGTCTAGCGAGTCCAATGTTAATGAATGGGGAAGCGAGTAATAGCCAGTAATGTGCGATTTACAAATCGCAGATGTGTCTCGGAAAGCGCTCGCATTGCCGTTTTGGAAACACAAGCAGGTGGCGTACGTGCTATTTGCAGGTAGGAGAGCAGCAACGCACTGGTCTACCACAGAGAAAATAAAGCTGAAGGGGTTATTATGACCCAAAATCTATCAGGTGCAAAAAAATAAGAAATAGTACCTCAGCTAAGGCTGCTTTCAAATAACGATTTTATCAGTTCCTATGCTGTCCGATAAAAATCGGACAGCATCGGACCGATTTTGGGCCTCATGCAGCCCTATGGGCATCGGACCAAATCGGATGTGCACTAAATGCCATCCGATTTGGTCCGATCCGATTCTGTCCGATTTTATTATCGGTGCTAAAATCGGAGCCTGCTCCGATTTTAGCACCGAAAATAAAATCGGACAAACTCGGATCGGACCAAATCGGATGGCATTTAGTGCACATCCGATCTGACCCGATCAATTTGACATGGGGCCCTATGGAGCAGGGTCCGAGGAAACATCTGATGTCTCCTCGGACCGATTTTAGTGTACTGAGCATGCTCAGTACACTAAAATCGCTCCAAAAGTGAATGAATGGGTTAATTAAAAAAAAAAATCTATGCTCACCTGTCCACGAGGCCCCCGCCGTCTCCGGTGTCTCCAGGTATCTTGCCGTCTGTGCTGACAAGACCTGCCGTGATATCACAATCACATGACTGCCAGTAACCAATAGCCAGCAGTCATGTGATTGTGACATCACGAGAGGTCCTGGCAGCACAGAAGACAGAACAGCAAGATACCGGGAGACGCGCGGGACCATGCAGGAGTCGTGGACAGGTGAGAAAGGAGAGGAGGAGAGGGGAGGACAAGAGGAGAGGAGGAGGACAAAAGGAGAGGAGGAGGGCAAAAGGAGAGGAGGAGGACAAGAGGAGAGGAGGAGGACAAGAGGAAAGGAGGGGGACAAGAAGAAAGGAGGGGGACAAGAGGAGAGGAGGAGGACAAGAGGAGAGGAGGAGGACAAGAGGAGAGGAGGGGGACAAGAGGAGAGGAGGGGGACAAGAGGGGAGCGCAATGGGGGACAAGAGGAGAGGAGGAGGACAAGAGGAGAGGAGGGGGACAAGAGGTGGAGCGCAATGGAGGACCGCGGGAGAAGAGGGGAGGACCGGGGACCATATTGGAGCACCGGGGGAGAGACAGCTGATGACAGCTGACAGGAGGGAGGTGAGGGCAGGCATCAGATAAAATGTCGGAATCGGATGCCTATTTGGCATCCGATTCCAGGCATCAGAAGAATCCGATGCTGTCCGATTTATATCGGACAGCATCGGATTTTAAAAAATCGTAGTGTGAAAGTAGCCTAAGCCTCTGACTTCAGCTATTAGGAAAGCTGAGTGAGTAAGCTAAGCTATGAGGTCGGTCCTGTGTGCACTGTAAGGCTGCTCCTCCCTGCCTGCCTGCCTGCCTACAGTCCTCTACACAGTACTCCTCTGTCCTCCTGGTAGCTCTCAGAAGAGCTGTTTGGGTTAAATATAAGGAATCTTGAAGTTTCCCTACACTGACTGACACTCCCTGTGATCTGCTCCAGCATCTACCTCACCCTGCACTAGCTCAGATCTTCACAGGAATGTGGAGGAAATGGCAGTGGCAAGGCTTATATACAGCCTCGCCTCTCATACATGACATAGGCATCACGATGGACAGAAACCAATCATAGTCCTGCCACAACCAACATAGCTGTGGCATTACTGAATATGATTGGCTAACATGCTTGTCCATCTTCACAAGTTTTCTGACCTAACACGCTAGGCTGTCTTGGAAGCTTTGTCGGAACATAACAGATTCTGTATACGCGAGTCCCGAATACAGTATACAGGACTCGGATTCGTAGACTCGCTCAGACTCGCTGCTGACAGCGGGTATCCGTGAAGCGGTGCGATTGTTTAAACGATTTGGGAAGATTCAAGCTACATAGCGATGTGATATAGCGAGTCAAGCGAGTGAGAAAAAGTAAACTCTGACAAAACTAGGATTGCCATTGACTTGCATTGGACTCGTTACTGTGCGAGTAATCTCTGGGAAACTCGCCGAGTACCGAGTCCTGCGAGTCCCTTACTACTCGCCGAGTAACGAGTCCTAGCGAGTAGACTCACCCATCCCTAGTGGACACACATGATTGCCCCAGCCACTGAAGAAACTAGGTGCTGGGTGCCCCTATTAAACAAAATTCATATTAACTGCTCCCCATGCCCATAATCCCTCCAAACTCTGGTCAACAACTTCAATGCCGAGAGGTAGGGCATAGAGAGTCAGTGAATATTCATTTTCTTTAATAGTGCACATGTTTTTGCCCCAGTGCTGGCTTCCCTGCCTCCTGTTACCCTGCTCCTGTCTACTGTGACCCCTCTGTATTGCTTCTCATTAGCTAATCCTTTTGCCGTTGCTGTAAGTCAAAATTATACTAGACCTAGGTGAACAATTATTTATTAATCCATCCTGGATTGTACTAATCTAATTAAAATATATGGGGATAAGAAACTCTAGTCCTGGAATATAGTCATGTGTTAACACTTAGGCTGGCTTCACACCACGTTTATTTGCTGTGAGGTTCTGTCCAGTGTTTTGCAGGATGCACTGGACAGAACCTGACAGCCCCAGACAAAACAGAACAGGAGGGTAAATATGCCCTCCGATCCTGTTTTGTGCCAGAATCCTCCCTGTGTGTGGCTCCAAGTGCTGAAATTTCAGCAGTGGATCTCGCCACGTGCTGAAATTTCAGTCGGCAGCTCTTTTAGGTGCGCTGTCCAGGTGCTGAACAAGCGCAGCTTGAATTTCAAAAGCCACTGCTCGTTCAGCACCTGGTGTCCGATTTATTTATGGATCCTGGGCGATCCGGGGCCCATAGACTCCCATGTTATTGCGCTTGATCCAGGAGGGTCCGATTTTTGCCCCGGACACAAAAAATGCTGCAAGCTCTGAATTTGTGTCCGGGGGCGAAAAAAAACCAAATCTGACGGATCCTCCCGGACAGCACAAAACCGGATGGCAAATCACTGCCATCCAGCTCTATCCGGCCCCATAGGTTACATTAGGGTCAAAATCGGATCCAGGGCTGTCCGGTTCACACAGGACAGCCCCGGATCCTACATATCGTGGTGTGAAGCCAGCCTTACCAGATCAGAACTCAGGACTGCTGCTGTTCCGGATCAGAACCATTGATGTTATAGAAACACAGTACGTTATCTAAAAAAATCACATTAGCAATATGTCTCCTTTATGTCCCCAGCAATAATTATCTGTAATAAAAAGGTCTATTCATTTAACATACAATTTCCACTAATGCACATTCAGACTGATGGGATAATCATATATTGGGGCTTTTACTTCCCTGCATTTCTACTCAGATCTGTTCTGTTTTCTATATTTCCCTATATCTGAATTATGCTCCTTTTTTTTCTATTCTTCGCCTAGAATTTGACCTTTTTCTGCAATGAGAAAGACACCCGGAGGCGAAATAAATGAACCACAGTAAAATCTGATAGATTGCTGAATTTCCAGCCTCAAACTGTTAATGCTGATGTAGTTCTTCATGAATTATTTCTCTTTGTGGATTCTATTTTCATTAATATTATGTTGTTGTTATTATTTTGCAATGATATAATGAAGGAAATGATGATGATGATGATGATGATGATGATTATTATTACTACGATTTGTGCTGTATGCTTCAAGATGCAACTACCAGTATTTTTAATAACGCTGAAATATGTATGCACTGTATGTAGGATTCTGATTATATACTGTACTTACACTGTACTATATGATAGAAGTCTGCATTCTTCATGCATAATACATATTTTACTGTCATTAATTTTCTGAACTGCTAAAATAGTTTACAATTACAAATTGCTTTCAGGTTTTTATTTAAAAAAATATTTATCGTTAAGTTAAATTCTCAACTATTGAAACCGTGTTGAAATATAAGAGATTGTTTGAGCATGGTCATGGTGGCACATAAGTAATAAAGGGAATCTGTTATCAGAGTTGTGCTATTTAGTTTGGAAGCAAGATAACATAGGGTCAAAGAGTTTGATTCCAGGGATGTGTCACTTATTGGGCTGTGTGCTGTAGTTTCAGTACAATCAGTGTTTTATCAACAGGAGAGTATCACTGCCTGATTACTACTCATGTACAGAGAAATCAGGATAATCTGAGTAACCACACCCCAACTGATTTTCAATTTGCATAGTACACAGGAAGCTGCCAATCAGGGGTGTGGGTGGAGTTATATATATGAAACTGCCAATCAGGGATGTGGGCGGGGATATCCTCATGAAACTGCCAATTAGGGGTGTGGGAAGGGTTTTTCACAGGAAGCTGCCAATCAGTAGTATGGGTGGGGTTATACACAGAAAGCTGCCAATCAATGGTACGGGCGGGGTTATACACAGGAAGCTGCCAATCAGTGGTATGGGTGGGGTTATACACAGGAAGCTGCCAATCAGTAGTATGGGAGGGGTTATACACAGGAAGCTGCCAATGAGTGGTATGGGTGGGGTTATACACAGTTCAGCATTCTAAATACTGATTCATGTAAAGCAAAGAAAAAAGGGATTCTATCAAAATTACCTCAAACAGTCCAGTGAATGACATATAGTTGGAATCAGGCTCTCTGCCACTATGTTATGCTACTCTTAGATTACATAGTAAATTCCCTCTAGAAGTACAGGAAAAATTATAAATTCACTTAAATTTCCATCGATTCTTCTATTAATATCCTTCTTTTTTATTCTAACATGTCTGATATTATGAGTAAAGATTAGAAATATATGATATTTGGGCATTTCTATCTCTTGCAATTATGTGTCTGGTGGTACAACAACTGGCAGCAACAGAAACCTTCCTACTGTGCTGTGGGCAGTAGGACAAGAACCATCAAGACGTTTTACAGGTTGTTGGCAAATCTGTCAAAAATCTGAAATGAGATAAAATAATAATAAATATATATTTTCAGATTAAATCTCACCAGTGCTTCACACTTGTGACAAGCGACAGAAAATCCAACACACATGGAAACATTTGCAACTCTGTGTCGCAGGCACAGGAGATCTCCGGGTGCAATGCAACACCATAAAAATGTATTAGATATGATACCTATGACAACCAGGAGGCTGCAATAAGAACCAGATTTGGGGACATAGAGTATGTTAAGATCAAAAAGGGCAAAGACAAGGTGGCATCCTCTCACCTTTCCTCTTCAACCTCTACGCAGAAGTTTTCATGAGGAAGTTCGACTTGAATGAATCATCCAGTTGGTGTGAGGATGGGCTGCAGGTTCATTAACAACCTGAGATATGCAGATTATACCACTCTTTTGGCTTAAAATGGGAAGGATCTGAGGAAGCTCAGTGAAGAAAGTAAGACGTTTGGTTTGCATCGGAATGTAAAGAAGACCAAGATAATGACTACCGCCAACGAGAAGGTGAATTTGAAATTTGAAAATGAAGAAATTGAAAATGTAGACAGTTTCATGTTCCTGGGGTCCCTCATTGATTGTGCTACTACAGCTGAAATCAAGCAGCATCAATGCTATAGGTCAAGCGGCAATGATGAAGTATGGAGAAACTGTGGAAGTGCAAAGACATTTCGATCACGACCAAACGACGATTAGTCATAGCCATTGCATTCCCAGTCATGTTGTACGGGTGTGCGACGTGGACCTTGACAAAGAAAGATCGATTCCTTCGAACTGTGGTCCTGCAGAAGACTCCTAAAGATCCTGTTGACAGCTTAGATCACAAATAAACCTGTAAAAGTGAGATAAATGCGCATAGGGTCTTATCCTTTTACAAAGGATTATAGCGGTATATATCAGGAACTGCTCACCTGGTTCCGTTGTGTCACCCACAACCGGTATAATCGCCTGTAATATGGCTTGTAGAATGGCTGCTGCAGGGCCGCACCTTCACGATAATCGTGGAGACAGGAATGCTGTAATGGGACAAAATGCCGGAATGCCCATGCTGCCACCAAGAATCACCAGGAAACAGAGAGTTAACAGGGCAGATTTTTCTTTTATTCTATCCTATGCGTTTCAGAGCCTCTATCCGAGCTCCTTCCTCAGGGAACAGGAAGCAGTTCCCTGAGGAAGGAGTTCGGATAGAGGCTCTGAAACGCATAGGATAGAATAAAAGAAAAATCTGCCCTGTTAACTCTCTGTTTCCTGGTGATTCTTGGTGGCAGCGCAGGCATTCCGGCATTTTGTCCCAAGATCACAAATAAGGCTGTCCTGGAACACGTCAATCCACAGACATCCTTGGTAGGGAAAGTCATAAATCACCAATTGTTTTCCTTTGGCCATGTGATGAAAGCAAATTCCCTTGAAAAACACATGATGCTTGGTATAGTCTGTGGCAGTAGAAGTCGTGGAAGACCTAAGATCCATTGGCTGGACACCATCATTGCAGACACGGGAAGGAGCATCAGAGAACTGAAGGATGTTATCACAAACAGAGAAGCTTGGAGAAAAAGTATTCACATGGTATCCAATAGTCGGACACAACTACATGAATACAATTGGAAATTGGATACTGTAAAGCTGGGGCTACATGGCAACATATGTCATGTAATCCTGAAATCACAGTATCACACTGCAACATTGAATCTAGGGATTTTCTATGATTTGCAACTTGAAACCTCCCGCATCTGTGACACAAAGTCACAAATGTTTCCAAATGTGTTGGATTTTCTGACGCTGATTAAAAGTTACATAGGATTCATTTGCCATAATTTTGTTATATCATTTTTATTTAGAAAATTTCAACAGTATAACAGGAATGGAAAGGAAAAGGGATAACATTTTCCAGAATAACAATCATAAAAAAAGCAGTGATAATACTACAAGGATACAGATTTGTGAGTCAAATTGGGTAAAGGAGGAGTTAGAGTGGGAGTATAAGAGTAAGGCTAGGGTCACATTAGCGTCAGTCCTTAGGCTGATGGACCTGTTAAAAGCATACAATTTCCCAGCCTTAGCACATAGCGTTAACGGAATGTAACACTGTTGAGTCGATCGACAGGGTAGGTGGGTACTCGGTTCCGGGACAGATGGTTAACCTCGATGGGGGATCACGGCTGGTCGGTTCCTGATTCCGTGCCCTGGACCCTCAATGGCGGGGACGGTGGGAGATGATGATGATGGATGGGAAAACGGTAACATGACGCCACATGTGGTAACTGGTATCGTGGATACCAGCGCTGCGACCGACCGCTGAGGTGATGGAGGTGCAGCTCAGAGTAGTACAGCTCCCCACAGGTGGAGCTTTACCTCAGGGCAGTGGGGGTAAATGAGGGGAGTTGTTGTCCTCACCTCTTTGATGCTGTGGGAGTCCTCGGGGCAGCAGAGGAAAAGAGCACAGACACCGCTTCAACTCAAACATTTCTTTACTGATACCGGGCAGATGTTGAAGTACACAGTACAGTCTGGTTTAGCGGGGACAGCCACAGATTTTGAGGTAACTTTGCAGAGTCTGTTGGTGGTCCCTTTAGTGATAGCTTTCTGGGTCTGGGTTCCTTTTAACTCTCTTTAACCACACTGAAGAGCCCTTTCACTAGTCCCCTGGTCTGTTACTGTTAGGTACAGTCGGTTCCTTACTGGTACGGACGTGAGCAACGGAAGAGTAATCCTCCTGCCACTGGAATTCGGTCCTTTCCCTAAAGTGTCCTGGACCCAATTTGGAACTGAGGTAGGGATTCAGTCCCTGGCGCTAGGGCTTCCTTATGTCGGTCCCACAGCTTGTCGGTTTGCAGTCAGGGATGGACCGACTGACTGCCTTGGCTCCGGTATGCCGGTGTCGGCCCCGGACTCCCCAGCCGGCTCCAACCGGTCCTGGTTTGTGCCCTCAGGTTTCTGGGTCACCTCTCTCCAAAGAGGTGCCCTCCTGTCAGAGACGCAGTCTCCTGACGTCCGTCCTCCTGCTCCTCTCTCGCTGACTGACTCTAACTGTCACTCAAGTCTCCTGCTCTACTCTAGGCTCCACCCCCTGGGACCTACTGAATATACGGACCCTATACTAAGGTGGCCTAGTGTATGCGTGCTTATGACAGACTCTATAAGTACCCCATATCCATGACTATAGAGGCACTACACCTTCTGTTTGGGGTGCAGTACCTCCCTGTGGCGCCCTCCCATAGGGGCGCCACACTGTGCTCAGGCTGTTTATTGATCCCTATGGTTACCGTTGCCATAACACAGCCGGCAGCTTCACTCCAAAGTCCCGGATATGCGCTATTGCTGAGCGCACAGGAGAGTGCTGCAAACTGCACTTCCTGTGGGTTGAGCAATAGCGCATATCCGGGACTTTGGAGTGAAGCTGCTTGTTGCACTATGACAACGGTAACCATAGGGATCAATAAACATCCTGAGCACAGCGTTACATTCCGTTAATGCTATGTTCTCAGGCTGGGAAACTTTATGTTTTTAACGGGTCTGTCAGCCTAAGGTCTGACACTAATGTGACCCTAGCCTAAGGGGCAATAATAGGAAGGGACAATGGGGAAGAAAGGGGAGGGTAGAGTGTCAGGTGGTTCTGCTTATAATAATATAATTAACTAAGTAATATAGAGAATCAAACTTCAGATCAAGGCTTAGTGGTCCTCTGATGCATTCAGCCAGGATATCCAAGCATTTAGAATCTTCACATTTTTAGATCCAAATAAACTGATTTTCTCGTGTATGCCAATTTGGTTAGATTCTTTTATCCATTCTTTGCAAGTATGGGTTTCTACATCTTTCCAGTATCTTGCAATAGTTATTTTTGCTGCGTTGAGCAGATGAGGTATCAGTAAGCTTCTTTTAGGCTACAGACACGCTGGCGTCAAAAACGGATTAGTACAATGCGAGAAAATCTCGACACAAGACAAATAAGTAAGTAACAGGCAGCAGAAGTCGGACAACTCTTGGGAGCAAGCCTCCACGGATCACAGAGAACATGTCGCACAACATAAATGTAGAGATGCTCATTGTCCTGGTCCAGGAGAGGCCAGAGTTGTGGGACCCCAGAGACCAAGGATATGCAGACAGGAGGAAGAAAGATGCGTCCTGGACTTACATTACTAGGCAGCTGTTACCTTGTTAAGAGAACAGGTCCCGGGATGTGCAGATCAACCTTAGTAATGTATACATTTTAAATTTGGGCAAACTTGGTTATTGGGAATAGTGGTGTCAGTGTGTAATCCATGTGATGTACACAATTTCTTAATAATGTTAATTGTTTTCAATGTAGTTGACTTGGTAGCTAAGAGATGGAGAAGTTGCCGGGACTAATACAGGCGAGAATTAGAATATACCACCAAGTGGCTCTGATGCGCATATACATACATTGCGGAAGTGAAATAAAATAAAGCAAGTGTTAAAAATAAAAAAAAAAGTCCTCACCTCTCCGGCAAGTGTCCCCCGATGTGTGGCATCAAGCTCCAAAGGCTTAAGGACCTAGATCAGCTGACCGGGCGAGGTGGGGCAACCTGATCAGCTGATTGGTTACATAACCGCATCAGCTGAGCGGTTTAAATTGTGTGCCCGCCAAAACCGATTCGTGGGCGGGCAATTTAAATCATGCTGATCCGGTCATGTGACTAATCAGCTGACTGGGCTGCCCTGCCCTGCCTGGTCAGCTGATCTAGGTCCTTAAGCCATCAGAGCTTGATGGCGCTCATCGCGGGACACTCGCCGTAGAGGTGAGGATTTTTTACATTTTTAACACTTACTTAGTTTTATTTCACTTTCTTAATGTATGTATATACATTGTGAAAGTGAAATAACATGGGAACAGAGCAGTTTTAGTGTACTGAGCATGCTCAGTACACTAAAATCGGGTCTGGAAAACGATGTAATTTTTTCTCGGACCTGCACTGTATAGGACCCCATGTTATTTGCCGCGGACCGCGCCAGATCCGATTCTGTCTGATTTTGTCTGCTGTGCCCAAAACCGGAGCAGTCTCCGATTCTGGATACAGCAAAAAATCGGACTGAATCGGATCCGTGACAATTTGGATACAATCGGATAGCCAACAGAACCAATCTGTGGGGGCCAAATCGGATCTGTGGCTATCCGTCTCATAACGGATAGCCACGGATGCACAAAAATCTTGATGTGAAAGCAGCCTAACTCTTTGATCTCCATTTCTTTAATACTCCATTGATGTTCCACTTTACTTGTACCAAATTGTGACTTCGAGTGCTCCGGATTTCTTACTGGCCATATACAATAAGCAAAAAAATTAGTAGGCTTAAAGATACCAATCCTGAATCCCCTTCTTATCCCACTTATAGGAGATTTAGAAGACTCTTCTAAACACTTGATGGTTTGCTGATCTTGACAAATGTGGTATAAGGGACCAATTAAGCTAGTCTTAATGAAAGGGGCATACCACAGGGGTCAGTATTGGGCCCGCTTCTTTTTTAACATATTTATTAATGACCTTGTAGGGGGCATACAGAGTAGAATCTCAATATTTGCAGATGACACTAAACTCTGCAGGGTAATCAATACAGAGGAGGATAATTTTATATTACAGGAGGATTTATGTAAACTAGAAGCTTGGGCTGATAAATGGCAAATGAGCTTTAATGGGGATAAAAGTAAGGTCATGCACTTGGGCAGAGAAAACAAAAGGTATAATTATGTTCTTAATTGTAAAACACTGGGCAAAACTGTCACTGAAGAAGACCTGGGTGTATGGGTAGATGATAAACTCACATTTAGTGGCCAGTGTCAGGTAGCTGCTGCAAAGGCAAATAAAATAATGGGATGTATTAAAAGAGGCATAGATGCTCATGAGGAGAACATAATTTTACCTCTATACAAGTCATTAGTGCGACCACACTTAGAATACTGTGTACAATTCTGGTCTCCAGTGTATAAGAAAGACATAGCTGAACTAGAGCGGGTCCAGAGAAGAGCGACCAAGGTTATTAGAGGACTGAGGGGTCTGCAATACCAAGACAGGTTATTAAACTTGGGGTTATTTAGTATGGAAAAACGAAGGCTTAGGGGTGATCTTATAATAATGTATAAATATATGAGGGGGCAGTACAGAGACCTTTTTAATGATCTTTTTACTCTTAGGCCTGAGACTGGGACAAGGGGGCATCCTCTACGTCTGGAGGGAAGAAGGTTTAATCATAATCACAGACGCGGATTCTTTACTGTAAGAGCAGTGAGACTATGCAACTCTCTGCCACATGATGTTGTAATGAGTGACTCACTACTAACATTTAAGAAGGGCCTGGATGCCTTTCTTGAAAAATATAATATTGCCGGCTATATATACTAGATTATTTGATAGGGCGTTGATCCAGGTAAATAGTCTGATTGCCGTATCTGGAGTCGGGAAGGAATTTTTTTCCCCAATGTGGAGCTTAGTGTTGCCACATGGGTTTTTTTTTGCCTTCCTCTGGATCAATATGTTAGGCTATGGGTTGAACTAGATGGACTTAAAGTCTTCCTTTAAACCTTAAATACTATGTTACTATGTTACTATAATGGTAAGATATACTTAATGCAATAAAAAGCACATGTCAATCAATTAGGTACATCTTATAAGTGACCTGTGCCTCCACCAGATATTTACTCCTGTCAGGGATTTAGTTCATATCAGTAATAAGTTATGCCTCCAAAGTGGCATAACGTTTCTTGATTCAGATGAATGGGCATAGCCACATCCTATACCACCCATTTTCCATCCATGTTGGATATAGCTGGCCAGGTCTGATATTAAAATGGCAAAATGTACCACATTTTTATAACTTTCTAAACAAAAATTCTATACTTTAGAATTTTGGCATAAACACTTTAATGAATTGTACCCTTAATGTATATGATCATCTTAAGGACTAGAGGTATTGACAAGCTATACATGAAGAATCTATAGATTTCTAATAACGTAAGCTGTTTAAATATTATCCATATTTTGGAATCAGCAACAAATTTGTAATTATTTAAAGAGAAGAAACAATAGCTTATTTATAAACAATGAAAATGTATCGCCAATTTGGATCAGCGACTGGTTTACCGTTTGTAAAATGATGAAACCATGTTTTTTTAAGCTGTGCAAAAATGTAATCCTTTATTTGGGTACAGCACAGTACAGGTTTCTTGCTTTAAAAGTGAAGAAGCAAGGGCTTCTCAAATAGCCATCCAAAATGTCTCCTTTTTTGGGGCCAGCACTCAGTTTGCTATCTAAAAAAAAGTTAAAAATGGAATTCTTAACAAGTCATAAATGAATAAATAAATTAGACCCCTTTACTAAGGCCCGGTTCACCTTGTATTTGCTGCGTATTTCTGCAGTGGTGCTTTTTTGCAAGCATTTTGCGCAAAAAAGCCTGACTGTATTCAGACACCGCGCTTTTTCCGACGTGCTTTTCCTGAACCCATTTTATAATGTGGCCTATGGGAAAATCACACCAAAAAAGGTGCAAAGAATTCACATGGTCATTTTTTTTGCGAACGCACTTTGTAGTGAGAATGCGTCCGCAAAAAGAAGCCAGAATACGCGGAATCTGAACACATTTCAAATGCGTTTCCAGCATTGCGTTTCACTGCATTTATTCTAGCACTCAAAAGTGCTGCGTAAATGCAGGAATATTTGGCAAATACGCCTCATGTGAATGCAGCCTTAAGTTATTATGCCTAAAAACAATTTGGGACAGCCCATACGTTGATGTCATGTGTTTGTAAGGTTCTGATAAGATTTATTGGCAACATATGAGTTAATTAGAGACACACCTGTGGATGTACCTGAAACACACTGCTTCTTTGTATAGCATCATCATGAGAAAGTCTAAAGAAATTGCCCAAAATATCAGGAAGAAAATTGTGGACTTCCACAAGTTGGCTTTATCCTTGGGTGCAGTTTCCAGATACCTGAAGGTGCCTCATTCATCTGTGCAAACAATTATATGCAAGTACAAACAAAATGGAAATATTCAGCAATCATACAACTCAGGAAGGAGCTCAGTGTTCCAGAGATGAACCTACTTTGGTCCAACATGGGCATATCAACCCAAGAACAAAAGTAAAAGACCTTGTTAAGGTGATGGTGGAAGCTGGTAAGATTGTATCATCCACAGTCAGATGAGTACTATCTCTACATGTGCTGAAAGGCCTCTCTGCCAGCAATAAGCCATTACTCCAAAAGAAACATTAAAAATTCAAATTAATTTTTGCAAATGCAAAATTAATGAAGACCTACATTTTTGGAGACATGTCCTGTGGACTGTCAAAACTAAACTTGAAGTGTTTGGCCATAATGACCGTTTGGAGGAAAAAGGGAAAAGCTTGGAATCCTAAGAACACCATCCCAACTGTAAAACACGGGGGTGACAGCATCATGTTGTTTTACTACAGGGGGGACTGTTGCACTTTACAAAATTGATGGCATCATGAAGAAAGAAGATTATGTGGCAATTCTGAAGCAACATCTTAATACATCAGCCAGCAAGTTAAAGGTTGGTTGTAAATGGGTCTTCGAAAAGGACAACGACCCGAAACATACTGCTAAACTGGTTATAAAGTAGCTTAAGGATAGCAAAGTCAGTGTTTTGCAGTGGTCAACACAAAGCATGCATCTCAATCCTATTTAAAATTTATGGGCAAAGCTGAAAAGGCAGGTGCGAGCAAGGCGACCTACAAACATGGCTCAGTTACACCAGTTCTGTCAGGAGTAATGGGCCCAAATTAATACCAACTACTGTGAGAAGCTTATAGAAGGATACGTAAAACATTTGACCCAAGTTATACAGTTTAAGGGCAATGGTACCAAATACTAATGAAATGTGTGTAAACTTGTGACTAAAGATGACTTAAAACATTCTCTCATTATTCTGGCATTTAGAAAATATTAATAATTGTGGTAATACTAATTGATCTACAAGAGGAAAGGTTTATTCTGATGTCATGTCAGATTGTAAAAAAAGCATGCATGTGTGTCCTTTTATATACAGTAGTGTATGTAAACTTCTGGTTTCAACAGTAAATTTATAGACAGGAATTCGTCTTTGCACGGTTTTCCGAATTCCCTATTACACTTAATCTTATCTGCTATGGTTTTCTGCTTTTTTCCCCTTTACACTCCCTTGGCAATTTACATGATATAAGGAAATCAATGAGGATTATTCTAGATGTAGAATCATCAGAAGGTCCAATGAGAGTAGTTGTGTTTTATGGTCTGCAGACACCATTGTTCCAGTTCTCCTCCAGTAATGGCTCTCTGTGCACAGAGACAATGAACTCGCTAATGTTCTCATTAGCTTAATCTTCCTTCTAACGTTCTTGAATTAGTTTTTTATAATTTATGCTATACTCACAGTCTAATATTTTAAAAAAGCAAAATATATATTGTAAATATTTTATCTAGCATTCAATGTCGACGCTATGAAATGTATTTCCCTTATGTACAAATTATTCTATCATATGCTATATGTGCAACTAACAATGTGAAGCAGACAGATCCTCAGTGTTTCTTCGGGTGGACATGTGTCTAGTATGACTGAAGAAAGAACACTTATATTAGTCATGTGTAATCAGGATGGAAATGAGATTTGCTGCAGCGAAAAAGAAGGGCCCTAGAGGATTTAGATTGAGTTCCCTGGGAGGTAAAATGGCTTACCAAGCAATATGTCTATACAGCTCTATTACTATTGTGTATATTGCATCTATTTAAACTGCAGACAGGAATTTTTGCTTTTCCTAAACATTATATATTATTAACTCCTTACTATTTTTTCTAGTGATGTAGAAACATTACAGGGATCCAGTCCAAAAGATCAAATGTTTTATTCCTGTGAATGTTTTCATATAAGTAAGAGCTGCTAAGATCTTTGCACCGGACACAGATCTCCCTGAGAATAAGGCTCCAGAAATTATTGTAAATGACAGGGGGTGTTTGTGATGACACAGCCTTTCTCAAGGCATGTCGTACTTTAATGTTCTTAATTACCCAGTTGTTCCTGTGCTCTTTGGCCTCAGTCTTCAGTTCTGACAAGAGAAGCACCCAAACTGGATTATATTCTGCAGGAGTTCAGCCTAGGATTCTAGGATTCAGACTTTGCTGTGCTTGGTCAGTTTCCTAAGCTTGCTGCTATTCTTTTCTTGGTGGGTGGCCACCAAAAGTGGGGTGCTGTTGGAGCACCAATGGCACGAATATTCTAATCCCTGGTGTGTTAGCGGACTTTGTTGCCTGTTACATTGTGTGTTTTGCTTGGTATGTGTTCTATGCCTTTGACTGTTGGGGATCCAATAAAGTCTAAGGCCTATTTCACATCTAAGGCAGGTTTGCGTTTTGCTTAATTTGCGTTTTTAGGCTTTTTTACTGCTAAAAACGCATAAAAACGCTAGCGTTTTTAGTCCCATTGATTTTAATGGAAACGCATGTAAAATGCATGCAAAAATGTATTAGCGTTTTCAAAAACGCAAAATGCATGCATTTTTGCAAATGCTGCCCAATACGTCAAGAAATGCGTCTAGCGCGGCATTTGCAAAAACGCATGCGTTTTGCGTTTTTGAAAATGCTAATGCTTTTTTACATGCGTTTCCATTAAAATCAATGGAACCAAAAACTCAAGGGTTGATATGCATTTTTTGCCGTAAAAACGCATAAAAACGCAAATTAAGCAAAACGCAGACTATTCTTAGAAGTGAAAACACCGTAATAGTTGTGTGCTTCCCCCACCCTTTGTTGTTTACTACTAAGGAGTTTGGGCATTCAGTTGGTATGAGCCCTGGTTTATGTGGTCTTTCTAATGGTGAACGAGAGCACCCACAGACTCCCGTGTTTCTACAGTGTTACCAGTGTGAGTCATGTAGAACAAGAGAGCAGACTGTCAGTCATTACATGTCTCAGACTGGTAACTCACTTTGTTCATTTACAATACGCTCTGGAAGTAGATTCTTAGTGAGATCTAAGTAGAGCAAATAGATTTTTACATCTCATTTACATATATTACATTTACATCTCATTTACATATTAAGAAAAATCTGGATTTCTTGGGAATAAAATATTGGACTTCAGATATCAAGGTATGAATCAATCTTGGCAAGGTTGCATCACTTTCTAATCTTTCTAGTTGGAAGATTCCTCTGAAGTTAGGTGATACCTGGGCTATGTTCGGATTCATGGGTACTGTAATCCTGCTAATATACCCACTATATATTATTAAATTAAATCGTTTGACGTCCTAATTTTACATCTTTGTCAATTTTTTGTAGAATAGTTAGATTTGCAAAAATCCCTTGATTGGCAGCCTTGTCATTCTCTGTCCAATTGCTGATTATTCTTTTACCTTTGCTTTTCTCATTTGTTTTGCTGCTTGTCATCTGTTCTTGCTTTCCCATTTTGTCTCTGTCCTATTACATCTTGGGTAGGGCTATTTATACCCATCTTGCACCAGCTTTCTCTGCTGGCTATATTTTCAAGGTGGATATCTGCTATGGAGTTCCAACCCTGCTAATACGGGATTTTGCCTGGTAGGTTAAGGCTAGGGTCACACTTGCAGATTTTACATGCGTTTTTGAGACTTGCGTTTTGTGAAAATGCATGCAAAAACGCATCCATAGGCCCCCATGCAAAAAACGCATGCCCCAATAGCAAAAACGCATGTCTAAAGGGCCATGTGTTTTTTGGATGCATTTTTGGCTCAGCACCAAAAAATACTGCAAGCAATATTTTTTGGTGCTTTTTTAAAAATGCATGTGTTTTTTTAACATGGGGCCCTATGGGAAACGCATGCGTTTTTATATGGCACTAAATGGTACATGCATTTTTTAAGGGGCCCCTACACCTATCAGCAAAAACACATGCAAAAACCCAGGCTGCCAAAAAGCACCTTAAAAACGCATGCCAAGTGTGACCCTAGCTAAGACTAGGGGTTTATTTCACTGGGTTTTCTCATTTGGCTTTCCTACATCTTTCTTCTGTTCTCTGTTAAGTTTGTAAGAGTTTTTACTTGCTTAAATTTATTATTCTCCTTTTCCCCTTGCGCATCGGCATTATGTTTGCTCAATTTGGGTTTCTTTCAACCCTTCACACGTTCCTTATACTAGTTAGTTGAGTGTAGTAACGTCCCGTCTGGTTCCTCAGGAAGAAAGAGAAACAGCTTAATGGCCTTTTAGGGAGAAAGGTCTGAGCTGTGGTTTCTGGTTGTGAACTTAGGAATATCCTAGCCTGTACAGAAACCAACAGGATGTGGGTGCGGTTACAGAGTGATATGCTTTATTTTTCCCTGTACCTTGGTGTGAGTTGATACATTCATAGCAGATATAACAATGATGAACTTCCAAGAGATTCCTAGCTAGTCTGAGGGAGGGGCATTGAAGGCAGCAGAACAGGTGGGCATATGCTACGGCCAATCTAATCATTGGCATCATCTGTAGGTGAATGAAAATCAGTACTGATTTATGCCTAATTCATTTCCATAAATATAAGGTTTGCTATGCTTGCAAAGTACAAACTGGTCTCCCTATGGCGTGACAAAATCACTAGCTACACAGAAA
The DNA here is from genome assembly GCA_033576535.1 of Allobates femoralis. NCBI lineage: Eukaryota > Metazoa > Chordata > Amphibia > Anura > Aromobatidae > Allobates > Allobates femoralis. Next base: position 56,342,227 of record JARQOC010000007.1, read on the forward strand.
ATCCTCTATATTAACACCATGTGAGCTGGACATGACAGAACACCTATGGCAAACTTGACTATTTCTTGTCACTGGCCCAATCTGCTGACCAAGAACTCTATGGGGTCAGAGCCCAGGGTATCGGTGATATAAAGGACACCGTGCATGTGTGATTGAAGTTTGTTATTCTGGGGATCCATTTCTGTTTGCTGACGTGTGTCAACTTGGCGCAGAAGCAGATAAAACATTTGGCCCACCATATCATATACATTGAAATTAAAGCTGCGCTGGCACAGATGGGGAAGCTTTAGGTTTGCAGGGAGCAGAAAGGGGACTGTTCAGACATGTCATAACCAGCAGTTGTTCAGTAAAAGCTTTGCATATCAGTGAACAAAGCTTCTTCTGGTAATGCCTCAATTTTGACTCCCTTTTGGAAGCTGAAAAATATTTCCCCATTTAGCTTTCACATCAAAAGTCTGGTCGTTAACATAGCCTTTGCCATGCACCGTGTACTGACGTTGGCTGCCGGCCAATAGGCTGCCATACCAACAACCGCTCCGGGTTTGAAGCAGCAAGAGGAGGCCATGTGCCAGAGCAGGAGTTCAGGCTGGTAAGAATACATTTTTTCTTTTAATGTCTGTAGATTTTTCAGGATAGAAGAACAAAGGGGGCCAGGACGGAGAAGAGTTTATAATATCCCCCTTCCTTAATGAAAGGACCCCAGATGGTCGACATTATTAAATAAAGCATCCAGGATGGGGGACATTATAAAATGCGTTGTCTTATTGACTGCCGACTTGTGAATCTCCCTGTGTACATACCGTGCACTTTGAAGGTTCATCAGTGTCTGCGCCATGAACGTTGGTCAAGTATGTGAGATGCATGCTCCTGGCCAGAACAAGACTTGTGGATGCAGTCTCACTCAACCCAATGCATGGATTGCTCTTTCTACTGAATAATTAGGAGAATATTATTTACTTCCATTAGAGATTAAATACTCAGAAGTTTAACCCCTCCTTGCCCTGTGACCATTGCACAGTGACATAGATGCATTTACACAGTTCCTCATTGAAGCAAGTAATTCCTTCTCCAAAGGATAAGTGATAGCTTACTGATTAGTGGGGCTACCACTGCTGGGACCTGCTTTGATAAGCGGCATCGGAACTATTATCCCCATTAGACTGAAGCTTGTGTTCGACTTGACCACTGATCTGTTCATTCCCTTAGTGGGCTTGAGTGCTGCACTTGGTTTCTCTTGGCAGCCCAAAAAGGATGAACGTAGCTGCAGTCACAATTCTGACCTGTCACTGGATTAAAAGGGCCCTGTCAGGGATAAATGTTCCTCATTCTTCAGATCTGTATGTGTAGCACCCCTGTGGGGGATTGCCACAGGATCCACCGGTGCAAGGAGGGAATTACACCTTGGTTCACACCGCACACACCACCTTTCACCCCAGACCTGAAGGGGGAGCTCTACTGGCTGCTTTAAGTCAGTTCCACTTTAAAACATCCAGGCCTGAGGGGAGGAGGTAGTCAGTCCCAGTAGTGAGTTGGAGTTGGAGAGAGGAGTGAGGAGCTGGTCGCTGGGAGAGATCCAGGCCCAGGACCAGGGACCACTGACCACTGTGCACACCCTAGTGAAAGGGTCGGAGGCAAGAGGAGAAAGCAGGGAACTACAAAAGGGAACAGGTTACTATAGCCCTTTAGTACACCTGGACACTGGAGTCCGACGCTGCCAGCATTTAGTGCCACAGCAAAAGACCAGAAGACTCAGGAGGAGTTCAGCCCTGAGGAGAACAAAGTAAGAGATGCTAAAACTGACCAAGTACAGGACCAGAGGCCATAGGAAGAATAGGGACCATGCAGAAGGATCTCATTGTCCATTTAAAGCAAAGCCCAGAGAGGGAGAAGAAGCGGTGGGTTAAGGCTCAGGCAGGACTTACCCCACACCACAGAGCACAAAGACAGAGGAGGCCTCATAACTTTCTAAGGTGGACGTCCCAAGTTGCACCGGGGACCTGGTTAATACTCTGGTCTGTACCTGTTACCCTGTCATCAGTAAAAGGTACCAAAACAACAATCCCTGTGTGTCTGTGTGCCTGTCTAACTATCGCAACTCACTGCAAAGACTTAACTACTACTCCCCTTATCCATCCCCGCTGCCCTGAGGTAAAGCTCCACCTGTGGGGTAGGTGGCGTCACGTTAACAATCCCCTTATTCCCCACCATTCCCCGCCATTGAGGGTCCAGGGCACGGGACCGGGGATCAACCAGCCATGATTCCCTCCCCCCATCAAAGCCACCATCAGCCCCGGTACCCGAGTACCCCATACCCTGTCGACCGCCTCATATGCTTTCCAGTGATTAGATTACACCAATAAATAAATAATTCCTGATCCTGTAGATCCCGTAGACTGGTGATAACATGTTTTCATCAAAGAACCTATTTAATACAAACTACCATAATTGTACATCTCAATGGTGATATGCACACAGTAGATTTATGGGAGCTACCGGTATTTTACAGTCAACGCACAGGTATTTGCATACAGCTGCAGTGCGGACACTAGAGTCTATTCCTCCTGTTGGTTTCAGACACCCCAGTCTGACCCTGCACCGATGTGAGCACTTTCTGAGTGATGCCATCCTTGGCAATTTGTAAAATGGTGCCGGAATGTTTTGGGCAATTTGTGTAAATTTAATAGCAATCTATTTGAATTTGATGAGATGTATGTATTACATGAGATTAGACTGTTGATTTGCATCAAAATAATTTGTTAAACTGTAATACACACTGGAGTTTTAAAGCTGTGGAAATTTAGGCCCTGATTTTCTTGCTGGTCTTGAGGGGGGGTGTTTAAGTTAGACACTCCTGAGTTATTAAGAGGAGCATGACTCAATGAATCAGGAGTGTCTGATGAGTGTCATGTGACTCCTTGCACTACGCCAAGATTCTTACTCCGGTCACTGCCTGGAATAAGACTACTGGTGTTGGGAATGTAACAGTTGTCCCTGAATTAGACAAACGGTGGCATCCCTTCCCCACCCACCCTCATCATGCCCCTACTCCACCCACTTTGGTGGATCTGGGAGAAACTGGCATGAAAACACCTCCAAAAATGTAAAATCTTTGTGGAACTCCATGTTATGCAAACAGCTTACAACTTTTCAAAGCAATTTATGTCAGACTTCTGGAAAAATTGTGTTGATGAATTGGCTCCTCTGTGTGTAATATGAGTAAGGCTAGGGTCACACATGCCAATCCATTTTTCAGAGTGTTTCCCATGACAAATACATTTTTTAGGGTGCTTTTTGAGCCTCCTGTGCCCCTGAATGTTTTGGGACATTGTAAAAGTGCAATAAACATGAACTATTCTATGACTTGTCAATGCTGATTTTCTTACTGTCTTCCATTTATGATTTTGTAATATTCTATTATATAAGTCATCATTACATAATCCTTAATCTAGATGATTTGGCACAGAGTGGACTCTTCATCTGTTCTCTCTAATAAAGGCTGTATCTCATGACCCCATTAATGGGATTATTATCCATCCATTGAACCGACACCATTACAGCCCTTAAATCGCATGCTGCTCATTTACACACATCACTCTCTCTCTATATATATATATAACTTTCTGATTCTATAAAGTCAAATGAAGTGCCTAGCTTTTTATTTGATGCCCTTAATGTAAAAGAGATAAATATTGAAAAGTAACCAAATCCCATGTGAATAACTGAATAAAATATTCAGCAGTTCTGAATACACCAAGATGTAAGCTTTCAAAAACTGTTATGTCTCAAACATAAAATTTCCCTAAAGCAAATTTCAGTGGGAAACAAAAGACTTTTTATGATTGTATTTTAATGTCTATAATAAAAAAAAGTGATCTTCTAGGAGATTATAATTTTTGAGGTCCATATATTTACTGTGGGGGCGACCACATGACCGTAGTAGTAGTCTCTGGGGAGGGCCGAGCTTCAGCTGCACTGGTGGGGGCAACCACATGACCGTAGTAGTAGTCTCTGGGGAGGCCGAGCTTCAGCTGCACTGGTGGGGGAAACCACATGATTTAAGTACTAGTCTCTGGCGAGGCCAAGCTTCAGCTGCGCTGGTGCGGGCAACTACATGACCATTGTAGTAGTCTCTGGCGAGGCCGAGCTTCAGCTGTGCTGGTGGGGGCAACCACATGCCCTTAGTAGTAGTCTCTGGTGAGGCCTCAGCTGCAGCGCAGCCCTGGATTAGCAGTCTGTGCCCCAGCCGCCTGCCCAGTGCACCAATCCTTGACACACTCACTCCTTGAAGGACAGTGTAGACATGGAGACTAGAAGTCTTGCCAACAATCTTGTACTTGAACAGTCTTGTTTAACATTGGCACAACTCTCTAATGTCACGTTTACAGGTTTGTTTACCTCATTACAATTTGCAACAGACTGCTCTCTTCATCTCGGAACATCTAAAGCTATCTCTAGCCCTAGTCATATAGTCCCACCACAGCTCCAGCCTTGTCCCACCCATATCCGGCTTTACATATATGCGAGTCATGCGACCACACAGGGCGCCAGACAGAGGGGGGCACCATAGGGAGACCTCAAAACTTACTTGTATGATTCTCCTGTTCTACACACGCTCCAGTAGGAAGACTGCAAGGGCCGCCCTCCCCACTGTGCTCTGTCCTGTCTTCTGCCGTCTTCACCAGAGAGAGGAGGGAGAGCGGCACCTGCAGGATCCCGGGCAGGAGAAAATGAAAATAACTACTGCTCATCTCCGTCACAGGAGGGGAACCTGCTGATACCACATGCAAACCTCCCTCATCCACTGGCCACTGGGATACCACACACACTGGTCAGGGTGCAGTACCCTTTCACTGTGCACCGACCAATGGGGCGCCATATTCCACCTTTGTTGAACTAACTTTCCGCGAGAGATCCTACCCTTTACCCAGTACAGAGCTCAATTTTTATATGTTTTATAACATAACAATAAGCAACATTTTTATTTACACACAAAACTTTTTCATCCCGTCCGGGAGGTACTATGCTTGAATGTTGCAAAAATATACTAACTTACATCGGCCTAACGGGGCCGGTACACACATGATGCCCCAGCGGTAACCGTCTCTTGCAGTGTCCTTGTCACTGCTGGAATGTTTAAGGCACATCATCACATACAGTCTCTGGTTTAAATCTCAGTCCAGGCTCAACACAAAGTTCTCATTAATGTTTATGAGTTTTGCAAAACTATATACAAGACCGATACTCTTACAGTTTCAGTTCTTATAATTTGTGCACCCGCAGGGTGTACCACCCATGGGGTTCTGCAGTCTCTCGTAACTGACCCGGTCATTTTGGTAAAGGTCCCAGTCCGGGTGGCCCCATGGGAGGTGAGGCTCTACTTCCTTTTGTCCCACAAAAACCTCCTCATAGAGACCCTGCTCTCAGACAAACCACCACCCGCTCTCCAGGTTAAAACTGGTCACCGTACCTTCTCTCCGGTTCTCTGGAGGTACCGTGACTGTAGGTAGGCTTGGGCGTGGACCTGTAAGTTCTCAAGTTCCCTGGCCAACCACCACACTGCCTGGTCGGCCAGGTACTGTTCTATGGTGTCCTCCGGCTGGGCGTGGATGGGACCAGGAGTCTGCCTCCGACCTCCGGTGGTAGTGACTTGGCCGATCACAGCTCCCGGCCGATGTTGATGGTCACTCCACCACGCTGTGCAGGACCCAGATGCCCCGACTTCCTCGTCGCTGTTGTCCTGATCGCCCTCCTCGAGGTCCTCCTCCTCGGACCTCGGCAGGCTGGCAAGCTCCTCTAGGATGGCCTCGACAACCACCTCGGACTCGCTTTCGAGTTCCTCAGGGACATCTGGCTCGGCAGCTTTCTCCTTCGGGTTCTCAGGCGCTGCTGTGGTTGTCTCTCCCTCATCATTGGCTAGGACCTCGGGGTCATCTGGCTCTTCACGAGGCCCGGATGCCCTGACTTCTGCACTGGTGACGGTTGATGCCTCAGGAGGTGGGTCCTCCCTGGTAACCGGGTGCTCAACCACGGACTGGTTACTTGCTTCCGGTTCCAGCTCCTGGTTGCTGGACCCTGGCAGGGGTACTCCGATCTTTAGCCTGTCAGCTTGGTTTTTCAAAGCCAATAGGGGCAGGCAAGCATTTTCGCACCTCTGGCATAGCGCTCCCACGATGAGGGGCCAAGGAGGAGGTGTGCTTTGGACCTGGGTCCAGGTTGGAGGCTCAGGCCTGAACTCTCCTGCACTGTGCTTGGAGCCAGTTCTCTTTTAATGGACCGGGTTCCCCGAGACCAGTTATCAGGACGGCCTGGCGCCGGGTTACCAACACCCTTGGGCACCCCCTTCTCATCTGGGTCATCTCTTTTTCTAGGTGCCCTCCATTTGCGTCCCTTGCAGGGTCTTCCTCAACTTCTCTCTCAAACTGCACTACTTCACTCACTAATCTTTCTGCTCTTTACTACCCACTTGTATAACCTCCACTGGGACTAGTTATCTTGGTACCGGGTTTAACAATTTGGTCCCCTGGCTTTAAGTGTGTGAATTTGTAGGTGAAAGCCACATGCGAACCTCCCTTATTCACTGGCCACTGGGATACCACACACACTGGTCTGGGTGCAGTACCCTTTCATGGCGCACCGACCAGTGGGGCACCACATATGCAGCTCTGCAACAGCTGAGGCATCTTAATATGACATTCCGCAGCAGCTGAGGTGTATTATATACAATGGATTGTATGATTATTTGCAGCACTGTCATCTGCTGTGAGCCCAGACTGATTAATAAAGGGGTTATATATGCTGAGATTTCCCTGTGCTCATGTTGTGTATGTGGTGCTGCATCTCAGCCTGGTCCAGTCAATGGGGCCGAGAGGCAGTACCACATATAACCTGAAGACACTTTATTATGCAGAAAGCAGAGATTTTATTTTTATTTTGTACAATGCCTTTAAACATCTGTATTTTGTCCTTTTTGCCCCTCAGTGCAGGCAGAACAGGCAGCGGTTCCATTGTGCATCCTATTCTTGTCCTGGCCATTTCAGGTAGATTCACAGGATTTGTATAGAAGGTGTGGATCCCAACAATAGGGCAACAACCTGCTCCACTCTCAGCCAAGAAATGACAGAACTCCCATTCTCCAGACTGATGGAGGTCCCAGCGGTGGCATCCGGTATTCTATCTATTATGTATGACATCAGCACACCCCTTTAAGTGTAAGTTCATACTTGGTCGAATTAATGTGGATTTGAAGTGCAGATTTTCAATACAAAATTGGAGGCCTTTATTATACAATACATGTGAAGGAATATTTTATTTTAGGATGTAAAAAAAATGGCTTCTTTTCTGCATTATTGTCCTGGGTAACTGGAAAAAAAAATCAATAGGGGGGGCACCAAAAGGCAGTTTTGCACAGGGCACCTTTCAGGCTGGTCCCACCCACAGTAATTCATTCCAAAATACAGTTAAAGGGAACTAACCAGCAGGATTTAGGGCTACAAAGTGAAGCCTGTGCCTGAATGCAATCATACCTTTACTTGAATGATTCCATGTTTGATGTTTGACCCCACTGAGGAAGCTGTGTAACAAGGCGTCTGGGAGGGGGGGTGGGCGGAAGGGGGGGCACCCAGACTCCATACCTCTCCTAAAAGCATCTAATGGGTAAGTTGATAATTTAACCCTATGGGGCTATTTAATTATGAAGCATCCTTAGTGTTGGGGTTAATGACCGTTGTGCTCAGGCAGCTATATAGTGATACCCTGGATGGTGAGGTTTATGGATGAGAGCCAAATAGTATATTAGCTGCATTGGGCCATCTGAAAGAAAGCCTGACCACTTAGGAACTCATTGAATTTCCCCATTTGGGGGATCTTTGTAGGATCCATGGATAGATAAACATAGGAGAGGTTAGACCTCTACAGGGAAATTTTCTTGACTCTTTTTCTAAAATTGTGCACCTGTTCACTTTATAACGATTAACTGTAAAATGATGTATTATGTAAAATGATGTATACTGTAATGAAAAGTTTTGATCCTATATATGTTTTTATAGATGAAAACATTAAAATATATTTTTTATTCAGAAAATTTCAGTAGACATCAATATATATAATCTGACTTGTTTAGGGACAAAAACTCTCCTCTTATTCTTTTATATGTTATGTACAGTATCTTGATCGGAGGCGCCTCTGTAGGCATACAGCCAATCTAGACATTGGTAGGGTAACAAAAAATTGGTTTGACTGCAGAAAAAAAGCATCATAAAACTCCTGGAAAACAGGGCAGCAGATGATTGATGTGTGCAGCACTGTGTCACTATTTGGGGTTGTTGTTTTTTCCTTCTCTGTGTGCCTTTCAGCTGTAAATCCCTTCCCTTTCATCTCTACTTTCAGTTTTGTCAGGCACCCTGTGGCTGGAGTATAGTGACAGTGCGCAGGAGCCAAAAACTGAAAGTAGAGATGGGGGGGAGGGTTTAGCTTACAGTCCACACAGGAGGAAAAATACAAAAACCCCAAAGAGTGACGCAATGCTGCACACATCAATCATCTGCTGCCCTGTTTTCCAGGGGTTTTATGACACTTTGATACAATGCTTTTTTGGGAGGTTAGAATGGAGTCTATATGGGAAATAAACAGCCCAAAAAGTGGCATATTAATTGACTGGAACTTTTAGAAAATGCGGGCAATTTCTGTAGCAAGAACGCAGCACCCACAAATGCACATCGTTTAATAAATCATATAGGCTTTACTGCAGTGGTGTAACTTTAGGCCCAGGGGCCCCGATGCGAAAGCTCCAACGGGGCCCCCAATTATTGCAAATCTTTAGTAGCATTAGTCTTTTTCTATAGGCCAAAGGAAGGCTGCAGGGCCCGGCTGCGATCGCAACCCTGCACCTATTGTAGTTACGCCCTTGCTTTACTGCTAAAGTTGTTGTTGCTGCATTTTTGCAGCAGAAGCGCAGCAAAAAATGCAGCACAAACACACAATGGGTATATAGCCTAAGGGGTTACAGCAGCAGGTAGATCGCTGATGTGGCTGCATTTATTAGATGTACATTTCAGCTGTGCAACTTGATACCCCAGTTTGCTTTGAAATCTTTGCCTGTGAGAGACCTTGTCGATGCAGTATAACTACCTTGTGTTTAGCTGCTGTGCTCAGTCTTGGCCACAGTGTATGACCTGTGAAATGAAGCTGTTTTATACAACATCACCTGTGTGAGAATGGCTGTTTATCACCAAGTATTACGCCTCCTACACAGCTGTTTCATTTTTTGTTAATGATTGTGCTTCTGTAATGTGCTTTAGAGACTAGTGATAAGTTTGCAATAACAATAAAGAGATAGTGCGGTGTTAGAGAAGAGCCTCGGCCAAGGATTCGAAGAGAGCCCCCAGCGCTTCTCTAACATCGCACTACCTCTTTATTGTTATTGCCATTACTCCCTTGTGGAGAGCAGTGGAAGCTGCTCCGGGCTCACCACTAAAGCTAAGGACCTGCCGTAACGTCATGCGGTCTCAATCGTGTGACCGCCACCGTCGAAGCCTCTCGCTGCAGTACAACTTTAGTGATCCCAACAAAAAGTCTCACCTGGAGGCGCTCACCCTGGTTGTGCAGGGCACCTTGCACAACTGATCCAGGTGAATGGTCTCTCTAGCCCCCATTCTCACCCTGTAACTCAGATCTTTCACCCTTAGTGCTCCCATTTGTTTTGTTGCATAGTGACAAGTTTGGGCTCAGAGTCTCTTTGCCTTGGGAGACTCTGGATATTAAACATAGTTAATTTCTTCTACCACACTTGTGTTAATGTCAGTTTTACTTCTAGCAGCTCTTTGGTAGTTCAGCTCAGGTGCAGCTACTCTGTGACCACTCCCATCCCTTCAAATAGTAACATGACCCATCAGCCTTTGCTGGTAATTTCTTTCTTTCCAAGCCGCCTTGGCAGAAGTAGCTACAACTGGTGCTAAACGGTCTGCTGCCTAGGAGTTTACCCACAGCTGTGAAGTGGGAGTTTTTACCTGTCTGTCTTTCCTTCATGTAGTATTAGTTAAGCGGTGGGACTAACACTCTCACTGTCAATCTCTTTGTGAGGGTAAGATCAGGGGTAGTGAGGGATGAGATATCCTGTTTGGGGTGAAAGAATCTGAATAGGGATGCCATGGAGATCAGGGTACATCCTGAGGTGAGTTCAGGGGGTGTCTCTACTGCTGTTTCCTATCATCAGAATCAACTGCTGTTATTGTGTCCATAGTGTTCCCTTGTGTGTTGTATTGTGTGCTGGACACTCGTTGGTCTCTGCACCATTGTCATGTGGTTTATTCTGACACTCGCCTATCCTGCATAAAATGAGGATAAATATTATCTGTTTTGGTACCTTTACACGCCGCTACAGAAGGTTGGAAACAACGGGTGTCGGAGACAAATGTATCTTGCACCGTCAAAACAACCCGAGGTAGCGGCGTGTAAATCAGGTTGTTGCCACCCGTCACTGTCGACACCTGTTTCAGAGTAGTGCTCTAAAACAGGTTGGTTTCAACCCGATGGTAGCGGCGTCTAAATGAGGTAAAGGAAGGTTTTTTCGTCACCTAGTGAACTCTCTGGGGCGTGACACAGCCTCCGGGAAACCGCCCCCCTTCAGCAATCATTGGTGGAAGCTCCTGCGTTACGATTGGTTGTCCCTGCACAGGGCGGCATACAGTGCCGGGACAAGGCATTTTGGTGCCTAGGCAGGTAAGGCAAACTGCACCCACCCACCCCCCGAAATATGTCTAGGAATAAAAATGTCAACATACATGAAGTTCCAACAGGTAGGTTAAATCTCCTGCATCTGTGTTGGTTCTTTAATGGACCGGGTTCCGAGGACAGGTTATCAGGACGATGGCCTTTTCCAACACCCTTGTGGCACCCTTCCATCTGGCATCTAGTCCCACCTTTGCCCTTGCATCTTCCTAACTCTCTTAAAGCGCACACCACTCACTAATCTTTGCTCTTAATAAACCACCACTGACTTATGTTGGTACTAACATTTGGCCCCTTCTAATAATGTAGTAAACACATGCGAATTTTTACAGACTGGGAATACCAACAGAGACACTGTCTGTCATACACAATAGATGGCGCGCGACCAGTGGAACACAATGGAGTCTGCTGCTGGCTTATACATACACAGTGAGGAATACACAATAGAGAACACATTGCTGCTGTGAGCCATGATGATTAATAAAGGTATACTTGCTGGCCGTAGCCAATTGTGTATGGTGCCGCATAAGGGCCCATCAATCCGAGAGCAGTACCACATATAACCGACAGCCTCTACTGAAAGAGTTTATTTTTTTTGTACAGCCTCTTAACCATTCCTTTGCCCCTCATCCAACAGCACGTCATTCATCTACTTCCTCCATTTCAGACAGATTCACTTTATGAAGTCTGGATCCCAACAAGGCCACAACTCTCACCTCTCATCCAGAATGACAGACTCCTCACTTCTCCATTGAATAGCTCCCAGCTGTGGCTCACGTATCCCTATCATATTATACACAGCACCCCCTATATTTCCATTCACACTGGTCGTTTAATCGATTGAAGCAATTCTTCATCAAAATTAGGCCTATTATCAATCATGTGCAGGAATATTTTTTCTCATTAACCAAAGGCTTCCTCTATCCTGGTACGGGCATCCCAACATTTTTGACAGCCTCGCTGTCCCCGACAGTCATCCTGTTCAAAGGCTACCGCGATTGGCTCAAAAAGTAGCCATCCCTGAATCATCATACCTTACTAAGATTCCATGTTTGATGTTGACCCACTGAGGAAGCTGTGTACAAGCTCTAGGTCACCCATGGAGCGTCCCCACTATACTGCCCCTCATTAATGTAATTAATTAACCCAGGGCATTAATTGAAGCATTTAGGTGGGGAGCCGTATGTGTAGCAGCATTGTGATACCTGAATGGTGAGGTTTCAGGATGGAGATGCCAATGGGTATAGTTATGCTGGCCATCTGAAGGCCCCCCCCATTAATTCCCCGGGCTTGTAGGATCCATGGATAGATAAACATAGGAGAGGTAGACCTAGCGGCAACTTTCTTGACTCTGTTTCTATTGGCAGTTACAGACGATCGTGGAAGTGAGATTATGAAAATGGATGTAATTTGGAGACAGTTGCCCATTTGTTATAGATGAAAACTTAACATTATTGTACAGGCAGTACACATTTATGTGGGGCAACCATCCTACAAGAGTACAATGGGGAGGCGCCTCTTGCTCACCATCTAGACTGTGGTAAAAAAGCTTTCTCCCCCAACTCCAGGGCCCTGTCAGCGGTGATTAATGGGGGGGGGGCCCATCAGGTCACCTGATGACTGCTCTCGGGGTCACGGGTCCGGACTCCGGTCAGGCGGGAATGCGCCCTGCACAAGATGGCGCCCTAGGCGATCGCCTAGTTTCCCTTAGCTGTCGTCCCGACCCTGGCGGCATATTTAAGGAGCTGACCAGTCACACTACACAATTTCAATAGCATCATATATTAGCCAGCCTTCCTGCGCTGGCTGGCCAATCATGATACTATTGCATTGTCCAATCATCGTACAGCGTCTAGTAATCCACAACTCTGGCACGCCTATGTGTTGTCCCTGCTGCCCCAGGTCCTCCCATATTACCTTCTGTAGCGGCGTGTAAATGAGGGACGGTGCTCTACAGAAGGTAACTTGTTGCACCCGGTGGTGCCTCCAGAGGTAGATTAAACCTTCTGTAGAGCACTTTGTAGCGGCGTGTAAAGGCGGTATCGGAGTAACGTTTGCAACCGTTGGAACGTGCTATGCACGTGAGACACCCGGTTGTTTCCAACCTTCTGTAGCGGCGTGTAAAGGTACCATTTGGTATAATTTGGTATAATTGGTTATTCATACCCCTGACTGTAATCTTGCAAAATCCATGCAAGTGTATCTAGAGCAAATAATGTGATTTTGAAGGCAAAGCGTGGTCACACATAATAATAATAATTAATAATTAATTATTATTATTAATAATTATTTGCATTTCCCCTTTTCTCATTCACTTTTTTGTTGATAAAATAAACTATTAACAATTCTTGGTTTTGAGAGCTCTCTTATTCTACGCCTGCCTTAAACCTATGCACAGTGCTGTATATTGGGGGAGGAGTGTCTATTTTTGCTGATTATGTGGATTTCTTTTTCTTTTGCTGCATTTGCAAATATACAGCGGAGACACTGTATCATATTTTTATCCAAATTTTCCCAAAACTGTTGATAAAAACACGCTAACTACAGTAATCCTTCAGAACGTATTTATCAGTAATATCAGGAGCAGCTGGAAACCTGAAACAAATCCCTGAAGCTGCTTTTAGAGGATGTATTATTGATAGCTCCGCTATGATCACAGGTTCTGTCATATCACCTGCTGCATACAGTCAATTCTCCAAGTGGCAGAATTTCTTCCGGATACTAATAGCTTAATATCATGTGTGTCAGGCATAGTCAGCTGCCGGCAGCTCAGTAGATTTTCTATTTCATTGCTTTCGTTAGTGCCAACTGATAACCAGCTCCAACTAGTTAGCAAATGTTTGCTGGCCTGAGGTCCTCAATCTGGCCGGTTTGCCGTCTGTGACCATAATTTAGTGGAAACATATTACAGCCCCAGACGCCGTGTGCAGTGGTGAGAAGAGACAGGTGCTGCCTAATCGCATTAGTGACATCAAGTATTTAAGCAGAGGTCTTACCTAGTGACCTGAGCCGTTGTCATTAGAGAGAAATTACCTCTTTCGTTGGTATTTATCTACCGGAATGTAATTAAAAAAGTTGCATAAAAATGAAAAGCAACTGACGAAGGCAAAAAAACACTGAAGTGTCGACGCCAAGGCGGCTGTTCACTCTCCCGGCACATAATGTATAGGGGCATCTTACGGAGGATTTTTTTTTATTTCTTGGAAAATGTGTCCATCCATCACCTCCTCAGGTGTTCCCTTGGAGACATCTTCGTCCTACCATGAAACCATATGTGCCGTGATAAGCTCTGTCATTGTCAGCCCGGCTTAATCTGCACGGCTACATTTTTGTCGATATTTTAGTTTCATGCATGGGTCAACATTCCAGCATTGAAATTAACCCTATCAAGTATGTGTTATATAGGAAGAAAACAATATTTGGAACTATTCCGAAATGAAATACATGGTAACCAATTGCATCGTGGCTGTGATGTGATGGTAGAATACAATCACTGCAAAAAGTAACGGAATAACATACGAACCATAATATTAATCATTAATGTTAATAATTTTACATTCATGGAAACATAAAAAGTCAATACACCTACCAAATTATAATTGGGCAAGGTGACTCTACATACTGTGCCATTCGTCAGTCTTCCATGTCATATATAGGGACAAGCGCATCTACCAGAGGTGAACAAGTCAAACCACCGAATATTATATTTTCTACTTTTCTAAGTCTGGCATCATAAAGGGACATAGATATCATTAGGTAACAGGTAAGACAGATATCATCAGTTGTCATAAACAATGTGCTACAGGTGAAGAGATCCTCATGTTGTGGACATAAGGTGTCAGATGAGATGGAGATAGCCTCAGGTCACAAGTGAAATATAGATTTAACCTTTCCTGCTTTTTCTCCTGGATCAACTTATTTTAAAATGAGTTGTGCAAGAGGACAAATAATAAACAAATGTGATGTTGCATTAGGCTGGGTCACACTGGGTTATGGACCCACCTTTCCAGCCAGCACTGAAACCGGAAAACATTAATAGCAAGCACTGGCTGGAAACGGAGGTCCATAGAAACCCATTGCTTACCTTAGTAGCAGTTGCACACAGAGCTGCTGGGCGGCCGCTTTTCCTCCGCACACAGGAAACGCTGCCTGCAGCATTTTCCTGTGCACTGAAGAAAAGCGGCTGTCATGCAGCTCTGTGTGCGGCTGCTACTAAGGTAAGCAATGGGTTGCTATGGACCTCTGTTTCCAGGCAGCACATGCCGTTAATGCTGTCCAGTATTTGCGCTACCTGGAAACGTGGGTCCTAAACCCAGTGTGACCCCAGCCTTAGGCTAGGGTCACACTTGGCATAAGTTTTTTTATTGCCTTAAAAATAAGCATGTGTTTCTGCATGCTTTTTTCATTTCTGCATGGGTTTTTTGAAGTGCCTTTAGGCACCCATGCGTTTTTCCATGCGTTTTTGAATCAGCAGCAAATAAAGGGCATGCACCATTTTTTAGTGCTGATTTGAAAGCGCGTGCATTTTTTAACATGGGCCCTTATGGGAAACGCATGTGTTTTTGGATGGTACTAAATGGTACTAATGTACTATGCATTTTTGCATGCGTTTTTGATGGCAGCTAATCACATAAGTGCAAAAACGCATGCCAAAAACGCATGGCCCTTTAGGCATGTGTTTTTGCTATTAGGGCATGCGTTTTTTGCATGGGAGCCTATGGGTGCGTTTTTACATGCGTTTTTAAAAACGCAGGTCTCCAAAAAGCATGTAAAATTTGCAAGTGTGACCCTAGCCTTACTCTGTTAAGAGTTTTTTTTAATGTTATATGTGGACAAGCAGCTATAGTGAAAATGGAGCACCTATTTACACAAAAGTTACACAAATTCACATTATGAGTGAGAATGACCTTATATGGGTTTTCCAAAAATGTGATAAAGTGGCCCTTATCATATAATTCAATAGGCAATCAGAGAGGAATGGCTCACGGATAGGTAGGTGCTCAGAAAATAAGTCAATGCTTGTATAGAAAATCTCTGGCACACCAAAAAAGAGAGAAGGAAAGCTGAAGTCCAATCAGGTTTCACGTTTATTGAAGGACCAGACGGAGCAAAAAACAAGCATTGTCATATTTGACATTTCGACCAATAGGTCTTCTTCAAATCTTACAACTAGCAAGAGAAACAAAAACAATATACATCAGTTTACAAGTTACAAACAAGAAATATTACAGACCACCTGCGGGGAGTGGCACATCCAAGCTACTGTTCACCATTCCCAGAGATTCTGAAGCATCGGCGGCCGCCCTGGCCACATACTGCAGGTGGTTTCACGAATACCCCTTTCCCTAGTCTCCCCAGATCATCTATTATTGCTATTATTATTTATTTATATAGCGCCATTGGTTCCATGGCACTTTACATAAGAAATGGGGGTAACAAGAACAGGTACAGTACATATGAACAGTCAAGGCTTGCTGATATACGACAGGAGAGGGCCCTGTCCACGAGGGCTTACAGTCTACAGGGGTGGGAGAGGAGACAATAGGAGGGGAAGCGCCAGGCGTGTGGTGGTGCGGCGCTGGGTCTCATCATAGATTGTAGGCTTGTTGGAATAGATGAGTTTTCAGGTTCTGTTTTGAAATACTTAAGGGTAGGCAAGTGTCTGACGTGCTGGGGAAGAGAGTTCCAGAGTATGGGGGAGGTGCAGGAGAGGTCCTGTATGCAGTTGTGGGAGGATGAGATGAGGGGGGAGGAGAGGAGGAGTTCTTGTGAAGAGTGCAGGTTAAGTGCAGGTAGGTATCGGGAGACCATGTCAGAGATGTTAGGGGGGGACAGGTTGTGGATGGCTTTGTAAGTCAGGGTTAGGATTTTAAATCGAGATCTTTGGGGGGTGGGGAGCCAGTGAAGTGCCTTGCGGAGGGGGGAGACAGGGGAATAGCGAGGAGGCAGGTGGATTAGATGGGCGGCTGAGTTTAGGATAGAGCAGAGGGGTGCAAGGGAGGAGGCAGGGAAATCGGTGAGCAGTAGGTTGCAGTAGTCAAGACGGGAGATGATGAGGGCGTGGATGAGAGTTTTGTCAGTGTCATGACTAAGAAACGGGCGGATACGTGAAATGTTCTTGAGCTGGAGTCGGCAGGAGGTGGCGAGGGCTTGGATATGGGGCTTGAAGGAGAGGGAGGAGTCAAGAGTGACCCCGAGGCACTTTGCGTGTGGGACTTGGGAGAGGGAGCAGTCGTTGACTAGGATTGACAGGCCAAGTAGAGGGGGAGGGTGACTGGGGGGGGGGAAGACGATGAACTCTGTTTTGTCAATGTCCAACTTGAGGAGGTGAGCAGAGAAGAAAGATGAGATGGTGGACAGGCATTGGGGAATTTTAGACAGAAAGAAGGTGAGAGGTAGATCTGGGTGTCATCGGCGTAGAGATGGTACTGTAGGCCATGGGACTCATTGAGTTGACCTAGGCCAAGGGTGTAGATGGAGAAGAGTAGCAGTCCCAGAACCGATCCCCGGGGGACGCCGACAGTAAGGGGGTAGGATGAGAAAAAGGTGTGGGAGTGAGTGACGCTGAAAGTGCGGTCCGTAAGGTATGAGGAGATCCAGGAGAGGGTGCGGTCGGTGATACCAAGGGATTGTAGGATTTGAACTAGGAGGGAGTGGTCAACCGTGTCGAAGGCGGCAGATTGGTCGAGGAGGAGGAGGATCGAGTAGTGTTTTTTACTCTTCGCGGTCAGAAGGTCATTGGTGACTTTATTTAGGGATATTTCGGTGGAGTGGTGAGGTCGGAAAGCGGATTGTAGGCGGTCGAAGAGGGAGCAGGAGGATAGGTAGGAGGACAGTTCAGAATGGACGTGTTGTTCAAGTAGTTTGGATGCGAAAGGGAGAAGAGATATTGGGCGGTAGTTAGCGACAGATGATGGGTCGAGGGAGGGTTTTTTGAGGATGGGTGAGATCAGGGCGTGTTTGAAGGATGAGGGAAAAACACCAATAGTGAGTGATGGGTTGAAGAGGTGGGTTAGGGCAGTAATGAGGACAGCGGTGAGGTTTGGGATGAGGTGGAAGGGGAGTGGGTCGAGGGCGCAGGTGGTGAGGTGAGATCGTGACAGGAGGGCGGAGAGCTGGGCTTCAGTCACATTGGAGAAGCTTCATTTTTGTCAAGGAGGGTTGGGCGGTAATGGGGATGGGTCGGGGTGACGTTGGGCCAAAGCTTTCTCTAATTTTATCAATCTTTTGTTTGAAGAAGGTGGCGAAGTCGTCAGCGGACATGAGAGGGGAATGAGGAGGTGTCGGGGACGGAGTAGGGAGTTGAAGGTTTTGAATAGTTGCTTTGGGTTTTGGGACAGTGTGTTGATTAAAGAAGAGAAATAGGTTTGCTTTGCGGCGGTGAGTGCGTCCTTGAAGTTGGAGAGTGAATGTTTGTACATGGTGAGGTGGGCCGTGGAGTGGAATTTCTTCCATCTCCGATCAGCGACCCTGGACGCTCGGCGTAGTTCTTTTGTGAGAGAGGTGAGCCAGGGTTGTCGGTGTGTGCGGGTTTTGGTGTATGTGAGGGGGGCGGCCTGGTCGAGAGCCGCAGTTAGTGTGGAGTTGTAGAGGGTGGTAGCAGTGTTAACGTCAGGTGAGGAGGCAAGGTCTGTGAGAGGAAGGAGGGAGTGAGAAAGTAAGTTGAAATCGATAAGGTTAAGGTTTTTGCGCCGGTGACTGAGTTTCTGGAGAGGGGGGTGAGGTTTGGGGAAGCGGGAGGAGAAGGTCAACAGGTTGTGGACGGATAGGAAGAGGGGTGAGCTTGAGAGGTCAGAGAGGGAACAGAGGCGGGAGAAGATAAGGTCAAGCGCGTGGCCGTCTTTGTGAGTGGCTGAGGAGGACCATTGGAAGAGGCCAAAGGAGGTGGTCAGAGATAGGAGTCGGGAGGTAGCCAGGTCGGGGATGTCGATGGGGATGTTGAAGTCGCCCATGATGATGGTGGGGATGTCGGAGGAAAGAAAGTGGAGAAGCCAAGTGTTGAAGTGGTCGAGGAAGGAGGCGGTGGGTCCTGGGGGTCGGTAGATGACCGTGAGCAGGAGGTTGCAGGGGGAGAAAATGCGGGCGTAGTGCAGTTCAAAGGAGGGGAAGGAGGTGGAGGGAGGTGGTGTAGTTGGGGTGAAGGAGCAGCTGTCGGACAAGAGTATACCCACACCACCGCCATGGGCGCTATTTGAGTGTGGTGTGTGGGAAAGCGTGAGTCCGCCGTAGGAGAGTGCAGCAAGGGAGGCTGTGTCAGTGGGGGTCAGCCAAGTTTCGGTGATGCCGAGAAATTTGAATTTATTGGTGATGAAGAGGTCGTGGATGTAAGAGAGTTTGTTGCACACTGAGCGGGCATTCCAGAGTGCTCCAGGCAGGGGGACTTGGTTGGGTGAATGGGTATAAGGTTGTGGGGGTTGCGAAAGTTTGTGATGGGGGATGGGCGTGAGTTGGGGGTGGGCAGAGAGATGTGGTGGGGGGGTCCAGGATTGGGGGATATCTCGCCTGCGAGTAGGAGAAGCAGCAAGAGGGTTAGGAGGTGGGAGCAGGAGAGTTTTCGTGGTGGCCGTGATGTGTGGAGAAGAGGGACTGGGTGTGGAGGAACAGTTCGGAGGAGGGGGTGCGGTGGATGATTAGGAAGGATGGAGAGATCACTACGGCTTTGGTGGGTGGAGGGATGTTCGGGGTTAGAAGGAAGTGGAGTAGGATGGGGGTGAGGGTGAAGAGGAGGGGAAACATTGTGGGTAGCAGGTTTTGGCGGTAAGAAATCGTGGGGTTGGGATGGGGCACGGGAGGTGCGTGGATGGGGAAGGGGCATAGACAGAGCTCAGGGGTAGCGGAGGACGGCGTGCAGTGGAGGGTGGCGCACGGTACAGGGTATGGTGTGACCAGGGGTAGGGTGCGGTCGGGTGGAGGGGTGTAGCCTGGGATGGGGTGGAGTCGAGGATTTGAATAGCAGGGGTGAGGTGTAGCCGGGGATGGAAAACAGCTAGGGAAGTGGTGCAGCCAGGGATACAGAAAAAGTCAGGGACACAGAAAAAGCCAGGGATGAGGTACAGCTGGGGCGAGGTGCAGGCGGGGGGAGGTACTGCCGTGATCATAAGTGAGGTGCAGTCCATGGATGGAGTGATGCAGCTGGAGATGGGATGAGGAGCCGGGGATGGGATGATGGAGCCGGGGATGAGATGATGGAGCCGGGGATGAGATTATGGAGCTGGGGGATGAGATGATGGAGCCGGAGATGAGATGATGGAGCCGTAGATGAGATGATGCAGCCGGAAATGATGCAGCCGGGTGATGGGATGATGCAGCTGGGTGATAGAATGAAGCAGCCGGGTGATGGGATGAAGCAGCCGGGTGATGGGATGAAGCAGCTGGGTGATGGGATGGTGCAGATGGGGATGAAATGATGCAGCCGGGGACGGGATGGTGGAGCCAGGGGATCCAAGGTAGCCAGGAGAATACAAGGCAGGCAGGGGTCAGCGGCAGCCAGGAGTCAAGCGTAGCCAGGAGGAGTCAAGCATTGCCAGGAGGGTCAAGCGTATCCAGGAGGGTCAAGCGTAGCCAGGAAGGTTGAGCATAGCCAGGAGGGTCGAGTGTAGCCAGAATGGTCAAGCGTAGCCTGGGAGGGACAGGTGCAGCCAGGGGGGACAGGCGCAGCCAGGGGGGTCGGGCCCAGACAGGAGAGTCAGGCGCGGCCAGGAGGGTCAGGTGCGGTCAGGAGGTTCAGGCGCGGCCAGGAGGGTAAGTTGCAGCCACAGGGCTGGGTGCGGCTTGTGGCCAAATGGAGTCAGGGGCAAAAAACCAGCCGGGGCCAGGACAGCAGTCAGGGGCCCAGATGCAGCTGACAGGGACCAGGAGCGAGGGCCAGGTGTAGCCATGGGGTCAGTGGACAGCCCCGGTGGGGGACCCCTCTACCTCCTCACCTGTCAGGCCATATTGTCGTAGGAACGCTGGTGCTCCTGCCTCTGGGGTGGGTGGCCGATCGGTGCGGGCTGGGCGATCAGCTGTTCAAGTCACCAGGCGCCGCGCTGCAGGCCGGGGATCCGGCCGAAAGTGAAGGTCCTGCCGGTGGAGCGCGCAGTCACTGCTGCACTCCCGTTGGGTCCCAGGAGCAGTGCCGGGATCCCGCCGCGGTGGAGGGCAGGACAGACTAGCCCTCGGCTGGGTGGTAAGGGAACCGTGGGGCCTCCAGTTCAAAGTGGCGCCAGCTGGGAGCCGGGTGCCGCTGGAGGAGGCCTGTTCCAACGGTGCTGGTGCCTCTGGGTGAGAAGAGGAGAGCTGTGCGGGCCTCAAGGTGAGAGGTGCCAGGTGAGGGTGGTCGGATGGGCCACCGGTGAGGCCAGGGTGGTTGGCCTGGGGAGGACCGACAGGATATGGCCGCCGGTGCCTGATCTGGACGGCCACTGATGGAACTTTGGGGTCCAGATGATAGGTGGGGTGCTCAGGGGTGACAGCATTGAGGGTGGATGTGTAGGGAAGGACAGGCGTGCTTGGATGCGTTGGATGGTGTCCAAGTGCCTGGAGCCTCCTTACACGCAACTGTCACCCCCGGAAGAGAGCGGTGCGGGCCTCAAGGTAAGAGGAGCCAGGTGAGGGTGGTCGGTTGGGCCGCTGGTGAGGCCAGGGTGGTAGGCCTGGGGAGGACCAACAGGGTATGGCCACTGGTGCCTGATCTGGACGGCCGCTGATGGAACTTTGGGGTCCAGATGATAGGTGGGGTGCTCGGGAGTGACAGCATTGAGGGTGGATGTGTAGGGGAGGACAGGCGTGCTTGGATGCGTTGGATGGTGTCCAAGTGCCTGGAGCCTCCTTACACGCGACTGTCACCCCGGCGGCCATCTTCGATCATCTACCCCGTTTATTAAAAATGACACCACCAGGGTCACAGGACCGTTTGTCGGCCCCTGTCTGTCCGCTTAAAAAGAACCGAGAAGCGAAGAACAACTGCTGCCGGTTCTCAAGTACCCCCGACCCTGGAGCGGGCGTGTCATATTGTCAGAGCAATTATGCTCCTATTATGACTTTTCTTTGGTCTATAATCTGAGGACCCCCTTTTTTTTCTATACCTATTAGGTTTCTGGTTTTCCATATGAAAAGCGAGGCATGCAGTCTTTTATATTGTGTGTTACACTACAGTTATATTATACATACTCCTTTTGTTTGCTTAAGCTGAACTGTACTTGAATTCACAATATCAGAAAGACAACTTCGTTTCCTCTTTGAGGGAAGCACTTAGAGCCAATAGGGCTTGATTTGGGCCACAGGTATTTATGACTAATGACCATATACAGTTATGAGTTTATGGCTTGTGTTATATAACAAGACCACACACGTGTTTTAACGGTTTATTCTCCATTGCAGTAACCTGATAATTAGTTGCAGCTCTGCATACTAGATCTCTATTATTATAAGAGCAGGTAATCTAGTTTTTCTTTTTTTTCCACCCGATCCATGCATTAATGTCACTTGGAGACACATATGGGAGATGCCTCAAGGGAATTTCTGTCGTTTTTATCTTTACTTAAGCCATATAGAGAATCTGTTGATGGTGGGTTTACTAGTCCCGATATCGGGGCGATATCGCTATACAATGGCGCGGGAGCGCGCATTTTTTTAGCACTTTTCCCGATATCGCATTGGCGGTTTACACGCTGCGATATCGGGAAACAACGTCCCTACGATGTGTACGCCCACCAACCCAGTAACGACCATTTAACATGGGAGTTAATGGGTGACGTGCGAGTACACATCGGAGTTGGATGTTTACACGCAACGATCCGGCTCCAACAGGCATCCGATATCGGGCGGTTGAATAGCACGCTTATTCGACCCCCGATATCGGATTACCATCGTTCCTGCATCGTATTGAACCTTCAAACAGTACGATGCAGGAACGATATCGGGTCCAACTCACGAACCACGTGACTTTTTGTCGGAGTTGGGTCGGAGTTGGACGCCGATATCGCGGCGTGTAAACCCACCATCAGACCCACACACTCTGGAATAGAGTATGCTTTTGATTAATTATCCCTGATATTTGTTCAAAGTGTGTTCTGATGATTTCCTTATAATTACACTGATAACATGATGGTGTTTTGTTACATGCAATTAGAATACACTTCAACTGTGTTCTTACGGATCACGTGCAAGGTATTAAATGTAACCAGTAGGTGGACCTTTATTCATTCTTTGAGATTGTACATATGAACTAACTGTTATCTCATTTTTGTTGTGTATTATTCTTGTTTAACATACAGTATATGGCATACGGGTTCACACTTATGCCTTTTTTGGGGAGACACGCTGTAATTTTTCTTGTTTGTAACTTGTAAACTGGTGTATATTGTTTTTGTTTATCTTACTGGTCGTAAGATTTGAAGAAGACCTATCGGTCGAAACGTCTACATGACAATCCTTGTTTTTTTCTCTGTCTGCTCCTTCAATAAATGTGAAACCGGATTGAACTTTAGTTTTCCTTCTCTTTTTTTTGGTGGGCCAGAGATTTTCTACATAATTCAAAAGTCAGACCAACCTATCCCGCATCAGGGCGGGCTGCAGTTTGAAGACACACCGCTCCTCATGGTGGGTTTACACGTCCCGATATCGGGGCGATATCGCTATACAACGGCGCGGGAGCGCGCATTTTTTGAGCACTTTTCCCGATATCGCATCGGCGGTTTACATGCTGCGATATCGGGAAACAACGTCCCTATGATGTGTACGCCCACCAACCCAGTAACGACCATTTAACATGGGAGTTAATGGGTAGCGTCGGCGTACACATCGGAGTTGGATGTTTACACGCAACGATCCGGCTCCAACAGGCATCCGATATCGGGCGGTTGAATAGCACGCTTATTCGACCCCCGATATAGGATTACCATCGTTCCTGCATCGTATTGTACCTTCAAACAGTACGATGCAGGAACGATATCGGGTCCAACTCACGAACCACGTGACTTTTTGTCGGAGTTGGGTCGGAGTTGGACGCCGATATCGCGGCGTGTAAACCCACCATCAGACCTGGGTTTCAACTGACAGAAGAGCTGAATCATAAGCATTCATACCTGAAAGCCTCTAAAAAGAGGCAGTGAAAGAAGAAATAAATCATTTTTTATAGCTGACTGGGCACATAGGATTTCTATCTCAAGCCTAAGTTCTTTTTGCACTGACAGCTACAGAGAAGATTTATTTATTTCCCTGTGACACTTCTTTCCTGGAAGCTCACCAGTATGTGCTTTATGATACAGCTCCTCTATCAGTTGAGACACAGGTCCCAGGAACTTTGTTTCTTCAGACAGGAGCCCGTCCTGACGTGTGAATTGGATAGTCTGTCTTTTGAATTATATGACAAGGGTCATTCTACCACAGTCTTGGAAAACCAATTTAGGGTATGCTCACACAGTGCGTTTTTGCTGCGGTTTCTGCATGCAGTTTACCATTGGTTTTATGGTAATTTATGCTAATTTGTTCCTGCGGTTTTGATTCCCAGCAAAACCAATGTGTTTCACAGAAACGCTGTGCCCACACATTGGATTTTGTTCTCTGGAGACAGTGTAAACACCACCAGATTTGCTGCACTTTTGTTTTCCAGCAAAACCTATGATTCTAGGATTAGCTGTCCCAACACATTGGTTTTTGTTTGGTGAAGAAAGTGGAAACACCTGATGGTGGGTTTACACACACCAATTTATCTGTTCAATATCTGAACAGATCTCAGGTTGCAGTGAAATCATGGACACATAGTTCCATTTTGTGGCTGTGTACAAATGATACAATGTGTCTATGATTTCACTGCAACCAGAGATCTGTTCAGATATTGAACAGATAAATTGGTGTGTGTAAACCCACCATCAGGTTTTGCTGTGTTTTAGAAAGAATGATTATGTCAATTCTTTGCTGCAATTTTGCTAAAGTGGATACACCTGTGGTATTTCCATTTTCTGTAGAGAAAAAAAACAGTGTGTGTGAAAGCTTTTCCCTGATCACATAGGTTTTGATGGAAACCAAAAACTCAGGATTAGATTAGCATAGATTTACATAAAACCAAGGCAAAACCTGATCTCAAACGCAGCAAAACCTGCCTGTGGGCACATACCCTTAAGGCCCCAATAAGTATTAGGCTAGGATCACACTTTTCATGCAGTTTTTCTGCATTTTCAAAACCTGATTCCGTTTTTGGAAATTGCCATTTTTGCATCCAAAAAACGCTATGCGTTAACGCGTGGTGCCTGTATGTACCATACGTTAATGGATGGCCTACTTCACATCTAATGCGCCTGTGCACTTGGCTGCCCTGCCTACCCTGCGCTAGCGCAAATGCCAGTGCAGGTGCATTTAGGGGCAGCTGCAGCCAAGCATATAGGCGCATGGATGCATTGCTCTTGTACTCGGTTGCGCTCGGCCATAGAAGGTAATGGGGGCACCGAGCACAACCGACCGCAAGAGCAATGCATCCATGCGCCTATACACTTGGCTGCAGCTGCCCCTAAATGCACCTGTGCTGTCATTTGCGCTAGCACAGGGCAGGTAGGACAACCAAGCACATAGGCGCATTAGATGTGAAAAGGGCCAATGTGTTTCCCATAGGGCCCCATGTTAAAAAAGCTCTGTGTGTTTTTTTACTGCACCCAAAAATGCTGCTAGCAGCGTTTTTTATTTCTGTTTAAAAAACGCATGGCGTTTTTTCAGTGCACTTTTGACACTGCGTTTTTTGCATCAGAGCCTATGGATCTATAAAAACCATCAGTTTTTCTAAAATTCCATGTTGAAAAACTGATGGTTTTAATGGATCCAAGGCTCAAGTGTGACCCTAGCCTTAGACTAAAATTGTCCAAACTCATCAAATTCAGCTGAATGAATCAACAGTCTTCTGACTGTATATGAGGGTCTCCTGACTATCACCCGACAGATGATGTTGGGGGACATAAGGAGTCATATCTTCTGTGGTTGAACCTCTATTTTTCAGGAATATAAACTGCTGCCATAGGAGTCTGGCAGCAGCTCTCTTATAGAGACACAGCAGTGCTTCAATGAGGTGGGGGATCCTGAGCAACGGGGGCTTAGGAAACATATATGTTGGACACATGATTGTTCAACTGACAGCTATCCAATGTGCATGGGGGTTTATGTGTTACAATAGTCAGACACTTCCAGTTGTAACAATATCTATTTTCAACTTTTGTTGTGCACCTTAATGTTTATTTCTTTTCCAGAGACACGTCTTCCCTGCAAGCTCACTGTGGCACCCTGGCACCCTAGCTGGGGCACCACAGAACTCTTGGTACACAAATGGAATGAACACAGCAAGCAGAACTCACTAAATAAAACACCTTTTCTTTACACCCCTTTTCACCCCAGGCCTCTAGGGGGAGCTCCACTGGTTACCTTAAGCCAGTTCCCCCTATAAATACGGGTCCTGGAGAGAGAAACTGCGGAGTGTGCAGTCGCTTTAGAACTGTGAACAGCTAGGAGAGCTGACCTGGTACTGGAGCCACACTAGGCCCATACCAGCACACCCGGAAAGTGAGGGACTCTCGCAACAAGAGTCATAGGAACAGGAGGCAAATACCTCACAGGGACAGAGGAGTTATCACAACTCGCCCTAACAATCCGGTCATTGGGTCCGAGCTGCAGGAGCCACAGCAGAGGCTGCAGAGAAACCAGCACCCCAACCAGGAGGTTTAGCTTCCTGTACACCTGAAGCACCACTAGATGAGAGCCCAGGGAAGAGGGAAGAATTCACCTAATCCCTTTGATAGCATTCTCAGTGCAGCAAACTCAGGTGAACCACGTTCCACCAGAACGTACAACCCAGTCCGGCAGGATTCCATAACCACCAGACCTCACCAGAACAGCGTATATAAGGAAGCCTACACCACTGCTTGCTGTGGAAACTCCAGGAGTGTCAACCTCATCACCCGGTCGAGCGTACCTGTTGCCATCAGTAAAGGTACCAAAAGACTTTATGTGTCGGTGCATTATTCCTGGACTAACCCGCAGTAACTACTGAGCTGCCGTATTCCATCAAGTGCAGCCCCTGGCTCCGGGGATTCCTGCTCATCCTGTGGGGAGCATCCCATCTAGCTGCTGCACATCCCCCGGAGGCCCAAGCAGCGCCGGTGCCTTCACCGGACTCCCACAGGTGGTGTCACGACAAATCAAGAATCATCCCTATCCTAATGTCCCTTTTGATCTGACCACCGGGCCCCACAGCCTCAGGCGCGGAACCGTGACAAGTGCTTCATCACCTGAGACGTGAGCATCCGACAACGGTAAGTCACTCACCAGTATGTGTGCTTTATGATACAGCTCCTCTGTCAGTTGAGGCACAGGTCTCAAGAGCTTTGTTTCTTCAGACAGCAGACTGTCCTGACAAATGAATTGGATGGCCTGTCTTGTGAATTACATGATGAACCGCAAGAAAGAAATGGAAAGGGTATCCGAACTGCGCTACCGTCTGGAGAGAACAATTACTTCCAAAGGTTTGGAAAATTTGATGGTCACTTTTTATTTTCTACGCGTTTCGGGGGTACAAGCCCCCTTCTTCAGGAAAAAAAATCACAGATGTACATCCGTCCCTCCATACTGAAACAATTTATACATTCCCATTTACAAAAAATGACATCAACACTTTTTTTACAACATTTTTTGTAAATGGGAGTGTATAAATTGTTTCAGTATGGAGGGACGGATGTACATCTGTGATTTTTTTTCCTGAAGAAGGGGGCTTGTACCCCCGAAACGCGTAGAAAATAAAAAATCACCATCAAATTTTCCGAGCCTTTGGAAGGCATCGTTTACTCCAGACTGTAGCGCAGTTCGGATACCCTTTCCATTTCTTTCTTGCGGTTCATCTTAGAATTTGGGGGAACTGCTGCAGACCATCATCAGGATTAACATCCGCATATGTGTTCGGTGTGATTGTGACATTCACAACCCGAAAAAGGTGAGCACAATCTTATTTGTCTCTTCCTCCTGACCACACAGGTATACCCTATTTGCGCTTTCTCCTTTCCAGACACTGCATTTTGAATTACATGATGAGGGCCACTTTATCAAGTTATTGGAGAACAAATTTAATGCCCCCATAAATATTATATTAAACCTACAGAGATACGATTACAGCCGCAAACATAACCAAATCAATCTTTATTGAACATGGGTTTCTGAGAATTGGGGACCTAGGAAAGATAGATGTCTGACATAGGATTGTTCAATTGACAGCTATCTAATGTGCATGGGAGGCTTTTGTGACACATCAACTCTTCCAATTCTATAGAGTTCATTTTTCAGCTCTTGTTGTGCACATTAGGGTCAATTAGAAACTAATATCCATTATAAAGCCGGAGACAGGAAACACAGAATATCCCAAATGGAACTGGAAGACATTTGACTCAGGCTAGGGTCAAACCTGAGCGCACAGGAAAACGCTGCGTTTCCTGTGCGATCTTCAATAGCGCATATCCGGTCCTTGTGTGTGGAGCCGGCGGCTGCGCGAGGCGTCAGGTGTCCATAGTGATGAATAGGCAGCCGGCGCATAGCGTTACATGCCGTTAACGCTATGCGCTCAGGCTGGGAAAAACTAAGGTTTATCGGAATCGTCAGCCTGAAGGCTGATGCATGTTTGATCCTAGCCTCATTTATATTCTCCTACCTTCCTGCACTGTGACCTCTGCTCATGGCCCAGAGAATGCCCATAACTCTACCATATGACTTCTTGAGTATCTTCTAGACCAGGGTCTCAAACTCCAGGCCTCGGGGCCGCACACAGTCCAGGTTTTCAGGATCACCTTAGAATTTGACAGTTGGTCATTTGAATACCAACTGTGAAATGCTATGGATAACATGAAAACCTGCACTGTGTGCGGCCCTCGAGGCCTGGAGTTTGAGACCCCTGTTCTAGACTGATGTTTCTCATGTGCATGTGGCTATTATTGGGCTCTTCTGTCTACATCTTCATTTTAACATCAAGAGGATAAAATATAAAAATACATCAAGAACATTTAAATTAATAAAAAAAACAAAACCCTGATAAATAGCACGTATTAACACTCATTTGCTACATTACATTGAAGCTAATTTTTGTTTTGATTTTGATTTTGCTGCTGACATTATTGGTTTTTCATTCATTTCAGTAAACTGACTGCATAATAGCCAGAAAAAAATAATTATTCTTACATTCAGTACTTTTAGAATCTAATATGATGTGATAAGTGTTGTCGTCAAACTCCATTAGGTAAATCACTTGGATTATTAACAGCAACACTGCATTTCCAGTCTAGCGCCTCTTTCTTGCACTAGCTAAGCATTGTTATTTTGATTAAAATGGCAATTGTTAATAGCTGCACAATGATAGAATGTTTTCTATATGTTTTATGAAAGTTATTATACAAATCTTTATAACTTTTCATTAGTGAACGAGTTCTGAAATTTTATATACATGGGTCATACACTGATGAGCAAAAGGGTAAAAATGTTTTGAACGTTTTACTTTAAGCTTCATATCTCTCCGTCCACTATAGCATTGAGACTACCATACTTTTATAGAAAATCATCTTGGCTATCTCATACATAAATTTGACTTGGAACTATTGAGCATATGATGACTTATGCAGAATTTTGTCATGTCATTGCATTGTTATGGCCACTTTACACGTCCCGATATCGGCGTCCAACTCCGATAAAAAGTCACGTGGTTCGTGCGTTGGCCCCGATA
The DNA here is from genome assembly GCA_033576535.1 of Allobates femoralis. Classification (NCBI taxonomy): domain Eukaryota; kingdom Metazoa; phylum Chordata; class Amphibia; order Anura; family Aromobatidae; genus Allobates; species Allobates femoralis. Next base: position 56,371,670 of record JARQOC010000007.1, read on the forward strand.
TTGGTCGAGCGTCGTATGGTGTAAATGTGCAATACGATGCAAGAATGATGCCAAACCGATATCGGGGAAAAAATTAGCGTGCTCTCCAGCCGCCCGATATAGGATGGCCAATCTGGGCGGATCGTGCTGTTTGAAAGCCCAACTCCGACTTGGACACCAAATTCCCCTATTCACTCCCATGTTAAATGGTCGTTCCTGGATCGGCCGCGCAAGGGGGCGTACACATCGCAGTTGCATTGCCTGCCAATATCGCCCTGTGTGACAGCTCCTATGCGATGTGGGATTTCTGCCAAAAAAATGCACGCTCCCGCGCCGTTGTATCCAACGTCGGAATGATGTTGGGACGTGTAAAGTGGCCATTACTGTTTTGCACCTGGTGATTGAAAAACGTTTTATTTCTGTATACTACAAATTAGAACCTTTTCTCACATTCCTTAATCGCTCAGTGTGTTATTAAGGTTGATTGCTAAGGGAAAGTTCAGTGGTTTGAATCAAGGAGCAGCCATGAAGAAGATTTCCCAAGAAAAGAGAAGCAGCATTATTCAGCTCATTGATAGCGACCCAAGAAAATTGCCAAATTGCATCATGAGAGGCCATGATAGTTAGAAGAATATGAAAAGAAGTCCATCCATTCAAAAACCAAGGCATGGACATTGGAGACAACAAGTCAGCTCATCATAAGGTCTATCAGTTCTGGGTGACAAACATGGCAGTGGAGGCAGCTCGTATTCTTTGTAATAGTGAGATCACAGACATCCATGCAAGAGCCATGCATGTTACACAAGTCTGGAATGGTGACCAAATAAAAGGTGAAGAAGCCTTGACTTCAATATAGTCATAAAACACATCAACTTTGGTTTCCAAAAAAGTATGTAAAGTGGACAGTAGAAGATTGGCAATGGGCAATTTGTATCAATGAGTCAAAAGTAAATAAACTAGGCTCTAACAGGTGTATATTGGTCTCAAAAAAATAAGAGGAAAAGAGGCTAATGGATCAAGAAATTGAAGGAACTGTCAAGGTTGATTGTGGAAGCCAGTAGATATGGGGCTGTTTCACAGCCAAAGATGTTGGATACTTGACTAGGATTGATGGTGGTCCCAATGCTGAGCTATAAGTGAGTATCCTACAATACAAGATGTCTTCCTTTGTACACTTCAGTACTATGGATATAAAAAGGGCAAAATAGTTTACCAGCAGATTTTGGTGAAGAAATTTTTCAATGACAATGAGTTAGAGGTGCTGGATTGGCCCCCAAAGTCCTCAGACCTCAACCCAATCAAACACTTGTTGGTAGAGTTGAGTAAAAAGCTGCATACATACCCAAGTGAGTTGACCAGTATGCACCAATATTGGGAGCAACATATTACACACAAAAACTCAGATTTTACCCCCAGTGCAGCTGATCAAAGACTGCAAGTGTCTCACAATGGACTGAACACCAAGCATAGCTGAGCACAGCGATGGCCACTAAAGTGCTGTGGATACATAAAGATCCCGAGCTTGGGACACAAATAGATTTGCTCATCTCTGCTTGTGGGTTCCTCGGCACTGTGTTTGATTCCACAGCCTGTCATGAAGTTATCTGAACGGCATGCGCAGCACAGAGGTGACATCTCACAAGCCTGGCTAATCATAAGCTGAGCCTGGGATCTCGCAGTCAGGAAATTCATGCCAGTCTTTGTCGACAGCCAAAGACAACTGACCCGGAGCATGGACAAGGGTTGCACAAAGTGGTCTACTCAGGTCTAATACTAACTGGTGTTGTAAATTAGATTTATGGGTAGAAATCTACTGACAGACTTCATTTGATCCAAGGCATACAGACCACTCCTCTTGTATAAATGTGTGTGGCTCAGATATTTTGGATACAGGCCTCGGACATCACTTCCTTTTCTAACCTGAATTTCTCTGGTTTCTTTCTCTTTACTATGAACTTCAAACTTCAATGAAAATTTAATTGAGAAAATATATTTATTTTATAGATGGTCCTAGAATGCACATGTAGAAGAAGGTCCTACATTTTTCTTCCATCTTGTATGTCTTTTCCTTTCTCTTGCATCTTTGCAGTCATACTTTTAATGCACAACTGCGTGCAAGAATCAATACAAAGTTCAAAGTAGTTCACTAAGAAGAAATTGCCTTTTATTTGCCTTTAGGTCAATTTTTTTACTATGCAGAAGTGGATTTTAATGAATACTTATGAGACGCTATAAAGTAATGGAGTGAAGCTGCACATCTATCGTCCATGACTCACTAACCAGTACTGTATATAAAATAGAGTAGAATCATATTCATACATGTTGGATATAGTTTTATCCTCGTAGTCACCTTGCTGTGTGATCCTCGCAAATAATGATCATTCGATTTGTAAACATACAGCACATAACGCTTGACAAATCACAACTAGCCACAGTGGATGTAAAAACCGATCAGCGTCCAGCCAGGAGCCCTGCCTGATGTCGTAAGGCACTGGAGCGCGTCGGCTATATTTCACTACAGCAAAGAACTATCCCTAGTGCCTCATCTTCTAATTAGTGCTTTTTTTCTATAATTTCTGCTGTGTGCTCAACGACTGTAAAATATACACAATTCTAGCTATACTGTGCTAGAGACAGTAATGCATATATTAGAGGTGCCAATGACCAGTCCCTGTGTCTGCAACTGCATTTTACTGATTTATTGAGGGCAAAACTATTAAAAGCTGCTGATTAGAGATGAGCAAATAGATTTGATGCAAATTTAATTTGTGTAGAGTTTTTATGATCTCTCCAAAGTCAGGGAATTCGCACAGCAATCTGATCGGTGTGAATTGCCTAAAACACCCACCGCCATTTTATACATTGTGTGCAGAATTATTAGGCAAATGAGTATTTTGATCACATGATACTTTTTATACCTGTTGTCCTACTCCAAGCTGTATAGGCTTGAGAGCAAACTACCAATTAAGTAAATCAGGTGATGTGCATCTCTGTAATGAGGAGGGGTGTGGTGTAATGACATCAACACCCTATATAAGGTGTGTTTAATTATTAGGCAACTTCTTTTCCTTTGGCAAAATGGGTCAGAAGAGAAATGTGACGGGCTCTGAAAAGTCCAAAATTGTGAGATGTCTTGCAGAGGGATGCAGCAGTCTTGATATTGCCAAACTTTTGAAGCGTGATGACCGAACAATCAAGCGTTTCATGGCAAATAGCCAACAGGGTCGCAAGAAGTGTGTTGGGCAAAAAAGGGGCAAAATAACTGCCCATGAATTCAGGAAAATCAAGCGTGAAGCTGCCAAGATGCCATTTGCCACCAGTTTTGCAATATTTCAGAGCTGCAACATTACTGGAGTATCAAAAAGCACAAGGTGTGCTATACTCAGGGACATGGCCAAGGTAAGGCTAGGGTCACACATAAACCCTTGGTCCGTTTTTGGCATCAGTTTTTGCATTTTTTCTTTCTAAGTCCAAAAACTTATGTAAAAACGGATTATATGTAATAAATACCCTATCTGTTTTTTTCTGCACCCAAAAACGTTCCTAGGAGGTTTTTAAACCCAAAACATTGATAGGAACGTTTTTAGGTACAGTAAAAAAATGGATCCGTTTTTTTAACATGGGGCCCTATGGAATAACAGATCTGTTTTTTAGAGCATTGTTTATGTAAAAAATGGCAAAGTCTCAAAAATGTTCAGGGGCACAGGAGGCACAAAAATCAGACTAGGAAAAACGGATTAGGCATGGAAAACACTTCCAAAAACAGATTGCGATGTGTGACCCTAGCCTTATGTGGATACCAAATTTATATTGTCTTATGTGGTACAGCTAAAATAAAAAAACATTTATATTGGCTGTTACAGTTTTCTTTAGTCCCAGTTAGGAACTGTAGTCTACTTTCTTATAAATCTATTCATATCTTAAGGAATACTAACCTGGCAGACATGGTGGCCTTCAATAGGGCCCCTGCTGCCATAATAACTCATATGATGAGGTCATGGTTGGTTGTCAAAGGGACCTCTTCTTTCGCTTAATCACTTTGATCCAGTGGTCAGAATTGACAACGGTGTCTAAAAGGGTTAAAATGTAGTATTTAATGCTAGGTCTGATCAAGGCAGTCGCAGGAGGATGTCAGCTGTACTGTATCAGTATACAGTACATATATGGCAAATGTCATCAAAGGGTTAGCACGATGCAGAGGAATGTCAGCTGTATAGCACAGCCATCACCTACCATACATATATTGTGGATGAAGTTAAGAGATTAACATTAAGTGATATAGAAGAGGTCCTTGTAGATAAGGTGAGCTTGTTTAATGACTAAGTATGATATTTATTGATATTCGTTGATGTCTCTATACACTGAAAAATGATTTAGCTATACCAGGAACAATGGTCCAACAATAAATACTGCAATTGATTGCTTGTAAATGTAAAATATTTCACTTTGAAAGAAAGAATCCTTTTGTCTGAATATTGTATTGGCAGTTCAGAGATATCGAGGACTTTAGAACAAAAGGATTTAGCGAGAATAATTTCTGACAGTTTCAAAGGGAGCTGACAGCTTGGCCAACGAGTAGGGGAAACTGGCAAGATGCTTGATCAATTAACTAAAAATATAACCTGGAAGCATGAGCAAACCTGTAAAAATGTTAATTTAAGGGTGCACTTACATTTGTTTAGGAAATGTGGAAATGTGATTCATATCAAATTTGTCAAAAATTGAGGTTTGTCAAGACCTCAGAGAATAATAAATATAGGGTAAAAAAGGGAACAAAATAAAGCTCACTCAGCCCTCATCTTCTTTGTTCCCCAGCCGGTACTCGCAGTACTTGTCTGGTCTTCGGTCACAGCAGGTCTTCGGTCTCCTCCACATGCCCTAGCTGCTCTTTCTTATGACCTCTTCTGAGTAGACCTTGTGACATCACGATGTGGATCATCATGTGTTGTCACATGATCTGCAGGATGACTAGAGGTAGTTGAGTCTTTTGGATAGGTGAGAACTTGTTCCTACTAGAATACCTGTTTAATATAAAGAATTAATAGATACAGTATGTATCCTACAATGAAAATTAGAGTAAAATACCAGCAGAATAGACAGATCACATGGTCTTTCATGTAGCCAATCATCTATGTTTTTTATCTTACAAGGATGTACCTTTTTTTCCTTCTGATTGCAGTACAACTCTGTTGACAAAGTGTCACGTGTAGACAGCTTTGCAGTATATGAGTGTTGCTACTGTGACTAATCTGAGTTTAATCTATGAAGTATGCAGTACTGCAGGTGAAGGTGAGGTGTAGCGGTGTGTCATAGAATTCAGGTGGAGTTGGAGGTGGAGGGGTGAGTCTTAGCAATCAGATATCCACTTATACAGCCTTGAAGTAGTTTCAGTTTGCAGATAGAGTTCATTCTTTACTAAGACCATGTGCAGTGCTGAGCTGTGTTGCTGTTGCCCTTCCTGTCCTTAGGACTTGTTGTGTTTTACCAGCCTGTGGGTGGAAGTAGGAGTTTTTAGCCTAGGGCTGATCAGGAGCAAAGGGAAAGCGTTGTGATCTGGACGTTCTCACCTTCACAGGTAACTCCAGGATCAGGGTGAGCAAGGGACCCCCAGTCTAATGGTCAGAAAAGTTCCCCAGTTCATCTTTGCCCATCTTACCATCTTGCCTCTTCATACCCTATCCGCCATACCATCCTGTGACACAAAGTGTGGAGATTCATTGTGATTTACCTTTTTATACTAACAGTAAGAGTCGTAAATTGGTGTCCCAAGGCTGACGAGTGATAATACTTATACAAAAAAAGATGTTAAACCAATGCATTAAAATTAGTGATGAGCGAGTATGCTCGGCGCTACTCGGTACTCGCACGAGTATCTCGGTACTCAGGGTGCTCGGCGAGCACCGAGTACTGCCGAGATTCTCGGACCGCTCGGTAATAAATAGCGATCTGAGACACATACACTGCTCCCTTCAGTGCACACAGTGAGCTGGCACCATACAGGGAGCAGATTAATTGATGGGATCCCTCTGGAGGCCACAGCAAGGTGTTCTATGCTGCGGCGATTTGAAAAAGCCCACCCTCCCGCCCTTTTCCGGAATTACTCGTTTTATAACCGGAAGTCTGTGGGCGGAGCCTGTCACTCATTGACTTACATTGGGCTCGGTGCTCTGGCCGAGTACAAGAGTATCTTGAGATGCTCGGCCAGAGCACCGAGCACCCGAGCATTTTAGTGCTCGCTCATCACTAATTAAAATTCTAAGTCAATATATATTAGCTAAAAATTATCAAATATATTTGATGTGAATCAAAGTCAGGTTGAATTTTTAAGAATCTGATAAACCCAGCAGATTTGGACAATGTGTGATTTGGTTTGTGTGAATCACCTAAATTGCTCCCACTGTTTTACATATTGTGAAATAGTGCATGAGACATAGAAGACTGACGTAACTGTGTGGACATTTCCATAATGCCTTGCAGCTATAACATCACATGATATAGCACAGTTATTAGTAGGTACAGTCCTAGTCTATATAAAAGCTGAGTGTCACACATGGACTAGCGGATGTCCGGTGCACAGCACAACACAGAGGTGCAATTAGGATGGAAAAGGGTACAAAGACCCCTATGATAGGGAGAGGGAAGACAAGTCACCACCTGACACTAACCTGAGTCTGTACTCTGTGGTCTCTAACATCCCTAAGCTGGTTCTTCCCACCGCCACCATCATGTGCCTAGTCCTGACTCCCCTTAAGCATACACACTGCTATGGGTAGTGAAAATAACAATTTTATAAGAACACCATCTATAGGCTGGCTTTCACAGGAGCATCATACTAACACACACGGGGGTAATCAGCAAACCCCCGGCTGTCACGACAACCCATAGTATCCCCAAGATCATGTCCTGGGTGCACCAATGAACACATGGAAGGTGCATGTTAAATGAGGCTGTCAGAGATTGACAGCGGCATTTAACAGATAAACAGCTGTGGGCAGAGCTCCACTACACCTGCAGCTGTTTAAGGCACATGATTGCTGATTAAATCAGCAATCCTTTGCTGGGAAAGATGCAGGCTCGATGGTGCGAGCCAGCATCTAAAACAGGGCCATGTCCTTTGTTGTACATGTACATTGTAAGTCAAGAAGGGGTTAAGAAAATCCTAAAAAGGTAATCCGTTGCTCCACCCTGATGACTGGATTTGTTCTAGAAGATCCTCATCACAAAACCTGCTTTTGCAGCTTGGACTTTATGCTGAGTGAATAATTCTATGTTATGTTGCACTCTAAGAGCTTTGATTTTGCCGCATTTACTGCATCTTAATAAAGTGATTTCATTCTCTCTAATTCTGGCTGTGAGATTAATATAAAAATACACAGAGAACAACTTGCCGGTTACCATATGATTGCCCTTCGAGTCTCCTTCCGCTATCAGTTTAATGGAAAAGAAACCCATCCGTAGAATAGTCATGTTGCCTAGCAACTGGAGGTGAGCAAGCGTATTCAGGGCCTTGCAAACTCTAGATAGTGAAGGGTAAAGGGATAGAGGCTGAAGGCATTGTCACGTGAAATGACTTGATCTGCTCATTTTTCCAGCAGCAAAATTAATACCTTTTCCATCGTGTTTCAGTTGGTTTTTAGGTTATAACTAGTGATGGGCGAATCCTAAATTACTCGGAATCGCTTGACTCTAGCGAGTCCGAGCCCAGGACTCGCTACTCGTTGCGAGTCTAGCGAGTCCAATGTTAATGAATGGGGAAGCGAGTAATAGCGAGTAGTGTGAGATTTACAACTCGCAGATGTGTCTCGGAAGCTTCAGCCTGAAGCAATCCTAGTTTTGTCATTTATTTGCATTGCTCGTTTACTTTGTAAGTAATCGCTGACTCGCACAGATAAGAGTCCTGTCTCCTCTGTGCTGGCTGCCAGCTCCAGGGTCCTAGAGCCTGCCTGCTGCCTGATGTAGCAGTGCTGAGATTGTTCTCAGTCTGCTCAATCCCTGTGTACAGACATGAATGTCTGTGCACAGAGATGATGTAGCAGAGCTGAGATTGTTCTCAGTCTGCTCATTCCCTGTGCATAGAGATCTATATCTATACACAGGGGATGTAGCAGAGAGGACATCGCGTTTTGGACTGCGTCGGACGGAAGAGGATTTTTTTAATTAAAGATGGAGTCCCTAATGGCTTTTTTTTTTATTTCTAATAAAAAATTTTCTTTGTGTTGTGTTTTTTTTAAAACAATTTAATAGAAATTCATGGCGGTCATGTCTAATATTGGCGTGACCGCCATAAATTTCGGGCTTAGGGCCAGCTGATAATACAAAGCTGGTATTAACCCCTTTATTACTCAGCGTGCTACCGCCACCAGGGCCGCTGGAAGAGCGGGGTTCAGCGCCAGAGGATGGCGCTTCAATGAACGCGCCATCTTCTGGGGCGGCTGCGGGCTGCAATTTGCAGCGGGGGGTGCCCAGAAAGCTTGGGCATCCCTGCGCTGCGGATTCCAGCCCCCAGCTGCTTAGCTGTACCTGGCTAGACATAGAAATTGCGCGGAGCCCCACGCATTTTTTTTAAATTATTTCATGAAATTCTGAGATTCTGACTCTGACTCTGAGACTCTGACTCTGAAATTCATTAAATAATTTTTAAAAAATGCGTGGGGCTCCGCGCAATTTCTATGTCTAGCCAGGTACAGCTAAGCAGCTGAGGGCTGGAATCCGCAGCGCAGGGATGCCCAAGCTTTCTGGGCACCCCCCGCTGCAAATTGCAGCCCGCAGCCGCCCCAGAAGATGGCGCGTTCATTGAAGCGCCATCCTCTGGCGCTGAACCCCGCTCTTCCAGCGGCCCTGGTGGCGGTAGCACGCTGGGTAATAAAGGGGTTAATACCAGCTTTGTTATACAAGCTGGTATTAAGCCCGAGATTCTTAATGTCAGGCCACGTTTGACCCAGCCACTAAGAATCTCCAATAAAGGGTTAAAAAAACACAGAGAAAATTTTTTATTTGAAATAAAAAAAAAGCCATTAGGGACTCCATCTTTAATTAAAAAAATCCTCTTCCGTCCGACGTAGTCCAAAACGCGATGTCCTCTCTGCTACATGCACAGGGAATGAGCAGACTGAGAATAATCTCAGCACTGCTACATCTCTGTGAGCAGGCGGGCTCTAGGACCCTGGAGCTGCACAGAGAAGACAACTGGACTCGGCTCGCAAAGAAACAGCAGTTACTTTGCGAGTCTCCCTGCTATCACTGGCACAGTAGCCAGTGATGACTCGCACGAGTCTAATGCAAACAATGGCAATCCTAGTTTTGTCAGTGTTTCTGACAAAACTAGGATTGATATTGATTTGCATTGGACTCGTGCGAGTCATCACTGGGAAACTCGCCGAGTACCGAGTCCTGCGAGTCCCTTACTACTCGCCGAGTAACGAGTCCTAGCGAGTAGATTCGCCCATCCCTAGTTATAACAAAACATCCCTTTACAAACTGTCATTCTGGTCAGGTCACCGGTACGTTCTGCAGATCTGAACTCCAACATACTGTTATTTCTTGTAGGAAGAGACATTAGTGATTGCACCAAACATCTACAGATACTTGTAAGTTCATTCTTTAGGGATTTGTCTATTGCTGTTATCAATGATGCATATAAAGGGAATCAACTGGACACAATGCATGAAATACGTTAAAGGCGGTTACAGATCTTACCTAATACCATGGGCAGTAAAGTATGGCCAATCTACTGTATTAGAGGAAGAAAATAGCAGACTTTTTGCAGTTTTTATTTCCACTTCTACTTTTTTTTACATTTTTTTTCCTAAAAATATTGTTGTAATGACCTACACCCTGTGTAATCTATGGATGTCTTGGGGCTTTCAGGTCTTTTATTCCACCTTTTAGATTACTTTAGATGTTTCTCAGTGACTGCCGTCTATACCTGGACGTCTCACGTGATTGTATAAGACCTTTAGTTATAGCCTGATTTAGGAAGGCTTAGTATCCTAGGCATCTTTTTTCTGGCTTTGCCCATTTAGCCAATTTTCTATCATCTATTTTTTTACTAATAATTTTCCTTAATTTAAAATGTACATAAATGGGCTGATTTCTTGATCTTCTTAGGGTACTGTTACACGACGCAATATTGCATGCAATTTCACTGGCAATTTGCTGGTTGCAGTGAAATCATGGACACATTGTTACAGTTGTACACGACTACAAAATGGAACAATGTGTCCATGATTTCACTGCAGCCAGTAATCAATATATGCAAGCAATATATCTCTGTGTTTAACAGTACCTTAAGCATCTTTGGTGCTAACTGAAAAGTTGTTATTAAAAAAACTTATATTCACCTTAACATTCACCTGTCTACACCGCCAGCTGCCCGCTGTCTGGTCCTTACAACTGCCCCTTCTTTCCCCTATCATAGGCCTGGACTAGTGATGGTAACCAGGCCTCAGTGGTCATAGCGTCTCACACGTCTGTGATGTCATGACATGCAGTGCTCAGTGAACTTCAAGGTCTAGTTACCACCAGAAATAGTGGCCTGTTCACTCTAGAATGCAAATTGCATAAGTAGTAGTATGTAAAGCAGGCGCCAGAGAAGATGCCAGAGAGGGTGATCGTTCCTAAGATAGTTTAATCATATCACAACGCGTTTCAGCGGTCATGCCCGTCTTTATCAGGTGATCAACCAGAAAAGTTTAGTGGCCTTCTAAACCCCCCCACACACACACTAGACCACTGGGTAATGCCCTTAGGAGCGTCCCTCCTGTCTATTTTTCTCATGTTGACTCTAGGATGGAAGTTTCAGCTGCAACCAGATCTCAAGGCTCATGGCAGCTCACGATGCAGCAAAAAAGAGAAGGTTCTGAGGATTGGAAAGTGGGCAGTGAGCAACAAATGCAAAAACTGAGTGCAAAAATCCGCACAAAAATCACACAAAAACTCTGTTGTAATAGGAAATCTTAGTTAGCAGCAAGTGCTGTAAAAAAAAAAGTGTAAAAAAACAGGGCTTTTGGTTTATACTTGTTTTGCAAGAAAAGGTACAGTAAGCTGCTTCACCATCGACAAGGTTGCCCCGATTGAAGCAGTCCCTAACTGATGTATGTATTTCAAACCTGCTTATGTGTTACATACCTTTAATAGGAAGCAGTCAGGACTTCATATGGTATGGGCTGTCTTGTGACGCTGGCTTATATGTGAACAGTTCATAAGGGAGGGGTGGAGAGCTTCCCCCTCCTGAAGGGCAGGAGAAAAACCAGGAACAGACAAATATGAACCGTCTGTTCCTGTTTTTTCTCCTACCCTGCAGGAGGGGGAAGCTCTCCACCCCTTCCTTATGAACTGTTCACATATATGCCAGCTTCACAAGGCAGCCCATACTCTATGAAGTCCTGACTGCTTCCTGTTTAAAGGTATGTCACATATAAGCAGGTTTTAAATATATACATCAGCTAGGGACTGCTTCAATCGGGGCAACCTTGTCGATGGTGAAGCAGCTTACTGTACCTTTTCTTGCAAAAAATGTATAAACCAAAAGCCCTGTTTTTTGACACTTTTTTTTTGACAGACCTTGCTGCTAACTATAATTTTCTATTACAACAGAGAGTTTTTGTGTGATTTTTGAGCAGATTTTTGCACTCAGTTTTTGTAGTTTACTTGGTGGTGAATGGACACTGTTATACAGACGCGTTCATAGGTGCACGGTTCATATTTGTCGGTTAGTGAGCAACAAATGGGCTGGACAGATGGGTACCAGTTCAGCAAAATGGCGGCCAGCACACAAAGTGAATTTGGAAAAATCAATATTCTCACAAATGGTAATTTTTTTGTATTTTCGAGTACAATTCAATTCCATTTGAATACATTTTCTCATCTCTACTTGTCATTTATTGGTGTTGCACATAGATTATTTATACAGGCACTGAGATTGGGTGAAGTAATTTTTATACAACTAAATGAAGCAATAACTTTTATAGTGACTATTCTTTCTCAGTGCAAAGAATACTCAGTTCATTAAAAAAAATTCTGTTGAGATATTTTTCAACAGTCAGGAGTCGGAAACAATATAAATATTAGAAGGAATCTGTCAGCAGGTTTTTGCTATTTAATCTCAGTTCAGCATGCTGTAGGGACAGAGAACCTGATTCCAGAGATATCAGTTTTGATAGAATCTGTTTTTTTCTATAGCAGATCCAGCAGTTCTCACAAAGCTGAAGCCAAATTATTCCCACCCACATTTATGATTAACAGCTTTCTGTGTATGCTGTGCATTAACAGAAAGCTGCCAATCAATTGCAATGTTGCATAGATCAACTGGAATTGCTGGTATGTAACACCTAGTCCTGCAGTGATAATCTCTTTCAGATAAAACACTATTGAAACTACAGCAAGCTGTGCAAGTGACACATCACTGGAATCAGGCTCTCTGTCCTTAGCTAATCCACAGTTGCAGATGACTGCTCTGCGCTTATGATGCTGGGCTACAAGTCCAATGAAACAGCATGTGTTGTAGACTATACATAACAGAAAAACGTCCCACAAGTCATGGGCATGGGGGAAGGTGAGAAGATTAATTTTATTTTTTTATTTTTATGCATTAAAGAACAATGGCAGAAGGGGGACAGATATTCTAGGATTGGTGACATTTAGAATAGTATGGCTCCATGGTGGGAGACATACATACCAGGAGGGGACTAGGATGGGGAACATATATACCAAGATTATTATTATTATTTGTTATTATTATAGCACCATTAATTCCATGTCACTTTACATCTGTAGAGGGTATAATAGACAAGTACAATAAACATGGAACATATAAGGCACACAGGTACAATAGAATAGAGGACGCTGTCTGCGAGGGCTCACAACCTACGAGGGGATGGGAGAGGATACAGTAGGAGAGGGAAGAGTTGTCCATGCGGTGGTTTGGTTGACTGAGGCTCACTGCAGGTTGTAGGCTTGCCGGAAGAGGTGAGCCTTCAGATTTCTTTTGAAGGTTTCCACAGAAGGTGAGAGTCTGATGTGTTGGGGCAGAGAGTTCCAGAGTATAGCGGATGCACGGGAGAAGTGTTGTATGCGGTTGTGGGAAGAAGAGATAAGGGGGATGTAGAGGAGGAAATCATGAGTGGATTGCAGGTTGCATGAAGGAAGATATTGGGAGACCATGTCACAGATGTATGGAGGAGACAGATTGTGAACGGCTTTGTATATCAGAGTAAGGGTTTTAATCCGGGACCTCTGAGAAATGGGGAGCCAGTGAAAGGCTTTGCAGAGAGGAGAGACTGGGAAATAGTGGGGAAACAGGTGAATAAGTCGGGCAGCAGAGTTTAGGATAGATTGGAATGGTGCAAGAGAGTTAGAGGGGAGGCCAGTGAGTAGGAGGTTACAGTAGTCGAGGCAGGAGATGATGAGGCATTGGACAAGTGTTTTTGCAGTGTCGAGGTCGAGGAATAAACGGACATGGGAAACATTTTTGAGTTGGAGTTGGCAGGAGGTGGCAAGGGCTTGGATATGTGACTTGAAGGAGAAGGCAGAGTCAGGGATGACCCGAGGCACTGAGCGTGGGGGACTGGGGAAAGTGAGCAGCCCTTGATGTTGATGGATAGATCAGGTGGGGGGGGAGTGGGTTGGTGGAAAGATGATGAATTCTGTTTTGTCCATGTTCAGTTTCAGAAAGCGAGCAGTAAAGAATAATGAGATAGCGGACAGACTTTGTGGGATTTTGGATAGCAAAAAGGTGATGTCAGGTCCAGAAAGATAGATCTGAGTGTAATAGGCATAGAGGTGAAACTGCAGACCAAAGGACTCAATGAGCTGACCCAAACCAAGGGCGTAGATGGAGAAAAGTAGGGGGCCGAGAACCGAGGCTTGGGGTACGCTGACAGATAAAGGGTAGGATGAAGAGATTGTGTGGGAGAGGGTAACACTGAATTTCCAGTGTGTTAGATATGAAGAGATCCAGGAGAGGGCCAAGCCAGTGATACCAAGAGATTCCAGGATCTGTAGCAGGAGGGAATGGTCTACCATGTCGAAGGCGGACGATAAGTCAAGGAAGAGGAGGATAGAATAGAATAGTGTGGTTTGTTCTTGGCAGTTAATAGGTTGTTGGTAACTCTGGTTAATGCTGTCTCGGTAGAGTGATATGGTCAGAAGTCAGATTGTAGGCAGTCAAAGAGGGAGGAGGAGGAGAGGTGGGAGGACAGCTCAAGTAGTTTTGAGGCAAAGGGGAGAAGTGATATGGTACAATAGTTAGAAACAGAGGATGGGTCGAGCGAGGGCTTTTTTAGGATGAGAATTGAGAAGGTTAGCGCTTAAAAACTCTAATCTTTGCCCTTTGTGTGCCTTAGCGCTCCAACTAACACTGCACAATTTTTTTTCTTGTTTCACATGAGAGTCACATGATGACAGGTCCTGTACTACTCACAGGTCCTGCCAATGTCCGGAAGGAAAACATCGCTGAGGCTCACCTTGAGATCACCAGGGAGGGTAAGAAAGTGTGTGTGTGCCTCTGTCTGTATGTATGTCTACCTGTGTCCCCCCAAAACTAAGCAAAAAGCAAGCACAAATAAATGATGCGTTTGTGATCTTTTTTGCAAAAAGAAGATCCGTTTTTGCAGACACTGCACCGAAAACGGATCAACAAAAAATGGAGCCCAATCGCTCTGTGTGAATGAGGTCTAAGAGTATGGTTATCACAAAGGCCTAGTTCACATCTATGCAGCCCCTGCACTTGCCTGCCCTGCCTGTCCTGCGCTAGCACAAATAGAAATGCAGGTGCATTTACAGGCAAGTGCAGGTAAGCGCATAGGCACATAGACGCACTGCTCTTGCGCTCGGCTGCCTTCGGTGCCCCCATTACCTGTTATGGCCGAGCGCAGCCAAGTGCAGGAGAAGAAATCCCGGTAGCGCGAGTGGGAATGAGCTGACCTCACCACGCATGCGCTTCTCCAGACGCACCCGAAAATGTCGCATTACGCGTTTTCAGATGCGTCTGGTTAAGCACATGCGCGGTGATGTCGGCACAGTCACACTCGCGCTTCCGGGATTTCGTCTCCTGCGCTCGGCCATAGCATGTAATTGGGGCACCGAGCGCATGCGAGCCCAAGAACAGTGCATTAATGTGCCTATGCGCTTGCCTGCCCTCGCCTGTGAATGCATCTGCGCTTGCATTTGCGCTAGCGCAGGGCAGGCAAGTGCAGGGGCTGCATAGATGTGAAAGGGGCTAATGTGTTCTTAGCGGAAATAAAGTATTACACAGTGCTCATATAAATCAGTTGGTTGTCTGTGTAATGTAGGATGTAATGAGGGACTGGACAGGTTTTCCAGATTGAGAGACGCTCTTGGTAACCAGTGCTCAATGTGACCAGTCAATTTAATTATGGAGGAAAAAGTTTCATATGGAGAAAATATTGGTTTCCATCTACAGTGAAGTTCATGATTATGATTATGATTATAAAGCATTACTATACCAGAGTCACATCACTACAACCACTTACACAGCCGCATTTGATGAATCATTTCCTCATTCAAGGAATCATTTTAAGCAGTAAAGTTCATAACATACTAACTTTTCTTTGATCCGGGCTTTGTACTGGACTTGCGTTCTCATTTTACTTATCAGCACAGCATTTGACAACAAATTCTCCCATATTTAAATTGTAATTATATTTCTACTTTTCATGCAAATATATCACCTTTTTTTTCCTAGCAGGATCCTCAAAGATTGAAACAGTGGAAAGGCTTGTTTTAATCTACTGCTTTTTTTTTATTACTGGCAAGTTTCACACATATACAGTTAGGGCCAGAAATATTTGGACAGTGACACAAGTTTTGTTATTTTAGCTGTTTACAAAAACATGTTCAGAAATACAATTATATATATAATATGGGCTGAAAGTGCACACTCCCAGCTGCAATATGAGAGTTTCCACATCCAAATCGGAGAAAGGGTTTAGGAATTATAGCTCTGTAATGCATAGCCTCCTCTTTTTCAAGGGACCAAAAGTAATTGGACAATGGACTCTAAGGGCTGCAATTAACTCTGAAGGTGTCTCCCTCGTTAACCTGTAATCAATGAAGTAGTCAAAAGGTCAGGGGTGGATTCCAGGTGTGTGGTTTTGCATTTGGAAGCTGTTGCTGTGACCAGACAACATGCGGTCAAAGGAACTCTCAATTGAGGTGAAGCAGAACATCCTGAAGCTGAAAAAAAAGAAAAAATCCATCAGAGAGATAGCAGACATGCTTGGAGTAGCAAAATCAACAGTTGGGTACATTCTGAGAAAAAAGGAATTGACTGGTGAGCTTGGGAACTCTAAAAGGCCTGGGCGTCCACGGATGACAACAGTGGTGGATGATCGCCGCATACTTTATTTGGTGAAGAAGAACCCGTTCACAACATCAACTGAAGTCCAGAACACTCTCAGTGAAGTAGGTGTATCTGTCTCTAAGTCAACAGTAAAGAGAAGACTCCATGACAGTAAATACAAAGGGTTCACATCTAGATGCAAACCATTCATCAATTCCAAAAATAGACAGGCCAGAGTTAAATTTGCTGAAAAACACCTCAAGAAGCCAGCTCAGTTCTGGAAAAGTATTCTATGGACAGATGAGACAAAGATCAACCTGTACCAGAATGATGGGAAGAAAAAAGTTTGGAGAAGAAAGGGAACGGCACATGATCCAAGGCACACCACATCCTCTGTAAAACATGGTGGAGGCAACGTGATGGCATGGGCATGCATGGCTTTCAATGGCACTGGGTCACTTGTGTTTATTGATGACATAACAGCAGACAAGAGTAGCCGGATGAATTCTGAAGTGTACCAGGATATACTTTCAGCCCAGATTCAGCCAAATGCTGCTAAGTTGATTGGACGGCGCTTCATAGTACAGATGGACAATGACCCCAAGCATACTGCCAAAGCTACCCAGGAGTTCATGAGTGCAAAAAAGTGAAACATTCTGCAATGGCCAAGTCAATCACCAGATCTTAACCCAATTGAGCATGCATTTCACTTGCTCAAATCCAGACTTAAGACGGAAAGACCCACAAACAAGCAAGACCTGAAGGCTGCGGCTGTAAAGGCCTGGCAAAGCATTAAGAAGGAGGAAACCCAGCGTTTGGTGATGTCCATGGGTTCCAGACTTAAGGCAGTGATTGCCTCCAAAGGATTCACAACAAAATATTGAAAATAAAAATATTTTGTTTGGGTTATGTTTATTTGTCCAATTACTTTTGACCTCCTAAAATGTGGAGTGTTTGTAAAGAAATGTGTACAATTCCTACATTTTCTATCAGATATTTTTGTTCAACCCTTCAAATTAAACGTTACAATCTGCACTTGAATTCTGTTGTAGAGGTTTCATTTCAAATCCAATGTGGTGGCATGCAGAGCCCAACTCGCGAAAATTGTGTCACTGTCCAAATATTTCTGGCCCTAACTGTATCTTGGAGAATGATAGAGAACACTTCAAAAAGACAATCTATGTAAATCTGCAAATTCAATTTATTTTTGAAGTTTTACTTCCAAGAGTATTAAATTCAAGCGCTGGAGAAAGGTAGTGCGTGTCCACGATAATAATCAGAAGGCACATTTTTTATTTATTTAATATAATTAAAACGGCATCACTTTTTAAGAAGTTTTATTATATATTATACTCTATTGCCAAATACAATTATATACTCATTGCCTCATAAATGATTTCATCTAGATATCTATCTTTTCAGTTTTATTGAGACTTCCATTAATCTTTAATCAGTTGGTAGAATTAAAGTGAATGTCAATTGCAAGTGGTGTAACTAAATTCTGATGAGCCACCATGTAGGATTTGGTCCTAGCTCCTCCTGCATGTTAGCCAGGCGTATGGGCCCTTGTAGCACTGTAAATCCTATAAAGACATGTGTATTGTCCCACTCTCCCTTCATTATGTAGAAATGTCCCCCATCCTGGTCCCCTACCAGGTTTAAATGTTTTATGTCCACCATGCGGATATATATGTTCCCCATCCTGGTATATATAGTCCCCATCCAAGTACATATATTCCCTATCCTGGTCCCTTCCTAGCAAAATGTCTCCCAGCCTTGTGTTTTATGGCCTCTATCCTCATATATATGTCCTCCATCCTGGGTCCTTTGCAGGTATATATTCCCCCTATCCTGGAATATATGTGTCTCATCCCAGTATATACAGTATGTCTCCCATCCTGGGCCCCTCCAGGTATATATGTTCCTCAACCTGGGCCCATCTTGGTACATATGCCCCCCATCCTGGGTCCATACTGGTATATATGTCCCCCATCCTGGAATATATATCCCCCATTCTGATCCCTTCCTAGTATATATGTTCCTCAACTAGTGCACCTCCTGGTATAAGTTTTACCCCATCCTGGGCCTTGAGGAAGATAGCGGTTGGCTAGTGAAACATGTTGTGGCATATACTGAGGCTTTAATAAAGGTTTGCACTTAAAACCTCTAATCTTTGCCCCTTGTGTGCCCTAGCGCTCCAACAAACACAGCACAATTTTTTTCTTGTTTCACATACGGTTCCCCCCTGTGCGAGTGATCGGTGGGAGATGCTTGATGGCACTGTTCCAAATCCGGAGTCAAGAACCTGCCGTGACGTCAATAGCAACCACTCTTCTGGTAACATAGTTGGGTCCCGTGACCGCAGCTGGGAGGATCTCCATGTCTTGGCGTCCTGGAGCGTTCCCTCAATGCTGGTTCTCCTCTAACTGATTCAACCGGGGTTGTGCAAGGTTGCACATCCTGTTTGGTGAGTAGTCACACTAGCGGCAACTTTAATCTTAATCTCAGGTCCTTCTGATGGTGCACTCCTTTTGTTTTCCTTCCATGTACCATGTGACTCCCAGGCTGAGTCAAATGGTAAGGTCCTTTCAGTACCATACCCCACTACTCACAGGTCCTGCCAATGTCCGGAAGGAAGACATCCCTGGGGCTCACCGTGAGATCGCCGGGGAGGCTAAGTAATTGGATGTTAATTGTGCAGAAAGCACATCAGAAAAACAGAGCACTAATTGACACTCATTATTTTTTGGATGCGTTTTCTACACATTTAACGCAGCAGTCAAAAATGCTGATGTCTGCACTACAAATTGAAAATCCCATTCACTTTGCTGGCGGATGATTTAACTAATCCATTTTTGGATTTTTGGTGCAGTATTCAAAAAAAGCAGCACAAAAAAATTATCAAAAACATCCAGTGTGAACATAGCCTAAAGGAACTGTTCTGACAACTACAGATTCAGAAGCCTATGAGGAACCTAAATAATTCCACTACCTTATTAATAGCAAAAGGAAAAAGGTGGTTCGCCGTGTGCTGTCATCTGGTTTCAAATATCCATAAAGTCAGGAAGATGTTAGTAGTAATACCTTTATTGTCTAACGCATTTCGTGGGACTACAGCCCACTTCCTCAGAGATCCAGAATGGTTACCTTTACTGATTTTGTCCAATTTTTGCCCCAGACACAAAAAAATGCTGCAAGCTCCGATTTTGTGTCCAGGGCAAAAAAAAACTAAATCTGCCGGATCCTCCCAGACAGCACAAAACCGGATGGCAAATCAGTGCCATCTGGTCCCGTAGGGATATAATAGGAGCAAAATCTGATCCTGTGTGAACCTTAAGTGGACTTCACACCACGATTTTCGGCTGTCAGGTTCTGGCCGGTGTTTTGCAGGAGCACTGGACAGAATCGGAGGGCAAATATGCCCTCCGATCCTGTTTTCTACCTGAATCCTCCCTGCGCGCGGTTGCCACTCACAAGTGCTGAAATTTCAGCCGGCGGCTCTTTTAGCTGCGCTGTCCAGGTGCTAAACGAGCATGGCTTGAATTTCAAAGCCGCCGCTCGTTTAGCACCCGAACTCCGGGTACCGGTCCAATTTTTTGATGGATCCGGGGTGATCCGGCAGCCATAGATTCCCATGTTATGTGCCGCCGGATCGCACCAGATTCGGGAGGATCCGATTTTGTCGGTTTTTTGTCCCGAACACAAAAAATGCTGCAAGCTTCGTTTTGTGTCCGGGGCAAAAAACTAAATTCCCCAGGTCCAGCCGGACAGACAGCGAAACGGATGGCAAATAGCTGCCATCCGGCTCCATTAAGTGCCATGGGGATATAATAGGGGCCAAATCGGATCCGGGGCTATCTGGTTAACACCGGACAGCCCCGGATCCCATAAATCGTGGTGTGAAGCCGGCCTAAGACATCTTTGCCATCTCTATATACTGTATACACTTTAAAAAGAAAAAAAGTAAGGTAAATAAATAAATGTTTTGAGAAAATGGATATAAAATACTTAGCTCCATTGATACTGGGTTTATACAAGGTAAAATCTACAAAGTTTAAGAAGATGTGAAATGCAAAGAGAATATGTGGTCATGAGTTTGGAGAACATCCCTCATTTATACTCGACAAGAGGATTACGGTCGTTTTATTCGGATGGATCAGAGCTGCGGAGGGAGCAGCGTTTGCCGAGACCTCAGCTGCAGTTGACACAAAAAAGGGTTTTGTCGCATACCTACTGGAAAGAGTGTTATCAGAAAATACTGTAATTGCTTTGACTTAAGTCTTCAGTTCAAAAGTGCTTTACACAAGGAAGATTAATTTGAAATAAGCATTTTTTGGTGTTTGTTTTTTTTATAGCCCAGCTGTTTGTAGGCTCCAAATGTATTCCAGCTGCTGCTCTCATGGGGCTGGCTATTAGCCTGATTGTTAGGCATGGGGAGATGTTCTGAAGACAGATTAATGGAGTAAATTACCATGTGCTATGGTGTGTCATTTAAAGGGAGCTCAGGATGTCTGTGCCTGTGTGTGTGAATATATGTGAGTGCACTTTCTTCTTGGGACTAGTGCTATATATCCTTTATAGCACTTCAGAGTGGCAAATTTGGCTTATAAAAATGACTGTAGAATGCTGCAATACTACAATTATACAAGGCCAAAATAAAATCATAGTGACTCACGGAGAGTTTAGATTATAGAAATAAAAATGTGCATTATTCCCAGAGTAGCAACCCTTGGGCTGTTCTCAGTATTGCAACTCATTAAACAGTATTACCATTAGTACCATAGCTGTTGGCTGCCCTGGATCTATTGAAGTGGGTGTGGCTGAGATACAATATCAATGTTATGCACATGAATATTCTAACACGGGTAAATAGAACCTATTTCCTCACAAGTGCGCCTGGCCCAACTGGTTCCTATACAGACTAATATTCCTAGCTGCACTGTCCCTTGTGGCTTCTACATAGGCTGGAATAACCCTAACCACACAAATAGCAAATCATAACTCAGACCTGGCTACCTGAAAGGCCATCAAGCTGTCCCTCATACATCCTTAGGGACATGAGGTAAGATAAATGAACATTATAACCCAGGCTAGGGAGAGCATACAGTGATATGTAAGGATCCAAATTGTGGATGTACCCTGTTTATACGAAAATAAGACACTCTCTTATATTACTTTATTATCGCTCTGAAAAAATGCACTGTTTTATTTTGAGGGGATGTCTTATTTGTCCATCATCCTCTTGCAGGCCGCTATATTTCTATGCAACCTCCAATATCCCTATCATCCCCTTGCAGACCCGAATATTCCCATTAAATTTTCCGTCCCTTCATCTAATTTTAGAGGAAACAGGGTATTAATCACAGGCACAATTGAAAAAAGTTGAAATGGCTACTTCAAGTCAGAATAACTCCCTGCAACCTAACTATGAACTGGTCCCCAGCCTGGCCACCAGTGAGACGCTGGATGAGGGCCCACATCCGATCCAAATTGCCCTGTGCCTAATAGTGGACAGCAAGCAGCTCCACGATGCTTTTTTGCCCTGTTGGGAAAATTTTAAACATTACTACAATGTAGTTCTGTGCAGAACAATGTTATGTGACTGTGTTAATGAACTTACAATTAAGGTCATCATCAACCACTTCCTTTGGTGCTGGGGGTGTTGACGTCCCTGGCAACATGGCCTCAGCTGGTGTGCCATCTGCATTAAGCAAAGGGATACAACAAAAACAGGCAGCCATTAACACTGGCTCACACAGGGCACATGTGGGAAAACAAGCAAATTTAATATGCTGAACACGTATCATCAGGGCCACCTCCACCTGGCTCACATTCACCCTGTGTGGCCCATTCCCCAGCAGGGCTGCCACCTGGGCTGGCTACATCAGGTGGAGGGGTGGCTACAGGGGATGTTATCTTCAGCCAATGCTGTGTAGGGCCGGGTTCAGACATGGGCCCTCTTGACTGGCTTCCTGGTGGTGTTGCCAGTGGGCTGTACTGCCCTGCAGCTGGGCTGCCACATGCAGAGGGGGCCTGGGAGGGGCTACAGAGTCCGAGTTCCCAGCAGGTGAGGACCCTGCCCTTGCAAGGTAAGGTGGTGGTGGGGTCCCAGATGGTGCTTGTGGCGGGGAAGGAGGTCTGGTGGGTGGTGGGCTGCTGGCTGGTGATGAGTTGACTTCAGAGCTGTCAGCATCCTCTGTAAGATTAGACATTGCAATTATGTACACATGTCCAACACCAACAACATCTCTGACAAAAACCATGTCATTTGTGTGGGTGTCAGTAATGACGGCAGTACACATGTACATGCTTTTTGCTTGGCCCATAGTGATGTGCTGTGATCTGACTGTGGCCATGGCCATGTGCAAAAACACACCTTTGGGGACTTGCAGCACAAACAAACATTTTCTGATGCCCATGACAGACACTTTGACACACACAATGGGGCCATTAATGTTGTGTGTGCATAGCTATGCTGTGGATGATGGGCCTACATGATGGAATATTAGGCTGCACAAATCGTTGTGACAAATGATAACAAGTATAGTGACTCATCCATATCCATGCAGAGTAATGTACAGGTGCACATGACCACACAGGGCTAAGGTGAGTTCCTTCTCATGTGGCAACATTAAACTAAAAACTTGGTAATGGATATCTTGGCATTCCCAACAACATTGTGTGACAGGCTATATGTCACACAGCATGGTAATATTAACTGTATGTGTCATGGTGCTGAAGACATGATGTACATGTTAACTTCAGCTTTACTATCCAGCTATGTGTGTTGATATAGTGATATGATGAGTATGTTTACATCAGAAATGGCAACACATAGTAGTGTAGTGTGCACATTCCTGTTGTTTTTTGACTAATCAGCAGATGCAGAGGGATGAAGGGACAACATCAGGTGATCAGGGTACCTATCTGACAGGCTTCACTTTAATGTGGTGTTACATGTTTTTTTTTTGTTGGATGGGCTATGTGTGTATCACAAATACTCACCACACAGCCTCCTAATCTGTGCCCAGATGGTGTCAATGCGGGCTGGACACTTGTATTTGAGGTCTGCCACCTTCTTCTATATCTGCTGGGTGGTGCGCTCCACACCCAGTCTCCTCAGCAGTGCCCTCTTTACTTTACGCAGGATGGCCTGCTTGCGGAGATGTGGGTGCTGGTGGCGCTGGTGGCACCAATAATCCCAGCTGTCCAGGATGTCTATCAGAATGAGCAGCTCTGGCTCGCCCAATGCTGCAGCTCTCTGTCTGAGGCCATCGCTACCTCTGCAGGGGAAGGGAAAGTACCTGGAAGGCATAGCCCAACGTGACACAACAACATGACGTCATTGCGCAGGATCGTTACGCAGAGAACACTTAAGGGTCTGCACAACCTTTGGCGCTACAGAGTAGTGTGCCTTTTAGGGATGCCATCACGTCACCTCAATACATCAAGAATGAACCACAGGGTGACGTGTGTGCGTGGTAACTGGAGAACGTACATGCGTGACTATTTTATTTGGGGGTGACATATGGTTTTTCAATTAAGTTTGGTGAACATTATTGGTTGACACATTTCGGCAAAGAACACTGACACTTGTATTGTTAAACATATTTTTCTGTGTATGTTTGCATATACTAATGTACATTTTAGCCCTATTATGAATTTATTGAGGACGTACAAACATCATACACTCAGTACCACTCTGATGCGGTACTCCATGACGCTCGTACTTTGCCTTTCCAGACACTTGTGAAGAAGAAATGAAGAAGATGAGTCTGGTAAAGAACGCAAAGATCGTCAAATATGGCGCCTTTCCCATGGGCAGCCAATGGTAATGCAGGAGCTTCCACCAATCGCGGCAGACGGGGCGCGACAAACAGCACGTTCAGGCACGCCTCTGGAATTTCTTCCAGATTGTCTGAGCTCGCTTTCTACATCGCTATCGCCCAGGCACATGCCATGATGCGTTGAAATCGCCTGGTGGAACTTGCCTGATTTCTCAGCAGAGCAGGGCGATCAGGCGACACATCACCGGTGATTTCTCGCCGTAAAATCGCCCTTTCACACGACGCAACTCACAGGCGATGTGGTAGTGATATCGCCGCATTCGGATATTGGCAAGCAAATCTCCCGACGATATCTACACGTGTGACGGTACCTTTAAAGTACAAAAGTCTCTACAGTTGGTAATTGGACATGCAAGATCCTTATTTCCCTCAACCGATCATCGGTTAGAGCCCCCACACACATTAGACGGTCTTCACAGGTTTAGCCAACTTTAGTCTTGTGTATGGAGGTCTTAACTACTATCTGAAGCCTATGGGTGCTCTGTCATCTGTGAACCCCCTGAGTGCTGGAATTCAGATACAAGATAGGACACACTGTTGAAAAAAAAAAACTCAAAAGCCTGAACATATGAATAGCAATTTGTTTTTACTTTGAGTTAATTTCTTGTAGCATTTTTTGTTGCTTTTTCAGGCGGAATACTGAGCGGATCTGCCTGAAAAATAAAATTTGTGTGCACATATGCTTAGTCTGATTGATCAGTAGGGGGCGCCACCACTGAAAATTCCTAGGGCAGCAGGAACTCTAAATATGGCCTTGATTGTATAATTGTACTTGTACTTCTATATTCTACAGTCATGGCCAAAAGTTTTGAGAATGATACAAATATTAATCTTAACAAAGTCTACTGCTTCAGTTTTTCTAATGGCAATTTGCATATACTCCAGAATGTCATAAAGAGTGATCAGCTTAACAGCAATTACTTGCTAAGTCAATATTTGCCTAGAAAATGAACTTTAACCTCCAAAACACATTTCAACATTATTGCAGTCCTGCCTTAAAGGGAGCAGCTAACATCGTTTTAGTGATTGTTCCATTAACACAGGTGTGGGTGTTGATGAGGACAGGGCTGGCGAACAATCAGTCATGATTAAGTAAGAATGACACCACTGGACACTTTAGAAGGAAGCTGGTGCTTGATATCATTGTTTCTCTTCAGTTAACCATGGTTATCTCTAAAGAAACACGTGCAGCCATCATTGCACTGCACAAAAATGGCCTAACAGGGAAGAGTATCGCAGCTAGAAAGATTGCACCTCAGTCAACAATCTATCGTATCATCAAGAACTTCAAGGAAAGAGCTTCCATTGTTGTCAAAAAGGCTCCAGGGCCCCCAAGAAAGACCAGCAAGCGCCAGGACCGTATCTTAAAACTGTTTCAGCTGCGGGATCGGACTACCAGCAGTGCCGAGCTTGCTCAGGAATGGCAGCAGGCTGGTGTGAGTGCTTCTGCACGCACTGTGAGGCGGAGACTCTTTGAGCAAGGCCTGGTTTCCAGGAGGGCAGCAAAGAAGCCACTTCTCTCCAGAAAAAACATCAGGGACCAACTGATATTCTGCAAAAGGTACAGGGAGTGGACTGCTGAGGACTGGGGTAAAGTCACTTTCTCTGATGAATCCCCTTTTCGATTGTTTGGGACATCTGGAAAACAGCTTATTCGGAGAAGAAGAGGTGAGCGCTACCACCAGTCTTATCTCATGCCAACTGTAAAGCATCCTGAAACCATTCATGTGTGGGGTTGCTTCTCAGCCAAGGAAATCGGTTCACTCACAGTCTTGCCTAAAAAACACAGCCATGAATAAAGAATGGTACCAGAATGTCCTCCAAGAGCAACTTCTCCCAACCATCCAAGAGCAGTTTGGTGCCCAACAATGCCTTTTCCAGCATGATGGAGCACCTTGCCATAAAGCAAAGGTGATAACTAAATGCCTCAGGAAACAAAACATAGAGATTTTGGGTCCATGGCCTGGAAACTCCCCAGATCTTAATCCCATTGAGAACCTGTGGTCAATCATCAAGAGACGGGTGGACAAACAAAAACCAACAAATTCTGCCAAAATGCAAGCATTGATTATGCAAGAATGGACTGCGATCAGTCAGGATTTGGTCCAGAGGTTGATTGAGAGCAGCCAGGGAGAATTGCAGAGGTCCTGAAGAAGAAGGGTCAACACTGCAAATATTGACTTGCTGCATTAACTCATTCTAAGTGTCAATATAACCTTTTGGTATCATAATATGATTGCAATTATATTTCTGTATGTGATATAAACATCAGACAAACACAAATAAAAACCAGAGGGCAGCAGATCATATGAAAATATAATTTTGATGTCATTCTCAAAACTTTTGGCCATGACTGTATGTTCCTGGAGGATAGTAAAATGACATAGATTTTTTTTTATCATATCCAACTAAAAAAGTAATAGTTTAAAATATCTATGCATAGTTTTTTTTTATATATAAAGGATCTGAATTTATTGACTCTAAAATAGTTTTAATATATGTAAATTTCAATGAGCTTAAAGACTGACAATCGGATGACATCTCACCAACAACTCAGCAATAGTGTACTATAGGCAGAGTGTGATGTTGCATTTTATGCACTGTTTTGCCTTCATGGTTTACTTTAGAATATATCACATTCTACATGTTTGCAGTGCAAAGGACTGGGGTATCCAATAGCTGGGCCAGACGTCAGGATCATGGTGGCAGGGCGCAGTGCTGTATCCCTGGCTCACATTGAAAAGGGAGATGAAAAATGAAGAAATAAAAGTTCTAAGAAAATAATAAGTTTGTGATGACAGTTGGGATGTTCAGCCTTTAGCTGGCTGGCACTGCAGATAATCTCTAGGAGATAGGTGTTATGGCAGTGAAGACGTTGACCCCTTTCCAACCAGGTCTGGCTCCCAGGGATGATGGCAAAGTACAGTACTGGCAATAATGGGTGCAGAGGGTAAGGAGGCATACAACATTAGTTTCTTTACTTTTACCTTTTACTGAAGATTGTTGCAGCAAATCCAGGTTTTACAAGCACCACGAGGATCAAGGTTCGGCCAGTCTGGGAAGAATTGTAATCCACTGGGTGAGTTTAGTAGCCTACTCACTAATTTGTCCTTGTTAAGTTTTGCAGGTGCCTTTGAGCTGTCCTTTATTCCCTCTTGTTGCTGTGGGTTACCTCCAGTCAGGCTATTAGTGTGAATTCTGTGGGTTTCCCTGCTCCCTTTTGGTTCGGGTCCCTGATCCTATAGTACTATGACCTCTCTGTAAAGTTCCACTTGTGTGGCCAGTGAACGTGGTACTCACTGGCCTCCAGTTTCTGTCACTAGGCCATGAAAGTTTAGCAACCTAGGGCTCAGAACTCTGTTCTGCAGCTGGTCCCTTGCTGCAGCTTCAAGCCTCGCCTCTGACTAAACCTCTCCTCTGCCTAACTCGTCCTTACTACCCTAACCCCATCCTCCAACTAGAAACTAAGACCTGCCCAATCAGGGCCTTTTCAGTTGTGTCAGATGCTTCAGGCTTCCAGCAGAGGGAGCCCCAATTCTTCCCAGACATGGCATTACAATCAATGTTAGGAAATAATATTTGTGGCATCCAAACTGCAGGGGTGCCACACATGTATGTAGAATGTTGTGGGGTGGTAATCATGGGCGAGTGATTGACTCTGAATGCCCAGATATGCTACCATACTACATGAAAGTCATGGTCCTGCCAGGGTGCATGGACATGTGTTGTGTAGGGTATATGTCCCTTCAGGCTGCATGTTGCAATTGGCATTTTTAAGTCTCATCTCCTTGAAGAAGGTGAGGGGTGTAGGGGATTTGACTGCAGTGTCAGGAAAGAGCCTTACACTCGCAGATGCTTGAGGAGACTTCATCTGGGAAACCAACTTCATTTACATATCAGTTCACTCTGACCCATTACCTTTTGTCATTAAAATTTCATCCTCTAGACTTTTCTCTGCTTACGGGCCACCTCGTTGATGATCGGTCTCTAACTTTGACTTATCTCTAAACCAGTGTCTCGGGCAACACTTAAGGATAACAATATTCCTATTGGGTCTCTTTTCTCCTTTGGTTGGTTGCCATGAGTGACCTACTGCATGTGGCGTTGACGACCTCTAAGACCATAAGTTTGCTGTAGTCACAAGCTGGGCCCTATATGAAGTCGAACAGGAAATGGGGACTTTCTCTAGAGACTAACCCCTCCCATTGTGGGTGCGAGATGTTTAAAGACTATTGGAACAATATTCGCAGAATGGACTTTTTATACCATGGAGCGCTGGTTACATCAATATTATTGTTGTTCTTCATTGCAGATTTGCTTACTTAATTTTCAGTTTAAAGTACACAATTTGAAGGGGGAATGGGTTGTAATAATGTGCCCCCCTAGTTGACCCCTGGACTTTAATGTAATCAGGTCTGCAGTAGGATTCAGTGTCCTGCATCTAGTGAGGTATTGTGCGTCTTTGTTCCTCTCTACAAGGGGCTTCTCCAATACACAATCCTGCAGATAGGCCGAAGAGAGCAGTTATTTCAATCTTTGAATTAGATGTACCTGATAGTTAAGGGGGAAAGGTGTTCATATCTCTGCCGGTCCATGAGGCTGATCCCAGAAGAGGTAGGAGAATAGCCGCATATTTAGTTAGGCAGTTGGGGCTATGAATTAGAAGGGAGAGGATCTATTGTTCATGCCAGGTCCTGAAGCCTATGGATAGACTATGGAGACTGGAGCTGGATTCACATGCTACAGTTGTGATGTCTACCGTATGGATTTGAGGAACTGTCCTAAAGACTTTTGTTGCCAATTAGGGCTGAATACACTCATCACGGTTGTGATATCCATTGTCTGCAGGAACTTAAGGAGTATTGCTACTGACTGGTGTGGGGTCCTGTGTACTTGGGGTATCGTATTGTGGCCATCTCTAACTGGACTTCCTGTAATATTGTGTATGGATACAAATAAAAAATGGTGCACCACAAACTTGCTGTCAGGACTCTGGATCTTCTATTTACATTTTGTGCATTATTGCCCTTTTCCAAAATGGCATCTGCTATAGGGATGGGCGAATCTACTCGCTAGGACTCGTTACTCGGCGAGTAGTAAGGGACTCGCAGGACTCGGTACTCTGCGAGTTTCCCAGCGATTACTCGCACAGCAACGAGTCCAATGCAAATCAATGGCAATCCTAGTTTTGTCAGAGACTCTGACAAAACTAGGATTGCCATTGACTTGCATTGGTCTCATTACTGTGCAAGTAATCGCAGGGAAACTCGCAAAGTAACTGCTGTTACTTTGCGAGCTGAGTCCGGCTGTCTGCTCTGTGCAGGCTGCAGCAGCTCCAGGGTCCTAGAGCCCCGCCTGCTCACAGAGATGATATAGCAGAGCTGCGATTGTTCTCAGTCTGCTCATTCCCTGTGCATAGACATCTATATCTATGCACAGGGGATGTAGCAGAGAGGACATCGCGTTTTGGACTACGTCGGACGGAAGAGGATATTTTTAATTAAAGATGGCGTCCCTAATGGCTTTTTTTTCTTATTTCTAATAAAAAATTTCTCTGTGTTGTGTTTTATTAACCCTTTATTGGAGATTCTTAGTGGCCGGGTCAAACGTGGCCTGACATTAAGAATCTCGGGCTTAATACCAGCTTGTATAACAAAGCTGGTAGTAACCCCTTTATTACCCAGCGTGCCACCACCACCAGGGCCGCTGGAAGAGCGGGGTTCAGCGCCAGAGGATGGCGCTTCAATGAACGCGCCATCTTCTGGGGCGGCTGTGGGCTGCAATTTGCAGCGGGGGGTGCCCAGAAAGCTTGGGCATCCCTGCGCTGCGAATTCCAGCCCCCAGCTGCTTAGCTGTACCTGGCTAGACATAGAAATTGCGGGGAGCCCCACGCATTTTTTTTTTATTATTTCATGAATTTCAAAACGCGATGTCCTCTCTGCTACATTCCTTTGCATAGATATAGATGTCTATGCACAGGGAGTGAGCAGACTGAGAACAATCTCAGCTCTGCTACATCAGGCAGCAGGCGGGCTCTAGGACCCTGGAGCTGCGGCAGCCAGCACAGAGCAGACAGCCTGACTCCTTACTGTTTGAGTTTCCCAGCGATTACTTGCACAGTAAACGAGTCCAATGCAAGTCAATGGCAATCCTAGTTTTGTCAGAGTCTCTGACAAAACTAGGATTGCTTCAGACTGAAGCTTTCGAGACACATCTGTGATTTGTAAATCGCACACTACTCGCTATTACTCGCTTCCCCATTCATTAACATTGGACTCGCTAGACTCGCAACGAGTAGCGAGTCCCGGGCTCGGACTCGCTAGAGTCAAGCGATTCCGAGTAATTTAGGACTCGCCCATCACTAATCTGCTACTTTGCTCCCTATTCATGTGATCCTTCTTCCCTGCCTTTATAAACCTTAGTTTACCTTCTAGCCAACTCTTGTGTATTCTCCTTTGAACCCCTGGTTCTTTGCTTCTCAAGCTTGCTCCTCCTCCAGAATGTTCTTGGTCTTGGAACTTGGTTCTTTCCAGCAAGCTCTCCTGCTCTCAATGACTCACTTGCAACTTACTCCTTGTGCTTTCTCAGCGTCGTCTACCTCAGTCAGCTAGCCCTGGTTGTGTGAGGCCTGTCTATTTTTAGCAGCTTATTGTTTCAACTTCTTAAATCTCATTGCTCTGCACTGGTATAAGGAATCATTTTCAGAGACTTACCTAACACAGGCCTCCTGGGTGTTGACTGTGCTTTCTACTAAAATGCATCTCCCAGTTAGTGCTTCTTCCAGAGAACTCCTTGCCAGCATTATTGTGAATGAAATATTTCTAGTAACTCTTCTGTTATTGGTGTATTTGATGAACTTTGCTCACTTGCTGCACTTTACGCTTGTTTTCAATCATGTGTGTAAAATGCAGACCATTTCACTGTAACCTTGTCCAGTTCAGTCATTTGCCTCAAGCTAAAAATTCCCGAATATTCCATTATAATTACTCCACCTGGCTAAATGAATATTACAACTCATAACCTCAGACTTTCACAGTGGGCTAGTCCCAAATCTTAACTGGTGCTTGCCCTACAGTCTGTCAATCACCTATACATTATACATGGCAACATTACCACATTATATCATTATCCAAATATGACACTATTGACAAAGAGTACAAAAGAAAAGAGAGAGAGGGGTGCTCTTGGGTGAGGGCAAGTGGTCAAAAGGTTATGTTACTAACCTTACCAGGTTATGCAACCTGCATAACCGGTGTGAAGCCTTCGGTGCTTAGCGTGCACCACGCTTTAGAACCGCCTTCCTGGTGCACAAGGGAGCCGGTCACAGGGGTATCACCTGATGAAGGCAGAGAATCCGTTGAAAGCGTTGTGATTGTGACCTAAATAAACTAAGTAAGCATCTAATAAGTCCGCTATTGTTTTTTCTCCAATTGTACTATTTACAAAGACACTGAACACAATTCACAAGGCAATACAAAAGCATTATTGGTATATTAAGGGAGGAACGTAACTGCAAATCCACCTCATTGCATATAAACCAGAAGTGTGTAAATGTGCTAAATCATAAGCCAGTAAATAATTGTTTGGCTATTTAAGGATATCTTTGCTAAATAGCTTTTTTAATACTATTGGACTAGAGCTACCAACATGAATCTGCAAACGGTCAGCTGACAACAACTTTTCCCACTTGGTAACGTGAATAAGGTAGTCTAAGCCCTTTCACATCAGCGGTTTTTTGAAATCGCGGCAGATGCGGTGAAAAAACCGCATCTGCCTCGATTACCGCATAACCGCGACACCTGCGGCACAATTGCGGCAAGCCCCATAGAATGTATATGCGGGCTTGCGGCAGATGCGGCAAGTGCGGTATCGGCACTTGCGGCAGGTGCGGCCAAAAAAAAACGCGGCTGACAGCGGTTTTTTTTGCGGCCGCACCTGCGGCAAGTGCCGAAACCGCACTTGCCGCACCTGCCGCACACTTACCGCAAGCCCCATAGACATTGCATGGGGCTTGCCGCAACTGTGCCGCAAGTGTCGCGGTTATGCGGTAATCGCGGCAGATGCGGTTTTTTCAGCGCATCTGCCGCGATTTGAAAAAAACGCTGATGTGAAAGGGGCCTTAGACTGTGCTGATAAAAGGGATTTGCCATTAGTGCATTAAAGAAGATACAGTAAGCGATTATGACTTTGAGAAGCTACCTAAAGGTGGCGCTGGAGTTCATCCACTTCCTTACTGAAGTGCAAATTTGCATTTTAAAGAAGACAGGCACCGCTACAGATGGCACTCACCAACATCTGTCCATTGTCCACCGATTTTTACTTTTAAACCATGATTCTTTAGAAAAAAGATACTTTCTAGGTTATGTGAGGACTCTTAAATGCACATGGTAGTAAAGGCCATTTTGATATGTGCAGATTTGACAGATTCCCTTTATTTCCGGATTGATTTACCAGCCAGTTATTTGTTAACATCAGTCTTGAGTTGCTGTATTTAATTGGTTCACGCAGAGTTCATCTGATAATTCTGCTAAGTGGAGCATGACAAGAAGCCTTTAGAAGACTTATAAGTTTCGGGCTGTGGCATTTCATTTAATTAAGAATAAAAAAGGAACAATAACTTATCACTATTGTTCCTTTCAATATCTAAAGACAGGGAAACCTTTTCTATCACTAATTGATAAAATCAAATATCGTACAGATTCTAATACCTAAAATTTTTATATTTCTAAAGGATTTTTTTAAATAACATGTTGAAAATAACAACTTACATTAGGTCACTGGGTTCTGAACCATTAAGTCTTCTTCCTGCTGCGAACCAGTTGTGGCTCATTAATTCCAGGGAATGTATTAACATTAATTAATAAGGCCATAGTAAAGGTATTATAAAATGTCTCTGTGCAAAGAATATGTAAGAAAAAAAAAGAAAATTATTTAATTAAGTACGTAAATACATTTATAAAATAGGATTTGCTATCTTTAAGGGTGGATTTCTAGATTTCATAAGAATTGAGCAGTAAGCAACCTGTCACAATCCCATGATCTGCTCCTGCAACTTCTGCTTCTGCCACCAGGTGCTGCTGTGTTCAATCTGAAGATGTCTCTGGTAATGGAGTATTCTGACTGTGTGGATGTGTTTGTATGGCTGCCCAGCTGGGGTCATTAGCTCTGATTTTAGCTAATTAGGAAGTACTGCAGCCTATTTCAATCCTCTGCTAGTTGCCAGATATATTCCCTGGTTCACTTGGTATTATCCTGCCTTGTATAATTGATTTCCTTGATTGACCTCTGCCTGTTTCTGTACTATTTTCCAGCCTAAATACTTTTCTGACTTCTTGGCTTTGACCCTGTTTGGTGACTTTTGTATTCCTGGAACTCAACCCATCTATAGGCTACAACCTTGAGAATAGGCAGATTCCTGTATAGTGGTTAAAGGGTGTGTGCGTATCTTGGGGTTCTGCCTGATGGTGCAATTAATATTTAGTCAGTCCAGGATTCCACTTTTTACCTGTAACTTGGACAGACGTTACACAACCATATATTTTGCCATGACTTGTCCACTATAGAATTAATTCTGTTCATTAACTTGGTTTTTAAAAACATTTTAGACCATTGGCAATCATAGTAAATAGTAATGAGGAGATCAATGTGTGTAATATTGAGTTTGAGTCGAATTTCCTACAATTTTCTAAAGTGCAGACTATTGTCATTTTGGTGCAATTGAACAGGTTTCCACAATTCAGCTTTGACATTCTAGTTTATCAACTAGATTATCAGAACTTGTACAGTGGTGGTCAGTAAAATACTGGGTGATAGAAGATAAGTGGATCTGGTAGAGCACAGGGAGAACAGGACTAGAGGTAATTATGAAAGAATTTCAGGGGCGTAAAGATCGTGGGCACAGGGGTCGTGGCAGCGACGGGGCCAGGACCTATAATGTGCCCGCGCAGCTAGCCAACCCCTGCGTCCACCGATCGCAGTTTTTGCTTCACATGGATGTGCTTCCCCAAGGACACACATCCATGTGGCAGCATGGAGCAGCACAGGCCGTTTTGGGTCTCAGGTGTCAGGGAGAGGAGAGGAGGGGATGCCTTCTACTTCCTACTGCTGCTCCCGCCCTTCGCTTCCTCTGACCTGCCAACTTTCTTTGTGCATTCCACTGTGGACCACATACAGCAGGCTGGAGTCTCCTGCTCCCACTTCCTGCTTTATGCAGTGTATAGTGGAACGCAGGTCGGCACTGTTTCCTCCTTCTCCTGAGTCTTGAATCCTCAGTTTTGCAAGAGGAGACCACTGGAGCAGCAAGGGAACCAGGAGAGGTAAGTACATATTTTTCTTTTTAATAAGTGAGTGCACTATGGCCAGAGGATTATGGGGGGGTTCATATATAAGGCTGCATATGTAATACTGCACTATATGGAGAGATATGAGACTGCACATAATAAGGCTGCACTATATGGAAAAATATAAGGCTGCATATACAGTATAATACTGCACAATATGGAAAGATATGAGGTTGCATATATAAGGCTGCAGTACATGGAGAAATATGAGGCTGCATATATAATACTGCACTACCATATATTGAGAGATATGAGGCTGCATATATAAGGCTGCAGTATATGGAGAGTTTTAAGGCTGCACAATATGTAAAGTTATGAGACTGCACTACATGGTAGGTTTTGAGGTTGCATCATATGGAGAGTTTAGAGGCTGCACTATATGGAGAGTTTTGAGGTTGTATTATGCTATATAGAGAGCTTTGAGGCTGTATTATACTATATGAGAGCTATGAGGCTGTATTATACTATATAGAGAGGATATGTGGCTGTATTATGTTATAAGGAGAGCTATGGGCCTGCATTATGATATATAGAGGGATGTGAGGCTGCATTATATTATATGGAGGATAATGGAGGTTCATTATAATAATTGAATGACTATGGGGGCTACCTTATGAATGGAGGACTATGGGATGCTTATAATACATAGAGGACCATGGAAATACATTGTAATATATGGAGGAATATGGGGATGCATTATAATAATTGGACAACTATGGTAACGGGTGGAGGCGGACCATATAAACCAGGATGGGGGACATATATCCCACAATAATGGCCATATTCCAGGAGGAGGACCATATATAGCAGGTTGAGGGACATTAATACATAATGAAGGGGGAGAGGAGTCAATTTGTGAGTCTTTAAAGGATTTAGAACGTAACATGAGGCCCATACATTTCATCAATATGCGGGGGGGGGGGGGGCCCAGGTCTAAATTTCACACTGGGGCCTGCCAGACTCTGGTTTTGCCACTGAAGAATTTGATTCCACTTCTATATTCACCAGGTAAGCAAATTAAACAGATGATTTTGAAATTAAATGTGTTATTCTTGTGGTCTTTTCTACCTTTTCCAGTTTGACATCTGCGCAAATTTCAATTTGGGGGAAATTTGGCAACACCAGCAAATTTGCATTTCAAACTAATCTGCTCATCTCTAAAAATGATATTTCTGTACATGAGATTACAGCTTTTGAGTGTTAAGGCTAGGGCCACACTGAGCAGTGCACCCACGTTAACCGGATGCCGTTACAGCAGAGCGCAGCCTGCTGTAATGCACACCGTTAACATCGGGTGCTTCCTGTGAACGCTGCTCCATAGTAATACAATGTTTAGTATGGATACAGCTTCACAGGAAGCTTCAGGCAGTGCGCTTTAGCAGGGCACACAGGAAAATGTTGTCAGCAACGTTTTCCTGTGCGTTCTGCAAAAAGAGACTAGCTGGGCTCCCTGTAAAGCTGTATCCATGGTAAACATCAGGTTACTAGGGAGCAGCATTCACAGGAAGCACCCGATGTTAACGGGGTTAACAGAGCGCAGCCTGCTGTAACGGCATCCGGTTAATGGGGACACTGTTCAGAGTGGCCCTAGCCTACGGCCACTCAGAGGCCTTTTTATTATTTTTTTGTATCTTCATACTTTTTACATTTCAACTCTATTGTAAAAGGAAACCAGAGTTAGGCTGGGGTCACAGTTGCATTTTTTACAAGTGTTTTTGGAGACCTGGGTTTTCAAAAACGCATGTAAAAAACGCACCCATAGGCCCCCATGTTAAAAAACGCATGCCCTAATAGCAAAAAAGCATGTGTGACAGTACCATGCGTTTTTGGTGCATTTCCAAAAACGCATGCGTTTTTTAATAAGGGGCCTTATGGGAAACGCATGCAAAAACGCATGTACAATTAGTGCCATTCAAAAACGCATGCGTTTTCCATAGGAGCCCATGTTAAAAAAACGCAAACGTTTTAGAAAACGCATGCGTTTTTTTAACATGGGCTCCTATGGAAAACGCATGCGTTTTTGAATGCCACTAAATGGTACTAATGTACCATGCATTTTTGCATGCATTTTCCATAGGGGCCCATGTTATAAAAACGCATGCGTTTTCTACAAAAACGCATGCGTTTTTCAAATGCACCAAAAAATAGTACATGCACTATTTTTGGGTGCAGATTTAAAAACGCAGCCAAAAACGCAGGGAGCCATCACACACCTTAAAAAACTCATGATGACATGAAAAAACGCA
This sequence comes from Allobates femoralis, assembly GCA_033576535.1. Taxonomy (NCBI): domain Eukaryota; kingdom Metazoa; phylum Chordata; class Amphibia; order Anura; family Aromobatidae; genus Allobates; species Allobates femoralis. The sequence goes on from JARQOC010000007.1 coordinate 56,408,382, forward strand.
TAAGTTTTGTTAAATCACAAAAAAAACTCATGTCAACTGTGACCCCAGCCTAAGAGCTGATTGGTGAAGATTCAGTTTTTGTAATCCTCAGAAATTTAGCGGAGATCATAGATAGACATGTATTAAGTGAGTGGGCCAGGTGACTCTGAGGGAGGGACCCTGTTTGTGAGGAGCTTCCATTCTGGTTCACAAGACGGGAAAAAGGAGCTATCCTATGATGGGTATTATTTATGCCGTGATAGAATATATGAAAAGAGATATTCTCATGAGACAAACCCTTTAAAAGTCTTATTCCCGATTCCAGCAAACCCACTTAGAGATGAATGAAATAAAATTAATTATTTTGTGACCACGACACTTGTAAAAGTAGTGGATGGTATAAATTAGGGGAGGTAAATGGATCCAGCTTGCACACCAGGGCATTAAAAGAATTTCTTTTGACTTTATTGAAGAAAATGTTCTTAAAATCATGCAAAAGTCGACTTGGACATCTCAGACAACATTGCAAAATAGAAGAGGGGTGGTGTGTGTGAGGGACAACCAAATGTTTTGAACTAAAGAGTTCTTGGACGTTGGTCAACCCCTCTTCTATTTTGCAATGTTGTCTGAGATGTCCAAGTCGACTTTTGTATGATTTTAAGAAAATTTTCTTCAATAAAGTCAAAAGAAATTATTTTAACACCCTGGTGTGCGAGTTGGACCCATTTACCTTTCCTTCAAGCTTCATGCACTGTGCAGCAAGCGGGGATTCCATGCTCCTATCCCGGATATGGAACTACATCTCAGGGGTGAGCTGGCTCTTTTTTTACATTGGCTATTACATAAATTAGGCAGCAATTAAGCAATTGGTTCTTGAAGTAGATGTGTAGAACAACAGTAAAGAAATTAGAAAGTGTAAAGGCCCTGTATACATTGGACTAATGTCAGTTGAACATTCCTATAATTGTGAGATCAGTGGACTGGAACCTACAGAGAAAGCTGTCAAATATCCAAAGGCCAATCCTTTTGATCTCCCTTGAAATAACCAACTGCCAGAAGAGTTTGGTAGAGAAAACAGGAGCACAGGGAAACATAGCCCACCTACACAATGTGTTTAGGGGCCTTATGGATCTGAGCAGCTTTAACATTTGCCAAATTTCGATGTCTAGACAGTTGTGTTATCAGTGTTTCTTGCATGAAGTTAATGCTGGAGCAAAGCTTGGTGTAGAGACACACTCAAAATGTGTTAAGCATGTGCTCTGCCCTCTGAGCACATTGTAGATTCAGACAGAAGGCAACAAAGTCCCAAGCTACATTTGTGGTCCAGCCACAGGAATGGAGCATAAAATCTCTTCTATTGATTATTGAGTAAAGACATTTGAAGGAGTAACACCACAAAAATGAGGTATAGGAACTATGCATTTTGAAGGCCCAGTTCACATCTAAGGGGGGTTGCGTTTTGTTGCATTTGCATCCAAAAATGCACCCATTGATTTCAATGCAAAACGCATTGAAAACGCCATGCAAAACGCATGGCATTTTCAGAAAATGCAAAACGCATGTGTTTTTGCAAACGCAGGACAAAAGATTACATTCGACCTTTTGGGCTGTGTTTGCAAAAACACATGCGTTTTGCATGGCGTTTTCAGTGCGTTTTGCATTGAAATCAATGGGTGCGTATTTGGATGTGTTTCCATTGCGTTTTGTGATAAAAACGCGATGGAAAAGCAAACAGCCAAATGCAGGGCAAACACAGATGTGGTAAGGCCCAAACAGTTTTGACAAGATTAAAAGTGAGTAAGCATGATGACTCTGTACAAGTGGCTGGACTACAAATGTTTTTTTGGACTTTCATTGGAATGTGACACAGGAGCCTGGCCCCGGCCCAGGCTTAAGTCTATGCCCAGCGAGTTTATTTAACTGTTTTTTTTTTTGTAGAGTAGAAAAACCATGAAGGGAGACATTTTGAAACAAGGAGTAAACAAACACAAGTTAAATATAGCAAAATATGTGGTAATCCGTTTAGTCTTAGATTTCCCAAATTATCACTTTTTATCATTTGTGATCAAACAGATCATTTTTAACCCTAACACAAACTGACAGTGTCGCTGTCAGAAGTAACATCATCCTGCTGTGACTGAGACAATTGATATGCTATATCATCCTTAATGCCCTTTAATTCCTCCACAACAAATGAGCTGATGTCTACACTTGGTAGTACTACTGCCCAGACAGTTGGTGCCAGTGATGGCGTTGATGCTTCTGATATTGCTAGTGGCACCAACTTTCTTAATCATGGTATGATTTTCTTTTTAAATGTCAAAACTGATGCTCTCTCCCGGAACTTAGCTCAGATGATTCTGTACCTATTTTATCAGAGGTGGTAGTTGTCTGTTCTGTTTGTTTTGAGATTGGAGTTGAGGTGCTAAACACTCAAGAAGACACCATTACTTTTTGCCCCTTAGGGAAATAGTTGTGCCTTTGTAGTTGTGCTTCAAAATTTGAGAGAAGCACCATAACTCTGTCGTCATAGGTCACCCAGGTAGTAAAGCAACCTTTGATCTCCTTTTTTTGTTGGTTTGATGGAAAAGTTTGCATAAGAATGTAGTTGAATGGATATTCTAAGACCCCATACATTCGTCCATCTAGGTCTCTCCCACCTTCAACTATATCTGACAGATCATGGACTCACTTATACATGGACCTAATTACTGACCATTCTTTGTTTACTGGTAACACTACAATCTTAAGGGGGTGTCACACGCGTCAATATCGCCTGCACGATATCGACTGCACGTGACGTTGCAGCGATATTGACGCGTGTGACATACTGCATCAACCAGCGATAAATCGCTGGTTGATGATCGCCAGGTTTCAGAACCAGCTCTGAAACCTGGCGATTGTCGCCCGGTGGACACGCAGCATCGCTGCGTGTGACACCGGGACTAGCGATATTCCAGCTCCCAGCGCCTGTCACAAGCGCTGGGAGCTGGTATCCAAGGTACACTGCGGGTAACTAGGCAGCGCGCGCTGCCTAGATACCCGACTGTGTACCTTAGTTACCAGCCTCCTCCGCTCACCGGGTGAGCGGAGGAGGCTGGTAACTAAGGTACACGTCGGGTAACTAGGCAGCGCGCGCTGCCTAGATACCCGACTGTGTACCTTAGTTACCAGCCTCCTCCGCTCACCGGGTGAGCGGAGGAGGCTGGTAACTAAGGTACACGTCGGGTATCTAGGCAGCGCGCGCTGCCTAGTTACCCGCAGTGTACCTTGGAGACCAGGCTGCTCCCGCTTCCAGCAGGCTGGCAGCGGGAGCAGGACATCGTGGAAACGATATTTAAATCGTTTCCATGATGTCACTGGTCAATTGATCGCTGGTGAGTCTGTCTGTGTGACACCTCACCAGCGATCAGCCGTCAATGTCGTCAGCGATCAGATCGCTGACGACATTGACGCGTGTGACACCCCCTTTAGTTGTGGATAGGTTCAGTAAAAAAGGCACATTTGATAGCCTTGCTTTCCCTAATGCTAATACATTAGCTCAAGTGTTTGTTTCTGAGATCGTGAAGCTTCACAGGGTTCCCACTGTTGTGATGTCAGATTGGGGGACCTAGTTTGTCTCTAAATTTTGAAGAATATATTGTTCTCGTCTAGGGGTACATCTGTCTTTTTCCTTAGCTTCCATGCATCAGTAGACTGAACAATGAAATTAAAGTTTGTAGACTTACCTTAGGGGTTTTGTGTCCAATGAACAGGAAAACTGGTCATCGTATCTACCCTTGTCTGAGTTCTTGCTAAATAAATGATGTGATGAATCCACTGGCAAGTCACCTTTTCTTGGTGCTTATGGGTTCCACCCTCAGTTCTGTGTTTTTAGTAGGGAGTGGTCTTTGGGGGTTCCTGGTGAGGAAAAAATCTCATCTTTGCTCATATCTATATGACATGGAGTACAGGACAACCTTAGGTGTATGTAGGAAAGGTACAAATGCATTGCTACAGATCCGAATCTAGGAGTAAATGAATACTTATCTCCTAGGGATATCAAGTTGAAGGTTCCATCTTGGAAACTTGGTCATAGGTTCGCCAGACAATTTTAAGTGCTCTACGATATCAACCCTGTCTCCTTTCAGCTTGATTTACTACCTAGGCTATGCTTACACTACGTGTTTTTGATCCATTTTTTCTGGTGCGTTTTTCTCTCTTTTTTAGCTGGAAAACCGGGTTAGCGTTTCAAAAAAATGCATCAGCAATGGATCATCTGTTTTAGATTAATTTTGGCTGTTTTTTTCTTGTTTTTTTTTAAGCCCACAGATAATGGTTTCAGTGAGAGAAGCAGATCTGAAAAGCATACCCATAATTGACATGCTCATTCTTTTTCAGAATCACTTTTCAAGGGAAAAAACGCACCAGGTCATGAAAGCATAGATTGAATAGCAAAACCTGAAAACCCATTGACTTTGCTGGAATTCCATTTAAATGATGCATTTGTGGCACCCCTGCGGTCTAGTCCCCATAAGGGGTACTGCACCTATCCCACGGGTGTGATATCCCTGTTCTCAGATAAACAGGATGGTAAGTCTGAGACACCCACCAAAATACCCAACACAGGGACAGTGGGCGGACCCAATAGATGGAGGGCTCAGCCAGAGGATGGAGGGAAGAGAAGTTTGGGTGGGAAGTTAATAAGAGCAGTCTGAAAGCAGTCGAAGTAGAGTCAAGGAGTGAAAATAGTGAGGACCTGGAGGACTTGAGCAGCAATCAGCTCATCCTGGGTCATGGATCAACAGACAGCAAGTGAGACGGAGGGAGCCCTAGGGGCATGTGCAGAGGCATAGAGAACCACCTGTGTGCCCGAATCCAAGTTTGACCGGATTCGGTCGGAAGGGCTGGTTGGTAACCAGGGGACCAGTCCTGAAGGTGGCAAAGAGACTCCATACTCTAACCACAGAAATGGAGGCCATGAGATCTAGAGGAGCTGTGGCCAACACCCGACACATCCACTGAGAAGGTAGCCATACTAGGGTCAGGGGATTTGGTACCTGTCGCCCGACAGGACCCGTGGCTGCCAGATTGGGGCCCTGTGTACGGAGATGCAAGCAGGAGAGAGGCATACAGTTAGTGCTGAGGGAGCAACCCGAGAGAAAACAGAACATAAAAGGGGAGTCTTGGATTAGCTATCCCGGTTCTTTGAGGACTATCTGGGCTGAGACTTGGCAAGGAACAGTACCCGGCGGCATTGCTAAAGTGAACGCTAAGTAAACTGGGTATAGAACTCAGAAACTGTGTATGAGACTGTTTATCTCCCACCTGTGGAGCCGCCGACTGATAAGCCAAGCAGGCCACAGAGAACCTGCCTCAGCTGAGTCCTGTTCATCTCCCTCAACCTCAAGAATCCCGTGCACTGCCACCACTGTGACCACAGCAGTTGTCTTGGGGAACCACTCCACTCGTGGGGAGAGATAACACCTGGCTTCAACTCCATCATCCCCAGAGGTCCCGCATCGCAGCGTCGGCCATCAATAGTCTAACATCACGAGTGGTGTCATGACAACCATCCCCAAAATCAAAGTCCCTAAACTTTTATTTGATGTCCAGTGTCAGGGAATCCGGGTCTCGACCCCTATGACTCCCCAGAAGTATTAAAGCCTGGTTCCAAGTGCTCCAGAGCCCTGGGGTGCATCACTGCATTTTCTCTGCAAAAGGGATCCAAAAAAAGGATAAAAAATGCACAATGTGAACAGGGCCCTACACTTAAAATTAATAGTCTTTCACTGAGCATTTCTTAAGAAATTTGTTACGTCTCTGGAGCAGACCACCGCTGGTTATTTTGAATGGTAATTTTGAATTTCAGAGGACTAGAATCATTGAATCTCATTTAATCTGCTGTTCTCTCCAGTACCTAGTTTACTGGAAGGGTTATGGTTTGGAAGAGAAGACTTGGGTACCTGTGTGGCACCCCTGCGGACTGGTAGCCACAGAGAAGTGCAGCAGCTGTAATGGTAAGCCATTTACCCCAACTTAAAAGCATCCAACACATCCCCAAATCCCCAGACCCAGGGTTTTATGCCAGGCAGGGGAGAGGTGGGGAATAGCTGAGTGGTGGGTGGAGCTTAGGACACACCTGTGAGAGGGGGAGGAGTAATAGTTGTTTACCTCAGAGTAGAGTGACAGTTAGTTAGTTGGAGGTGATAAAGGGCTCAGGTCTGAGCAGAGAGACAGCAGATAAGAGACTAAAGACAACTGAGAAATAACACCGGGACCCAGTAGCCGGTGTTATCAAAGACTGACCGGGTCCGAAGCTACTGACATACCTGAGACAACTGACCACATGTAGGGAGGAAAGTATCCCTATCTAATGATACCTAATGTATCTATCCTATCTAATGATACCATTTTTGGGTCACCGTTTTGGATGAATTGTTTTGATCACCCGTTATTGTATTTTATTGCAATGTTGTGGCTACCAAAAAAACATAATTTTGCCGTTTGGACTTTTTTCCATTGCACAGTTTACAGATCTCATTAATTGATTTTATATTTTGATAGATCTGGCATTTCTGAACATGGCAATAACAAATATGTGCATTTTTTATATGTTTAATAGGTTTTTTTTTCAATGGGGCAAAAAGGGAAGTGATTTGAACTTTTATATTTTCTTTTTGCATATTTTTAAAAACTTTTTTAGTTTTTCTTTATTTTACACTGGCCCCTATGGGACCTCAGTACTGCACAGTACAATTGCTTCTGCTATCCAGAAAGATTCTTTAGCATGTCTTTGCATAGCGGAAATTATCACTTCCTGTGCATGTTGACCCTCGCCAGGAATCCACGGAAAGTGATTATAGACAGCATCCGGGGTCATCACAGATCCTCGGGCTATCAAGGTACCATGATTGCATCAAGGGACCTATGGTACCAGTGTGATCCCTGCCACATTGCTTTGGATCACACTGTCAGTGACTGACAGTGCGATCCAAAGGGTTATCAGCACGGATCGCTGATCCAATCAGTGTTGTTAGTTACAGATCAGATCAGCTGAGATATGAGGGGGATGATGCAAGCTCAGCGCATGGGTTCGCATCAGAGGGAGGGACATGGACAAGAGTGTATATATACGCCTTTGGTCATGAAGGGGTTAAATTTGCATTAATAAATAAATAGATATAATATTCCAGGGTATGGACACAAGATTGTCTGATGGGGCATTGAGCCACGATCTGCATCTAACATCTGCTGGTGGAGCTGCAGAAGGTTGACAGCAGGGTGGCACACTTTTCCATGTGTCCATCAGCATGCCCTGATGGGAGCTGATGGGTTGCCATTAGAGATGAGCGAGCACTAAAATGCTCGGGTGCTCGATGCTCTGGTCGAGCCTCCCAAGATACTCGTGTACTCGGCCAGAGCACCGAGCCCAATGTAAGTCAATTGGTGACAGGCTCCGCCCACAGACTTCCGGTTATAAAACGAGTATTTCTGGGAAAGGGCCCCCAGAGGGATCCTATCAATCAATCTGCTGTCTATGAGGTGCCAACTCACTGTGTGCACTGAAGGGGGCTGTGTATTTGTGTCAGATCGATAATTATTAGCGAGGAGTCCGAGCATCTCGGCGGTACTCGGTGCTCGCCGAGCATCCCGAGTACCAGGATACTCGTGCCGAGTATACTCGCTCATCCCTAGTTGCCATGCTACAGACCCGTGGGACTGTCATTATGGTACTCCTGTGAAAACCAGCCTGTAGCTGGCATTCATAAGAGACAGTCATACATGATGATGGAAAAAAAAGAAAAGTTATGGGTTTAGAAAGAATGGGAGGAAATACAGAAAGTGAAAAACAGAAAATCGCCCTGTCATGAAGGGGTTAATGTAATAGCTGATCAATGTCTTTCTAAACCAATAATAATGGTTATTGTTAACATACAATTAAATATAAAATCACTGTATGAAATTGAAATTAAACAAAATTTCAATTCAGAAAAGTGAATGGCTACATTACGTCTCTCAGCTTGTTCACCACCTTTAAAAACAAGGTTTTGAGCATCTGTTAGTTTTAGTTAAAACAATTGTCTTGCTTGAAAGACTTCCTATGGGGCAAGCAAATGGAAACAATGTGAGTTAGCTAAAATAATAGATTAAGGAAAATAACTGGAAGTGACTTGTGGAGCACAGGCATGAATCATTCTCCCAGGTCAGACATAGGTTTTAGGGACTTTGTGATTCTTGGAACCATGCTTGTTAGCCAGGGAGATAATGTTATATTAGTTTACATATTCTTAATTTCAAAAGTGTGTATGTTTCATATATTATTATTCCTTAAACAAGTCTTACAAAAATGTACACAGCAGCATGGTGGCTCAATGGGTCACACTGCTACTGGGCAATGTTGGGTTTAAATCCCACCAAGGACAACATTGGCCAAGAGTTTGTATGTTCTCCCTGTGCTTAGTGGGTTTCCTCCAGTTTCTCCACAAACTCCCAAGACTGAAAGAGAATTTAGATTGTGATCCCCAATGGGGACATCGATGAAGATGGAACATCAGACTTGGGTGTCAGTAGTTGAACTGACAACTCAACTCATGGAGCATTGAAGGGTTCAAAATAGAATATGCCCAATTTTAGTTCTACACTTCAAAATAGTGTACATCTAAGGGCCGCTTTACACACACCAACTTCTGTGTCCAACTTCTGAACAGATCTCTGGTTGCAGTGAAATCATGGACATATTGTTCTATTTTGTGGCTGTGTACAAATGTAACAATGTGTCCATGATTTCACTGCAACCAGAGATCTGTTCAGAAGTTGGTCACAGAAGTTGGTGTGTGTAAAGTGGCCCTAACTGTGCAGCTCTAGATCAATATGGCATATACAGTAACCAGCTTGTAATAATGTAAGAACATCTTCAAAGATATGGATTACTGGCCAGACGACACCTTTGAAACAATCCGTGCATTGAGAGAGTACAGTAATGCCATCAAAGGTGTTATACGTTGCTTTCCCTTGGTAATTAATAGCCCCATTATTAGTCTGGAGTGAAAATGATGCTCCACTTAATGAGGTCAATAGACTCATTAGCAGACAGTAGTAGCTAATAATTCTACTAAAAATCAATGCAGACATAAAAGATTGACATGAATCCAATGAATTTAACAACCCTGAATGCAAATGACCCCAGTAAAAGGCCTCTTTCCCTATGTCACTAGGCAAGATATTTTATTTTTAGGACTAGGCTGTAAAATATCCCGCTAAGGTGACCTATAGTGACATGGGATTGGAATAAAATATCGACTCAAGACAAGTCCACAATATTATTTTAGTTTATTTATTTTTCTGGCTTGCATACTGTAGCTCCATTCATTTCAACAATGCATTATAGACATCAACATCACTGTCCCACCTCAGGTTGACAATCTACTTATCAGGTCAATGTCTCTAATTTAATATATAAGGCGTTAAAGTAGAGATGAGCAAACCGGACTTTAAAGTTCAGTGTTTGCACCGAGCGCAGATTTTATTAAAATTGTTCGTTTCGGGTTTGGATTTTGGGAGACTTCCGTATGCAAACCATTGGTTCGAGCTTTGCTGTGCTCGGCTACACTCAGTGCTTGGCCCAGTGTGAGCTGTTTACAGGGTTTGATTGGCTCACACTGGGGTAAAATCAGCAATATCGGATTTAGTGTGTACAAAAAGAAGAACATTACAAAACTCAGCCCTTCAGCCCCCGGCTTTGCTTTGTTTATGGCTGACTGTATGTGGACAAAGAACAGAACTGCTCAATCAATGTCTTCCAATGAGGTTTGGGTCAAGTTTGGGTCCAGAACAGAACTTTTAAAAAAAGTCCAGCTGAACCCCCAGAACCCAAACTTCCATGGGTCCACTAATTGTTACTTGAAAGGGTTTTGCCTTACAGACTGCAATCACTGCTCTGAAGCTGGCTCCATCACTGGAATTAGCCATCCTAAAGCTGCTTCTTTTTGCATCACAGGAAGGTGCCCAGTTTGTGCAAAGTTGCTGGTGTAAATTGTTAATAATGTAGGAGCACGCCTGACCTGGAATAAGAGGCTAAAGAGAATGTTCACCACATTGAAAAATAGACGTGGAGGTCAGGTGTACTTCATATTTTTTACATCCTACATTTTTTTGCTCTGGAGAGACCCCCAAAGCATAATACTGAACCTTCATATTGCATTGATTAAAGAGGTAGTCCACTACTTGACAAAGCCCTTCTCAATTTTGTTCTCCCCCATACAAATAAAAAATTCGGCACTGTTCCAGTGATGTCAGAACTTGCGTTCCTGGGGCCCACATGACATTGATATGACACATGAGCACCACAACCATTCAGCACCAGCTTCCTTCTCCCCACCTTACAACACTGTAGAAATTAACAGAAAGTGAATGGCAGTCACAGCACTCACTAGCTTTTAATTACTTAACTGTCCAAAGGAGGGGAGAAGAAAGCTGGCGCTGATAAATCTTGGGACTTGCACCCCCAATAAGGCGCTGTATCGGTGTGGCATTTACACATGTAAAATTTGACTAGTAAATTTTGCATACATTAGCAGCAGATTGATAGACTAGATAAAGGAGAAAAAGGCACCCATAATCTTGAAGTAAGAAAATGACCATTGAATGGTTCTCCTGGGTCTATGACAATACTCATCAAGACACTTAAACAGAATTACTATCTTCGGTAGTATTCGCCCTTAACAATAAAAGTTACAGACAGGTTTTATTATTAATATTATTATTATCCTCCATCTCAATCTTGAGGCAATGCAATTTAATGAATAAAATTGATCTTGTGCAAGCCTAGATAGGTCCACCAGGGTCTTCTCCATCACTATATTGATTGCATCATGTCATTGAGTTGCAGGTCTTCCTCTTTGCCTTGTTCCTTCTATTCTTCTGACCTTGTTGTCCTTCTCAAGTGATTGCACTCTACGTATGATTAGTGATGAGTGTTTAGCGAAATATTCATATTCGCTATACTCATAAAGAGTACTTTGTAATACTAGCGTACTTGTTCGAGTAGTGAGTCCAATGTTAGTCAATTAGTGATAGGCTCCACCCATACACATCAGGCTATAAAACGAGCATTTCCGGAACAGGGTGGGAGGGTGAGCTTTTTGCATTTTCACTGCATAAAACACCTTGCTGTGCCCCCCAGAGAGACCCTAACATTTAATCTGCTCTCACTGGGGTGCCAACTCCCTTTGTGTGTGAAGAGAGCTAACAATATGGGTCAGATTGTTCACAATGGACACATCAGTCACGAGCACCAGCAATACTCACCAAGTATGAATGGCCAAATCGAGTGCTGCTGTTATTGTGATGTTATATAAAGTGGCAGCAGCATCTGTGTCATGTAAGAAAGCTATGTCTGTAAGAGGGAGAAGGGACTCAGAGAATGAGTGTAAATTAAGGCGTTTGAGATTTCTTCAAGGATGGTTGAGCTTGTGGAGTGGCTGTTGCATACAAGGGGAGGAGCAGAAAGAAAAAGTCTGTAGGTTGTGGTCAAATAGGAGGAGGGGTGAGTTAGAGAGGCTACTAAGAGAACAGAGGCGGGTGACGATAAGGTCTAGTATGTGGCCATCTTTGTGAGGCCAAAGGAGGCAGTCAGGGATAAAGGTTTAGAGGCAGCTGGAGTGGAAGTGTCTATGGGGATGTTGAAGTCACCCATGATGATAGTGGGGATGTCAGCAGAAAGGAAATGAAGTAGCCAGGTGGTGAAGTGGTTGTCATGCTGAGGAAGGAGAGTTTGTTAGTGATAAAGAGGTCATAAATGAACGACAGTTTATTGCAGACAGAGCATGCATTACATAGTGCTCCAGGTAGGGAGACCATGGGAGCGGGGGCTGGATGAATGGGTATGAGGTTATCAGGGTTGCAAAAACGTGTAGAGGATCATGGCAGGGTGTTAGAAATGAGTGTGGGGATGTCTTGACGAGGTCCAGGATTTGGGGATACATCGCCAGCAATAAGGAGCAGCAGACAGAGCGATAGAAGATGGGAGCAGGATAAGGCATGATGTGGCCGTGGGTGTCTGGAGAGAAAGGATTGTATGTGGAGGTACAGTTCTCAGGAGGAGGTGAAATGGGTGGGGAGGATGGTGGGAGAGATGACTAGGTCCCTAGTACAATAACCATGCCTGAGCTGGATTAAAACCTTTGCTGCATCAATTGGGAGTGCTGTGGACTCTTTGCTTGAACCGTATGTAACATAGGAACTGAAAGGAGTTCCTGGGGATGCTTTGCACTTCAAAAAAAACAGCAGAAGTTGCTGCTTCTATTCTTTATCTTATACTAGAAATAGGCCCGATGCTATCGCATCGGGAGGGCAGTGATGTTACGATGGGGGCGGGCTCTGTTGTGGGTCGAGGAGCAGCTGTCTTTCCCTCCGTCCGCCTTCCCCCCCACCCATGCTGTCTTCTTTTCTCATGTGCACTCTCTCTTCAGCAGTCTTCCCCCTGTGTGCTGTCTCTGTACCCCACTGTACAGTTTTTTTCCCCTCATCTACTCTCTTATTTGTGTTGTCCTCTCTGTATTTGGTCTCTCTTACCTCTATGATGTGTCCTTTGAGATGTCATCTCCCTGTGTCAGCTCCTCCATGCACCCTATCTCCCTCTGTGCGTGCGTTGTGTCTGCCTCTGTGCGCTTTCTCTCCTTCCGTGCACGCTCTCTTACTCCGAGAGCTCTCTCCTTCGGTGATCTGTCCCTCCGTGCACGCGCTCTCTCCTTCCGTGATCCCGCTGTCTGTGTGCACTGTCTCCTTCCGTGTACAGCCCCTCCTGTTGTTGCATTGTACCTCAGTGTGCGCTCTCTGGCCCCCATGTAGTCTTTTGGCCTCCCCTCGTATTGCTTCTGTCCCCCCTGTAGTCTTTCTGGCTCCACTGTACTGGTTCTTGCCCCCCTGTATTGATTGTGCCCCCCGTGCTGTTTCTGGCCCCTGTGCTCTTTCTGCCCTCCTTGTACTGTTTCTGGCCCCCTGTGCAATTTTTCTTCTCCCCTGTCCCCCTCCCGTGCTCCCTTTCTGCTCTCTACCTTGTACTGGTTCTGGCCCCCCATCCTCTCTTTTAGCCCCCCCATTCTCTTTCTGCCCCCCATCCCCCCATGTGTTCTATTTCTGCCACTCTGTCCCCCATGCTCTTTCTGCCCCCTCCTCTGTACTGTTGCTCCCCCTGTCCTCTCTTTCAGCCCCTCCATTCTCTTTCGGTCCCCCTGTCTCCCCATGTGTTCTCTTTCTGTCCCCCGTCCCCACATGCTCTCTTTCTGCCCCCTCCTCTGTACTGTTTCTGGCCCCCTTTTCCTCTCTTTCAGACCCCCTCTCCCCCATGTGTTCTCTTTCTGCCCCCCTGTACCCCCATGTGTTCTCTTTCTGCCCCCCGACCCCCATGTGTTCTCTTTGTGCCCCCCTGTCCCCCCATGTGTTCTCTTTCTGGCCCCATGTCCCCCATGTCTTTTCTTTCTGCCCCCTGGTGTTCTCTTTCTGCCCCCGTCCCCCCATGTGTTCTCTTTCTGCCCCCCTGTGTTCTCTTTTTGGCCTTCTGTCCCCCCATGCTCTCTTTCAGCCCCCTCACTCTTTTTCTGTTCCCTCTTCACCGGGGTTGCCAGGACGCCGCAAGTGTTAGGAAAGCAGCGCTCGCGATGGCGCATCGCTCGCGCCGCTTCCGGCGTGACGGCGGTAGCGACGGCGCATGGATGGGGGTTTGCTAGGAGGCATTCGGGCCTTCGCTCCCGGTGTCCACCGCGCATGCACCGGGGTTGCCAGGACGCGGCCATCACTCGCGCCGCATCCGGCCGCGGTGCATCATGGAATAGCGGCACAGTGGCCGGATGCCAGAAACTGGCAATTATTATATAGGATATTACCAAAATACACAGTAGGAATTCACACATTGCCTTAATTTTTTATATAAAATATGTATACCTGTCATAGTGTAAATAATGGACTAATATATATAGGGCTAATCGTTATAGTCACTAGAACACCAAAGGGAAAAACAACAATCAAAAAGCCCAAATTTATTAAAGTGAAAAACTTTATTTTAGACGTGCAGGATCAGTTCATATAAATTCATTTGATTTAATACATGATGATAACAATTTTTTTTGTTCTGTGCACTAGCATCATTGCATATACATAAAGATCAAACCACACAGGGTTTAGATAACCAAATTTACTATATTTTATATGGTGCAAATCGGACATAGTTGGCTCCACCCATTTAGACAGAACCCTCTCACATCAAGATATAGTGGATCAAAAAGTTGATGGAATAGATTTATATATTAGCCAATAACTTTGTATCTCTTTTATATAGATAACACTGAACATTGCTATATTGGCTATATATAAATCTATTCCATCAACTTTTTGATCCACTATATCTTGATGTGAGAGGGTTCTGTCTAAATGGGTGGAACCAATTATGTGTATGCAATGATGCTAGTGCACATAAAAAAAGAATTGTTATCATCATGTATTAAATCAAATGAATTTATATGAACTTATCCTGCATGTCTAAAATAATGTTTTTCACTTTGATAAATTTGGGCTTTTTGATCGTTGTTTTTCCCTTTGGTGTTCTTTATCTTATATATATATAGAGAGAGAGAGCCATACAGTTGTGGCCAAAAGTATTGACACCCCTGCAATTCTGTCAGATAATACTCAGTTTCTTCCTGAAAGTGATTGCAATCACAAATTCTTTGGTATTATTATCTGCATTTAATTTGTCTTCAATGAAAAAACACAAAAGAGAATGAAGCAAAAAGCAAAACATTGATCATTTCACTCAAAACTCCAAAAATGTTCTTTGGTCTTCTTTCTTTTCTCCATGCTCAATGTGGTACACACAAGGACACAGGACAGAGGTTGAGTCAACTTTAATCCATGTCAACTGGCTGCAAGTGTGATATAGTTATTGCCAACACCTGTTAGGTGCCACAGGTAAGTTACAGGTGCTGTTAATTACACAAATTAGAGAAGTATCACATGATTTTTCTAACAGTGCCAATGCATTTGTCCACCCCCTTTTTTTATGTTTGGTGTGGAATTAGATCCAATTTGGTTTTAGGACAATTCTTTTTGTTTTTTTTTCATTGAAGACAAATTAAATGAAGATAATACCAAAGAATTTGTGATTGCAATCATTTTCAGGAAGAAACTGAGTATTATCTGACAGCATTGCAGGGGTGTCAATACTTTTGGCCACAACTGTATATAGCCATATATATACTGAGTCATGTCAGGTACTTCTGGAGGTGGTAATATTCAATCAATTTGCATGGAGCCCCACACTTTGCTGGTAGACAGGTGTATCTCAGAATACAGACCGATGAGGACAATACACCTGAAATCCTTGTAACATATATCTATTCCCATTATTAAGGGCGAGCGGCAGGAGCAGCCTAATAGAGGCACGGAGCAAAAAGCAAAAAGGAGCTGGCGTTACTAGGTAACCAGTGGATGCAGTGACGTAGTTCCGGAATTCAGGTGACCACGTGACCGGAAAGGTCCTGTCGGAGCAGCCGGGAACGAGTGAGGAAGGAGGAAGGAACGAACGTTCATTGCATCAAAGGGGATACCAAATGGAGGTTTACAAACCGGGTTGTGCAGGCAGCACAACCCTGTCAGGTGAGTGGCCACTGCCCCACGCCACTAATAAGAGTCTGGAGGATCCTACCCATTGCGCCCCATTCTTTTCTCTTGTTTTGCAATACACCTGATATGACTTATATGATTGGATGGGTTTTAAAATCATATGAAGTTTGCGATACCTATTCTCTTTTTACTTTATTATAGGTTAAATCACTTCTTCAGTAAACAAACGTTTATTTTTGTTGAAGCATTTGTTCCTCGAGCAGTTTTAGAAAAAAAATAAAGAACTCAACATGACGCTTGTTATAAGTATGGACAAATAAATGAGAAATAATATTTATGTTTCCAAGATGTTCTAAAAAAGAAAAACACTTGACCAGCTAAGCTCGCGTTTTGTACAAGTGCGCTTTTGCAATCACAGTGAGAGTGACCCGGGGCATGGAAAGTGCTTTGTATAAGCCCAGCATGGTCAGTCATATTCCCAGTGTTTCACTTTGTTCAGAGTACAGTGCTTATTGAACACGGAGGTTTACCTTAGGTTGATGTCTTGTCGCTTTTTTCTTTTTTTAGTACTGCTAGTGTTTTTCATGAGCAGAGAGCTCGCTTTAGAAGTTCTTCCGCCTAACTGCGGAGGCGGACCTGAAATTGCAGCTGCCTGTTCCAAAGTCTTAGAAGGGTGATGATTAAAGAAAAAGTCAAGGAGGTCAGATGCTGTTCTTTAAATTTTGCCAGAAATTCTGTATCCCACTGTTTAGTCCTTTAATATGCTGCATCTGACAAATAAAATAGGAAAGGTATGTTCAAATCATTGGAATTAAACAAAAACATGATTTATTATGTTTGACTCCTTGTTAGACAACTTTCATAACAAAAATAATTAGTATCAAACTCTGGGAAGATAATAATTACACATTTACACTGTTACTGAGTTAGTAACATACTAGTGCATCTCAATGAATTAGAATATCATCAAAAATCAATGTTTTATTGCCACGTTTCAGGGCATTTCTGGGAGCCCTGAATCACGTTAACTAATAAATCAGTATTATAGTCACCCTTTGATGCCTCCTGGCATACATCAGCGCCATTTTGTACCCTTCATCCTCTCTACTTTAACCCCTCCCCGACCCTTGATGTTACACAAACGTCATGGGTTTCGGTGTGTTCCCAACCCATGACGTTGTGTAACACTGCCGCGGTAACCACCACCGGGCCATGTTGCTCTGTGATTTCTATCACAGAGCACTGGGGCTTGATGTCAGAAGGGGTGGTTTCCTCACCCGGCCCCCAGGATGACGGTCATTGGCTGTTTGAACAGTCAATCACTGCAATTCTGTCTCCACCTAAGGAAGGGGCTGCTCTTGGACCATGACCGTAGTATCCTGGCTGAAACCAAAACTAGGATCAAGGCTTTAGAGCAAAAGCTTGAGGATTTCGATCAGGAGATTGTTGTAAAACCTTTTTTAGAAAAACTAAAAGCCACATTGGATGAATATGAGAACTCTGTAATTGAGGGCAAAAAGCAAAAATTCTTGCGTGATAAGACAGATTTTGAAAACAAAAGAGCATTCAGGTGGCGTCACAAAGGTAACCCCCGTAACCCCAATCCACAATTACCTCCCAAAAATCCCACCCCTGCCGACGAGCCCCCCACTGATCCATCAGACGACAGTAGTAATTTTTTAGAGTTGGGCAGCGACCCAGAACAAGAGTCCGGAGGGGAGGGAGGAGGGGTAGGAAGTGGTCAGGGACCACGACCAAAGGGAGGGAAGGGGAGAGGGAAGGGCAGGGGGAAGAGATACCCCCGCTATTAACCACAGTGATTCAGTCTGCTTCAGTACCGTCGGTGTCTACAAGCCATAACAAACTTCAGGTAATAAATCTATCTCATGACACACTTACTCCTGTCGAAATTTCGGTACTTGAAAGGGGCCTTACTTTCTGCCCCATGAATTCATTGAATAAGTTTACCTTTATTAAGGACATGTATCTATTTTGTCGCAAGTTGATCTTTTCTGTTATATGTCATCGTCCAGAAACTTTGGATGTTCTACCGGAGAGGGAACAATGTGCCATACGAGATCTCTTGGAACTCTCTGAGGATAACACTCCGAATACAGGTAGGATGAGATTTCCACACAGAAACAAATCCTCCAGAGCCCCTCCACTTTCTACCCTACCCGCTGTAAACCTGTTTTTTGAAGCCATCAAAGATGATATTGAGAAGTTGTCAATAAACACAGTAAAACAAAAAAACCTTACTGGCAGGGAGATTACAGCTATCCGGCAATTGAGAGCCAACCCTGAATTTAAGATCAAAGAAGCTGACAAAGGGAGTAATGTGGTGGTCTGGCCCATTACTATGTACTTGGAGGAAGCTCACAAACAACTCTCTAATAAGAAATATTATGTAAAACTTCCGTCTGACCCCACTTCTGTCTTCCAGAACAAACTATTCAGATTGTTGGAGGCTGCCGGTAGATACGGAACCATCAATGCAAAGGAGAGGGAGTTCCTGTGGGTGGAGACTCCTACGACACCTACCTTTTATCTTTTACCTAAGGTACACAAGAACATGATCACACCACCCGGTAGACCTATCGTTTCGAGCATTGGCAGCCTATGTGAAAAGGCATGTGAATATGTCGACTTTTACCTACAGCCTTTGGTCCAGGTTCTACCTTCATATCCTCGCGACAGTACTCATCTCATCCAACACCTACAAGAAATGACAGCACGACCTGACACCTTATTGGTTACTTGCGACGTTGAGTCGCTTTATACCAATATAGCACACACTGATGGTATGCGGGCAGTGCTTTACTTCCTGGACAGACAGTCGGGATCAGATAGGATGCATGATTCTTTTTTGGTGGACTTATTGGACTTTGTGCTTACACACAATTTCTTTGTTTTCGACCGGACTTACTACCGACAAGTATCTGGCGTCACTATGGGCGCAAAATGCGCACCTGCTTTCGCCAACCTCTTCCTTGGTTGGTGGGAGTCTACTGTGGTCTACGTGTCTGATACAAATAACACCAAAGTAAGTGGTTGGCACAGATACATAGACGATATCCTGTTCCTTTGGCATGGCACTGAACCAGAATGCGTTGATTTTCTGACAACCCTTAACTGTAATGAGTTTAACATCTTTCTGACACACACCATTTCTCCTGTCAAAGCAATCTTCCTGGATCTTGAAATCACCAAAAGGGATGGGAAATTTCTAACTAATCTCTATCGTAAGCCCACGGCTACTAATGGTCTTCTTGCTTTTTCCAGCTTCCATCCTTACCATCTTAGGAAAGCCATACCCACCGGCCAGTTCTTACGTACTCGGCGTAATTGTACCTCTAACGAGGACTTTCAGCATCAAGCAAGATCCCTTACGGAAAGATTTTCCAATCGTGGTTACCCCAAGAAGGTTATTTCTGAAGCTTTCCAAAAAGCGTGCAAACAAGATCAGAGTTCTCTGCTACTGGCTAAGGATCGTTTGACTGACAAGAGGATCAGAATCATCACCCAATACCATAACCAATGGTCGGAGGTGGGTACAATCATCCAAAAACATTGGGGTTTACTCACTTGTGACCCCAGGATAAGATCACTCATTGAAGATAGACCATTGCTCACGGCTAGAAGAGCTACAAATTTGAGGGATCGGCTTACCGCCAGTCATTTTATCAGACCTACTACAGCTACCTCGGGCGGTACTAAATTCAAGGGCTCATTTCCATGTGGTTCTTGTAATGTCAGTCAGCATATGATACCAACACATAATTTTTTCATCAATCCATATGATTCTAAAGAGCATACCCTCAGACATTACATAAACTGTAAAACCCACAATGTAATTTATGTCCTTATATGCCCATGCAATAAGGTTTATGTGGGTGAAACTACTCAAGAACTTAGGAAAAGAGCGCAGAAACATATTTCCACCATTAGACTCGCCACCGAACATCTGGCAGGTGGCCTTAACATTACCCCTGTGGCAGCACATTTTCTTTCATGCCATAATGGCAACCCGAGGGGTCTAAGAATCACGGGGATCGATCATGTCAAACTTGGCATCCGCGGTGGGAATGTTAAGAAACTTTTACTGCAACTGGAGACCAAATGGATTTACATCTTGAATTGTATGTCCCCAATAGGTCTGAACGAGGAATTCACATTTACCGGCTTTCTCGGATGAGGATTTCATGGTCCACAAACGACCCGGTTGTATTTCAACCGCACCTCCATCTACTGATCTTGGGGACCTCTGATGGATGCCTATGGAGTCTCCAATAATCTCCTCAACATATACCATTTGGATGGCGGCACCGATCTTTGGATTCATACTCCCTCTGGTCTTCTATTGGACTTCTAACCTTTGCGGTGTTTGTACCCTATTGTCACACACCATGACTTTGGACTTATGATTATTGGATCATTTTCTAACCTTTATAGGATTGGTTTGCATTATACAGTTACTCTTAAATTTGCCCGCCTCCTAAATAGTCCTCGCTACTACCCCTCTACTCTTGGGCTACGTAGATTTTGTTTGATCCTTTCTCCATTGTATATCTCCTCTCATTGCCTTTTTTATGGTTGTTCCATAAATCGGCATTAATTATGTTGTTGCTGGGTGATAGGTTTGTGGCAATTGTGGTGACTTATATTATGGGATGGTGTCATACACAGTGCCTGGTGGTGTATAATGGGTATTTGATATATGTGTTCCCAAATTATGGATGTATTCCTTTATTTCAACGAGTGTTCTAACATACATATTTCCTTTGATTTAGGTACTATGGGCACATGCTTGGCTTTATATTTATATTTATATTTACTGCCTGTATGCTTGGTGCCTAGGGCCATAAGTATGTATTATATGATATAAATAAATATATATTCACAATCGTTCTTTTACACTCATCCATTCCCTATCAGTTGCTCTTTTGGTCACCTGGTTTAGGTTATATGGCACTTGTTGTATCATCCTTCTTACACCTGTGGCAAGGGAACTGTACTACATTACCTGGTGATGTCTATATATTATACTACTCATTATACTATATTACCTTGCTGTTTTATCTGGCACACTCCTATATTTACCCCTTAGTCCCCTGATACCAAAGACTTCCTGCCTTTCACCCTTCTATATTGCATATGCACTTTCTCTGTTACTTACAGCAAGCTGAGCGGTTCATTTCTATTACCACCCGCTTGTTGTTTGGTCTCTATGGTAACAATCACATGATGCGCGACGTCATTTCCGGTCGCGCCGGCTTGTTTACTCTGTTGCAGACATCCCCTGACGAAGCCGCATCCCTAAAGCGGCGACACGCGTTGGGTAGGGCTGTCTGGGGCTCCCGTGCTGCCTCTGACCTGATACCTACTCCCCACACTTGCACTTGTATGGTAACCCTGGTCAGCTTGACCATACCTCTTTAGTGTTCATTACCTTTGGATACTATTACACTTGTTGTGGTAGTCATTGCAACTGACCACAGTATATTTTCTAGAGATTGCTGTGCCTCCTTTTAAACTCTAAATCTCTAATTATGCTCTAACTAGCACTGGTACATTGTCACCTTAACCCTGCAGCTACTTTGGGGATAGTGTGTGCCACATCTATATACTGTTTCTTATAGGTGTTACCTACTTGTACTACCTCTTATACCAGTATTAGATGATTATCTTAGTTCTTAGTAACCCTTTGGACAGTGTGTGCCACATATATCATTCCCTCTGATGGTGTCAATTACCTGCATGTTTTTTTTCCTTCCAAGCAGGTACCGCAGGGCTTTCCACCTTACAGCTTATTTCCACATGCTGGTTTGAGCTTATTACTGATTTATGGGCACATCATCCCAGATTCATCAGCCAATATCTGGTGACTCGTTGCTGAGGCCACGCATTAAGTGATGCTATCATTATGTCTATTATTATGTCATTTTGATGTTTACATATTTTGGTTACCTTTATAGTGCTATAGGGGTCTATATTGCTCTTTACGTCCATCGGACATTGTGCTGTATATACTGGTGCTGTATTTGGGTATATCCCTTGATTTTCCATATGTATCATCTTCCCTTTACTAAATACCGCACCTAGGATTTATTGTTACACAGCACATTGAGTTATAACAATATAGTACACCCATTGGGTGAGGAATTGGTCGATTGTAATTTACATTAGTTCAATATATGTCTGCACGGGAATCCCTGACTGTGATTTTAACTGGTTTTATATGTATTTGTCTGCATATGTGTAAAATAAACTTTTTGTACATATTTTTCACTATATATTTGCGTGCTCCCTTTATATGCCACGTCTTTTTCTTCTGTATACACTCTGAGCCCCGTGGCATGGTGAGCACCTAAATTTACCGATTTATTGTGGTGCTCCTTATACGTATATACTACAGCCCCTTCCATAGGCTGGAGCACTGGAGGGGGCGGGGATCGCCCCCTCCATGCTGATGGGGAGTGTGATCATGTGATCACTGGTGCTAGCCAATCACAGCGCGGCCTGCTCTGACATCACTGGCCAGGGGCGGAGAGAAGAAGCAAGATGGCAGCCCCCATGATGGAACCGAAGGAGGAGGAACCAGGAGGAACCACAAGGCCCAGCAGACCGAGAACGGAGCACGGAAGACAACGGAAGGCACTGCAGAGCGGGGGACAAGGTAAGAAATACTTCGCAGCGCCCCCCCCTCCCCCCGCGCCCCCTCCCACCATAGGATTACCGTATTGACCCGTGTATAAGCCGAGGGGGGGACTTTTCAGCCCATTTTTTGGGCTGAAAAACTCGGCTTATGCACGAGTATATACGGTATGTTTTTTTTATAATAAAAAGATTTTTCTCTGTGTGTATTATTTTTACTTTTTACAAGAGATTCCTAATGGCGGGTCTAACACTGGTCCAACATTATGAATCACGGGCTTAGTGCCAGCTGCCAATAAAAAAGCTGGCATTAACCCCTGTATTACCCAGTTTGCCACTGGCACTAGGGCAACTGGAAGAGTCTGGGTACAGTGCCAGATAATGGCGCTTCAATGATTACACCATTTTCTGGGGTGCCTGCGGGCTGCAATTCGCAGCATTGGGGCCCAGAACACTTGGGCCTCTCCATGCTGAGGATTTTAGCCCCCATATGCCTAGTTGTACCTGGCTGGACCAATAATATGGCGGAGCCCCACATCGTTTTTTTTCTCAAATTAGTTCTATAAACAAAAAAATGGGCTTCACTGTATTTTCGGTTGCCAACAAGATACAATGAGGCAGCTGGGGGTGAGTGGCAGTCTGTAGCTGCCTTGTTGTACCTGGTTGGAAATAACAATATGGTGAAGCCCCACATCATATTTATTTTAATTATTTCTACAAATAAAATGACATGGAGCTTTGCCATATTTTTGATTGCCAGCCAGATACAACTTGGCAGTTGGGGGGCTGGAATCCTCAGCGTGGAGAGACCCAAATATAGTGGGCCCCCCATGCTGCGAATTGCAACCCACAGCCACCCCCAGAAAACAGCGCATTCATTAGAGGCGCCATTTTATGGTGCTGTACCCCAACTTTCCCAGTTCCCCTTGTGCTGGTGGCAATGCTGGTGGTACACAGGGACTCTCCATAGACGACATGATATCTGCTAACAATTTCAATGGTAAAATTAGCTCCTATTGTTAGTGGACACCACGTCGCACCTGGAGTTCAAAGTGCTCACTATGCATCTAGATAAGTTCCTTGGTGGAGTCTAGTTTCCAAAATAATGTAACTTGTGGGGGAGCTCCAATGTTTAGGCACACAGAGGCTTTCCATATAAGACATAATGTCCGCTAAAAATTTGAATGGTAAATTAGCTCCAATTGTTAGCGGACACCATATCGCATATGGAGAGTCCCTGTGTGCCTAAACATTGGAGCTCCCCCACACAAATGACCCCCATTTTGGAAACTAGATCCCCCAAGGAACGTATCAAGATGCATAGAGAGCACTTTGAACCCCCAGGTTCTTCACAAATTAGTCTGCAAAAATGATAAAAGAAAATGTTTCTGAAACAAAAAGTACTTTTTCATTTTTATGGATCAATTTGTGAACCACATGGGTGTTCAAAGTGCACACTAAGCATCTGGATAAGTTCATTGGGGTGGGGTCTATTTTTCAAAATGGGGTCACTTGTGGGGAAGCTTGAATGTTTAGGCACACAGGGGCTCTCCATATGCGACATGGTGTACGCTAAAAATTTGAATGGAAAATTAGTTCCAATTGTTAGCATACACCATGTCGGGTATGGAGAGCCCCTGAGTGCCTAAACATTGGAGCTCCCCCACAATTGACCCCATTTTGGAAACAAGACCCCCCAAGGAATTTATCTAGATGCTTAGTGAGCACTTTGAACCACCAGGTACTTCACAAATTGATCTGTTTAAATGGAAAAATAATTTTTTTGTGGAAAAAAAGAGTACTTTTTCATCATTATGGATCAATTTGTGAAGCCCCTATGGGTTCAAACAGCTCACTATGCATCTAGATAAGTTCATTGGAGGGTCTAATTTCCAAAATAGGGTCATTTGTGGGGTAGCTATAATGTTTAGGCACACAGGGGCTCTCCATATGCCACATGGTGTCCGCTTCAATTTGAATGGAAAATTAGCTCCAATTGTTAGCGGACACCCCAGAAAGATGGAAGAGACCCACATCACCCAATATATTTCAGTGGTTTACTAAAGTTAACAAAATCAAGTATATGGAGGACCTCGCCTGATCCATTCATGATTCCTACACAAAATTCTGGGTTACGTGGCTTAACTGGATGGAGTTTCAGCAAACTGAAGAATACTGTGACCTATTGCAGTAGGCAAATCTTCCATGAATAGACAAATAAAATAAATGTATGCCTGATAGGAGGTAGAGGTTCCCTAGTGGGTGACTTTCCTATCCCCATCCTTCCTTTTCCCCTCTGGCTCCTTCTATTCCAACTCTAGGTTCACTCTTTTTCTTTTTTCTTTCCTTTCTTCTCTTTCTCTTTCTTATTTTCATAATTTACTGAAAGTTAAAATTGGGAGATTCCTCAGGTATAGCCTTTGACTTCTATTTTATGGATCCTATGGTTTAGAGGCAAGCGAGTGAACCCCACTCGCCTGGTGGTGAGCTGGATATTATGTCTTTGTTTACTTGTATTGATGCAGACACTACAGTATGTTGGCCTATTCCTGTTGTGAATTTTTAAATAAAGAATTATAAAAAAAGAAACAGACTTCCTGAGGTGGTATGAGAGTCTGATATTCACTAGTGGGTGTTGTGGGTTACAGCCTAACACTGTGCAGGGTGATTGGCATTTGCCAGAGAACACCAAGTTTGGCAGATTTGACATTGGCATCCTGTGCTCTTCACAGATGAGAGCAAGTGCATACCAAGCACTTGTGACAGAGTCTGGAGACACCGTGGAGATTTGCTGCCTGTAACATCCTCCAGCATGTCCTGTTGGCAGTGGATCAGCATTGGTGTGGGGAGGCAATTCTTTGGAGGGCCGCACAGCCCTCCATGTACTAGCTAGAGGTATCCTGACTGCATTAGCTACCAGGATAAGACCCTCAGACCAATTGTGAGACCATACGTGAGGGCCCTGTGTTCCTTCGGATGCATGACTGCACTAACCCTCATGTGGCTGAAGTGCATCAGAAGTTCCTGCATGATGCCTTGGACTGGCCTGCCCATTCCCCAGACCATCCAATCCAATCGGGCACATCTGGGACATCATGTCTTACTCCATCGACTGATGTCATGTTGCAGCACCACTGCTCAGGAGTTGACTGATGCTTTAATCCAGGTCTGGGAGGAATTGCCTCCGGAGAACATCTGCAGCCTCCTCAGGACATTACCCAGGCATTGTAGGGAGGTCATACAGGCACGTTATGGCCACACAGACTACCGAGCCTCGTCATTTCCTTGTCTTCAGACATTTCCACTAAAGTTTGATCAGATTAATTTGATATTCCACTCTGATTTTGAGTATCTTTCCAAATCCAGACCTTCATGGGGTATTAACTAGGGATGAGTGAGTAACGTAATATTCGGACTCGCTATAACTGCAATGAGTATGTACCGGTACTCGGTACTCGTTGCGAGTATAGCGAGTCTGATTACTTTTGCAGTGTATCTATAGATACACTGCGAAAATACCCTAAAAATTAATAAAATTGTTAAAAATAATAAAATTGCATACTCACCTATCCGACGCCTGTACCGGGACCGTCCCAGAAGACCTGCGATCACTGGACAAGGACCTGTGACTTCCAGCCAATCAGATGGCTGTGGGTCAGGTAGCAATCTGGCCGATCAGTTGGCGACACGTCACAACCACGTGATCGCTAGTGACCATCTGATTGGCCAGATTGCAAGGTCCTAGGTGTGCTGCAGGAGCTAGCAATCAGGCCAATCAGGTGGCCGCTAGCGATCACCATCTGATTGGCCAGATCGTTACCACCTATCTGATTGGCTGGAAGTCACAGGTCCTTGTCCGGCGATCGCAGGTCTTCTGGGATGGTCCCGATGCAGGCATCGGATAGGTAAGTATGTAATTTTATTATTTTTAACAACTTTTATTCACTTTTAGGGTACTTTCGCACTACTGTCGAGTAATCATAAGATACTCGTAGAGTTGCGTGTACCCGTACACCGCTACTATTCGGCGAGTTCCAAATAGTAGCGAGTATACTCGCTAATCCCTAGTATTAACTTTGATTTAACTTTTAGTATTAACTTTGATCATTTTTATGTTTTATTGTTCTCAATGCTTTCCACTATGTAATGAATAAAGATTTGCAACTGGAATATTTCAATCATTGAGATCTAGGTTATGGTATTTTAGGGTCCCCTTAATTTTTTAAGCAGTGTATAAGGGATTTCTGATTGTCCCATTTCTTTTTCATTGAGTAGATTGATTTGAATTGTTTAAAATATTTTATCTGATTCATTTATAATAATGTTTGTGATGTATTATATATTAAATTCAATTTACTTTAATTGGTTGTTTCCATGCTACTTTTATGTGTTTGTTGAAAAACAAAGTAAGTGAACAAAATTTCAACAATAGTTGGTGTGACCGCCATTTGCCTTCAAAGCAGAATAAATTCTTTTGGGCACACTTTCCTAAAATCAGGGATTTTGCAGAATTATAGTCAGGTGCGTGAGTAAACACCTATATCATACAAGTGATAATGACTAAAGACAGCAGCATCAACAAAAGGAAATAAAAAACTGACTTAACCCTTAATGTTCCAAATGAAATTACCGTATATACTCGTGTATAAGCCGACCCGTGTATAAGCCGACCCCCCTACTTTTGCCCCAAAAATCTGGAAAAACCTATTGACTCGTGTATAAGCCGAGGGTGGACCCCAGCACAGTTATACAGCCCCAGCAGTGTGGTATACAGGCCCCCCAGTGGTAGTATACAGCAGCCCCAGTGGTAGTATACAGATTCCCCAGCAGCCCCAGTGGTAGTATACAGATTCCCCAGCAGCCCCAGTGGTAGTATACAGGAGCCCCAGCAGCCTAGTGGTAGTATACAGATTCCCAGCAGCCTCAGTGGTAGTATACAGGAGCCCCAGTGGTAGTATACAGGAGCCCCAGCAGCCCCAGTGGTAGTATACAGGAGCCCCAGCAGCCCCAGTGGTAGTATACAGATTCCCCAGCAGCCCCAGTGGTAGTATACAGCAGCCCCAGTGGTAGTATACAGGAGCCCCAGCAGCCCCAGTGGTAGTATACAGGAGCCCCAGCAGCCCCAGTGGTAGTATACAGGAGCCCCAGCAGCCCCAGTGGTAGTATACAGGAGCCCCAGCAGCCCCAGTGGTAGTATACAGGAGCCCCAGCAGCCCCAGTGGTAGTATACAGCAGCCCCAGTGGTAGTATACAGGAGCCCCAGCAGCCCCAGTGGTAGTATACAGGAGACCCAGCAGCCCCAGTGGTATTATACAGCAGCCCCAGTGGTATACAGCCCCCTGGGGGTACCAACAGCCCCCTGGGGGTACCAACAGCCCCCTGGGGGTACCAACAGCCCCCTGGGGGTACCAACAGCCCCCAGGGGGGACCAACAGCCCCCAGGGGGTACCCAGCAGCCCCCTGGGGGTACCAGCAGCCCCCTGGGGGTACCAACAGCCCCCAGGGGGTACCAACAGCCCCCAGGGGGTACCCAGCAGCCCCCTGGGGGTACCAACAGCCCCCTGGGGGTACCAACAGCCCCCAGGGGGGACCAACAGCCCCCAGGGGGTACCAACAGCCCCCAGGGGGTACCCAGCAGCCCCCTGGGGGTACCAGCAGCCCCCTGGGGGTACCAACAGCCCCCAGGGGGTACCAACAGCCCCCAGGGGGTACCAACAGCCCCCAGGGGGTACCAACAGCCCCCAGGGGGTACAAACAGCCCCCAGGGGGGACCAACAGCCCCCAGGGGGTACCCAGCAGCCCCCTGGGGGTACCAACAGCCCCCTGGGGGTACCAACAGCCCCCTGGGGGTACCAACAGCCCCCAGGGGGTACCCAGCAGCCCCCTGGGGGTACCAACAGCCCCCAAAAGCTGGCACTGTCCCCCCTTGTAAGGCCTCCCCCTCCCGCTACTTATACATTACCATCCCGGTGTTCTGATCGGCGCCGCTCCTCGGTGCTGCGTCGCCGTCTTCATCCTCCCGCGCTGGCTGCATCCGGGTTCTCCAGCGGTCGCGCGATGACGTCATATCGCTGCGACCGCCGGAGAACCCGGATGGATGCAGCGAGCGGACGGGAGGATGAAGACGGCGACGCAGCACCGAGGAGCGGCGCCGATCAGAACACCGGGATGGTAATGTATAAGCACCGGGGGGGGCCCTTACAAGGGGGGACAGTGCCAGCTTTTGGGGGGGCCATATGCACTGCTTCCCCCTGCGCTGATTGACAGGGGGAAGCAGTGCATATATAATGAGCGGCCCCACGTGACGGGGCCGCTCATACAGCAGCCCCCCCGCCTCCTCCAGCCTCCACAGCCCCCACCACACAGCCCCCACCACACGGGTCTACCGTATAGACCCGTGTATAAGCCGAGGGGGGGACTTTTCAGCCCAAATTTTGGGCTGAAAAACTCGGCTTATACACGAGTATATACGGTAACTACATTTAAAATACAGACTGCAGAGCAGTCAACTCATGACTCTAGGAAGAAATATTTTCAATGTAAAGAATAATGATTCCTTAACTGATGAAGCAAAAAGATTTGCACCTACATCATAGACGTTTGGAATGACCTCCTCCTTCTTCCTTAAAAATTGTGTTCAACTTTAACTAGAATTTACAATAGTAAGAGCCCATGTATATTTAATGTGTACATGAAAACCAATACATATTCTAGAATACTGTATATAAGTCTCCAAGCCAATTTGTATACCATTAAAAAAGTCCTCTATTATACTCACCTACAGGGCGGTCCACTAAATTTGAAAGATTGGATCATCTCTAATTGGAGCATATGGATAGCATGTCTTTATGACTCTATAGCTTTAAAACTCTACTTTTAATAGTTTGAATTGGAAAAATTCTTAAATTAATTAAAATAAAGAACATTTAAAGCACCACTCCAGTTTATTTTTTATTTCACCACTGGAGTGGTGATTCTATTTTCAGTTTCCTGATCCCTATCTTATAGTTACCTGTCGCCTTCTTGAACTTCTATCCCCACCACTTCGGTTGGTGTCCTGTGCTTTGTGACCTGACGACAGCTTCAGTGTTTCATGGAGCAAGAGGAAGTCACAAATCAATGTAACCCTATGTCAGCCTCACTCTGGCCTCAACCTGGCCTCAACCTGGCCTCGTTACGACCTTATTCTGGCTCTTATAGAGAGGCATTCACCTTTCGTGATACAACTTTTGACTACTGGCTGTTAAAGGTAAGTGTTAGACCAGGGGCAGGGAATTTAGACTAAAAGGACCAATTTAAAGCTGAAAAATAAAAAAAAACGTGGTGCTGTAATGTAAAGATGATTTGGGGTTTATACTTTCAGCAAAATGTTGGAATCTGAGAGTCTTCAGTGGTTGATACCTTTTAAAGGCTAACTGAAGAGATGGTCAACATAGCAAGCTTTCGGGACACTATGGCCACTTCGTCAGCATGCATTTTGTTTTTTATGTATCTATCATACAGTACATATACATTTAGGACATAAAAGTAAGAGAATAATAGATATGAGATACTATAAATACTTGTATGCAGTGTAAGTATAGAATTCCCACAATACTGAGTGCATGTAAATTCTTCAAATTTACACCATTGCTCATCAGACCGCAGCTGCCAGGCTCAGCGACAGAGGTCAGAAAACAGTAATTGCCACAGAGAGGGAAACAGACAGGTGCTTAATGATTTCTGTGAAGGTCGATGAAATTGGCCTTTTGTTGGGCCTACTCCATCATTTCGGATCCCCGCATCAAAATTCTTATTGCCTATTAGGCAATATATTCATCTATTTTATCACATCAGCAAGTATTACTTGTGGCGTCTGTCTACTGTTGTAATAGGACATTTTTTATCCAATCTCTATACTAAAACCCTCTTGTAATTCAAAGTTTTTAAATCATAGACCACTATATATGTATGTGCATAGGACATCTTTTCTAGGTGGAGTCAACCATAAAAGTGTTCCAAAACATAAACATATGCGTTTCTGTGTAAAAATGACTTGATGTACCTACTGTATGTTCAGTGATTTTGAACAACTTTTAACCATTTCAGGTTTCCAACAATGGCAAATGGTCAATGGAAGTGACTGACCATTCTTCTGACTTTTTTGCTCAGAAAATGATCTGTACTTTAAAACACAAGTCAATAGGAAAGCTCAAAAGACATCTTTTAGAGTGCTTTATCAAATGATTTTTGCTAAAAACATTGCTAATGTTTTATTTATTATCTAAAAGAGTTAAAAAAAGATTAAACATCATATTAAAAAAAACATAGAAGAAAATTAAGTCCTAGCCAACTTACCCGATAAAGAAATGTCATCTACACCCTTTCAGGAATGGAGGAAATGCCACACGGATTGGATCTGAGCTCACCGTAAGCAAGGAATCAGCATGAGCAAAGGCATTAAACCAGCGGAGTTTCCAAATATTAAAAAAATAGTCCTTTACTGTATATGGATTTTTTTAAAACATTGTGACATCCCAAAGACAGATCCAGCAATCATATAATAGGCATGATGTATCAGACAGTCAGTGTCCTACATACTACACGTTTCGGAAAATAGCCTACTTAACAGACTGTGAATAATGCTATTCGCTGAAATGCGTAGTCTGTAGGGCACTGCCTGTTTCAGACTTCATGCCTATTATTTGATTGCTGGTAGGGATGAGCGAATACTAAAATACTCGGACTCGCTATACTCGTAACGAGTAGGTCCCGATACTCGGTACTCGTTACAAGTACAGTGAGTACAATGTAAGTCAATGGGGAAGTGAGTAATGCGAGTAATTCCCTGCTGCCAGACCCTATAAAGAGGTCTGGCAGCAGAGGAAAAGGCTGCAATGGCCACATGATTGTTTAAAAACCGGCGGGAAAAAGCCGCCGGGTTTTAAACAATGATGTAGCCCCTACTCGCTTCCCGCAGCTTCCCATACTGATGCTCTGCTCCCCCCCGCGCCTCCCCACCCAACCTAATTAGGACCGGGCGGGAGCGCAGCACAAGTGAGCGGGAGTGCAGGAGCCTGGCAGGGAGCTGGCGGTGAGAAGACTTCACCGCCGGCTTTCCCTGTCTGTGCTGCGCTCTCCACTCACTGATGCCCCCTCCTGGCTGCCTGGTGCTTCGCTCCCCACCCGGTGCTAATTTAGGATCAGGTGGGGAGGGGGCATCAGTGAGCGGGGAGCACAGCACAGACCGGGAAAGCCGGCGGTGAAGTCTCTGCTGGCTTTCCCGTCTGTAGTTTCAAATGAACAGCTGATTCAGGTCAGCTGTTCATTTGAAGTAGATGCTGGCAGGGTTCATGTGAGTTCATGCTTGCCTGCATGAACTCACATGAACTTTCCCACGGAAGCACAGCTCTGCTACATCTCTGGTAGAGGTTCTCTACCA
This sequence comes from Allobates femoralis, assembly GCA_033576535.1. NCBI lineage: Eukaryota > Metazoa > Chordata > Amphibia > Anura > Aromobatidae > Allobates > Allobates femoralis. The sequence goes on from JARQOC010000007.1 coordinate 56,440,036, forward strand.
GAGAAGTAGCAGAGCTAAAGAAGAACCCTGGATTGGACTACGTCGGACGGAAGTGGTTTTATAATAAAGATGGAGTCTCTAAGTGTCTTTTTTGCTTTATTTCTAATAAAATATTTTTTCTCTGTGTTGTGTTTTTTGTAAAACATTCACTAGAAATTCATGGCGGCCATGTCTAATATTGGCATGACCCCATGAATTTCGGGCTTATAGCCAGCGGGTAACAAAAAGCTGGCCCTAACCCCTTTATTACCCAGTGACCACCGCACAAGGGCCTTGGAAGAGCTGGGTTCGGCGCCAGAACATGGCGCTTCAATGAACATACCATCTTCTTGGGGGGCTGCGGGCTGCCATTCACAGCAGGGCGTGCCCAGAAGGCTTGGGCCTCCCTGAACTGTGGATTCCAGCCCCTAGCTGCCTAGTTGTACCTGGCTGGACATATAAATAGCGCGGAGCCCCACGCATGTTCTTTTTTATTATTTCATGAAATAATAAAAATAAGGGCTTCCCGATATTTCTGTGTCCAGGCAGGTACAAATAGTCAGCTGGTGGTTGGGGGCAGACTGTTGTCGCCTGCTGTATTGGCTAGCATACAAAAAGACGGCGCAGCCCATGTGAAAATTTTTTCTGAAAAATCCATTAAACAATCCTATAAAAAGGGACTGCATCTTTATTAACCCATCGACCATGGTCAAGGGGTTAATAAAGATGCAGTCCCTTTCATTTATATTTTTTTTGGATTTTTCAGAAAAAAATTTGATGTGGGCTTCGCCGTATTTTTGTATCCAGCCGGATACAGCAGGCAGCGATAGGCTGCCACCAACCCCCAGGTGTCTATTTGTACCTGGCCGGACACAAAAAAAATGCGTGGGGCACCGATCGATTTCCATGTCCAGCCAGATACAGCTATATATATATATGCCACCCATGAATTTCTAGTAAATTGTTTAAAAAAAAAACACAACACCGAGAATTTTTTTTAATTAGAAATAAAGTGAAAAATACTATTAGTGAATCCATCTTTAATAAAAAAAAACCTCTTCCGTCCAACATAGTCCATAAACGCAATCTCAGCACTGCTACATCGCTCTGCATAAACACACATGTCTATGCAAAGGGAGAGCAGGCTAAGAAATGACTACAACAGTTAGGGTTCACCTCCCGGTCATAGCTCAGGCTATGACCGCGGGTGAACCCTGCTGTCACAGCCATACTGCTGCTGCCGCCGGCCGTCGGAGATTACCGAGCACCAGCAGAGCAGTGAATAAGCCGGAAGTTAATGACTTTCGGTTTATTCACTGCTCTGCCGGCGGTCGGTCAATCTCCGGCAGCTGGCGGCAGTCTTCGGGATGTCACAGCAGGGTTCACCAGCGGTCATTGCCCGAGCTATGACCTGAGGTGAACCTCGACTGTTGTAGTCATTTCTTAGCGTGCTCTCCCTCTGCATAGACATGTGTGTCTATGCAGAGCGATGTAGCAGTGCTGAGATTGCGTTTATGGACTACGTCGGACGGAAGAGGATTTTTTTTTATTAAAGATGGAGTCACTAATAGTATTTTTCATTTTATTTGTAAGTAAAAATTTTTCTCGGTGTTGTGTTTTTTGTTACAGAATTTACTAGAAATTCATGGCGGTCATGTCTACTATTGGTGTGACCGCCATGAATTTCGGGCTTAAGGGCTAGCTGATAATACAAAGCTGGCCCTAACCCCTTTATTACCCGGTGAGCCACCACACCAGGGCCTGGAAGAGTTGGGTTCAGCGCCAGAACATGGGCTTCAATGAACGCGCCATCTTCTGGGGCGGCTGTGGGCTGCCATTTGCAGCGGGGTGTGCCCAGAAAGTTTGGGCCTCCCTGTGCTGCGGATTCCAGCCCCCAGCTGCCTAGCTGTATCTGGCTGGACATAAAAATCACGCGGATCCCACGTATTTTTTTTTTATTATTTCATGAAACTCCGGCCCAGGTACAAATAGGCACCTGGGTGTGGTGGCAGTCCCGTCGCTGCTGCTGTATCCGGCTGGATACAAAAATACGGCGAAGCCCATGTCAAATTTTTTTCTGAAAAATCCAAAAATAATATGAATGAAAGGAACTGCATCTTTATTAACCCCTCGACCATGGTGTGGGCTGGAATCCGCAGCGCAGGGAGGCCCAAGCCTTCTGGGCACCCCCCGCTGCAAATGACAGCCCACAGCCGTCCCAGAAGATGGTGCATTTATTGAAGCGCTATGTTCTGGCACTGAACCCAGCTCTTCCAGGGCCCTGGTGCGGTGGTCACTGGGTAATAAAGGCGTTAGGGCCACTTTTTGTTATCAGCTGGCCCTAAGCCCGAAATTCATGGGGTCACGTCAATATAAGACATGACCGCCATGAATTTCTAGTGAATGTTTTAACAAGAAAACACAACACAGAGAAAAAATATTTTATTAGAAATAAAACAAAAAAGACACTTAGAGACTCCATCTTTATTATAAATCCTCTACCAGAGATGTAGCAGAGCTGTGTACCCATGGGAAAGTTCATGTGAGTTCATGCAGTCAAGTATGAACTCACATGAACCCTGACCCGAATCAACTGTTCATTTGAAACTACAGGCGGGAAAGCCGGCAGTGAGACTTCACCGCCGGCTTTCCCGATCTGTGCTGCGCTCCCCGCTCACTGATGCCCCCTCTCTGCTCACTGATGCCCCCTCCCCACCTGATCCTAAATTAGGACTGGGTGGGGAGCGAAGCACCAGAGCAAGGAGGGGGCATCAGTGAGTGGAGAGCGCAGCACAGACAGGGAAAGCCAGCAGTGAAGTCTTCTGACCGCCAGCTTCCCCGCCTGGTCCTGCGCTCCCCACTCACTTGTGCTGCACTCCCCGCCCAGTCCTAACTTAGGATGGGTGGGGAGGAGGTGAGGGAGTGGAGCATCAGTATGGGAGGCTGCGGGGAAGAGAGTAGAGGGCTACATCATTGTTTAAAACCCAGCGGCTTTTTCCCGCTGGTTTTTAAACAATCATGTTGCCATTGAGGCCTTTTCCTCTGCTGCCAGACCTCTTTATAAGTCTGGCAGCAGAGGAATTACTCATATTTCCCATTGACTTTCATTGTATTCGTTACTTTGCGAGTAATCGCAAGGTACTCGCAGAGTAACGAGTAGCCCGAATACCGTACTATTCGGCGATTACCGACATAGTAACGAGTATACTCGCTCATCCCTAATTGCTGGATCTGTCTTTGAGATGTCACAATGTTTTAAAAAATTCATATACAATAAAGGACTATTTTTTAATATTTGGAAACTCTGCCCCATGCTAATTAAAAAAATGAGCATTCAAACTCCACCCCCTAAAAACCCACTGACTGTCGGAAAAAAAAGAATTTTGTTGAGGTGTCGCCTGCTTGAAACACTTGTCGGCCTTACGTGAGTTTCATAAAGAATGGCGATCCTCTCGATGAGGAGGAATTTTGGAGCAGACGCTCCTGATTTATTATTCGGCTCACTCCTCTTAATGAATCAAATGAGGTGCATAGTGATGTGGGCCGCTATGTTTGCCTCGCAACAAATCTTACTCCAGTCCCTGCTGTAATAAACATTGTGGCATTTTGACTGTTGCACTTGTCCTAAATTTGATGAGGACGGTTCGCCACATTCTAACCCCATTCCGTCCCAGCTCCACCCACTTTCTTGGAGCTGTGGTGATATTGGTGTGAACACTCCAAAAGTCAAATATTTTTGCGCACAGTCTCGTGTTTATGTGGAATGGAGTGGGGTGTTAGTCATGGGGGAGGGATTGACTCCGAATGCCCCTGCATGCTACAAAACAGCTTGGCCCTTGCTCAGTATGTGGACTTGTGTAACAGTGATAATGGGTCAGACAGATGGAGACTCCTAGTTTATTTTAAACAACAGTTCTTTACTGGACAATTTCCACAGTTCCTCAGAGGTAACTTCACATGTGAGATAGCAGGCACATATCTTAATGACAGTTACAGTTTTACAGCACATATTTAAATTCAGATTTAGCTTCCATCAGGTTATTTCTATTCTTTCTGGTCCTGTGAGTCCTACTAAAACCCAGTATAGTCTGTGACAATCACAATCTTGTATGTTTGTCTCCATGTTTCTCCTTCTAATTGAAGAAGGGTTACAGGGAGTCTGACTACTAAGGTTAGAGTAGGGCCTCATGCTCTCAGACACTTCCATGTCAAGATTTCTGCTTCCCATAGAAGAGAGGGTAGAGGAGCCTTTCACTTATAGACACTTGAGGGAACCAAGCCTAAGAAATCTGACTTAAATCACAAAACTGTCAGTTCCGACCCTTTACCTCTTAAGCTAGGTAACTTGTCACTAATGTCTCATTCTCTGGACCCTCTCTGGTTTGGGTTAACCTTGCTGGACAATTGGTCCTTAAATACAATGGTGTCTCTCAATCTGTGTCTCGGTAAAGACTCATGAATCATACTAACTCACTCTGGTCACTATGGTTCAGTTACCTCAGGTCCAGGGCCGCACCGTCCATTGGACAGTGTGAGCCCTATCATTCAGGCGGCAAGAGGCAGGGAGAGCGGCTGTGCAGAAGGGGGCGGCTCCTTATGCACACAGCGTCCCCCTGTCATGGCGCCGGCGGCTCAGGGCAGGTAAGAGCCGCTGAGCGGCGACCCGCCGGGGCCCAGCTGAAGAGGTGGCAGGGCTGGGCTCTGCCAGCACCCCCCCCAGGTCCTCAGTCGCGGCTGCTGAAGGGGCGGCAGTGCCGGGCTCCGCCAGCACCCCCCCCCCCGGTCATCAGCCTGCGGCTCAGGCGGCAGTGGGGCTTGGTGCACCCCTGCTCAAGTCATCCACTACATGCAGCCTTTATGACCTCTCAGACTGTACATCTGTACTAATCACTAGCAGGGCCCAATCTAAAGTGCTATAAGGAACACTGTCAGTATCCCTGTAAGGTAACATCTCCATTGTGAGCTACTCCAACACTTGTCTTTAACCCTACTGTCTGATACTAGGTAGAAGCAAATAAGGAAGGATGACAGCTGAAAAAGACAACAGTCCATTTCGCGCAGCTATGCTTCTGCGGGTCTTAGCCTTAGAAGCACAGTCGTGCAAAATAGACCATTGTCTTTTTCAGCTGGCATCCAAGCGCTGAAGGCCCTCTCTCCTGCACTCTCTCCTGCACTGCATTGCTTGTTTGCACTTTTAAAGTATGAAATAATTGTTGCAATTTAAAGGGTCACGTGCCATGGAATGCCTTATTTACTTTACTGGATTGCTTTTCCCAGTTCCGGGTTTTCTCTGGCAAGAATTGGTCCTATCCTCCATCCAGATTGGTGGATCTGATAGCCATGGTTTACCAGGAATCTAGAAAATGAGATAAAATGCGCAATAGGGTCTTATCTCCTAAATGTGGAGAGTGGATGTATCAATGAGTAGAATCTGCTCACCTGGTCTGGTTGTGTATACCCACAACCACTTTAATCGCTCAATAGGTAGCTGCTGCTGGATCCACACATCCACAGGTCACCGTGGTCCAAAATAGCATATATAGGACGAAGTGTCGCTCGATCCGTGCTGCTGCCAAAGAAGAACAGAAGACGGGAGTATCTGGATGAAGGTGTCTGTTTAATCCGACACATTTCAGAGCTGGGTATTGGCTCTGAAACATTCGGATTAAACAGAAACCTTCATCCAGATACTCCAGTCTTCTGGTCTTCTTTGGCAGCAGCGCGGATCGAGCGACACTTCGTCCTATGTTTGCTATGGTTTACCAGGAACACTTGGCGGAGTCCAAGCTGAAATTGGTGCCCAAAGTAAATGCTAAATACTGAAAACTTGCACTGTGTGTGGCTGTTGAGGCCTGGAGTTCCCTACCCCTGCTCTATATGATGGTGAGAAGGGCAGAAGGTACACTATATTAACCTAATTTGGCATAAGAGGTAAGACAAATTATGCACAACTAGCTACTTTCCCATACAATGTCTCATAGCTGGCACCGACCTATTAATTTTACTAATCACTATAGCTGTTGGTATTACATTATCCTTAATTTAACCCTCTCTGTGCAGCTTGCTTGGTCAGCTGTGGTTTCTTTTCATCTGCCATAATACCATGTTTGACATGAATCAAGCATTATCTGACGTATTTAATTTTTTCATTCAATCAATAACAATCTGTTCTGGTCAAGTATTGCTCCCCTCCCCCTCTCAGTTTTCAGAATCAGGTAACATCTGCAGTTCACTCAGAACAGAAATGGTGAAAGCTAAAGTTCTACCTGAATTTACTGCTGATTTCATATAGACTTTACAATAACACATAATATGCTATAGTTCCTCAATCAACCCTCATCACGTTTCTTTAGGTCCAATTTTCATCACCTACTCATTATAGCCATTACAATCTGTACCTATTCCACACAAAATACTATGTATTAGTCAATTAGCCTATGCATCTATGTAGTAATTTCTTTGAGTTTAGTTTAGTCTAGTCTGGTATTACACCATCCAGACCAGTAGAGAAACTTTGTTCAAGCTCAGTTTAATTTCTTGATATTTGATTGACTTTTTGCACATCTCCTCAAAGTTATTTTCCAATAAATCAAATGTTCCTTATTATGTTCTGGGGTCTGTTACTTGATTGGTTCACCGGAGCTATCCAATACTATGATCTGCTGCTTAAAGTCCCAAGGTGTTCCCATGATTGCACTCCTTTTATAGGTTGAACCCTTTAAATCTATAAAATCAGTATAAAATCAGTAGGGATGGGCAAGTCTACTCGCTACTATTCGTGTACTCGCTACTCGCCGAGTAAATTAGGATTACTCGGGAGTAGCAAGTACCGAATACTTTTGCAGTGTATCAATAGATACACTGCAAAAGTCCTGTAATCGCTAGCAGCCACCTGATTGGCCAGATGGAAAGGTCCTCTCAGGTACACTGAGGACCTTTCCATCTGGCCAATCAGGTGGCCGCTAGCAATTACGTCATTGTGACGTGGCAGCATCTGATTGGCCAGATCTCTCCCAGCCATCTGATTGGCTGAGAGAGTGAAAGGTCCTTTTACATGAATGGATGTGCATCGGCCGGTCCCAGTACAGCCGTCGGTTAAGGTGAGTATCCGATTTTTTTATTTTTTAACCACTTTTCCTTTATTTTACAGGACTTTTGCAGTGTATCTATTGCTACACTGCAAAAGTATTCGGAATCGCTATACTCGCAACGAGTAGCGAGTACCGAGACCTACTCGTTGCGGGTATAGCAATTCCGAATATTATGGTACTCGCCCATCCCTAAAAATCAGTATAAAATACTCTATGTGACTAAGCCCAAAATCTTAATGGCAATCAATGTAGGCTTGTTGCTAGTAGCTTTATGTTGGAAATAGAATAATTCCAGTTTGCTCAATTTTACCAATAAAAATCAATACATTTATTAAAGAATCATTAAAATTCAATTAATTTAAAACATAAATACACTATGGGTCCCTTATAAGGGTTCTCCTCTCTAGTATGGGTTTCTTGATTGTGGTCTTATCTGAAATAAATTATGGTTTCATTTAGTGATATTATTGAGTAAGGTTATTATTGGATGTTATTATTGGCAGAGTCATTACCTTGCACATCCTTATCTTCAACTCCTTCTGTTCTATTTTTCCTGTAATAACACCTGGAATTATTTTAGTGAATGAATATTCAAATAAAATGTACCCTTATTCGCTGTCACATATAAATTGTTACCTGTTGGTGCTTTGTGGTGATTTTGCATAAACTTCACCATGCATGAATCTTTATATCTTTACTTCCTTCTTTCTGTTGGTTTAATGGTGCAGTGTTAATGATTGTGCTTCTATTCCTTCCCTTTTGCATCTTGCTTTGTATACTAACCTGCTATGTTCATTGCTGCTGTCTCAAATGTGGATTTGTAACCCTCAGTTTGGGTCCTGTTCCTATTTTATACTGATTTTATATGTTCTGGGGTCTATCCAGAAGACAGAGCACATTGGTTATATTGTGCACCATGACAGCATAGTAAGCAGTCAGAGGCCTGGTAGAGCTTGAAGTCCTAGCCCAGAGTAAAGAGGGCCATAGAAGATGAGCTTGACCAAGGAAGGAGAAAATAAGAGGATGGAGAACCGGATGATGGGTTGTGGGGCACAGTTGAGCAGTAAGGTGAGTATTAGTAATTATTTTATATTTTTTTAACCTATTGTCTGCCCTCTATGGTTCAACAAAAGGAAAGTCACAGTTGACCATCATAGCACTGAATTTGCAAGGAATTAATTGCAAAAAAATATGCATTTTGGAATGTACATATATCTTTTGCCAAATTTGAGCTGTAAGATCTGCAGCTGCAAACATTGTTTGTAAAGAGGTAAAGTTAAGTTCAACTGTTGTGAGTTAGTTACATGTCTCACTCTGATAAAAAAACCTTTTATTTTCAATAAGTTTTGAATATGGAGTCTCATGGAGATCTATGTTTGTACTCCCAGCGTGTAGTTTTAGTTATATAATTTTTGACCCAATGGTGAGTTTAATATTGAATGTACATCTTATAGTTTTCCCTGGGTAGAAGTTGCTTCATTTTTATATATCTATTAGTCTTTAAAGATGGCGCCCGTGAATCTCGCGGCTATGCTGCGTAGGCGCGAGAATAGGAGATGAGTGTGTGAAAAAACTGCACACTGAGAGTCCAACTGCACCACTGCGCATGCGCAGAGCTCTATGTAGTCACATGTGATCGGAAAGGAGGAAGTGGAATGGTGGGCATGAGCAGTAAAGAAAACTACACGCTGGGAGTACAGCAGTTTCCTGTTTAAAGCTATGGAACTGGTGCAGTAAGCCACTTAACCTGTGTATGATGATTTTATGTTTTTCACATGTGCACAGGATATTAATTAAGTCTGTATGGACATTTTATGATATATATATATATATATATATATGCACTTTATTTATGATGTATTTAAAACAGACAACAATGTATGTTTTGTATATATGAATTATATTCACTTTTACACTAATTGTATAATTAATAAGCCCCTTGCATGGGTGCTATAAGTATTTGCACTTCAGTTGTACTTTGACACTGCTTGAGAAAGACCATACGGTCGAAACGTCGCGGTTCCTGGAAATAAAGCCCATATGACTGAATTTGAAGGAAGTGCTGCCTCCACCACTTCACCATATGGCTACTTCATTTCATTTCTGCTGACATCCCCACTATCATCATTGGGTGACTTCTACATCCCCATTGACACATCCACCTTAGCTGCTTCTAAACTTTTATCCCTGACTGCCTCCTTTGGCCTCACTCAATGGTTCTCCGCAGTCACTGACAAAGATGGCCACACGCTGGACCTTATCGTTACCCGCCTCTGTTTCCTTACTAGCCTCTTTAACTCACCCCTCCTCGTCTGACCACAACCTACAATAAACAAGTAACACTGGCAGTCCAGCCAAAGGAACTGAGACGGACTTCCAGGGTAGCTGAGCGGAGATGGAAGAGATCTTGTTCTGCCGAGCACTTTGCCACATACAAGCAGTCCCTGGACAACTTAAATCCACGCTCGCTGCCACAACCCAAAGTTACTTCTATTCCCTCATATCTTCCCTGTCTCACAACCCTAAACAGCTTTTCAACACTTTCAATACTCTACTCTGTCCCCAGCACCTCCTCTCTCTCCTCTCATTTCTGCTGAAGACTTTGCCTCTCTCTATAAAGGGAACCTGTCAGCTAGTTTATACATCCCCAGCTATCACTGTCTGTAGCTGCAGCTTTAGAATATTATTCTAACCATCCCTGTCTGAGCTCATGGTGTAATGTTAAAGGTGAAAGAAAAGCATTTATACACTTACATTTCCTTATGTAATGAGGTAGTCAGACTCCAGCTTGGAGGACGGGGACTGTTTGGCAGGTTAATAGTTAACATTTCAGCCTTATGTTAGAACATGTTGGGAGACCTGATGTGATGCCACAACCATGTGACTACAATAGGCGGAGCTAAGTCCCTATAACATAATATGAGTTTGCTCGCTTAGCTTCACCCACTATAGTCACATGATCGTTACATGACACAGGTCCTTTAGCCATGCAAGTTAATAGTGAGTTAACAATTATTCTGCCAGACAGTCTCCCTCCTCTAAGATGTAGACTGAAATGTAAGTGTATAAATGCTTTTTTTTTCACCTTTAACATTACACTGTGAGCTCAGACAGAGATGACTAGAATAGTATTATGAAGCTGCAGGTACAGACAGTGATAGCTGGGGGAGCATAAACCACCTGACAGGTTCCCTTTAAGCAGAAAATTGATAACATCAGAGAAAGCTTTGGCTTGCAAACCCCTATGCCCACCTCATAATTGCTCAGCCTTGTTCTTCCAAAGTCAGCTTCTCCACCATGACAGAAGATCAGCTCTCCTCCCTTCTGTCAAGACCACATCTCACCACTTGCACACTTGACCCGCTCCTATCCCACCTCATCCCCAACCTCGCCACAGTCTTCATCCCAGCCCTAACATCTTCAACCTTTCACTTACATTTGGTGTCTACCACTCATCTTTCAAACATTTCTCAATCCCACCCATCCTCAAAAAGCCCTCCCTCGATCCATCCTCTGTGTCTAACTATCGCCCGATATCACTGCTCCCTTATGCCTCAAAACTGCAGAAACAACATGTCCATCTGGAACTGTCCTCCGAACTCTCCTCCTGCTCTCTCTTTTACTTGCTACAATCTGGCTTCCGACTGAATCACTCTACTGAAATTGCCCTAATCACCAATGACCTACTAACCAAGAAGAGAAAGCCACACTACTCTGTCCTCCTTCTCCTAGACCTGTCTTCCACCTTTGACACTATAGACCATTGCCACCTGTTACAGATTCTCTCATCTCTTGGCATTACAGACTTGGCACTGTACTGGATCTCGTCATATCTAACACATCAGACTTTCGTGTCTCCCTCTCCCACACCACCTACTCACCTCGCCCCCTCTCTGTCGGTGTTCCCCAAGCCTCAGTTCTAGGACCCTTACTTTTCTCCATCTACACATTCAGCCTGGGTCAGCTCATAGAATCACAAGATCTTCAGTATCATCTCTACGCTGATGATATGCAGATCTACCTCTCTGGACCAGACATCACCTTTTTACTGACCAAAATCTGTCCACTATTTTATCATTCTTTTCTGCTCACTTTCTAAAACTTAACATGGAAAAAAACTGAATTCATCATCTTTCCCCTATCTCACTCTACCCCTCCACCAGACCTACCCATCAAAGTCAATGGCTGCTCATTTTCCCCAGTCCCACATGCTCGGTGCCTCAGGGTGATCCTCAACCCTGCCCTCTCTTTCAAGCCACATATCCAAGCCCTTGCGACCTCCTGCAAACTCCAAGTCAAAAATATTTTCTGCATCTGTACATTCCTTGACTAAGAAACCGCAAAATCACTTGTGAATGTTTTCATCATCTCCCACCTCAACTATTGCAACCTTCTACTCTCTGGCCTATCCTCTACTACTTTTGCACCATTCCAATCTATCCTAAACTCTGCTGCCTGTCTAATCCACCTGTCTCCTCATTATTCCCTAGCCTCCCTCCTCTGCCAATCCCTTCACTGGCTTCCTATGTTCTAGAGGCTCCAGTTCAAAACCCTAACTATGACATACAAAGCCATCCACAACCTGTCTCCTCCACACATCTGTGACAGAGTCTCCTGCTACTTACCTATATGCAACCTCTGATCCTCTCAAGAGCTCCTTCTCTATGCCCCTCTTATCTCTTTTTCCCACAACCGCATACAAGCTTTCTCCTGTGCTTACCCTATACTCTAGAACTCTCAGCCTCACCCATCCCTTGTAGACTGTGATCCTCTCTCCTTCTGTACTTGTGTGTGCCTTGTATTGCTCATGTTTATTGTACTTGTCTGTGTATGCACCTTTTCACATGTAAAGTGCCATGGAATAAATGGCGCTATAATAATGAATAATAATAATATAATAAGGAGTAAGCTTGACGTACAGAACTCTTATTTGAGTGTTATAATAATGAATAATAATAATGAGGACCAGACAGGTGACAATGAGGAACAGAGGAGCTGGAATGATGACTGCTAAAGTTAATACAAATACTTTATTTAATTTTTTTATATCTTATGTCAATTAATATGTGAGGTTTGGAGAGACCCTAAACATAATAAGGGACATTTAATTTGCAGAGAATAACTTCTCTTTGAATCGAAATTCTATATTGGTGCCCTAAATAAGTGAATCTTGAGAAAATTATATTCCTTCTGCTTGAATATTATAGAACACCAGGGATTATGCTCTCCTGGGAGTCTATTGGCCCACCAAAGTGAATTATTCTGTCTGTATAAAATTTTATTTAATTCTAAATGGTATTGTTATCCTGCACATCAGGGAATAATTTCTCATATGCACAGTTGGAGGAGGTGTTGATTTAAACACTTTACCTAGCTCACAGTTAATATTTGGATACTTTATTAGATATCTATCTACATATTCAGTCCCCACATTCTCTAAACATTGTGTTCTATTTAAAGACATAACATGTTATACATCTGTAGAATTCTTTTAAGGTAGTGATGAGCAGGTAGCGAAATATTCACACTCATTATACTCATAATAGGTAGTTTTAATACTCACATATTCGTCCGAATAGCGAGTCTAATGTTAGTCAGTCAATTAGTGATAGGCTCCGTCCACACACATCTGGCCATAAAACGAGCCTTTCCGGGACATGGCGGGAGGGCGGGCTTTTTTTCCTTTTCTACTGCATAAAACACCTTGCTGTACCCCCCAGAGAGCCTAAAGTTCAATCTGCTCTCAGTGAGGAGCCAGTTCCTATTGTATATTGAAGGAAGCTATCAATTTGTGTCAGATCATTCACGATGGACACATCACTCACGAGCATCAGCGATACTCACCGAGTAATGAATATCACAAATACTGTACTATCCATGAGAGTAGTGAATAATAACGATTACACTCGCTCAACTCTACTTTAAGGAGCTTTGCCATTTTCTTTTGAACCAAAAGAAAAGTTTAAATCTATAACATAAAAAATATTGTGACCAGAGTTCCTTTATAATAATACTCTACCTGTTGTCACAAGCTCTAAAAAAGTACTATAAATTGGTTGAGATGGCGAATAAAATAACATATTGCAAAAAAATGCACAATGGGGGTCTGCAAACCATCAGCTACTGTAAGTGGTAGCTATGAAAATTATATTTTCAGGAGTCACTTAAATGGAAAATGCTTCACTTTTAATAATATGCTGTATGTAAAATATGCTATTACCAAACTGTTTGAAGCTGATCGAAAGGACAAACTGCAGAAAAATATAAGATATGGATAGATCACAATAGGCATGTAATTTTTCCAATTGTTAGAATGTCAAAATCTTATGAAAACTACAAAAAGGCGTTTTCTTAAAAATTGTCAATCCTTCTTAACAGAAGACTCGGTGCATACTTTATTCGTAATATATCCTTTATTTGATTTCTAAATTCATAAACGTACATGACAACCGTGCTTTTCTTACAGATAGACACCATTAAAAGACATTTATAATGTATCTTATATTACATTTGGTCCATAGAACAGGTTGCAAGATACTAAATATAAAGGATACTTTATTATTTTTTTGTTAACAAGCTCTGTATATAGTTTTACTATGCATATGTTACATTACATATATATTTTATATATAGAGATAACTTTATTTGAATCTTGACATAATATCTTATTGCAGGTAAGCTTATTGGATGATAGAATATATTATTATCAGGGAGGATACTACAAAAAAGATACATTTATTCACAATTGAAACACAGTAGTTCCTACATCACTATTCTGCTAAAGTAGATATTCTGTATATAAGATTGCTACAAAGCATATCTGTCAATTTTATGTATGTAACGTGTTGTATACAATCAAACATTTAAATACTGCATTTATTTTTCGGAACAACATTGGACTGTAGTACGTATATTAAAAAGCCATCGGGGGCCGATAGCCCATTGGCACCGGTACGGCATGAACGTCACAAAGAATGATAGGAGACATTGTATACAAAATAAAGTTACAACAAGACGTTTTGCCTGGTTGCACTACAGACAAACATTAGTATAATTTAGAATATGTTACATTTGATATGAGACATTTTAGGATCTACGAAACAATACTGTTGTACAAATTCTGTTAAAATATTTGTATATATTTTCTACAATAAATGTGCTTGACATTCTTAGAATATTAATTTATTGCAATAACATATATAGATAATTTTTTTTTCACTCTTTGGACGAAAATGACAAACCAAACTAACATCCACAAGAAACATATTATCACATAGTAGCTCTAGAGTATGTGCTATAGAACATTTTAAAAAGCACAAGACTTTGCTAAATAGAAAGTTCATTGTGCAACACAGTCATCTATCACCATAGTAGACGTTTCATCTTGTGCCTCAAATTGATCAAAAGGAAACGCCCAATGCAATTAGGCAAGGGATATTTGTTTCTTTTCCTTTGTTGCGTAATATTATGGAACATTAAAACACTTTGACCATTTACAAGGTGCGGTAAATCCAACCAGGGGTGTTGCGTGGCATAAGGGTGTACTTTTTTCTTAAACATATTGGAAATTGTAATTCTTTTAACATCCGGATCCTACATTTAACAACAGTTTATGCGAACGCCCTTTATCTAGAAATAAAATCAACGTCTCATTTTTATTTAAATACTTAAACTTCTTTGAATGTTATTAATGATTGATTAACTAAGTCATTCATTCCTTAAACTTTAAAAATAATTTTTAAATAAAGTGTGCAACAGATTGTATAATTCATTTTTTTAAGAAAAAGCTTGTATCTGGCTTACAAATTAGCATTTTTATTATTTCTGGTATAAACGTATATGTAAATTTGGTCCCTTGAACTTAATTTGTGCTTTCATTTTTTTGTTTAAATAAAAAGAAAAACTATAATTTCCTATAAGAAAAGCTTTGATAATAAAAGTAAGAGACTATTTTCTACAATTGAAAAATGAAAATCCGTACTTCTGAGTTATCTACCCTTGTTCTGTAAAAATGCTGAGTTAAAAAAGAGATAATACCCTTTTTATGTATTTTATTCAAAGGCTTGGGTGCAGCCTCCAACAAATGTTCTGGAGTTAAAAAATCAAACACACAAAACCTCATATTTTATAGTCAAATGGAGCTTTAAAAATGGTGTTTTTTTTTCTGATTACAAACGCAACTCTTGCAATAAAGATAAAAACATTAACAGTCTAAATTGCCTCAACACGCAAATCACTCATGTTATTCCACAAAACAGTAAGAAAATAACCTAGTTGATTTCCTTGTGCTCTACTGGTGATGGTCCCCTTTTTTGCCACTGGAGGTAGGTAAATTCTTTATTCCAGATGTAATTATGTGGTCATGTCAACCATTTTATATTTAGTAAATCATAAAAACTGCACTTCTTTAGTACAGTATTTTATATATAGGCTTCTTTGTTGGCAGAGTTACTCTTTGACAACTGTTCGGGCCCATTTTCATTGTGAACAACGTCTTCAGTTGGCTGGATCATGACCTGCAGACGCTGGAGAAAAAAATGTTGTGTTTTTATAATGTATCATAATAGACTTTTCCATGATATGAAAATTGTTACCGTGCCTAGTTTACTACTATATCAATTTTTGTAATATAGAAAATTTATTGTAAACTACTTTACTTTAAAATCTAAGGCTGGTTTCACACAACCATTCTTTTTTAATCTGAGGGGAAATGCAGGTAAAGTGTGCATTCCCCCAGATCACCCTTTCAGGATGCACTCCCACCGGTATTATCACTGATCAGTCTCATGGATCAGTGATAATTCCACTGCGGGAGCATCCCACTGCATCCAGTGGATTACCTGTTTCCGCCAGATCCTGTGACAATGACATGCCAGTGACAATGGGGGCGTGTCATTTAGAATTTCTGGGCATGCGCTGTTCAAAAACCCTGATCCTGTATCTGGATCCAGCGAGATCCGGAGTCTGCCAGATCAGGGTTCCATTGGGCACACTCTGATTTAACCTGCAGTGCCCCAGATCCAGGTGCATCCGGGTGTGTCACAGAGACATGCACCAAAATGCATTTTTGGTCTCAGTGAAAAAAACAATGTCACACGGATCAAGGGAAACAGCAAAACCTTGATGCACCCGCAAGTTCATCCGTGCCCATTGAAAGTTAATGGGGCCAAAAACTGATGCGGGTGCATCCAGTTTAGGCTGTAATTACACAGATGCCAAAAAATGGCAGTGTGAAACCAGCCCAAAAGGGGTACTATGAGGTGTAAAAAGGCATGGTAAACATAGAACAAAAAATATACAAGTAAAAGATAATAAACAAAATGAACTTTTTTACCTAATAATATAAATATAATTTTGGATTTCTAACACAAAATAAATAAGTAAAATTTTGTTCATGATGGACATATTATGTTTTAAAAGAAAGAATGAAAATTGCTCTAATTTTTCTTATTACTTCTCCCTAAAATTAAAATTAATGTAACACTTCACACGCTGCATAGTTCATTATTTATGCAGCACTTTTTAGCACTTGCGTAAATGCAGTGAAACACAGCGCTGGATATACAACCCAGCAAAGGCAATGGCTTTTGCTGAAATGTGTTCACACGTTCCGTCTTTTAGCGGATGCGCTTTCACTGCAGAGTGCGTCTGCAAAAAGAATGAACATGTCAATTCTTTGCGCGTTTTGACTTGCGCTTCTCCCATAGCCCACATTATAAAATGGGCTTGTGAAAAGCGCAGGTCGAAATGCGCAGTGTGTGAATGCAGTTGTGCTTTTTTGCACAAAGCGAAGCAAAAATGTGCGACTGCAAAAAAGTGCTGCTATTAATCAGTGTGTGAACATAGCCCTAAGTTATTGGACTAGGTCGATACATCTATCAAAAATTATATTACTCTATATAGAAGTGTATGATGTAGGTGTTTCATCATGAAATATAAATAATATATTTCACTATTAATTTTAAAAGTAAATGTTCAGAATCCATATCTGTAAAAACAAAAGATATCTCACCGACTATGATGTAAAATGAGACTCTCTCAAAGCTTCCCTAAACAATCAAGATTTTCTTTACTTCACCAAGAAAAAATATTCTTAAACAGTTCTTGTACAATTTTTGGATGACCCAGAAAAAAACATCAGGTGAATCCTGCATGCTCTAGATGAAGCTGAGAGGAGAAATTCTGGATGCCCCAGATGAAGCTGTGTGGGGAAACCCTGGGAGATAATTGTACAAAGAGTGCCACTGCTTTTAATATTTTATGTTGAATTTGGATTTTAACTTTTAGAGTATAGGAAATAAACCTACATGGATTCTAGATCTTGTAATTTTTGAGCCAGGTAAGCTTTATCTTCTAGAACACCTTGAGGTTTTCACAGGAATACAGTGAAAATCTTGAGAGGATTTGGAGTTGTGACAAAACTAATTGCACCCAACAAGTGTGTTCAGGAAACTGCAAGATTTGTTTAAGAGCAGACTCTCCTGGTGAAGAAAAGAAGGGCCTCATTGTGTGTGAAGGCCATAAAAGAGTTTCATGTAACAAAGTAGAAAGCTGAAGTGTTTCATATTTAATAGGTCCTGTTTTGAGAAATAATTATGAACTCTAGTTCTCAAAACTAGTATCTCTGTGTCACAAAATAACAGGGTGTCAAGGGGTTAAATACCAATTCCAGGGAAAGGGACGCCTGATCTGTCACTTAACTACGGAGACCAATCTCTGTTCCTTATTCCAGAGGTAGGCCTAAAGTGGTGAGGTCTGAGCCATCAGCGTAACCCTATTTCCTGAGTATCGCTGGAATAAAATCCCCTCTACCCACCCAAAGGTATGGTAATAAACACAAAAGATAAGGTACTTCAATCTGCTGCTTCACTTTTGACAGCAGCAGGGGGAATGTCACCAAGTCGGTTGATCTTCCACAGCAGTGGCTCAAACACATCCACTCTCGAGGCTGGGCAAGGTAAGAATGAGCTATTACAGACAACAGCTGAATGATCATATGGCAACTTAAGGAGAGGTGGGAGTGGACACATACTGCAGCACACCATCATAGCACTACCAGCAAAGGAGCAACATTAACCCTCGCTGGTACTGAAGAAATAAATACCCAAATTAATAACAACTTTAAAAAAGCTGACACAGACCTGTGACACTCCGTTGATAGCTCCAGGTTTCAGTTGATACATTTTCATACAAATAGAATGTTGTTGGAACTCAAATCATACCTGTTTTAAAGACCCTTTAAGAGACAGGAACATATATATCATGTAGCCGGGAATCAGCACCATTGAAGATAAGGCCATGAACCAACCAACTCCTTGTCCCCAAGAAGGAAAAACATAGCTGCCCATGGTAAGTGGAGTCATTTGTACAGCACTAAAAAGGAACACTCCCTGTAAAAAACACAGAAGGCAAAAACATTTATAAGTTATGTATGTATTTTTTACTTATTCATACATTTCTTACAAAGTGTACTAAATGAAATCAGAAATGAATTAATTTTGAAAAGGTCACAAAGTCAACATCAAGAAAATTAATGTAAAGTACTTTCAGTCTGGCATTGAAAAGGACAGAAATAGAAGCTGCTGTTAAGCTCTATCCTAGGGGAAACTTGTTGACATTTCATTAATCAGTGTATTACAAAGTGGTTAGTGAAACAACAGTCTAGTTTATTTCACATTTCACATATCTTGTGGGCTTAGAAAGGAATTTAGCACTGAGTTTTTATGCATATTTTTGTGCTTTTTATTTTTAAACATTAACAATTATAACAAATTTCCAATTTTCTATTTATTTTGAGTCACTATACTGTATTTTTCGGACTATAAAATGCACTGGATTATATGATGCACCCAGGGTTTAGAGGAGGAAAATAGGGGGAGAAATCGAAGCAAAAAATTAGGTCATGACGCACTGTTATAGGAGGGGGAACTTGATTCTAGCATTTATAAGGTAATTTCCTCAAACTCTGTACTAATGTTTCCATCCTGGTTCCATTAGAGATATATATGTCCCCCATTCTGGTATATACGATCCCCTTATCCTGGTACATATGCCTCCCATCCTGGTAAATGGGTCCCCATCCTGGTATATATGATCCCCATCCTGGAAATATATGATTCCCCAATGCTGGAACATATGATCCCCCATGCTGGTACATATGATTTCCCCCTTGCTGGTGCATATGATTCCACCATCCTGGTAAGATATGATTTCTTCACATTGATACATATGATATCCCGTGCTGGTACTTATGATCCTCCTATTCTGGTATATATGATTTTCCACATGCTGGTAAATATGATCCCCCCCATGCTGGTACGTATGATTCTCCTCATGCTGGTATATATGATTCACCCCATCTTGGTAGTATATGAGCCCCCCATCCTAGTACATGGGCCGCTATCACTTAAAAAAAAATCATATTCACCCTCTCTATCACTCCCTCCCGCATCACCGCCAGTGATGTCCTCTTGTCTGATGATGCACGCTGATCACTATGTAGAGCAAAGGGATGATGCCACTGTCCTGCGTCTACTCTATACACTGTTCAGAGTTTGGCATCAGACATGAGGACATCGCTGGTGGTGCTGTAGGAGGGAGTGATGGAAGAGTGAGTATAATTCTTTGGGATATTCACTGTTCCCCATGCCAATGATGCGTGGGGGGGAATGAATACCCAGACACATGATCGCATGTGCTGCTGCAGCTGTAGCTTATGGTCACAGTCCTGGCTATTTAAGATAATGCTACATTCAGTGCAGAGTGCAGTGAATATTACATTATCTAAATGAGTTGGCCCACATGATCATGGGCTGCAGTTGCCTCCTGCTTCAGCTTCAGGTCATGGCTCTAAAGTCACTCCCCCTACAGCACAGCACACATGTACATTGGGACTGGGGGAAAAAAGTGTGTCTTATAGTCTGAAAAATATGGAATGTCAATACAATTGTGTAGCTATAGATACTGGACCACTATATACAACCAAAACCGCAATTACAGACTACATGTCTAATTAAATACTGCTATAAAGCTGATGCAATTGAATACATAACCAATAAACACATAGTCACAAATTCTCTTCTTCATTACAATGGATATTGCAATCTCAGAGGGGACACATTGCTGCTCTGTTACAACCTCAGTCTATTAAAACCCTATGTTCAAACAAAACTTAGAAAACCAAATGTTTGGCATGCTCCTTTAAAATCTTTCTAGTGGAGAGATTATCATATGTTCATCATTTTACAACATAGCAAATATATTGAACATTGTGTCACAGTATCTCTCTCAATGGTAAAAATTTCCCACCAATTAAGTATTTTTAAAGTTCATCTTACCGCTACAACGATTGGTGTAAAGAATGACCAACAGAGTTTCCACCAAAGACAAGGTCTGTAACCAACCATTTCTTCAATGTTGTCATAAAATCTATTGACACCTGGAAAAATATTAATGTTAAATAATTAAAATGTGTAAAATGTTACTAATTTGTATAACACTAATCTCTTAGCAGACAAATGTTTATGAAGCAATTTTCCAAAATTATAACGTTAAGTTCGGTGGCTCCAAAATTTCTCAACTGACAATGTCAACAGTCTATTAGGTTAAGGCTTGGCAGGCCCACAGGAGAACAGGACAATCATCCAGTGGGTCCCTATGCAGTAGTATGTCACCCCCACCCCATCATACTCAGTTTTTGGTATAATACACTTTTCTACCTATGTTAAGATAAAGGAATCATCTCATCATTCATTTTACAAACTACCCAGTATATTATTCTATATAAGCATATGTAAATTTATGAATGAAAAATTTCTATGTAGTTGATCAGTGAGCTCTCAGAGTCAGTGTTACTGGAGGCCCCCTGCTGACTCAATCTGACACGGGATAGGCTAAATACTGTTCCCTGTTTTCTGCCATTTATTGTGACATCAAGTCACATTACAGTATTGACTAGTATTGAAAGAATCTGCCACGATTCCAATACTGAGGCTTAATTTAATTTGGCTAGAATATGTGATTTGCATTAATTTATTCAATGCAAATTGAATGTGCCTTATTATCCCTTGGGAGCTGACGAAAGCCCAGACCATAATAGCTGTAAAGTTAAAAAATAAGAATATGTTACTCCGTTCTACAATCACCTGTCTTGCCACCAGGGCTCTTCTTCCAGTCCTGCCCACAATTGTCTTTGGCCTCTCCTTTACTTTTTTTTGGCTGGTAATGTTTTCTTCCTCCATTTTTAATTTTTGTTGGGACTACTGGCACCACCTCCGACAACATGACATTGCACTCTATCACCAGAAGATCTGACCAGGCCTCCTCAGGCACTGCTCATATTTAAATTGTGATGTAATGATATGTGTCATACTGTCTGAAGACTACTTAGTGCCAGAAGACCCAGGGAAAGATGAAGATGGTGGAAGAAGACATCAATTGTTGGAGGAAGTAAAGAAAAGGGGAAAGATCTGTTCAGAGAACTGTATGGAGAAGGGGACTATGGCATTGAAACAGGTGATAGGAGAGGTAGTGTTTTCGTCATTTCTTTTTACCTATTTCCAGACCCTCTACAAATCAACAATATGGCAACTGGAAAGTTACAATTTTGCTAGATGCATGAGAAGCAAATGACAAAAAATCGGTTTCTGAATTTGGTTATATCAATTTGCCTTAATTGAAATTTATGATTTGACCAATCAACATATACAGTGCTGCTCACAACTATTGGATTTCTTAAGTAGTGATCCAAAGTAATACACCAAGAAATCAATATCAACTTACCGTACATATTTTAATTTCAAAGAAGAATCAGAATGAATAACATGTGCAGCAATAAAGGGCCCTAATTAATACTTGGTTGCACACCATTTGGCATTAATGACAACCTCAAAATGTTTTTTGTAGCCATCTATCAGCTATTTGCTCTTTTTAGCTGGTATTTTTTCTCACTCTTCCTTTCCAGTTTGTTCAAGCTCTTGAATGTTTGCAGGGTTATTTTTTCCAATGGCAGATTTTAACTCATCCCAAAGATTTTCAATGGGATTGAGGTCAGGACTCATTACTGGCCATTTTAAAACAATTCTTTTCAGCTATTCCTCTTTACTTTTGGATGTGTGCTTCGGTTCAATGTCTTGCTAGAGGACTATTGATATTCAACTCAAACTAAGTTTTCTTACTCTGGGTAGGACATTTCGCTCTAAAATCTCTTAATAATTCTCTAATTTCATGATTCTTGTGACACAGTCAAGGCCTCCAGTATCAAACACAGCAAAGCAGTCCCATAGCATTATGGATCCTCCACCATGCTTAACTGTTTGTAGGGTGTTCTTTTCCTTAAGCTTCATTGCAGCATCTGTAAACAAACTGTTCCTTTGCATTGCCTAAAGGTCTACTTTTATTTCATTTGTCTACGGAACATTTTCCCGCAAGCATTGTGGTTTCTCAAGGTACTCTTTGGCAAAGATCAGTCATTCCTTTGTATGTATTTTCTTAAACAATGGTTTCTTTCTTGGCCTTTGCCCATAAACCTCTGCTTGGTTTAGTGTGTGATGTATGGTACTTATGGAAACCATGGCTCCAGACTCTTCCAGTTTTGCCTTCAGGTCTTTGAATGATTGACATGGTGTTTTTTTCCATCATTCACACCAACCTTTGAAGACATCTCTTGTCAATTTTCCTATTTCTCCCACATCCAGGGAGGTTCTTGATGGTTTTATGCTTGGCAAACTTCTTAATAACATTCTGCACTGTTAAAATTAGGATATCAAGGTCTTTGGAGAAGGTGTTATACCCTTTGGAAGATTTGTGTTTGCTAATAATAGCAGTTCTGATGTCCTTAGACAGCTTCCTTGTGACAAAGGAACAGTGCCTAAAATGTGGCATTTTAAAACACTGAAGTTGTCATTCATTGACTGATTTATGTCACATGGGCACCGCCAATTTATCACACGTGATTTTCATTTATGATTTACTAAAGGTGAGTAAAAATGTGTTACCATACTAAGAGTGCCAATACCAGTGTCACAGCAAGCTTTAGTTTTTTCTATTTTTCCCTCCCATTGTTATTTCTTTTAAATTGTTGTTTATCATTTGCTCTTTTGTATTTAACATGAGTCTCTCTACAAAAAAGCTGTTTCACTTGATTCATTTTTACAGGAAATATTCCACATTATGTACTTAAATGTTATGGGTGCCAATAACTATGAGCAGGACTGTAATAAACATTATAAGACTTCAGTTGCTACTTAATAGATGAGCAATCAATTATAAAGATAATAATAATAAATAGATTAAATAATTTTCTACCCATAAAAGAACTTGTCATCATTGGTGACATATTTTTTATTTAATATTTATTATTCCATGAAATAACAATTATGGATGGGCGAACAGTTCGGATTTATGATCAGGGTGGCTCTGATACAGCAAGTAAAGAGTCCTCATTATACTTAAAGGGTCCGCGTTATTTGGTCCAGCTGTGCGCAGCGCTGTGTCACTTCCAGGCTTCCAGGGAATAGTCATGTGACTGGCGCCAACGGCCAATGAGATACACCCAGAAGATAAGGGGCGGCCCAAAAGTGATGCAGCGTGTGTCACACCAGGAAGAGAGAATGCGGACCCGGTAAGTATATCAGGTGCATTAACTTTACTTGCTTTAACAGAGTAACGATGGTCACGAACCCAGGGAAAAAAGAAGTTCGCCCATCCCGATTAACAATTCCTTAGATCGCTAAGATTCGCCTTTGCAGTTTTTCACTGAAATGTCATTCATTATACCTGAGGAAGGCTATCTTTTATAGACTTTTTAGCCGAACCGAGTTGTATTTTAACCTGTAAATTTTAAATAAACTCTGAAACACAACAGAGGAATTGCTCCCATTTCTGTAAGCACCCGTGAGCTATACTGGATGTTTCCCTTCCCTGACTATTCCTGACAGACCTATCAACTGGGCGGTCTGCTCATCCAGGCATGGTGCTGCAAGTCAGACAATCCTAAGCCCAAGGTGGCCACCTAGGTGGGGGCTGATACGTAAAACAGTAAGACACCTATAAGGTGAGCGAGATATTTCTTTTTTTATCCATTGTAAAGATCTAATACTGCACTTAGATCTCCACCCTCCTCTCTCCTTTCCTCCCATTCACAGACCATACAGCCCAGTGAGGTCTAACCCACAAACAGTTTTTCACTGAGAAATGTATGACTAAACTGACAACTTTGTATTACCAGTTGAGAGTGTAACTCCTTTGACAAAGGGCATGGCAACGCCCAGTTGTCAAATTATTAATAATTATTTACAAAGAATAACAAAGGCAAAGAGGCAGCAGAATTGTTTCACATGAGTAATACTAAACAGGCATACGAGGAGGGTTGAGAAGTCATCTCCAACAGTTTGGGTCAACATTATTTCATTAGGTTTCTTACCATAACACCATGATATTGAGATACACTCAAAAAATACAAGGAACAGCAGACTCATTCCACTGGCTGAATAATAGTCAAAAAGTTTGAATACATATATTCCACCCTGTAAAGAAAGACATTTCCAGATTAAAAATATAATCTTTTTATGCAATGACAATTAACTGAAAGCTGAAGTTCCTTTGCATCCAAAGTAAGTGTAATATACTGCAAAACATGACGGTGCTATAGAGTGCTTGGATGGATGTTTAGGGCTTGAATGGATGATTGAATGGATAAGACACCCTGCTACAAAATAGACTTTGTAGTAGGATCATTGGCTCTGTAAATATTGTTCCTGCAATACCAAGACAGGTTATTTAACTTAAGGCTATTTGGTGTGGATAAAACAGGTTTAAGGGTGATGTATTTCAAATGTATAAATATATGAGGGGACAGTAGAGAGATCTCTAGAATTATCTTTTCAGACTTTGGCCTCTGACAGAGGCAAGGGGGCATCCTCTATGTCTGGAGGAAAGGAGGTTAAATCATAATCACCGATGCGGATTCTTTACTGTAAGAGCAGTGAGACTATGGAACTCTCTGCCATATGATGTTGTAATGAGTGATTTGATCCTAAAATTCAAGAAAGACCTGGATGCCTTTATTGATAAATATAATATTACTGATCATGTGCACTAGATCCTGTGGAATCCAGGGAACTAGTCTGATTTCCGTATGTGAAGTCAAGAAGGAATATTTCCTCTAATGTGGAGCTTAGTGTCTGCCCCATGGGGATTTTGCCTTTCTCTAGATAAGGGGTGGGGAACTCCAGACCTTAAGGGCCACCAACAGGTCATGTTTTCAGGAATTCCTTAACATTGCACAGGGGTTGTAATCTTCACCAGTGTAGGTGATTATATTATCACCTGTGCAATACTAAGGAAATCCTGAAAGCATGCACTGTTGGTGGTCCTTGAGGCCTGGAGTTCCCCATCCATGATCTAGATAAACATGTTAAACTATAGGTTGAATTCAATGGACTTGAGTCTACCTTTAACTTTAAAAACTATGAAACTATTTACAACAGTTGTTTGATCTGAGTTTAGAAGATTAAAGTAATTAATGGGAACCTGTCTGCTCTTTTCACTTATGGTATAGCTTTTTAGGGTTACAGTTTGGGACTGTGTATCATGTTTTAACTATGTGAACTAAAAATACAGTTTTTGATCCTCTTTTCACTGGTATGTTGCTAGATATAATTCATGAATATGGGAGTTTCCAGCGTCTTTCAACATGACGCCTTCCTTCTGGTACGCTGTCTTGATGTTTGAGGTACATATATTTTTGTCGTGTTGAAGTTCATTTTTCTACATTATTCTCTCATCCTATCTTTCCTGTAATCAATGACGTCATACAAGTATACTTACCTGAGTTATGTTCGACAAACCAATGAGATAAGAAACAACGCACACAACTGCAATAAATATCTCTCTTCGGGTGCGCAACACTCTTGGAAACTCATCCACAAGAGCTGTTATAAACCCTTCAACTGTACAGAACTGCAAAGTAAGAAGGAACATTGTACAATTCATGCTGGCACCATCATTAAAATGATATATTTAGACACAATAGGTTCTAGAAACAAATAGATTGCATTCCAATAGTTTAGCTCTGAAAATGGCTACAACATTCAAGTTTCTCATAAGTATTCAGAACAGCGTTTGATTTTCCATCTGCTGTCTGCTTGAATTTCTTTTACCATGTTAAGAAATATGCATTCAAATTGGTGTGATTC
Source organism: Allobates femoralis (assembly GCA_033576535.1). Classification (NCBI taxonomy): domain Eukaryota; kingdom Metazoa; phylum Chordata; class Amphibia; order Anura; family Aromobatidae; genus Allobates; species Allobates femoralis. Next base: position 56,466,302 of record JARQOC010000007.1, read on the forward strand.
TAGGTGAGATCTGTCAATTGTTCATAGCTGGAACCACATCAACTCTTATTGCTTTATTTGTGGCAGTTTGTCTATTTTTTTTCTTCCTGCATCTATATCTCCTGATGAGATCAAAGATTAAAAGAATCTGAAATGAATGTTCTGTGCATTTGTATGTAAATTCACATTTCAATGACAGCAGGGTAATATAGCTATCTGTAATATTAAGTAGGATATTTACTCCTAAAATTGATACTATACTTTATATACTTAAAAAAAACCTAGCTAAAAAGTCACCAAAAATCACCTTTAAAGGTCAAGTTGTAATTTTTATTAAAAGGTCCTTCTCTTTGGGAATACAAAGGGAAACCTTAGAACAGAGGTCCCCAACCTTTCTGACCTTGAGAGCCACATTCAGCTCTAAAAGAGGGTCGTGAGCCACATTTTAAAATAAGGGAGGGTTGCGAGCCACATCCAACTCCAACTCCCTCACAGTACTGACTCCTAGAACTCCTATTACCTGTATGGCAACCAAACTTTTTCACACAAATCACACCAAGGCAGTATACCAAGATCCAAGGGTTCCTACTCTATCCTCATTCAGGTCAGCTTACTATGTGGGACTACTTACAAAAGTCACCATCTGTAGACCTGCTCTTCTCAGCCTAGGGTAATATCGAGTTTAGCATTGCCTTTGAACGCAATGCATTTTTCACTACATTAACGCAATGAACTGCAAGCATTTGATTGTGTTAACGTAGCCATAGACTTCTATTGTGAAACGCAGTCAAATGTATTGCAAAAGCAATGCAAAATGTGGTTGCGTTTGAAACGCTGAGTTCATCCTGAGCGCACAGGGAATATTATCAGCAGCGTTCCCTGTGCACTCGGGATAAATGCAGCATTCCAAACACAACCATATTTTGCATTGCTTTTGTAATGTGTTTGACTGGGTTTTACAATAGAAGTCTATGGCTACGTTAACGCAATCAAACGCTTGTGTTTCATTGTGTTAATGCAGCTGCAAAATGCATTGCTTTCAAATGCAATGTGAACCTAGCCTTGGCTGTTTACTAGACCTGGTCCTTATGCACCAAGCTAGAAGACAGCGGCGAGCCACATATTATAATGCATACAAGCCTCATGTGACTCCTGAGCTATAAGTTGGGGACCTCGGTCTTAGAAGAAGATGAGCAGACATCAGTAGGATGAGTAGGGCTGATACATTTATAGGACTCGGCATGAGTTCACTTGAATTTTTAGCTAAAGAACCTAAAGTGAACCGAGGGTCAGGAGAAAAATGACTATCATGACCATAGAAGAGTACACATTGTGCACATGCATCATATTTCGATATTACCAGGCAAGCTTTTGGCGCTGGATTTGAACAAGATCTCTCGACGCTCACAACGGAAGTACCCTGACCGGCTCTAGTGATGTCGCTCAGTGTGACACGCAGCTGCGACCAGACTTCCACTGTGAGATCACTGATTGTGGCATCACACTAAGGCTGGGGTCATACTTGGCATGAGTTTTTTTAGTGACTTAAAAAAACTCATGCTTTTTTCCATGCGTTTTTTGATGTCAGCATGAGGTATTCAAGGTATGTGATGGCACCCTGCGTTTTTGCATGCGTTTTTAAATCCGCACCAAAAATAGTGCACGCACTATTTTTTGGTGCGTTTTTTAACATGGGCCCCTATGGAAAACGCATGCAAAAACGCATGGTACATCAGTACCATTTAGTGCCATTCAAAAACGCATGCGTTTTCCATAGGAGCCCATGTTAAAAAAATGCATGCGTTTTCTAAAAACGCATGTGTTTTTTTAACATGGGCTCCTATGGAAAACGCATGCGTATTTGAATGGCACTAAATGGTACTAATGTACCATGCATCTTTGCATGCGTTTTTGATGTCAGCTAATCACATAATAGCAAAAACGCAGACAAAAGTGCATGGTACTGTCACTCATGCGTTTTTGCTATTTACACATGCGTTTTTGCCATTAGGGCATGCATTTTTTAACATGGGGGCCTAAGGGTGCGTTTTTACATGCGTTTTTGAAAACGCAGGTCTCCAAAAACGCTTGTAACAAGCGCAAGTGTGACCCTAGCCTAAGCGAGATTGCTACTGAGATCGCTGCTGAGTCACAAGTTTTGTGATGCAACAGCGACCTCAACAGCTATCTCACTACGTTTGACAAGTAGTAGTGATCAGGCCCCTGCTGTGAAATCGCTGGAGTGTTGCGAAGTGTGACGGTACCTTATTGATCGCTCATTGCATTATTCTTAAATCTTCGTAAATAAGCTACATACATATACTAGAATACCTGATGCGTTAGAATCGGGCCAGCATCTAGTATATACATAAGCAGGGTGAGATAATGCAGTAAATACGACAGGTGACGTAAAGCAGAGTCAACCTTGGGAGGGGAGAGGAGCTGGGGAGGTAAAATCAAAATTCCAAGATAAGAGGAACAGATAGAACAATAATACAATGATTAGTTGTCTGTGGAGACCTGAAAATTCCTCAGTGTGAAAGCTATAAATCCATGAGCGAAAGCTATAAATCCATGCTAGACAGTTCACGTAAGAAGTCTTCAAAAGTTCATTGTCCTCTCACTGGGAACTGTTCGAGATGTGATATCCTCAAATGCCATTTCAATTGGTGTAAAAACGCATGAATCCATGTGAGGCATTCAATTCTGTTTTGAATGTATCAAAGGTAGTTATCAATTAGTATTCCGAAATTCTTCTCCCTCTCTGAGATTTTAAAAATGTGTGTACCGTGTTAGCCAGTAGATAGAAAAATATATTGGGATCTGAGAGTCCTCAGTAGTTGATACCTTCTAATGGCTATCGGAAAAGATGGTAACATAGCAAGCTTTCGGGACAGAACGGACAAGATAAGGATTCCTGGGACAGATCAGGACTACAAGATCCCAGGTAACTTCAGCTGCACCACAAGCAATGTGGTGTACTTAATCATATGTACCAAATGCCCAACAGCTGGCATGTACATAGGTGAAACCGGGCAAAAATTCAGGACAAGAATGAATTCATCGCCACTCAAAAAATGAAAAGCGTATGGATATACCTGTAGCAAAGCATTTTTCCAGCCCTGACCACAGTAAACTGATATGAGGCTGTTCATTGTATAAAACTGATATGAGGCTGCTCATCTTAAAACGCAACTTCAAATCTCAGAGAGAGAAGAATTTGGGAATACAAATTGATAACAACCTTTGACACATTCAAAACAGGATTAAATATATCACATGGATTCATTGTGTTTTATAGAACATGAATGGACATTTAGGGACATCATAGATTCATGCGTTTTCTATATAAATTGAAAAGACATTTGGGGATATCACATCTTCCAACAGATTCCAGTTTGAGGACAATGAACTTTTGACACTTCTTATATGAACACCCTCGTCTCCTTTTATTGCTGCCCTCAACTCATTAAGTATTTTCAGTTCTACACAGACTACTACCATTTTACAATTTGTTCCGCTTAGCTTATTTTAGACTTTTAGTTTCTATTCTCTTCCTTTCCAGCCTGACTCTGGTTTACATCACCTGTCGCATTTACTATAACATCTAAAATTGTTTTGTTTTTTTTGTTTCTTTCATTTGCTTATGTATATATGTATGTGTCTTCAGAATCTGTGTCATTATCAGCCTGAGGAAGGGACCACAGGGTGCCGAAAGCTTGCTATGTTTACCATCTTCTCAGTTAGCCATTAAAAGGTATCAACCACTGAGGACTCTCAGATTCCAATATATTTTTCTCTGAGATTTGAAATTATTTTTTTAAATGAGCAGATTCATGTCTTTTACCATGTGGTCCGAGCTGTAAAAATGCTTGGCTACGCCTGTCGTATTTACTGCATTATCTCACCCTACTTATGTATATATGTGTGTGTCTTCAGAGTTTGTTTCATTATAGCCTGATAAAGGGGCCATAGTGTCCCCATGTTTTACTTACCATCTTTTCAGTTAGCCATTAAAAGGTATCAACCACTGAGGACCCTCAGATTCTAATATTTTTCTATGCAATCATAATAATTTATATTCGCAATGCACTTTTACATCTGTTGTTACTAAAATATATAATAATTCTGTATTTTATTCTCCAATCATGGCACATCCCTCCCCCTCATTTCTATGGCTGGTTTCACACTGCAGTTTTTTTGCCTGATCAGGTTCGATCAGGTTTGGTTGCCAAAACCAGGAGAGGAACCAGGAGAGGAACTTGCAGAGAAAAAGTATAATTGAAAAATTGACACCTGTTCTGAGTTTTGGAGGCACTCCTGGTTTTGGCAGACAAACCGGAGGGAACCTGATCAGGGAAAATCCTGCAGTGTGAAACCAGCCTATAACATACTTTTCATCATGTCTTCTGCGTTAGATGTTTTTTAGTCCATTGTTTTCAATACATTAAACTAATAGCATGATTTGTACATTATTATTGCTTTTTGAATATTTTACTGCTGGTTATCAAATAATGATCTAACAGGACCAGAGATGGGCGGATCAATTGAAATGAAAATTTTTTGCTTTGTAGAATTTTACCACAAAATTTCCTTTGTGTATATTAAATTCACTGTAAATCACAATTTTGAAAAGCTTTTAATTGTATGGAAAATACATGTATAGCACTCGGCAGTCTCCTAGATTGTATTGGACGCATTTTGAACTCTGTCCTCCAAGCACAGTTTTAATGTCCAAGTGACCTCACCTAATCTGACTAGGTGAAAATGATACACCCCAGGGCCGTGGGATACTCAGAACCGGGCTTTGGTGCTTCCGGGGAGTCACAGGGGTCGAGACCCATCTCGGTGATCCTGGGGTTCAAATTAAAAGTTCAGGGCTTTTGGTTTTAGGAATGGTTGTTGTGACGCCACCCCTGGTGTTCGGCTATTGATGGCCGACGCTGTGGTAAGGGACCTTTGGGGACGATGGATTTGCAGCTTTGATGGTTTCGCTCTCCATGGGTGGAGCGGTTCCCCAGGGAAATCGGTGTAGAGTTTGGTGATGGAAGGCCAGAAGGCAGTTTTGACAGGAATGGGGATTGGAGCGACTCACAGGCCAGTCTTCTGTGGCCTGCGCATCTTATCAGTCTACTACTCCTCAGGCAGGAAATAAACAGTCTTACACACAGTGCTGGAGTTCTATACCTGATTTACTTAGCTTTCACTTCTGCGATGTTGCCGGGAATTGTCCTTGCCAATTCTCAATTTTTTTACCTGCTCTAACTAGCATGGCTGCAAAATGCTGCAAAAAACGCCTGCGCCCAAAAGCACAGGAAATGCGCACTGTGTGAGCGTAGCCTAATAGTATAAGTAATGGTGAATGACTCCTACCCGCGCCATCAAGAGGGAATATTCAATTATCTTCCCTCCCTTCCTTCAACCCTCCCTGCATGATTCTGTGTTATTGTAAGGAGGTAAAAATAGGCTATGAGGATGGACGGAGATATCGCGCCGCCAAACAGAACCAAACGTCAGTCCGAGTAGAAGAAAGAGCCTTTATTCCTATGTGTTTCTCATGGCACTTCACACTTCCTCAGGGAAAAGCTTTTCCCTGAGGAAGTGTGAAGTGCCACACGAAATGCGTAAGAATAAAGGCTCTTTCTTCTACTCGGACTGACATATGATTCTGTTTGGCGGCGCGATATCTCCGTCCATCCGCATAGTCTATTTTTACCTGATCCACAGGTGGTTCCATGCAGCCAAGACGTGTGTAGTGGTTGTGTCTCACACAACCACACAAGGTGAGCTTACTTGCCAATATACCAATATCTTTGTTTAATCGGTTAAGACCCTATGCACACTGTTTCTTTCCTCTAGTTTCTCCACGGTTCATTGTAAGGAGGTGGCATTTTTGCTGTAATTTTATTCCCTTTGAATTGTATCCTGTGTCTTTGTAAATAATGTGTATTATTATTATTATAATTATTGCGCCTTTTATTCCATGATACTTTACATATGAAATGGGGTATACATAGACAAGTATAATAATTATGAACAATACAAGGCACAAATTATAATGTAAAATATTAAGTAATATGCAATTTAGAACAATGATATTGCATGATTTGCGGGGCTATAGGGTCAGAGATAGTTATTTGCTGGCACTGTGACGACACAGCTTTTCCCAATGCTTGTCATAGGTTAATGTTCTTAATTTGGCCAGACATATTGGTCTTTTGCTTGTTATCTCATGTTTGCTAAGTCTTTGTTTCTTGCCTGACTACACTGTGTGCAGAATTATTAGGCAAGTTGTATTGTAGAGGATTATTTTTATTATTGAGCAACAACTATGTTCTCAATCAACCCAAAGGACTTATAAATATCAAAGCTTAATATTTTTGGAAGTTGGAGTGTTTTTTTTTAGATTTGGCTATCTTAGGAGGATATCTGTTTGTGCAGGTAACTATTACTGTGCAGAATTATTAGGCAACTTAATAATAACCAAATATATTCTCATCTCACTTGTTTATTTTCACCAGGTAAACTAATATAACTGCACAAAATTTAGAAAAAAACATTTCTGACATGCGAGAACAAAAAACAAAAAAATTAGTGACCAATATAGCCACCTTTCTTTATGATGACACTCAACAGCCTCCATCCATAGATTCTGTCAGTTGATCTGTTTACAATCAACATTGCGTGCAGCCGCCACCACAGCCTCCCAGACACTGTTCCAAGAGGTGTACTATTAGCCCTCCCTGTAGATCGCACATTTTAGGAGGGAACACAGGTTCTCTATGGGGTTCAGATCATGACATTGACATTATTTTTTCTTCTTTTAGACCTTTACTGGCCAGTAGTTGGATGCATGTGATGGAGCATTGTCCTGCATGAAAATCATGTTTTTCTAGAACAATACCAACTTCTTCCTGTACCACTGCTTGAAGAAGTTGTCTTCCAGAAACTGGCAGAAGGACTGGGAGTTAAGCTTCACTCCATCCTCAACCCGAAAAGGTCCCACAAGTTCATCTTTGATGATACCAGCCCATACCAGTACCCCACCTCCACCTTGCTGGTGTTTGAGTCGGAGTGGAGCTCTCTGCCCTTTACTGATCCAGCCTCTGGCCCATCCATCTGGCCCATCAAGTGTCACTCTCATTTCATCAGTCCATAAAACCTTAGAAAAATCAGTCTTGAATATTTCTTGGCCCAGTCTTGACGTTTTATCTTATGTTTCTTGTTCAAAGGTGGTCGTTTTTCAGCCTTCCTTACCTTGGCCATGTCCCTGAGTATAGCACACCTTGTGCTTTTTGATACTCCAGTAACGTTGCAGCTCTGAAATATGGCAAAACTGGTGGCAAATGGCATCTTGGCAGCTTAACACTTGATTTTCCTCAATTCATGGGCAGTTATTTTGCGCCTTTTTTGTCCAACACGCTTCTTGCGACCCTGTTGGCTATTTGCCATGAAACACTTGATTGTTTGGTGATCACGCTTCAAAAGTTTGGTAATTTCAAGATTGCTGCATCCCTCTGCAAGACATCTCACAATTTTGGACTTTTCAGAGCCCGTCAAATCTCTCTTCTGACCTATTTTCCCTACGGAAAGGCATTTGCCTATTAATTAATCACACCTAATATAGGGTGTTGATGTCATTAGAGATGCACATCACCTGATTTACTTAATTGGTAGTTGCCTCTCAAGCCTATACAGCTTGGAGTAGGACAACATGTATAAAAATTATCATGTGATCAAAATACTCATTTGCCTAATTATTCTGCATGCAGTGTATTCTGAGCCTTTTTTGTTGGAGCATGTGAATTGCTAATTTAATGTAAATTACCTTACCCCCACTGTCTACATCGCCTCAGAGGAGAATTATGCAAGAGAAATTATGCATGCAAATTGAATTGCCAAGCAATAAGAGTACAGTCTTATTTCATTAATCCTGTAAAACTACAATATCCTGAGTTGTAGGTGTGGGCTATATAAAAGGACTTTCTTCAGTCACCAGGAGTTCAATCTAGGTTCTCCAGTTCTGATTAGAAAACCATAACCTCAGCCTAGGAGTTTCAATTCTGGCTCCCAGGATGACATTGTGTCATCATACTCTGCATGGCCTCAGTCTAGGAGCTTCGGGTACGACTTGAGGCCCACCAAAACTGGATTCTATTCTACAAGAGTACAGCCTAGGATTCTAGGATTCAGCTGGAATATCAGAGACTTTTTAAGATACCCAGGATGAAACAATTCTGTCAGCGGGCTACAGACTTTGCTGTGCTCAGTCAGCTTCCTATGCTTGCCGCTATTCTTTTTTAATGGATGCCTACCAAAAGAGGGGTGCTTTTGGTTTGGTGTAGTTGACCCTGGAAGCCCTGACGGCATGAATAGGGATGGGTGAATCTACTCGCTAGGACTCGTTACTCGGCGAGTAGTAAGGGACTCGCAGGACTCGGTACTCTGCGAGTTTTCCAGCGATTACTCGCACAGCAACGAGTCCAATGCAAATCAATGGCAATCCTAGTTTTGTCAGAGACTCTGACAAAACTAGGATTGCCATTGACTTGCATTGGTCTCATTACTGTGCAAGTAATCGCAGGGAAACTCGCAAAGTAACTGCTGTTACTTTGCGAGCTGAGTCCGGCTGTCTGCTCTGTGCAGGCTGCAGCAGCTCCAGGGTCCTAGAGCCCGCCTGCTCACAGAGATGATGTAGCAGAGCTGCGATTGTTCTCAGTCTGCTCATTCCCTGTGCATAGACATCTATATTTATGCACAGGGGATGTAGCAGAGAGGACATCGCGTTTTGGACTACATCGGACGGAAGAGGATTTTTTTAATTAAAGATGGAGTCCCTAATGGCTTTTTTTTTTTATTTCTAATACATTTTTTTCTCTGTGTTGTGTTTTTTTAACCCTTTATTGGAGATCCTTAGTGGCTGGGTCAAACATGGCCTGACATTAAGAATCTCGGGCTTAATACCAGCTTGTATAACAAAGCTGGTATTAACCCCTTTATTACCCAGCGTGCCACCGCCACCAGGGCCGCTGGAAGAGCGGGTTCAGCGCCAGAGGATGGCGCTTCAATGGCACGCTGGGTAATAAAGAGGTTAGGGCCAGCTTTGTATTATCAGCTGGCCCTAAGCCCGAAATTTATGGCGGTCACGCCAATATTAGACATGACCGCCATGAATTTCTATTAAATTGTTTTAAAAAAAAAACAACACAGAGAAAATTTTTTATTAGAAATTAAAAAAAAAAGCCATTAGGGACTCCATCTTTAATTAAAAAAATCCTCTTCCGTCCGACGCAGTCCAAAACGCGATGTCCTCTCTGCTACATCCCTTTGCATAGATATAGATGTCTATGCACAGGGAGTGAGCAGACTGAGAACAATCACAGCTCTGCTACATCAAGCAGCAGGCGGGCTCTAGGACCCTGGAGCTGCGGCAGCCAGCACAGAGCAGACAGCCTGACTCCTTACTGTGCGAGTTTCCCAGCGATTACTTGCACAGTAAACGAGTCCAATGCAAGTCAATGGCAATCCTAGTTTTGTCAGAGTCTCTGACAAAACTAGGATTGCTTCAGGCTGAAGCTTCCGAGACACATCTGTGATTTGTAAATCGCACACTACTCGCTATTACTCGCTTCCCCATTCATTAACATTGGACTCGCTAGACTCGCAACGAGTAGCGAGTCCCGGGCTCAGACTCTCTAGAGTCAAGCGATTCCGAGTAATTTAGGACTCGCCCATCACTAGGCATGAATATTCTAATACCTGGTGAGTCAGTGGGAGGTTGAGACTCTGTTGCCTGTTACACTGTGTGCTTTGCTTGGTATGTATTATATGGCTTTGACTGTTGGGGATCCAATAAAGTCTTACCGTTGTGTGGTTGCATTACCCTGTGTTGTCTGAGTAGTGTTCCATCCACAGTTAAGGAGTTCAGGCATTCAGTTTGGATGAGCCCTGGTCCATGAGGTCTTCTCAAAGGTGGCCAGGTCAGGGGACAAGAGCACCAACTGACCCCCTTGTCTCCACAAGGACTAGCCCACAATGGGAGGGGATAGTCTCTAGGGAGAGTGACAGTTTCCTGTGGTCTTACAGATAGGGCCTAGCATGGGACTAGAGTAAACCTATGGACTCAGAAGTCGTCAAAGCTGTATGCATGGGGTGAACTGTGGATGGCTAATTTTTTGCACTTTAAAATTTTTAATTTCTAAAAAGATTTTTTCAGATCAGAAAATTTGGAGGCAAAGGGTACATTTATTATTCTCATTTATACAACAGCAATCTTTATTTATATAGTGCCAATATATTCTGCAGCTCATATAATTCAGAGGTTCATATACAAACAGTCATAAGTAACAGTTATCAAACAATACAATAAATAAAGTGAAATAATGACGGCCCTGCTCATAAGAGTTTACAATCTAACAATGAGGTGGGGGTGACACAAATTACGGGGGCTTATTTACAATGATGGTCCAGCCAACTTGAGGAGATGTGAAATAGGTAAGAGCTGCATGAGTGGTCACCAGCCATTCTTTGTAATGTTTTTGGGTCTGGTGGAATGAATAGGCTATGTCTAAGTGACTTCGATTAGGGAGCAAGATAGACCGCTCTGACAAGATGTGTTTTTAGGGAGCGCAAACTTAATTTAATAAAAGAAGTAATGGTACTCTTATATTATATTATTATTATATTATATTTCAGCATTAGAACCTGTGTCTAATATACTTTCAACACTGTTGAAACAATTATAAGGTAATTAGCATTTTGGATAATTAAATTTGTTATTGAACAACTAGACAGTCCAAAAGGTTAAAATGCCCGAAACCTGAATATTTAAAAAAGTTAGGATTTCTCTTTCTTAAGAGAATATCTGTGTGTGAAATTATCATGCGACTAAATGAAAAACATAATTTTCCATCCCAACTGTTTATTTTCATCCGCTACAGTGAAAAACTAAACAGCTCCAAGTACAAAATAGGTTTCTGAAATTTCCTCAAGGCATATCAGTGACAAACATAGTCGCTTTTCTTTTCAGTAAAAGCTATATGTTCTATCCATGAAGTCTGTCAGTTTCTTCATCTCTTGACAATCAACTTTTTGGGCATCACCAACCACCAGTGGCGTAACATCAGGCCCTTGGGCCCCAATGCAAAAGCTCCAACGGGGCCCCAAATTATTGCAAATCTTTAATAGTATTAGTCTTTTTCTATAGGCCAATGGGACTTTTGGGGCCCCCCTAGGCTACAGGGCCCGGGTGCGATCGCAACCCCTGCACCTATTGTAGTTATGCCCCTGCCAAACTCTGCTCAAAGAGGGGACTGTTTTTCACCGGAAATCACAATGTAAAAGGACTAGCAGTAGGGATGAGCGAAGAGTGAAATATCGCTGAAATCTAATACTCGCATATTCGTTACGAGTAGTGAGTACAATGCAAGTCAATGGGAAATACAAGTACTATCCTGCTGGACCCCACAATGCGGTCGGGGCCTGAGGAAAAGGCTGAAATGGACACGATTGTTTAAAAGCTGGGTGGTACAAAGCCAGATGGCTTTAGTAAACGATCAGCTGTCTTCAAAAGACCGACAGGGATTGCACCACCTGTGCCTTGTACTCAAAAGCACTGCTCTGGCTTTTGCCATGATCTGAAAATCAGCAGTTACTGAAGAAAGTACCCAGGAAAGATCACCAGATAATGAATGGTGCTGTGCTGTTTCAGCTCTGTTAAAAAGCTTAAACGATCAGCTGATCATTTAGGAGCTTGGCGGTAAAAAGCTCGCCTTCTTTTTACTGCCTGGCCCTTAAACAATAATGCATCCATTTCAGCCTTTTCCTCAGCCCCCAGACCACTTTGTGGGGTCCAGCAAAATAGTACTCGCATTTCCCATTGACTTGCATTGTACTCGCTACTCGTAACAAGTACACTCGCCGAGTAAAGAGTGTCTCGAATACCGTACTATTCTATGACTAGCGAATAGTAACGAGTATACTTGCTCATCCGTAGCCAGAAGTTCTTAGGAGAGTTTAGGACCATTGAGGATGCTCAGGGCCAATATTCTTTCATCTTTAAGGAGGCCTTTACTTGCCCCAAGCTGGAGACCCTGATGTTATGGTAGAGTTATGGTAGAGTCTTGTCCTGCAAAACAATCAGTGTCTTCTTGAGAGATTGCAGATTTTTTCCTGTACTATTGGTGGGAAAAAGTGTATTCTACATACTATCAGCAGGTTTGAGAGGTGATATTGAGCATATATTCAACCTAAAAAGGTTAAATTATCTCTTAAGTAATAATCCCATCTCCTAATAGGACCTGACCTCCACCATGCTGGAGTCTGAAAGAAGTTGAGTTCTGTGCACTTAACTTATTCAGCAACAGCTCATCTTTCTGCTCATCAGGAGTTGGTCTCATCAGATATTTCTGGACCCAGTACTTATTCTTCAGCTTTATGTCTTGCTCAGTGGTGGTCAGGCTTATCCTCCTCAATTTAGCAGTGTCTATGAGAACTGAACACTTCATATTTCTGCGTCTTGTTCAGTGGTGATCGGGCTCAGTCTCCTAACCACTGGACCAAACTTTTTTTCTTCTGAACTGATTGGTGGAGCCAGCCACTGTTCCAGGTGCCTGGGAATCTGATGAGTGTTGAGGTGAACAGCTTCCTATTCCCCACCCCCATCAGCTGTGTCAGTCTCCTAACCTTGGCAGTGTCTCTGAGCTCTGAAAACTTTATACGTCTGTGTCTTGCTCATTAGTCGTCAGGCTCAGTCTAATCACCTCAGCCATGCCTCTGAGCATTGAACACCTTGTACCTCCGTGTCTTGCTCAGTGGGGGTTAGGCTGTGAAAATCACAGATCCGGACACAGAAATGGCATCCGGAGTTCACATCCAAGCCTGTCTGTTCCTGTCCATGGGGTGCTGCAAAAAACAGGATCCCCACGGACAGGAAAAAATCTTGATGTGACAGGAGCCTTATGGGCATTTTGGCTCACACTAATGTAAACACATGCACTTTGTCCTCACTAATAAAATCAAAGTAATACACCTGGATCTTACTTTGCGCCGCTTACCTCCTGTAAGATTTATAATCTACCATTATCCTTCTGTTCTCACACTGTGCTGTCTTATGAATGCCTCAGCCAATAGGGAAAAGTGAATGGGTATTCACTGTATTGACATCTAGCAGCGTTTCCCTGTCTGCTCGGCTTAAGCGGACACTAGGCAGCTTTGTCTGTGAACTGGTTACCACGATCAACATCGGGTAACCAGGGGCTGCGTCACCAGGAAGCGGCGGTGCAAACGCATCTTCACTGGAAAATGCTAAGTATTTAGCGCACCTGCTAAATACTAACACAGAAGATGTGTGAACATGGCCGTAGGGATGAGCGAGTAGTGAAATATTTGCACTCGCTGGAATCATAACAAGTAGGTTCTAATACTCGCGTATTCGCTACGAGTAGCGAGTACAATGCAAGTCTAATTCTGCTGGACCCTACAAAGTGGTCTGCAGGCCTGAGGAAAAAGGATGAAATGGATGCATGATTGTTTAAAAGCCGGGCGGTAAAAAGCCGGTTGGCTTTTTTAACCGATCAGCTGATGCACTACTTGCTCAACCCTAGCTGTGAATATTCAGACTAGAAGATTTGTTTGCATGCAGCTCTGTGGCTACGGAGCCCTTTGCATACCAATGTGTCAGCGCCGCTTGTTCAGAGAGTGATTGGTGGCTATATGCACTCTGTATAATCACTGCTGCTAGCAACCGCGCAAGATTTAGAATTGCTTCATAATACACACATGTAGCATGCTTGTAGCTTGGCACAGCACATTTTGCTGTCACACTGTTAGGCTAGGGTCACACTTGGCAAGCATTTTTTGGTACCTTAAAAATAAGCATGCGTTTCTGCATGCTTTTTTAATTTCTGCATGCATTTTTTTGGGTGCCAAAAGACACCCATGCGTTTTTCCATGCGTTTTTGAATCAGCACCCAAAAATAGTGCATGCACCATTTTTTGATGCTGTTTCAAAAACACATGCGTTTTTTAGAAAAAGCATGCGTTTTTTTTACATGGGCCCCTATGGAAAACACATGCGTTTTTGGATGGTACTAAATGGTGCTAATGGTACCATGCGTTTTTGTATGCGTTTTGAAGGCAGCTCCTCACATAAGTGCAAAAACGCACACAAAAATGCATGGCACTTTAGGCATGCGTTTTTGCTATTAGGGCATGCGTTTTTGCATGGGGGATTATGGGTGCGTTTTTACATGCGTTTTTAAAAACGCAGGTCTCCAAAAAAGCATGAAAAATCTGCAAGTGTGACCCTAGCCTTTTCTGCAAAATGTAATCAATCATGGCTTCCATGTCAGTAAAAAGCCAGCTGGCTTTTTACCGCCCGGCTTTTAAACGATCAGCTGATGCAACTATTTCAGCCTTTTCCTCAAACCGCTTTGTAGGGTACAGCAGAATAGTACTTGCATTTCCCAATGACTTGCATTGGACTCACTACTCATAACGAATACACGAGTATTAGAACATAGTCGTTACGATTCCAGCGAGTCCGAATATTTCACAACTCGCTCATCCCTAGGGAGCATGATAGGTCACCCTAAAAAGATGTTTTTTAGGGAGTGCCTGAAACTATGTAAGTTGTGGATAGTAATTCATTGTTTGTATAGGAACATCTCTGCATAATTTTTACATAGTGCACAATTGTTATGTCCTGTATAAGGGCTGGGTATGGTCTCTTGATGGCAGTTTTGGAATCATAGTTTTAACATTTTACATTCCAGGTACAGTTGCATGTTTTTTTTTCATTTTAATTGTGGCATGGTATTTCAAAAGCTTGTAATATTTCTTCTCCTTGACAAATGGCGGGGCATCCTGAGACTGAACCCGACTCGTTACATAAATACACATCACCTGATCTGTTACATCCAATTATCATTCAGCTTTATACAGCTCTGAGATGGAAGTTATGCTGAAAAATGATGATCTACTCAAAATACTCACTGCCTGGTAATTGAGCACACAGTGCACATTTATTTAAAATGTCTTTTCCCAGCTTCAAAACGACTTGTCTTTGGTATAATAGACTCACTGCTGTATATTACAGTGCCACTGTCTAACTTTACTAAGAATTTTCCGCTACCATATAAACTAATAAGTCCATGTGGCCCTTCTCCTACATTGACAGTACTACAGGCATAGGACCGGAGGCCAATTTTTGGCTTTTCTATGATTGCTCATCCCTGTATCAGACCAAAATAGTAACAGAGAGACAATGTATTCCATATAGAACTATTTTAATTTGAAAGGTGCAGCGAGCGGAAAGACATTTTGAAAGAGCAAATGTGAAGAAGTAACATGTCTACAATTCACTACTATCCTCTAAGTTAGGCAGGCAAAAGTACTGTAGTGTCTAATAAAGAGTACAATAAAACCACTACATGGTTATTCCCATGTTAAATATTTGGAGCATAGCCACATCACCATAATTAGGAATTATATTCCAGAGCTGCATACACAATTCTGCTTTCAGCTAGAAGGAACAGACAAAAAATATACTAAGTTGCTATAATGCAGTCAGTAGTGACAAGCAAGCATTACCATGCTTGAGTGCTCAATACTCGTAATGAGCAATTTGACTACTTTAGTCACGCCCATATGGGTGTCCAAAGGAAGGAGGAGTATTTTTCCAGAAGATACTTTGGAAAAATGCTCCAGTTCCTTATTGATTTACCCTATATTCAGTACTAAAGTTGAGTAATGCTCAGTTGCTCAGTACTCTAAACGAGCAGCTAGGATGGGCTCAGCTCTAGTACCAAATATAGGGTAAGTCAATAAGAAACTCAAGCATTTTTCTTGAGTATTTTATGGAAAAATGCTCCAGTTTCCCTTTGACTTCCATTATCTTTGGTACTCGAGTCGGGCCAATCTGGGCATGCAACTGCTTGTTACAAGTACCGAGCACCCGAGCATGGTAGTGTCCTCTAATCGCTAGCAGTCATTTAAGTAATAAGGATGAGCAAGCACTAAATTGCTCAGGTACTCCTTACTTGGATCAAGCAGATCGGATGCTTTAACGGGCTCGACTCAAGTAACGAGTACAATGGAAGTCAATTAGTGATGGATAAATGGATTTTTTTTTTTACACATGGCATCCAGACATGTTGATTTTACCCCCAGTGAGAACCATTCAGAGATTGCAAGTGGCTTAAACTAGTGTGTCAACTCCCATTGTTGACTAAAGAGAGCTCTTTGTGTCAGATTATTAACAAACAAAACATCCGGGCACTGGCGATACTTGGCTGAGTTCTGAGTGTAGCTGAGCACCCCAGTATTCAGCAAAAAAAATGAAAAGGTGGCACACCACGTCTATTTCACGCCCCACAATTTTATTGCGGGTTAAAAATCACATAATCAGTGAGGCACTGGGTGTGGGGAGCGACAGTCTGTTTTGCGCCTCGTAGTGATTCAACCGACCCCACCTATATGATGCTGCATCCTGCATCTATGAAGCACCTGCAGTCATCATAGCAACCAGTATCAACAAATTTTTATAAAAACACAAAATGATTCAGATAGTCTCAGAATAAGCAAAAAATGAATAAATAAACATTAAATTCCGTTGGGCCCAATGCTTCCGCCAATATGATCCAAATCGCTTCCCACTGGAGGAGGAGTCGTCCAACTCTCCTCCACAGGCAGGTAAAGTGATTGGCTTTAGACTTGCAAACTGAGACAGTTGGCATCAGCCTGATGCACTGTGTGAACAGGATCTATTAACCTTTTAGCATCCTTTAAACTAGAGGTAGAATTCAAGTGTTCTCTTACCATTACAAACAGGGGTCTGCTCATTTTCCCAATATAGAATTGTTGCAGGGGCAGAACAACACGTAAACTACACACTTGGTACAACAGGAGATAAAATCTCTAACTTTATGGCCTATATGGCCAATTTTTAAATACAATTATCAGTAAGTTGTAAATGGCAAAACAAACAGTTCCTGCACCTGTAGTTACCCGCCCGGATCATTTTGTCTAACTAACTACGGTGCATTGAAACCACTCTGTTTTTTACAACTATATCTTTTGAAATTTCTACACCTGGTTAATTGACCATGTTCACACAGTGCATCAGGCAGATGCGAACTCTCTCAAGTTTGTAGGTCCTGAGCGAGTCACTTTACCTGCCTGAGGTGGACAGTTAGACAGACTCCTCCTCCAACAGGAAACACTATTGATCATATTGTTGGAAGCATTGGGCCCAAAGGGATTTAATGACAATAATGATCTTACCATATTTTTGTGATTTTCTGTACTGTTACTGTGCTGTTATGCTTCTTTTCTATTTGTTTTTTTTGCTTATCCTGAGATTATCTAAATCATTTTTTAAATTAGTTTTTTTTATAAGAATTTGTTGATACTGGTTGCTATGATGACTGCAGGTGCTTTATAGAGGCAGGATCCAGTGTCGTGGGATAGGTGGGGCCGATTAAAGTGTCAGAAGGCGTGAAACAACTGTCGCTCCCCACACCCAGTGCCTCGCTGACTACGTGATTTTTAACCCGCAATAAAATTTTGGACGTGAAATAGGTATGGAGTTCCGCCTTTTTATCTTGTCTGCTGAATACTGGACTTCTCTTCCTCTGTGTTGGATGGCACCTGAAGTCAAACAAGTGGCTACCTAGTCCGAGCTACCTCCTGAGGATCTGAGGTCCCAGTTGGAAGTCCTCTGCTGCAGATCTGTAAGTGCTGAAGATTATTTTCTCCTTGTATGCGTAGCTGAGCACCCTGACGCTCAATTGAGTATTGAGCGGTGGCATGCTCGCTCATTATTATTAATTCATGAAAAAGACGAAAAAAGTTCAGCATTAATCTGTTTTCGAAAAAGCTATTCTGGGCATACAGACATGGTATTTTAGAGTGTTGTGAGTGAAAAAAAACAGGCATGCCAGTGGTGCTCATTCCAGATTAAGACATATCCATATGTAGAATTGAAGAAAAATGGCACTCACCAGATCTTGCCTCATAAATATCGTCTTTATTTCATCTTCTTAAAATTACATGCAATGGCAGGTGGACAACCGTAACATAGTATCATGACAACAGCTGTTTCGTATCAGCTAGACACTTCTACAGATCCTCAGAAGTGTTGAGCTGATACAAAAAGCACTGTCATCATGATACTATGCTGCGTTTGCCACCTGCCACCGCAAGTAGTTTTAAGAAGATGAAATAAAGAGGATTTTTATGAGGCAAGATCTGGTGAGTGCCATTTTTCTTCAATTCTACATATCATTATTAGGCTAAGGTCACACTTGAAAAGGTAATTGCGGTTCCCACATCCGGATTTGTATGTGGGAACTGCAATTACCTTCAGACACATTTTTGTGTCTAAATCTTTTCTCTAAACCACAATGCGGTAACCGGATTGCTCTGGATGTGTAATCCGGAGCAATCCGGTTACCGCCTGCTTTGGTCATCCCTGCTGCTGCAGGGATGAACAAAGGGTTAAATAATGAGAATCCATCTGGGCAACATGTCTCTAGGGTGTCCACCCCCCCTAGAGACATGCTGTCCACACAGGACAGCATGTCAGGGGTTAACTTAACTGTTAACCGCTGAGCCGCAATTGTTGGCTTTCTACAATTCATTCTATTAAAACCCGCTGGCTCCTGCATCAGGACCAGTATCCTGCGCAAATTGCGTAAGCATTTTACAGTACAGCATCCTCAATGAGGAGCTGTCTGTGTTGCTTACGCAATTTGCGTAGGATACTGGTCCTGATGCAGGAGCCAGCAGGTTTTAATAGAATGAATTGTAGAAAGCAGACAATTGCGGCTCAGGGGTTAACAGTTAAGTTAACCCCTGACATGCCATCCTGTGTGAACAGCATGTCTCTAGGGAGGGTGGACACCCCCTAGAGACATATTGCCCACATGGATTCCTATTATTTAACCCTATGTTCATCCCTGCGGCAGCAGGAATGAACAAAGCCGCCGGTTGCCGCAGGCATTCACATATGCCTTGCGGCAGCCGCATGGGCTCCCCTAGGAGCCCATTATAACAAAAAGGCTGCATCAGAGTAATTGCTGCGAAAACTGCAGCCTGCATGATTTTTCACGCAGGCTGTAAATTCAGAGCTGTTAACCGGATTGCATGTAGTGCAATCCGGTTAACATAATGGGCTCCTATGGGCAGCGGTTCCTAATCCGGTTTTGAGCTTTTTGACAGCTCAAAAACGGATCAGGATTTCAAAAATCTACCGCAAGTGTGACACTACCCTTACTAATTATTCTTCTTTCAGACTAATACAGTATATTCTGTTAGGAATAAAAAAAACTTCCCAAAATGCAAATGACCAAAGAAATGTATTTGCAATGAGCCATGCTGGAAAATGTCAGCTCTGACATCTGGACTTGTGAATGCAGTTCTGACTTTTGTAGGCACATAATCAATGGTGTGAAAACATGTACATTTTCTTTATTTCCGTCATATTGCAGCTCATTTTCATGTTTGTGCTTTTGTTCTTTCCTTCTCATTTTCCAAGAGTCATAACTTGTTTTATTTCTCCATTGACACAGCCATATGAATGCTTCTTTTTTGAGCGATGAGTTGAAATTTGAATAATAAAATTAATTTTACCATATAATGTACTGAAAAAATGGAATTGAACTCCAACTGGGGACAAATGGTAAAAAAATAAATGTTACTCTGCCAATTGCTTGTCGGGTTTTGTTTTTATGGAGTTCTTTGTTCAGTTTAGATGAGAACATGAGTCTCCAAATCCATAAGATTACAAAATTTATATAGTTGTTTAAGGTCAAAAATGTTTGTACCGTGTTAGCCAGTAGATAGAAAAATATTGGAATCTGAGAGTCCTCAGTGCTTGATACCTTTTAATGGCTAACTGAAAAGATGGTAAGCAAGGCAAGCTTTGGGACACTGTGGTCCCTTTGTCAGGCTGGTAATGACACAGATTCTGAAGACACATACATATATACATAAGCAAATGAAACAAACAAAAAAAAAAACAGTCTTAGGCTAGGGTCACACTGAGCGCTGCACCTACGGCAGCCGGATTCCGTTACAGCAGAGCTCAGCCTGCTGTAACCGCCAATGGTAACATCAGGAACTTCAGGCAAATGCTGCCCTAGTTACCCGATGTATACCATAGTTATTGGCCACACACAAAGCTGCCAGAAGCTGCAGTAAACCTGAGCACAGAGAAAAACCATGCCGGCATACGTTTTTCTCTGCGCTCAGGATTACCGCTGTCCAGGCAGCTTTGTGTGTGGCCAGTAACTATGGTACACATGGGGTAACTGAGGGCAGCATTCGCCCTCAGTTCCCGACATTACCGCTGGCGGTTACAGCAGGCTGAGCACTGTGCGTTATAGTAAATGTGACAGGTGATGTAAAACAGAGTCTGGCTAGGGAGGAAGAGAGGGGGAATTGAAACTAAAAGTCTAAGATAAGCGGAACAAATTGTATAATGGTCATATGGTAGTGGTCTATGGAGAACTGAAAATACTTAAATGAGTTGAGGAAAGCAATAAAAGGAAGCGAGGGAGTTCATGTCAAATGTTCATTGTCCTAAAAATGGAGTCTGTTGAAGATGTGTTATTCCCCAAATGCCTTTATAATTTCTATAAAAACTCGTGAACCTGTGATGTCCCCAAATGTCCATTCATGTTATATAAAAAGCCATGAATCCATGTGATACATTTAATCCCTCGCTTTCTTTTATTGCTTTCTTCAACTCATTTAAGTATTTTAAGTTCTCCACAGACCACTTACATATTGTTGCAACATCACTGGTTTGGTGATGTTGCAGCGATGTCGAAACGACATCGTTGTGTGTGTCACGTACCAATGATCAATGATACATTGTTGATCGTTGATCACAGATTTATGGACAGCACCATAAATCTATCGTTGGTCTCCCGCTGGGGGCCCAGCGTCGGCGCGTGTGACAGCGGGAGACCAACAATGAACGAGCTCCCAGCGATGCACAGCAAGTGCTGGGAGCTGGTAACCATGGTAAACATTGGATATCTAGGTAGCGAACAGCACCTAGTTACCCAATGTTTACCCTGGCTACCAGCCTTCTCCGCTTCAGGCTGGTATCCAAGATACACAGAGGGTAACTAGAGACATCGCTGTCCCTAGTTACCCACTGTGTACCTTGGATACCAGCCTGTAAGTGGAGAAGGCTGGTAACCAGGGATACATCGGTTAAGTAGGCACTGCGCGCTGCCTACATACCCGCTGATTGCCATGGTTACCAGCCTGCTCCCGCGTACCCAGTGGTTTAACTTCAGGCCCTGGGGCCCCGATGTGAGACCTCCAGCGGGGCCCCCAATTATTGCAATCTTTAATAGTATTAGTCTTTTCCTATAGGCCAAAGGGACTTTTGGGGCCCCCCTAGGCTACAGGTCCCGGGTGCGATCGCAACCCCTGCACCTATTATAGTTATGTCCTGTGCTTACCATAGCCTGGCAGAGGGAGCTAGACATCGTGGAAAGAGTCTGCCTGTGTAACAGCTCACCAGCGATCAGTTCACGATGTGGCAGCGATCCACATCGTTGGTCGGATCACTGCCACATTGAAGCGTGTAACGGGCCCTTTAGATTTTTAGTTTCAATTCCCCATCTCTTCCTTCCTAGCCTGACTCTCTTTTACGTCACCTGTCACATTTACTATAACATCTAAGACTGTTGTTATTTTTGTTTGTTTTTTATTTGTGTCATTTGCTTATGTATATATGTATATGTCTTCAGAATCTGTGTCATTATCAGCCTGATGAAGGGACCACAGTGTCCCAAAAGCTTGCTATGTTTACCATCTTTTCAGTTAGCCATTAAAAGGTATCAACCACTGAGAACTCTCAGATTCAAATTTTTAAGTTGTTTATATATTTTAGCAATAAAAAAATTCTGAACTTTGTACAAAATAATGGTTGTGGTACAATTTTCTGATACCTATATACTGTATAACCTTTATTTATTTTTCAATCAATGGACCTGTGGGAGGCCTTTGATTTTCTTTGTGGCGAGCTGATGATTTTATTGACACATTTTAAATTTTGATAGATTGGACCTCTACAAAAGGGATGATACTTTTTAAAATATTTTTCATTTAACTGAGAAAATTTAATGATTATAACATTATTATTATTATTTTTTTTAAAACTATTTTTCATTACTTTAATTTTTAATCCCTTTTAGGGAGTTTGTTGTAGGTACTGCAACTGCTCCTATTTTTATATAGCAAACAGTCTTCAAAGAGGGAACTAGATGACTAGATGGCAATGGTGGGGTGCTTCAATATGGCCCTTGCTGCCATGGCAACCGTACAGCTCCCAATCACTCGACAGAAATAGGTTTAAAGGATTCTTAACTTTGGACAATCTTTATTGATTTGTCCATTGGCAATAAGCTGATCACAAAGCTTCACCCAGTCGGACCTCAGATGATCAGCTCTGATTAGTGATGAGCTATGGCAATCCTTAGGCTAGGGTCACATTTACGGTTTGACCCTAGCCTACCCGATTGCGGACAGTGTTTCCTGTGCGGCGCTGTAAAGTGCACTCCCAGAAGCTGCCTGTGTGACAGGTTGGGAAGGTAAATATCGGGTTACTAGGGACAGCGTTATCCAGCACCGCATAGCGGTGCTGGGAAAAGTACTATGTTCAAACCAAAATCCGGTAGGCTAGGGTCAAACTGTAAATATGACCCTAGCCTTATTCAGTTTCCCTGCAGCGCCACCACAAGTGAATTTAAGTATTACAAACAGCTTATTTGAAAAATGTATTACTCGTAAAATGCCCTCATCTTAGTTTTCTCCCCTACCTGGACTATCTTTTACAATAAATGACATCATGCTCTTCCTAGCACAGATGTCTGCTGCCTCAGAATAACCCTTGACTCTGCTTTGTCTTTCAAATTGTACATCCAATCTCTCACCATCTCCTGCCGCCTACTCAATAATATTTCCACTATCAGTCTTTTCCTTAATTCCCAATTTACTAAAATGTTAGCTCCTCCCTCATCATCTCCCACCTTGACTACTGGAACATCCTCCTCTATGGCCTCCCTGATAACAGTCTCACACCTCTCCAGTCCATCTTTAACTCTGCTGCCCGACTAATCCACCTCTCTTCTTACTACTCCTCTGCTTTTCCTTACAATGTATTTAGTTTAAACTACTAACACTGACCTAAAACACCATCCATAACCTGCCTCCTTTTTAGATTTCAGAACTAATCTCCTGATATTCTCCAGTTCTTTCAAGACCTCCTTCTTTCCTCCATACTTATCTGTCCCTCATTCAACCTACTCAACTCTAAGACATCTCTCGTGTATCTCCCATCCTCTTGAAATCTGTGCCCTGATACGTCTGCCTATCCAGTACACTTGCGACCTTCAAATGGGACTTGAAATCCTATCTCTTCAATAAAGCTACAGTTTGCAATAAGCCCACTGCTGACTGACTCTCGACGCTGCCACAAAACCCCTCAATCTACTGTCTCCTCCTGTAAAATGTTAGCCCAAAGAAAAAGGTAATCCAGCTTCACAAGTAAAATGTTTCTTATTGTGGATGTAAATTTACAAAGTGCGAGGATCATAAAAGTTAAAATCTATCAATTTCCATAACAAAATTCCATATTATATGGCACTTCCATGATCATGATTAAGAGTGTTTACACACCAGAAATGAATAGGAGACTGCTATATAATATGTAATTTTCCTGGGCTTTGGAAATTTATATTCACAATAAAGAAACATTTTAGTTGTGAAGCTGGTTTACCTTTCTTTTTGGATTTACCACATCTGAGCAAAGACAATTCCATGTTCTGAGTATCGGAGTACAAATTACAGTGAGCTGGATACCATATTTTTTGGATTGTAAGCTGATCTTTTCCCACAAAGTTGAGGGTAAAATGAGGGGGGCAGCATTTTATAATCAGAACAGTAGTATAGCAGTTTACCAGTGGAAAGTGCGATGGTGGAGGAGCAGGGTCACGGTGGTAGAGGTCAGAGGCATACTGAGGCAATGCTGCAGAGGGCCCAAGGCTGTGTGGCTGGGGTGTCATGCAGGTTAACACTGGGCATCATAAATTTCTGTTGACATGTTGGGCAAAAGGAAAATGGCTACAGAAGCAGCACATGCACAGATGAAGATCTCGGACAGCCGAGAAATCATCTGTGCGTGCACTGCTTCCGACGTGACAAGTGAAAGAAAAATGGCTGCAGAGGTGGCAAATGCACAGATTGAGATCTTGGATAGCCAAGATTTTCATCTGCACCTGTGCTGCATCCACAGCCATTTTCCTTTCACTGATTGAGTTAACTGCTGGGAGATTAATGGCATCTTGCGATTGGCTGCTGGAAGATCCAATCCCAACAGCCTCAAGCCTCCCACAGCCATGCCTCACCATGCTGCCACCGACCCCCACCATCGCAACTCTGCCACTTGTGACTTCACTCAACCCCACCATGCCCCTCCTGGGTAAGCCAGACAGTTTATAATATTTAAAACAGACAGGACGGACCCCTTCTTTTAAATTATTTTTTTTCTAATTCCTTCCTCTAAATTTGATGTTTGTGTTATAATCTGGTGCATTTTATAATCCATAAAATACTTTATTTCTTTTTATTTCTTTCTATCAAAATGTAAGCCCACAAGGGCAGTTCCTCTCCCCTCTGTACCAGTTTCTCTACTTTAGTTTATAACTATATTTTATATGTAACTCCTTTTCATGTACATCACCATGGTATCAATGGTGCTCTATAATAAATAATAATATTTATTCATTTATATAGCTCTATTAATTCCATAGCACTTTATATACATCATTAATGCTGTCCCCTTTAAGGCTTACAATCTAAGCATCATATCAGTATGTTTTTACAATGTGGGAGGAAAGCAGAGTGCCAGGAGAAAACCCATACAAACACAGGGAGAACATTCAAACACCTTGCAGGTGTTGTCCTAGGTGGAAGTTGAACCCAGGACCACAGGACTTCAGCGCTGCAAGGCTGAAGTGCAAGCAACTGAGCCACCGTGTTAATAATGCAGTACACTGTGGCTTATCCAGTGCCAGAGACATTCTCCACCAAGGGCTGAGGATCCTGAACAGCATACACAATGATTTACAGTTTATTTATGGGGTAGATGACAAAGATTTTTTTTTATCTAACTGAAAAACGCCTTTAAGGACATTGGATTAATTGAAGTATAAGGCTGGGGTCACACTTGCTGCAAAATTTTGAAATCCTGGTCTGGTTTTGAGCTGTCACTACATGCAATCCGGTTACCGCTTGCGGATCTGCAGCCTGTGGTAAAAATCATGCAGGCTGCAGTTTTCGCAGCGGTTTGGCAACTGCAGCGGGGATAGCAATAATGGGCTCCTATGGGAGCCCATGCGGCTGCCACAAGGCATATTTGAATGCCTGTGGCAGCCGTATGCTTTGTTCATCCCTGCTGCTGCAGGGATGAACAAAGGGTTAAATGTTAATAATAGCTGTGGGCAACATGTCTCTAGGGGGTGCCCACCCCACCTAGAGACATGCTGTCCAGTCAGGTGGGCATGAGAGGGGTTAATGTACTCAGTATAGTATTGCCGGCTATTGTTGGCTTTGTGTATTTTATGAATGAATGCATCGGCTCCTGACAGTAGAGGACGTACTGTACGTAATGTATGTACAGTATTAGCCTCTGTCCTTGGTCCTGAAAGTTGTAACATTAGTTCTATGGGCAGCGCACCGCCATAGACCTAATGTTACAACTTTCAGGACCAAGGACAGGGGCTCATACTGTACGTACATTACGTACAGTATCTCCTTTACAGTAGGAAGCCGCCATGGCAGCAGGGATGAAGAAAGCATACAGTAACCGCATTGCTCCGGATTACACGTTCGGAGAAATCCGGTTACCGCATTCCGGTTTTAACAACAGATTTGGACACAAAAATGTGTCTGAAGGCAATTGCGGTTACCGGATCCGGATCTGGATGCGGTCACCGCAATTACCTTTCAAAATGTGACCCCAGCCTAAATGTAAAAGGGTATTGACAGCAGTGGGTGCATGGGCAAAGGTCATATTTGGTGCCAGTGAGGGTTCAACGTCCCTCTTGCCACTTAAAATACCTGTAATATAAACGGTGAATCGGCAGTGAGGTTTCTTTTTTTGTATTTGGAATTAGGACCATGGACAGGCATGACAGTAAAGACATCCATGATGATCGGGATGAACACTGGGAGCTTCCGTGGACAACATGTGCAAGCAGTAATGTGATTAATGGGACTTGTCATGCTGTTTTGAGTTGCTGTCAGCCATATTCTGAAATGTAATTTTACTTCTTCATGTGCTGTATGCCGCCCTTATCATTTGTAAGCAGGTAAAAGCGAATAGATAAGCAGATTCATCCACAATGGAGTCATTACAAATAGTCCATATTTTGCAAAGACTGGATAATAACATGCACTGCAGACGCTATTATTAAATATTTTTTCTCGCTGAACGTCTCTCAGCTCCTGAGGCGAATAGCGACCTACTTTCCTCATATGACTTGACAACTATTCAGAAAATGACCGCAGCACTTGTCAAGACTCCTGTGCACTCGTATGTGAAGCAATGGCGTGGCCACTGTGAAGCATCAGGAATCAGATCTGAATGACATTACAATTACTGCAGTACTTTCTCTTTCTCACCTTATTTTGTTAAAGACAAAATGTATAATTTTCGTACATTTTGTTTGTGTGTAATGACTTGGTATTGACGTTAACATATTGCATTAAAATGTTCTGATTTACCTGGAAGCGAAAGCCGAGATTTTTATGCATCATTGCATGTCATATTTCTACAAAGAGAACTTGTCTCTGTGATTATGCTGGCGGGTCTGTAAACCACAGTGGGCAGAGTGGGTGATGGCAGAGGAAAGTCATCCGCTGGACACAACTTCCCATTTCACACTGAGGCTGGGGTCACACACACAGATATCTGGGCAGATATTGTTCACAGATCTCTGGTTGCAGTGAAATCATGGACAGATTGCTCCATTTGTATATGGCCACAAAATGCATCAATGTGTCCATGATTTCACTGCAACCAGAGATCTGTGAACAATATCTGCCCAGATATCTGTGTGTGTAACCCCAGCCTGAGTCTACAGGGGAATCACTAAGGGGGCCGTCACACGGAACGATATCTTGCCCGATATCGTTTAAGCGATCTCCTTTTTGATCGCTTAAGCGATATCGGGCAAGATATCGTTGCATGTAATCAAGCGATTTACGATGGTAAATCGCTTGATTGTGACATCGCTGATCTGAGGTTCGGTTCTCAGATCTAGCGATGAACGATGCAACGATCTGCATCATCGTGGTGTATGACACCACGATGATCCATCTCCCAGCGACCGCGCCTATGCTGGGAGATGGTAACTATGGTACACGTCGGGTAACTAAGCGACGCGCGGCGCCTAGTTACCCGATGTGTACCATAGTAACCAGCGAGATCGCGGCTCCGCATCGCTGGTGAGTCTGTCTGTGTGACATCTCACCAGCGATGTGAGCGATATTGTAAGCGATTGCGCGTGCACGTGATCGCTTACAATATCGCTAAAGATATCTCAGCGTGTGACGGCCGCCTAACTGATAGTTTTCTTGCACAAAAAAAATGCAAAAATTGGCACTAAAATATGTGCATTTTTGTGCTGTTTTACACTCCTCTTGCCAATTTCTAAAAGTGATGAGAGAAGTAGGTGAGGTTTTGCGGACATGCGAGGTTCTTCCTGAAGATCAATAGAATTACTATACCAACTTATTACTGACAAATTGAAACTTATGTATACTATAGCCAAAATCAGCGTCTATTCACTGAATAATAATTTCTCGTATAAGACCCATGAAGATTCTCCAAATTTATACTACATTTTGCTTCAATGTATTGTGGCTTAAAACTAGGAGATTTGCTGCCGAGAATGATGATCCTTTGTGCAACTTTAAAGATCATTTCACCAGACGAGCAAGCATTTTGCTTGTTCATTAGGTAACAGCAAATTGTTGCAAGTCACACCACTAATTTTAGCACTACATGTGGACAGCTCACCTTATGAGCTCAGAGATGAGTGAAACATTTCGGAATACAGCATAAAGCTATGAGAGCGAGGGAACACATTGCTGGCCTTGTAACCTATGAGCAGTCGTTTTTGGTCGGTACCACAGACTTTAGCTTACAAAGTGACCACCAAGAAAGAACCAAGACAGAAGAAGAATCAACGTCTTTGACATGTGGCGCTAGAGAATTATGTTATCAAAAATATGGATGGCAAAAAGAACAAACAAATCAAGCCAGACATGTCACTTGAAGCAAGGATCACCAAGCTACGACTTGCCTACTTTGGACACATCATACAAAGACAGCAAGCAGTGGAAAAGGACATCATGGTTGGAAGAATAGAAGGCACAAGGTAAGGAAGAAGATCAGCAATCTGATGGATTGATACTATTAAGACATTGATGGAGAAAACTTTGGTGGACCTATCTAGGGTTGTTCAAGATCGATCTTTCTAAAGAGATTTCATCCATCATGTCACCTTGGCCGAAATCGAGCTGAAGGTTGGTAAAAATAATAATAGTGACCACCAACAAATGAATGGAATATAGAAATGTTGCCAGATTTTAATAAGCTACCTAGAGCTTGTGCATCAAAGCTTATTATGACTAATTTTATGGAGGGTCACATTTGTTGGGTGACAATAATAAATAGTTTCTCTTCCAACTTTTCTAGCTTAAGTGAATGTGTCCTACTTTAATATTTCGATATATCGATAAAAGTTATGTTTTAGAACACTTGGTGACAACTGGCATGAAATATTTTACATATGGTAGCATTTCTATTGTCTACATTATATTCCCTTCCCAGCTCTGTATATTCAGGGAACCACCGCCTGCATTGAGGTACAGCTACAATTGGGCTGGTAAACTTTATTAAAGGCTAGAGTCACACTTCAGGTTTTTCTTACAAAACCTGATCCGGTTTTGAGCTTACAAAAAGCTCAAAACCGGATCAGCAAACGCTCCTCATAGGAGCCTATGATAAAAACCGGATTGCTTCAAAGCAATCCGGTATCTGTCTCCTGCTCTGTAGCCTGCGTGAAAAATCAGGCAGGCTGCAGTATTCGGAGCGGTTTTAACATCTGCAATGCAGGAACCGAAATGCTCAGGATGTGTAATCCTGAGCAATGCGGTTCCCGCATATACTTTGCTTATCCTGGCTGCCGCCTAGATAAGCAAAGTGCTCTGTGTTTAGTTAAACTATTTATTTTATTAATAAATGTTTGTACAATGTATCTAGGGGGTGCTCAGTCGTCTTAGAGACCTTTCACCCACTCAGGTGGGCATATAATTGTCTAATCACCTCTGCACAGCAGCTGCCTCCTGACAACTGCTGTACAGTTTTATGAATGAAAGCGCCGGGCTCCTTAGAGCGGAGCGCATACTATAGCTATTGGTATAGTATGTGCGCCGCTGTCTGAGGTCCTGAAGCCACTTACAGTAAGATCTATGGGCAGCACTGCCCATCGATCTTACTGTAAGTGGCTTCAGGACCACATACAGCGGCGCACATGCTATGGCAATAGCAATAGTATGCGCGCCGCTCTGAGGAGCCCGGCGCTTTCATTCATAAAACTGTACAGCAGCTGTCAGGCAGCTGCTGTACAGAGGTGATTAGACCTTTATATGCCCACCTGAGAGGGTGGAAGGTCTCTAGGGGGACTGGGCACCCCTAGAGACATTGTACAAACATTTATTAATAAAATAAATAGTATAACTAAACACAGAGAACTTTGGTTATCCCGGCGGCAGCCTGGATAAGCAAAGTATATGCGGGAACCGCATTGCTCAGGATTACACATGCTGAGCAATCCGGTTCCTGCACTGCGGCTTCAGCAATCCGGATTGCTGAATGTCAGAAGACAATTGCGTTCACCGCATCCGGATCTGGATGCGGTGAACGCAATTCTGTATTAAAGTGTGACCCTAGCCAAAATGTCTTTCTTTTCCAGACTACACAACTTGAGTTCCATTCACACTTATCTAAAATGGAAACCATTGTTCATATCTGGATACTTTGTTCAACAAACACCACCAGTATCTGATGGACCCTATCAGCTTATAACGTATACTACATCTTCTTTTCCCATGCTTTGACCAGAAAAAGAGCATTTTCAACTAAAATGGACCACAAACCTAAAAATGTGAACAACTACAACAATGTACATCAACTTTGCTTGAATTTGACCTGCATTGGCACAACCATAAATAAATTGTATTATAAAAATTGCAAAAAATTAATTTAAGACCGGATTAACTTACTGTATATCTCAGGTCTCATACTGCAGGCCTCAAGGGTTGCACACAGTCCAGGTTTTCAGGATTTCCATAGCATTTGACAGTTGGTAATCAGATTAACATCTGTCAAACTCTAAATGTACCGTCATGTGCGGCAATATTGCTAGAATTTCACTGGCAATTTGCAGGTTAGCTGTGAAATCATGGACACGTTGTTCTATTTTGTTGCCGTGTACAAATGGAACAATGTGTCCATGATTTCACTGCAACAGCAAATTGCCAGTGAAATTGCCTAGCAATATTGCTGCATGTGACGGTACCTTTAGGATATCCTGAAAGCCTGGACTATGTGCGGCCCTCAAGGCCTGAGTTTGAGACCCCTGCTGTATATCCTTTGCAATAGGTTCATTTTTTGGAGCCTGGTACAACTCAGAAAACAACTAATGGTAAACTCATGCAAAAATGCATTAGGCTATGTTCTCAAGTTGCGTTTTTGCTGCGTCTTTTGCTTTTGTAGCACTTTTTGTGAATGTAATTATGTAAATTAAAAGCTGTGCAAAAAGCTGTAAGATTCCAGAGTTCTCATACACGCCAAAATTGCTTTTTTTCCTGATTGAAATGAAAAACTGCTGCGTATTTTAAAGAAGCAGCATAAATTATTTCAACATTTTTTCACCATTGAAAGCAATAAGAAAGTGCAAAAATGTTGCAAACATGCAAGTGCTACACTTTTGCTGCTTTTGTAGTGACTCAAACTAACTTTATTAAGCATGTACTGTAGACAAATGACACACCAAAAACACAGCCACAAGACACAGCAGAAAATGCAGCAAACTTTTTAAACACTGCCAAAAGAGCAGGTTTTGGTTGCACAAAACACACAGCAAAAATGCAACATGTGAACATAGTATTATAGTTGCCATTGAGCTTTTTTTAAAATATGTTTTACTTCCAGTTTTCCCAGTTCACTTGTCCAGTACCAGATAAAACATAACATTAAACACTGTGATCCAGGCTCTGGACCAGATCATGCTCCTGTCCAGACAGATGGGAATTAGGCATCTGCAAACAAAAAAATACTGTTTTCCTTTTTAATTTAAATCTTTTAGTTAAACGGGATTTCTGGGGGGATAAAATATGTTTTGTATGGTCCTGCATTAATTGACTATAATTCTAACTGCCTACTACACTTATATAATGTTTAGAACTCCTATAAATCTGTGAATCTGTGATTCACTACCTGCTCGTTACCCATCATCCCTCCCAGAGGGGACAATGCCTCATGCCTGAATAAGCAGCTCTCCCCCCTCCCTCTGCGTAAGTACCTGTGCTTCCGAGAACAAACACTTCCTCACTCAATCGCGTGGGCGTGATGTCACATAAAGTCCTATCGACACATTGGTCTCAACAATGCTCTCTGTACAGAAACAGATCTCCAACATTCCAGTCTATAGTCTCAGAACATGTTGTTGATTGTCACGCCCACGTGCATTGAAAATGAAAATGGATCTATGAGTGAGTGTTAACGGGACGGGGCAATGAAGGCCCGTTCTGAGAGGGTGAGGCAAGAGCTGCCCACTCAGCCATGACGCATTATCCCCTCTGGGAACCAAGACTAGTAAGGAGCAGCTAGTGAAAAAGTGATTTATAGGAGTTATAAATATTAAGTGTAACAGGCAGCTCAGCATTATAGTTTAGGAGTGTAGGGACTATACAAAAGTGTTTTATTGCCAGAATTCCCCTTTAAACACTGGATAGAGATTTTGTAGTGTCAGAAAAATATTTAGAGGTTTAGTAAAAAAACAACAACAATAATCGCAGATAGGCAAAGATTAAAATAACATTTCAGTTATTATTGAGTTATTGTCTCACTCAAATGTTTCATTGAAAAACATCACAGTTGACTGATAAATATATGTCACCAGGTTCTAAATGTGTAATCGGGTGCCTGCTATACTTTAAGGACAAAACCTGAGAAAAATTCAAAATGGGCTTCTACCCTATATAATAAAATAATGTTTCTTTTACTTTTATTACACAATTTTTTTACATTTTTGGCTATGATGTTGTTTAAGAAGACACATTTTTTAGAAGATGTACCTGACTGTCAATTCCAAGCATCAGCAACATGGAGAAGAAGAGGATAGCCCAGAGCGGAGAAATAGGCAGTTGAGTAACTGCTTCTGGATAAGCTAAAAATGCCAGTCCTGGTCCTGTAAGAAGAACATGATAGTAAAGTGGTAAACCAGAAGCACAGTGCAATAAATTCATTTTATTTAGAATTTAAACCCCCTAAAAAAGTTTGAGTAGGAAATTTATCATGATCCATATCACATTTGGCAAGTGGATTCACTTTGCAGGATACTGTATTAAGTGTTTTAATAGACAAGAACTTATGAAGATATTAGAGATGAATGAATCGGCCAAAATTTGTTTTGCCAAATTCATCAAGGAAAGTTGGTCTCTCCAGACCACAAAGGATAATGAGGAGAGAGGATAAAAGCTAAAATTCCTTATACTCTCCTTGACTCTAGCTTGTCCTTCTGCTAGCTTACTTCCTTCTTTCTGTGACAGCCTTCTCTTCTGTCTTCATTTTTTTCACTCTTTGGTGCCTCCGGCAATGTCTAGGTCTCACACAACGTGGTGATGTGCAATTCACTTCAACATAATGGCATCATATGAGACCTGGTCAGTGCTTGATGCACCGAAGGACAAAATCACAGGAAAAGACTGAGCCTAAGGAATAAAGTACACAAGTAGTGGACCAGGCAAAGAGATGTGATAGGTGAGGTGAGTAGACTTTTTTAAATGTTTTAATCCAATTCTGGCCCTAAAAATAATTGAGCAATAGGCTGCCATTTGGTTTAAATTGCCCAAAAATATGGGTGTCAAGCCCATTGACTGTATGCCCCTTTATGGAATAACATGTGACAATCATGATCAAACTTCAGCATTTGTTAGGACAACTTTTGGTGACCACTAGTGATGAGTGAGCACTTAAATACTCAAGTACTTGGTACTGTAAATGGGCAAGTCAGAAGCTTGAAGAGGCTCGACTTGTGTACAGAGTAAGCAGAGGTGTATCTAGGTTTCCTGGCACCTGGGGCAAGAATTCAGTTTGGCACCCCCCACCCCACCCCAAGTGGTCTGTGTGGTCGTCATGTGACCAATTATTCATATGCAATTTTCACACTTACAGTCAGATACTGACAAGCTACTCTACCTAATTCTCTCAATGTTCAGTGAAAAACTAAGAAAAGCAGGAAGAAAAGCTGTCACAGCTGTGACCATAAGTATGAAAATCGCATATGAGTGGATTGGCCATGTGATGACTGCTGGAACCAGCAAGAGCTGAATCTTGACAGTAAGTATATTACATGCTGTTATCATGGGGCTACAGGGATTAATGTTATAATTAAATGGCTCGTGCAGGTTTGCGATGAAAGTCGGTATTCCCTCTAGATAACTTCACGCCTCTGAATTCTCACAGCATGTAGTCTGCACACTTTCAGGATTCTATTGTGCTCATGTCAAGATTGGATAGTCATGTTAGGACAAATATGTCATTTATATAAATCTGGCCACATTCTGACTAGTCTGTTCTCACTCAATTAATTTTCATTGTCCGAGGCCTCGCATGTCTAGCCAACATGTGACTGCATGTAAATAAGTCGCATTCTTATGGTTTCATGACCTCCCACTCTCACCTCCAGCACCACAGAATCCTGACAGCATGCAATGTGCACACGGTGATAATTCAGAAGTCTGCAGTCACATAGAGTGAGTGTCTGAAGAGTTATCACATGCAAACAAGTTTTTTGTGGTCAGGAAAGAGCAGTTTACACAGTGATAACTAAGAGATAGAAATTAGGTCATTGACCAATTAATTTGTGAAACATACCACTACGCGTTTCTATGACAGACTGCCATCTTCCTAAGGTGGATTTACAGGGGATTGTGGGCAATAACCCCCTATTAAATGGTTAACCAATATCCTCAGTTAACCCTAGGTCTGATTGGCTGCTTCTCCTTTATAGGGTTGTTGCCCACAATCCCCTGTAAATCCACCTGAGGAAGACGGCAGTTCGCCGTAGAAACGCGTAGTGGTATGTTTCACAAATAAATTAATTGGTCAATGACCTAATTTCTATCTCTTAGTAATCACTGTGTAAAGCACTCTTTCCTTTCCACAAAAAAGTGTTTGCATATCGTTTATCCCCATCTAGGTCTTGTGGCTGAGCTGCGTGCACAGGGAGACTGGATAGTGGGTGATCGTAGGACCTGCGTTGACGTCAGGAGTGATGCGGCGGTCACGTGACGGTTGTCCCATGTGACCTGGAAGAGGACGGAGAGAGTAGACCGGGATAGTGGTAAAAGCAGCGCTACAAACTGACGTTGTGCAGGGGTGCACAAAAGCATCAGGTGAGCAGACACCCACACTCACCAATCCTTATATTTCCCCACTAGACCACCAGGTATTATTCATATACGCTCTCCTTATTATTATGTTTCCACATTGCAGACTTATCAGACTTGGACACCCCTTTAATGCTTCTAACAAATAAAAACATAGTAAGCATAGCACAAAACTTTATTAACAGCCATATCTAATGTAATCTTATGAGTTATAGATTGTTAAATGTGTACAGTATCAGAACCAAAAGCAGAAAACTGAATCACCAGAACTCTCATCAGTACAGAAATGTCAAAGCCCTTATCATTAAAGAAATACATCCATATAACCTCCATCAGTACAAACACACTATATCAAAACCTTCATCAGTACAGAAATACATCACCAGACTCACCAGAGGAACAGAATTACATCACCAGACCCACCAGAGGTATAGAAATGCATCACCAGAACCCTCATCAATGCAGAAACACAGCATCACAGCCCTCATCAGTACAGAAATAATTTCATATAAACCCAATCAGTAAAGAAACACTATGTCAAAACCGTTATCAGTACTGAAATACATCACCAGACACACTAGAGGTACAGAAATACATAGATAGAAACCCCATCATTACAGAAAACACAAACCCTTATCAGTAACAAAATTCATCATCAGAACCCACATCAGTACATGGTAAAAAAATTGTAATGTCATATCAGATCCATACACATTTGTACTGTATGAACCTACAACTCCTACTACATCCTTAAGGAGATACTGGGAGTTGTTGTTACCAGCCATCAATAAAAACATACAGGAACCACAGAACTAAGAGAAATTAGTCATTATAACAAACAATCATTTACATCCAGGTACCATATAGATGACACTGTCTCTGATCGGGGTCATATTTTTCTTTTCTTCATCTTGTCCAGACACCATGATGACTTTACACATCCACAGCTAATCTCTGGAGACGTCCATCTTCTCCGACCCTCTGCTGCACATCCCAGCACAATACTCTTAAAAATAGAATGATCAAAATTCACCTAAGTAAAAATATCTGCCCTATTCTGTGCCCTGGAATAAATAATTGCTCCTCCTCACTGTTCCCTGCACAAAATACAATTTACACACTGTCCCTCTTATGGCATATGCTCTCTACACTGCCATCTCCATTCCATACTGAATTCTCTGGTCACACTGTGCTCTCACATTGTGTCCCCCTATACTGCCCACTGTTTAAACTGTTCTCCCTCATCACATTCCCCTTCCTCGACATACTGTTCCCTCCTTGTTGTTGCCTCACACTGTCCACACATGCTGCCCCCTCTCCATACAGCCATACACTACTGTCTCTCTATTCTGTGCCCCCTTACATTTTTCTCATCCCCTACTCTTTCTTTACTACTTCACCCCCCTCACTCTACATACTGTGTTCACACCCAACCCCCTACTTCACGTTTTGTGTCTATACCCATCCACCCCTAACTCCACACACTATGTGCACACCGATCTTCCCCTCACTCCACATACTGTGTCGGCAGCCATCTCCCCTCACTCTACTTACTGTTTTCACACCCATCTCCCTCTCACTCCACATACTATGTCTACACCCATCTCCCTCACTCGACATACTTTACCACAGTCATCCCCCTCACTCCTCATACTGTGTCTAAACCCATCCTCTCCTCACTCCACATACTGTGCCGGAGCCATCAGCCTCACACCTCATATCGTGTCCACATTGATCTCCCTCACTCAAAATATTGTTCCACAGCCACCCCTCCTCACTCCTTATAATGTATCCACACCTATATAACCCCCTTCACTCCACATACTGTGCTGCAGCTATCCCCCCTCACTCCTCATACTGTATCCACACCCATGCCCCCTCACTCTACATACTGTGCCAAGCCATCCCCCTAACACTGCATACTGTCTACACACCTATATAACATATATTGTTCCACAGCCATCTTTCCCTCACTCTTTATACTGGATCCTTAAATGTACCCTCTTGTTTCCCATTCTGTCCTCCACATACTGTGTCTATACCCATCACCCCCTTGCTCCGTATTCTATGTCCTCAAATCCACCATTTGCTCTTTATGTTGAGTCCACATACATTTCCCCACCCTCTTCCCCTTGTTTGTGCCTTTTCCACCCCCAATCTCTTCCCCCTGTTTGGTTCACATATTTACCCCCTCCCCTCAGTTTGCTCCTCTCCCCCTGTTTGGTTCACAGATACCCCACCACCCTTTCACCCCTGTCTGGTTGACATATTCCCCACCCACCCTCTCCCCCCTGTTTGGTTCATATATACTGCCCCCACCCTCTTCCCCAATTTGGTTCACATATACATCCCCGTTCCTCTCCCCCAGTTTAATCTTCATGCTCCCCCTCTACCCCTAGTTTGCTGCTCATACTGCCACCATTTTCCCCCAGTTTACTAATCATATCCCCCCCTCCACCCAGTTTGCTCCTCATACTCCCCCGATTCTCTCCACCTAGTTTGCCCCTCATACTCCCCACATCCTCTTCCTCCAGTTTGATCCACATACTCCTCCCAGTTTGCTCCTTATACTTCCCCCATCCTCTCTCTTCAGTTTGCTCCTCATACTCCCCCCAGTTTGCTCCTCATACTGTCCCCATTCTCTCCCCCAGTTTGCTCCTTATACTCCCCCAGTTTGCTCTTCATACTCCTCCCATCCTCTCCCCAGTTGGCTCCTCATACAACCCCCACCCTCTCCCCCCTGTTTGCTCTTCATACTCACCCATCCTCTCCCCCAAGTTTGTTCCTCATACTCCCCCCACCCTGTCCCCCTTCCCCTAATTACATTAATGTTCTGTAGCTTCAGCTCCTGTGTGGAGCACTTATCACCTCCAGCCTTTAGCTGCCTCCACTGAGTGACATCAACAGAGTGATCAGCTAATCTGATCTTGGCAGCTGAGGCCGCTACTTCTATTGTACAGAGCGTCTGAAAGACACCTGTACAGTGGCTTTCAGGAGTCATCACGCTGCTCATTCTCTGCTCCTGCTGTCAGTTAATAGCGGGAGCAGAGAATAGCTGACTCCTACTGCAGGAGGCTGAATATGCGGCTGGTGGGGAGTCACCCCGGGCGCTGCAGCAGGAGGCTCGACAACACCCCCCTGTCTTTTGCAGCTGGGGCAGGGCCGGCTCCAGATTTTTGTGGGCACTTGACAAAAAAGTCTCCATAGGCCCCTTGAACACTCTACCCACACCCCTCCCCACTGCTGCCCATCCAAAGCCATAAGTTGCACCTCGGCATAGAGAGCTGAAAACAAGAGAATCATTCTCCCTATTAAAGCTTCCTTGCTAGTGTAAAAGGGAAGGATCATTAGCACTAATTTTAATGTACTAAGGTAGAATAGGGAAGATGTAGCCTGATGGTCAGTGGCAGGGCCAGTCAGTGGGAAGATGAAGGCTTCAGGAGAACGAACAATGGATTAAGAAGTATGTATAAGCATGTAGCCTATTCTGTGCATTGTGGACTTAGTTGCTAGTAAAGTGCAACACGTTTTAAACTGTGGATTACTTCTTCATCACCTTGCACAAGGAACCCCACAGTGGAAACAGGCCTTTGGCTACAAAGTACTAAGTCAAAGTAAATGAACACCCCTCACTTGTCTCTGTAGCATGCCAGGGCAAGCGTGCCGAGACCATCAACCATGACAACTACCACCGCCAAAGAATGGATGTGACCGGTCCCTCTGCAGCCCTCGGTCGCTCTACATATAATGAAAGTCAATGGAAGACTCATCCGTAAAAATGTTAGAGTTTTCTATTGACACTCAGTACACAAGTCGAGATAGTCCAAGTGTCTGAGTTCTCGTTTTGAGTACCAGAGCACTCAAACACTTAAGTGCTCACTCATCACTAGTAACTGCAATATGAAAAAACTTTTGACTACAGATCGCTAAAATAAAGGGGCAGCAGGACTCCGCAGAGCATTACCCTCAATGGAAACTGAAGATCAATTCATAGGCAATCTTTTGACCCCATCTTCAGTCCCAGAGGATAGCAGTGATTGCTGATCACTTCTGCTCCTTAATTTAATGATCAGTGGTGGCACTGGCAACCCATCCATTGGTTGATCTTTTTATATTCAAGGGAATTTTGGATGCAGGTAAAATGACAATTTAACAATTTTTACCCCCAAATATTTACATTTACAATTTTACATCGATTTTTGGAAAACGTAATAAAATTAAGCAAATTATATCATTACGAAATAACCTACAGTAAAAATAAACTTTTTATGTTAAACATATTAATAAAAGGCAGCCATTTTCATGCTGGCCCCTGAGTCCTTATCCTAGTCTGAGATGTTCTCTCCTGTAAAGATCAGTTTTAATCAGTTATCTCATTAATTTC
Source organism: Allobates femoralis (assembly GCA_033576535.1). Taxonomy (NCBI): domain Eukaryota; kingdom Metazoa; phylum Chordata; class Amphibia; order Anura; family Aromobatidae; genus Allobates; species Allobates femoralis. Next base: position 56,505,432 of record JARQOC010000007.1, read on the forward strand.
ACAACGAGGCCTCAGGATCCACCACTGTATGTAATGGGGAGGGCTCTCATCACAGACCATGCCCACAACTGCTACTGAAATGGAAATAACATTTATACCTGAAGCTGCAACTTGCGCTATTGATCTTTTAGTCACATGTGCCATGAATCCAACAATGGAAAAGATGACAAAACCTGCAAACATACTTGTGCCAGAATTGATGCAACAGACAATGATTGAGTCTCTGGAAGAGAGAAATCACAATTTATTATAGGGGTAATACTACATTTTAGTGTTACAAAGTAAAGCACAACGCATGCATTAAACTGAAGTACCTCTAATTAGTGACAGGGTTGTCTCATTTTGCTCCCGTTGGATAAACATTTTTTTAGAGTCCTTTTACATGAGCAATTACAGGGAATCTGTCAGCAAGTTATTATCCCCAAAATAGAGAGAAAAAGTGGGGCACCTCAAACTGCTTCTGGGAATCCACAGGCACCGCTGATATTAGCCTGGACAGCCTTCATTCACACGCCGGGGTGCAAACTCATGAGCACAGTCCATGAACATCCAGAATAATAAGGGTGTGTGCCCACATGCCGGGTTAGGGTCGGTTTAGCTGTGTAAACCGCCGATCGGTTTACATAAGTTTTATGTAAATTTATGTTAATCCAAACCGGCGTTTGGATTAACATTAAAACCTATGTAAACCGACACCCGCTGTGCACACAGCGGCGGTTTACACATGCTCATCTGTTGCTAACCGCTGGGTTCCCAGCGGGTTAGCAACGAATGTGCATGTCCTATAAACCGGCCGGTTCTGCAGCGGCTGCAAGCAGAATCATGTGCTGCTTCCAGCCGCTGCAGAACCGTCGCCGCTAACCCGCCGTGCACCCGCCCGCACATACCCGCCAGGAAGCCGGTGGACGCCTGCAGAGCTTCCTGGCGGGTCCGCCCAGCCGCCCACCGGCACAAACCCGGCATGTGGGCACACAGCCTAAAAGAGAGTAGCAGAGAGGAGGGGGGATGGACGACGGCTGTTTCACACTACTGCTGTTGAGCAGAGTGAAACGTCCATCATGCTCCCTACTGTCTTAATGTTCACGTGTTGTAGCCGGATGGAATAAAGGAATACAGTCAGCATCCAGTGGGTGCTACTCTCCTTTATAAATTTGGATGCAGCAAGTTTTTGCTTTTTAATATGAGAGTGGTGAAAAATAGAGAAAGAGCCTTATTCCCACAATGTGTCACTTATCAAGCTATATGCTGTTGTTTGTATACAATCAGTGTTTATCAACTGGAGATTATCACTACAGGACTAGGTCTCATGTGCAGAGCAGTCATGGTTAATCTGTGTATCCCCGCCCCCACCACTGATTGGCAGCTTGCTGACATTGGGCACAGGAAGCTGCCAATCACAGGTGTGGCTGTGGTTATACACAGCTGCCAATCTGTTGCTTGGAAAGCGTTAGGCCCCTTTCACATCTAATGCAGGGCTACGTTTTGCTTCTTTTGCGTTTCTATGCATTTTTACTGCTAAAAACACATGAAAACGCATGCGTTTTTGCCCCCATTGATTTTAATGGAAACGCATTGAAAAACACATGCAAAAACACATGTGAGTTTTCAAAAACGCAAAACGCATGCGTTTTTGGAAAAGCAGACCAAAACGTTGCTTGCGACGATTTGGTCTGCGTTTGCAAAAATGCATGCGTTTTGAAGCGTTTTTAGCGGTAAAAATGAATAGAAACACAAATGAAGCATAACACAGCCCTGAATTAGATGTGTAAGGGGCCTTAAGCTAGGGTCACACTTGCATTTGCAATCCAGTTACTGGATGCAGTTTTTCATCCTGAAAACCTGATCAGGTACCTGACCCATAGACTCCAATGTTAACAATTGTTTGCCAAAGTGCAATCTGTCTACTGGATCCAGTTTTTGAGAAGTCAGGTTTTAATAGGGTCTGCAACATTTTTTGGCCTTTTAGCAAAACCTGATCAGTTTTTTAACATGGGACCCTATGGGAACCTGATCCAGTACCTGATGGTATATATTAGGTACCATCAGGTACGTTGGCAGGAACGTTGGCATGTTTATACGAGGCAAAGACCTGAAATGTTTCCAAAACGTTCATTCTGTCTATCATTAACCAATGTAAATGGTTCTTATGCCTTGTTTATGTATCCTAATTTTGCTACCTAGAATGCAACTTCATTCAGGTAAAAAATGTAAACAGCACAACATCACAAGTAGATTTTGTTGTCAACAGGAGCAAACTTGTGAGAAGTTAAAGGGTTGTCCTCTACTAGGACTACCCCTTCTGAATTGACTTTTTTCTGCCCATTATAATGAACCTTGTACACAGCTTCCATACTGACACCCTTACAGAATTGTCAGTAATCACAGCTCATGACATTGTGATGTCAGGCAAGCCCCACGTCCAATCACTGCCAGCTTCCTTCTCCCCACCCTTGGACATAGAAGCTATCAACAGGAAGTGAGCAGCAGTAGCAATGGTGGGGAAAAGGAAGACAGTGGTAATTGGACATAGGGTTCATGTAACATCACAATGTCATGAGTTGCGATTAGCGACAATGTTGTAATAGCAGCAACACGAGAAGGGAGTACAAGATTTGATTTTTTTAAAACAGGGAACTAAGTCAATTCAGAAGGAATGATACAATAAATAAGTTATAAAAGTTATGACTCCTGGAAGAAGGAGAGGAAAAAACAAAGGGGGGAAAAAAACAGAAATTGACTGGGACATGGAGGGGTTGATGCTCTTTACATAAAAAAAACTCTGTATCCGCATGTACATTTTGAACTTTAGACTGTATATGTATATATATATATATATATATATATATATATATATACAGTGTTGTGCAAATTAAATGAGACAAAGCATTTTTTAAGTAAAATCATAAGTTGGGGTTACCAGTCAGTGATTCAAACCAGTTTTAACTGCTTTTTGAACAGGTGTCAGTGTACAACCTTGAGTAACAAAATGTGGTTTGACTGGTTTTAGTCAGATAATAACAGCTATCTGCCCCCTCAGCTTCAGGTGAGAGCTTGTTTCTGTGAGGAGTGGTTTAGTGTACTTTTTCTCTCAGTGTGATTCGTGCCTGTAAAAATGGATATTACTCCACAGAAGAGGTCTAGAATTATTACTCTTAATGAACATACAAGTCTGACTGAAAAGAAATCGCTTCCACCGTTGGTATTGGAAAATTTACTGTTTCAAGAATAATTCGCACACACAATGAAACTGGATCATTTTCTCCAATACGAAAAGGGAAATGTGGAAGAAAAAGGGAAATGACACCAAGAACTGATAAAACACTTATCAGAAATAGTAAAACTAATGCAAGAAAAACTTGTTTTGTCCCAATTAATTTGCACAGCACTGTATATATATATATATATATATATATATATATATATATATATATATGTATATGGTGTATATATATGTGTATATACATACCATATATATATGTAATATGGGAAAGAACAATGAAGGTAACATTAAATAAATGCAAATTATTTTACTTGCCTGTAAACATTATTGTGGAATGAATTGTAACTTCCAAGGGCAATTAAGGACCCAAGCCCCAAACCATAAGAAAAAAAGATTTGGGTAGCAGCATCCAGCCATACCTGTGTCCGAAATAAAAATATTTATTACCATCAAATGAATTAAGACCTAAAATATTAATGATTGTTTCTTCTTACCTCTGAATCTGAGAGTTTACTAAAGTCTGGAGTGATATAAAATAATATCCCATCAACTGCTCCAGGGAGAGTGACCCCTCGGAAGAATAAGATGATCAACATGATGTAGGGGTAGGTGGCTGAAAAGTAAACGACCTAAAAAGAAGAGAAAGACAAGATTTATGTTTCTATGTTCTTAGTTGAATGAGTAGTCAACAATATAACTTCCAATTCTAATAGTCCTGTTGTCTGCTCCCCTCAGCTGCTGTCACACTCACACCATTTCTAGGCACTTTGGCTCTCAGTAAAAACGAGAATAATAGAGACGTTTTTTAGTTTTTTTTAGGCAATGTATTGCTGTGATTTCCGCTACGTAATGAAACAATAAAACCCATTCTTCATATGGAACAAATCATTTATTGAAATGTGGCATGGGCTAAATTCAGCCCTTTATTTCTGTCTTTTAGAAGAAAATGCCAGAATTTATATACTCTCATATGCAAAAAGTGTACCTATAATTTTACATATTTATGACAAATTTGGAAAGTTATATTTGTTAAAAGAAGTGCAAAATTAATTGTTTTAAAGGGAACCTGTCAAGTTATCCAAATGCAGTTCATTTGCAGACAATTGGTTAATCCGCAAGTAAATAGTGTATCAATATTGTCTGGCTGCCTAAGGCTAGGGTCACATTTGAGGTTGGGCTTGCAGATCCTGATCCGTTATTGAGCATTTAAAATGCTCAAAACCGCATCCGGATCCGCAACCATAGGCTGCAATAGAAAAACCGGATTGCACTATTTGCAATCCGGTTGCCGGATCCGGTTTTCCGATTTGCGGAAAAAATCATGCAGGCTGCATTTTTCGCAGCAGTTGGAAAACCGGACCTGGATTTCTAACATGGAGACCTTTGGGTCAGCATCTGGTACTGCAAGACACATACGAATGCTTGCAGTACCGGATGGGTTTGGAACAACAAAACAACAATGCAGCATCTGTGCAGCATATCAGCACAGATGCTGCATTGGTGTACAGTAACCCGGTGATTGAAGGGTTAATATGTATAATATATGTGGGCAACATGTCTCCAGGGAGTGTCCACCTTCCCTAGAGACATGGTGCCCAAATGCTATGGCATTTTAAGTGTTAACTGTGTATATTAATGTTTAGCCGATATTTATCGGCTTTCAAAAATCATGAATGGAAGCCGTCGGCACCTGGTTGTCAGCACCACCATAAGTACGCAATGAGCGCAAGCACATTGCTGGCCAGCATCCTTAATAAGGAGCTGCCCCAGGTGCTTACGCTCATTGCGTACTGATGGTCGTGCTGACAACCAGGAGCCGCCGGCTTCCATTCATGATTTTTAAAAGCTGACAAATATCGGCTAAACATTAATATACACAGTTAACACTTAAAATACCATAGCATTTGGGCACACTGTCTCTAGGGAGGGTGGACACTGGGTGGATCCGATTTAATCCGATTTCAGTTCCAGGACACAAAATTTGTGTTTGGAAAGCAGGGGAACATTGTAATCACCACAATGTCTACCGCATCCGGTACCGGATGCCACATTAAGGAGACATCCAGTATCGCATGCGGATTTAGGGACACACTTTTTACAGGGCAAAATTTGTATGAAGGCGCAGGAGATTACCGCATCCGGAAATGGGTGCAGTAACTGCATTCTGCCTTCCAAATGTGACCCTAGCCTTATTATTAATGCGGCTACTAGGAAAAAATAAACTTTATTCATTCTGGGACGTGGCAGCTTTCATTCATAGCAGCATGTGTAAGCAGGTAGGCAGATTCAATTGCGCAGACAATGAGAAAACAATGATATCTACAGTTGAACTCAAATGTTTACATACCATGGTAGATTTTTTGCTTTCTTTGCCTTTTTTCAGAGAATATGAATGATAACACAAAACATTTTCTTCCACTCATGGTTAGTGGTTGGGTGAAGCCATTTATTGTCAAACTACTGTGTTTTCTCTTTTTAAATCATAATGACAACCAAAAACATCCAAAGGAGCCTGATTAAGAGTTCACATATTTATTATTATTATTATTATTATTAAAAAATATTTATATAGCGCCATTAGGTTCCATAGCGCTTTACATGTATGAGGGCAGACGAGGACAAGAACATAAAATGATAACAATTAAATCATACAGGTACAGTAGGGCAGAGGACCCAGTCCACGAGGGCTCACAGTCTATAGAGGGCTCACAGTCTATAGTCTATACATACCCTAATGATTTTGGCCTGATACCATATGCAGAAGTTGACACAAAAGGGTTTGAATGGCCAATAAAGGTAACATCCTCCCCTATGACATAGGGTAGGGTCACATTGGCGTTTTTTGTTTAAAATCCTGATCCGGTTTTGAGCTTTAAAAAAGCTCAAAACCGGACCAGGAAAGGCTCCTGATGGAAGCCTATGCAAAACACCGGATGGCTTCACAAGCCATCCGGTGGCCGGATCCGGCACTGCTGCCTGCGTTTAAAATCATGCAGGCAGCAGTTTTCGCAGCGTTTACCGGGCCGCACTGCGGTCACCGGATGGCTCAGGATGTGTAATCCTGAGCCATCCGGTAACTGCCGAGGTTGCGGTTCCCGGCTATTGGCGGGATCCGCAACCTTAATAAAGAGTAAAATTGTTGATCTAAATGACTTTTTAAGGTCTGTAGGGGGGCTTAGACCCCCCTACAGACCGGCCGCCCACTTCTATAGTGTACTTCAGCTATATCTCACGGGGCACGGGCTCCCCGGAGCAAAGTGCCCCCCCCCCCGTATCACTATACAGGGGTGCCTACACCCCTCTATTACAATGATGCTTTAATGATGTCCAAAAATGCAGTACAAAAAGGATTTTAGCAATCGCAATGTAAGTTTATACTTACATGCTGTTGTAGGCAGAGTCCCGAGAAAACCATGGGCGGGGCTGTGTGCAGCAGCCTCCGCCCGCTCCTTCTTGATGCCCGCCCCCTCTGGCCGTAATCCAGTGTTGTGAGGGCGGGCACGTCGTTAAAGGGGCGTGGCTAACTATTTGCTGCGGTTAGCCACGCCCCTTTAACGACGTGCCCGCCCTCACAACACTGGATTACGGCCAGAGGGGGCGGGCATCAAGAAGGAGCGGGCGGAGGCTGCTGCACACAGCCCCGCCCATGGTTTTCTCGGGACTCTGCCTACAACAGCATGTAAGTATAAACTTACATTGCGATTGCTAAAATCCTTTTTGTACTGCATTTTTGGACATCATTAAAGCATCATTGTAATAGAGGGGTGTAGGCACCCCTGTATAGTGATACGGGGGGGGGGCACTTTGCTCCGGGGAGCACGTGCCCCGTGAGATATAGCTGAAGTACACTATAGAAGTGGGCGGCCGGTCTGTAGGGGGGTCTAAGCCCCCCTACAGACCTTAAAAAGTCATTTAGATCAACAATTTTACTCTTTATTAAGGTTGCGGATCCCGCCAATAGCCGGGAACCGCAACCTCGGCAGTTACCGGATGGCTCAGGATTACACATCCTGAGCCATCCGGTAACCGCAGTCCGGTATTCTGCACACATTTTTGTAACAAATGTGTGTGCCCGGCATTGCGTTCACCGCATCCGGATCCGGATGCGGTGAATGCAATTTAGCTTAGCAATGTGACCCTACCCTAATTTACTTGTAATCAGTGTGTGCATAAAAGCTGAATTAGTTTCTGGGATCCAGACAGACCCTTGTATCTTTCATCCAGCCATTGACATTTCTGGATTGTGAGTCATGTGGAAAGCAAAAGAATTGTCTACGGATCTACAGGAAAAGATAGTTAAACTGTATAAAACAGGAAAGGGATACAAACAGATTTCCAAGGAATTGATAAAGCCAGTCAGCAGTGTTCAAACTGTGATTAATAAATGGAAAATCAGGGGCTCTGTAAAAACCAAACCACAATTAGGTAGCCCAAAAATATTTCAGCCTCAACTGCCAGGATAATTGTATGGGATGCAAATAAAAACTCCATGACATATAAGACTCACTGAAAACTAGCGGTGGGGCTGTTTCAAAATGCACAGTAAGGAGGCACTTGAAGAAAAATGGGATACATGGTCGAGTCGCCAAAAGAAAGCCATTACTGTGCAAATGTCACAAAGTAACTCGCCTACAATACGCCAAACAGCACAGAGACAAGCCTCCAAACTTCTGGAACTAGGTAATTTGGATTGATGAGACCAAAATCGAACTTTTTGGCAACAACCATAAGTGTTACATTTGGAGAGGTGTCAACAAGGCTTATGATGAAAGTAACACCATTCCTACTGTAAAGCACGGAGGTGTATCGCTGATGATGTGGGGATGTGTGAGCTACAAAGGCACAAGAAACTATATAAAAGTTGAAGGAAAGATGAATGCAGCAGGTTATCAGCAAATACTGGAGGCAAATTTTCACTGCTCAGATTTGCACTGATGGGACACACTTGGACTTTCCAACATGACAATGATAGAAAATACAAAGCTATGTTGACCTGTCATTGACAGCAGAACAAAGTGAAGGTTCATGGAAGAAAGCCCAAGGATTTACAGGAACTGGAGGCTTTCTGTCAAGAAGAATAGGCAGATTTACCATCTGAGAACATAAGGAGCCTCATCCACAACTACCACAAAAGACTTCAAGCTGTCATTGATGTTAGAGGGGGCAATACATGGTATTAAGAAGTGGGGTATGTGAACTTTTGATCAGGGTCATTTGGATGTTTTTGGTTGTCATTATGATTTAAAAAGAGAAAACAGAGTAGTTTACAATAAATGGCGTCACCCAACCACTAACCATAAGTGGAAAAAAGTTTTTTTATGTTATCATTCAAATTTTCTAAAAAAATGACAAAGAAAGCAAAAAATCTGCCAGGGTATGTACATTTTTGTGCACCACTGTAAGTCAAAAACTACTTATTAAAGTAAACCTGTTAGCATATTTTTTTTCAAAAAGCTGCAGCCATCACCACTAAGGTCTTATATACAGAATTCAGGAATTCAGTATATATGTTGCCAGGCCGATTTGGATAGGGTTAAAAAACAGCTTTTATTATACTTAACTGTGGGGTAGTCCAGTCTGATATGTGTCGCTGGCCTTGACCCAATGCCTCCTCTCTTATTGTGATTGGCGTCCTCCTTATCTGCTTTGTGCTACATCACCCACACACAGTCCCTGCCATTGTGCTCCTGCACACACGCACTACTATCTGCCCTGCTGATGTTCTTTGACCTTTGCCTGCTCCTGCGCATTACAGTACTCTGCCTACCTTCAACAGAGCAGAGCAGAGAGAAGTATGTGCATGTGGCACTCCACTGCGCCACGGAGCGGTACTGCACCCAGACCAGAGTGTGTAGTATCCCTGTGACCAAGGGATTGGGATGTTAATCTGGGGCCCTCACCCTACTCATTCACACACCTAGAGTCAGGGGATCAATTGGTTAACCCATTGCTAGAACCAATCCTGGTGGGTGGAGTCTTTGGTGGGTAGTGAAGAGCAGAAAGAGTTAGAGGGCAGTTCGTGAGAGAAGCTGAAGAAGAGAGGAGCCTGCGAGTGATGCAGGGGAGGGCACCTAAAGAACGTGAGCCAGACTGAAGGGGAACTTTGGGTGGCAGTTAACCAGGGCCGTATTTCTAATAAGGCACTCGTGGGCCGGTGCCTAGGGCGGCAGGTCCAGGGGGCGGCGCTAGAGGAGCGTTTTTTATTGTATTATTTTTTTTTTTTTACCTCCCTCCCCTCCCCCAGACTCCACATTAAAACTGGAGTCTTTGTGGGGGAGGGGGGTGTCACTGGTGTGGTCCAGACCGCGGTGGCGGCATTACATTGCCGCCTGCATGTGCTGCCTTTGCCCCAGCGCTGATAGTGATCGCCGCTGACAGGAAGCCGCCGGAAGCTGAATGGAACCCGGAAGTGCGGGTTCCGTACAGCTCTGTTCCTTCCTGTCCCACGGTGCTGGCGGCTCCTCCACCCAGCCGGCCCCCCATGGACCCGGAGAACGGGGGAGCAGCTGGCCCGAGCGAGCGGGCACTGAAGGCTGGGAGATGGTGTGGCTGCATGGTGGCCGACCTCCTGCTGCTGCTGGGCTAGTGCAGATCATGCTGCATCCGGCCAATGTCCGCAGCCAGCACCAGGTGAGGACCTGACTGTGCAGGGGACAGAGGAGCAGAGGGAGCTAGGAAAGAGGACAAAGGGGCAGAAGGATAGGAACTGGGGGACAGAGGAGAAGAGGAGCAGCAGGAGGGACAGAGGAGAGGAGGACAGGGTTGCAGGGGGGCAGAAGGACAGGAACAGGGGGACCGAGGAGAAGAGGACAGAGGGGCAGAAGGACAGGAACAGGGGGAGAGAGAAACAGGAGCAGCAGGAGGGACAGGAGAGGAGAATAGGTGCAGGAGGACAGAGGAGCAGGGGGACTGAGAAGAGGACAGAGGGGCAGAAGGACAGGGACAGAAGAGAACAGGGACTGAGGAGAGGAGAACAGGGGTGCAAGTGGACCGAGGAGCAGCAGGAGGGTCAGAGGAGAGGAGGACAGGGTGCAGGAGGACAGGAGCAGGGGGACCATGGAGAAGAGGACAGAGGGGCAGAAGGACAGGAACAGGGGGACAGAGGAGAAGAGAAGCAGCAGGAGGGACAGGAGAGGAAGACGGGGTGCAGGAGGACAGGAAAGGAGATGGGGGTGCGGGAGGACAGAGGAGCAGCAGGAGGGACAGAGAAGGGGAGGACGGGTTGCTGGGGGGCAGAAGGACAGGAAGAGGGGGACAGAGGAGAAGAGGAGCAGCAGGAGGGACAGGAGACAAGGACGGGTGCAGGAGGACAGAGGAGAAGAGGTTGGGGGTGAAGGAGGACAGAGGAGCAGGGGGACCGAGGAGAAGTGGACAGAGGGGCAGAAGAACAGGAACAGGGGGACAGAGGAGAAAGAGGGAAGGGAGGCAAACAGGAAGGCAGGAGAGGAGGGACGGGGTGCAGGAGGACAGAGGAGGTGCAGGAGGGACAGAGGAGAGGAGGACGGGGGTGCAGGAGGACAGAGGAGCAGCAGGACGGGGTGCAGGAGGACAGAGGAGCAGGGGCCGAGGAGAAAGAGGACAGAGAGGCAGAAGGACAAGAACAGGGGCAGAGAGGAGAAGAGGAGCAGCAGGAGGGACAGAGGAGAGGAGAACGGCAGTGCAGGAGGACAGAGGAGCAGCAGGAGGGACAGAGGAGAGGAGGATGGGTTACAGAGGACAGAGGAGCAGGGGGACTGAGGAAAAGAGGACAGAGGGGCAGAAGTACAGGAACAGGGGGACAGAGGAGAAGAGGGCAGCAGGAGGGACAGAGGAGAGGAGAACAGGGGTGCAGGAGGACAGAGGAGAGGAGGATGGGGTGCAGGAGGACAGAGGAGACAGAGTGTACCACCATGTACCCAGCTCCCTGCTGTGCATAGTGTACCACCATGTCCCCAGCTCCGTGCTGTGCACAGATAGTGTACCACCATGTCCCCAGCTCCGTGCTGTGCACAGATAGTGTGCCACCATGTCCCCAGCTCCGTGTTGTGCACAGATAGTGTACCACCATGTCCCCAGCTCCGTGTTGTGCACAGATAGTGTACCACCATGTCCTCAGCTCCGTGCTGTGCACAGACAGTGTACCACCATGTCCCCAGCTCCGTGTTGTGCACAGATAGTGTCCCCAGCTCCGTGTTGTGCACAGATAGTGTACCACCATGTCCCCAGCTCCGTGCTGTGCACAGTGTACCACCATGTCCCCAGCTCCGTGCTGTGCACAGACAGTGTACCACGATGTCCCCAGCTCCGTGTTGTGCACAGTGTACCACCATGTCCCCAGCTCCGTGCTGTGCACAGACAGTGTACAACGATGTCCCCAGCTCCGTGTTGTGCACAGATAGTGTACCACCATGTCCCCAGCTCCGTACTGTGCACAGACAGTGTACTACAATGTGCCCAGCTCCCTGCTGTGCACAGACAGTGTACCACCATGTCCTCAGCTCTGTGCTGTGCACAGACAGTGTACTACCATGTCCCCAGCGCTGTGCTGTGCACAGACAGTGTTCTACCATGTCCCCAGCTCCGTGCTGTGCACAGATAGTGTACCATCATGTCCCCAGCTACGTGCTGTGCACAGATAGTGTGCCACCATGTGCCCAGCTCCGTGCTGTGCACAGTGTACCACTGCAGACAGTGTGCCACCATGTCCCACATTTTTCTCAGATCACATCCGTGTACTCACTCACAGATAGAAGGAGCGCCTCTCAAGTTGGTATATTTCTTAATGCTTCATTTCTTTATTCCGTCCACCCATCAGCACGTATGGGTGGACGGAATAAAGAAATGAAGCATTAAGAAATATACCAGCTTGAGAGGCGCTGTTCTTTCTGTGAGTGCGTGTCGTGGTCCAGGTGGGCCTCCCTGGCTAAGGACGTGCGTCTCGATGTGTGGGGTTCAGTGAGCTCCTGCCTTCATGTGGTTCTGTGGATAGTTGTGATTTGTACACATCCGTGTGCTGTCCGTGTGCAATCTTTTTTTTTTCTCAGCAGCTATTACTGTAGAATCATTTACAGGAGCATTTTACAGTGTTCTCAGCTGCAGAATGAGAATGTATCAGTGAAAAAATGGATACCACTCGGATGGTTCGTGTGTGGTCCGTGATTTTGTCGGACCCATAGATTTGCATTGGTGAGTCTCGCGTGTGAATCGCAGACTGTCGCAGCATTTTGAGATTTTTTTCTCATCCTGAATCTGGATGAGAAAAAAGTGTCCGTCACACGCCAGTGTGCTCTCAGTCATTCATTAACATTGGTCTGAGTGCAGTATAAAATCACGCATTGCACTCATCCGAGTTTCACGCCAGTGTATGACCCTAATAATAAAATCCATATAGTAACCCTACAATGTCTGCGGGACATGGGAGGGTTTATGGCTCAGTTAGTACACACTCTATCCTTCTTGTTATTAACCAGTTAATGCTCTCTTGTCCACCGCACTGCAGTGTCAAAAGAGGAAGACAACGAGACAGGCAGCAACATGGCATCAGAGAGCCCCTGACCTCCAAATAGAAGATCCTCAGATCCTGGTATTGTGACATCATATTAAGAATAATATGTTTTGCATTTATATTACACTATGAACTCCACAGCACTTTACATACATCATCAACACTGTCCCCATTGGGGCTCACAATGTAAACATCCTATCAGTATGTCTCTGCAGTGTGGTTGGAAACCCATGCAAACACTTGGAGAATAAACTTGGGCATAAACCAGTTAAAATCATTAAAAGATTATTATTTTTTTATTATTATTATTATTATTATTTTTTTTTTTTTAAGATTATTATTTTTTGTATTTATCTCAAGGTAGTCTGTCTGCAGGATCTAACCCCTACAAACCTTTTATATGTACTACATGGAATGTATGTGTGTAGGGGGGGGCGCAACGTGAGCAGGAGACGGTCATCCATGACGGGGGGGGGGGCAACTGCTGATGGTGCCTAGGGCAGCAGGAACTCCAAATACGGCCCTGCAGTTAACACCCTAATCCGGACCGGAACAGCACCCGGCTGGGAAGGACCCAGTCCAACACCGGAGGACCGGCTCCGAGGCGGTGTGGGTGTTTACCTCCGAGCCGCAGAACTGGAGGGACGCGGGCTACTTGAAGAGCTCTGTCATATTCCCACAAGGCCTGCAGAGGGTAAGGTGCCCTTAGAGAAGGAAACACTCGTAAATTTCGTGAGCGGGCACCGGGCTCTGTGCAAGGTATTACAGGAAGAGAAGGCGTGAAAGGACAGTGAGGACAGAGGGAGAAACCGGCAGGAACACCATTGAGGACCTCAGAGAGACATTACATCCCCTGGTGACTACCCAGGCCAGCTACCCGTGGCTGTGTAAACCTGTAAGCTGTCTGAAAGTTACCAGTAAACCCGTGCAGAGCTTGAACTGTGTCCGGTGTCTCATTTCTATCACGCCTGGTAAACTGCATTCCAGTCTCATCAGCAGAGACTGCATCCAGTCTCCACCTGCAGAGCTGCCTTCCAGTGAGAAATCCATTCATCCATTCCTGCTCCACCTAAGGGGAGCAACACCATCTGGTTGCAGCATCATCATTCCCAGAGGTCTGAAAGCAGTGCTGGTAACATTACCAGGTACTGTAGGTGGCGTCACAAACATTTTATTATCTTTATTTTATTTTTCCACATTTTTCAGCGACCACTAGAGCCATGGCCACCAGTGATAGCACTCGTAATCAACGCCCGGGATCCAAGTACCCCACGGCCCTGGGGTAGGTCTTGTACGCAGGAGTGCAATGGAGGTCAGTGTGGGGGTGACATAGGTCTCGTCACCCACATGAAGCTGAGAAGGAGGACAGCAATCACAAGAAGATATGAGATGCCGGATCAAGATCAGCGACACCCATCAGACTGGACCACTCCTCAGGTAAGTATAATAAAAGCTGATTTTTTACATTACACAGAGCAACCTGGGGACTTATATACATTCTAGAATGATGTTTATAAAGTCTTACAGGTGGTGGCTGTAGCTTATATGATAAAACCTGGTGACAGGTTCACTTTAACCCAGTTGGTGCACTCTCAGCAAAGCAGCTGGACAACAATGTAACATGTAACACTGTTTAATTAACCCTTTTGGATTACAGCACTTGAGGTCGTGATAGGTTCCCTTTAACAAAAAAAAAAATATTCAGACTGTACAAATGATAGTTACCTTTCCTGTCCAACCAACTCCTTTCCAAATGCAAAAGTAGACCAGCACCCATGCAATAGCCAAGGTGATTGCTAGAGGCCATCTAATTTGACCTGGCTTCTCCAAACCATCTGTCATTTGATGCATGTTACGCCTATAAAATATAATGCAAAGGTTAACTAGAAAAGAATATAAATTTATTAGAAATAATAATTTATTTCAAATTCCAAGCAAGCAATCAGACCACAAGAAAGAGTAAAATCTCATAATTGCATATAACAACAGAACATATGTATCTGAAAGCAAACAGTACCTATATTGTATTTGTACAAAAGCCATGATTGCCCTTTAACTCTGAATTTATGCATTATTACAATAGTTATAAGAGAATTAATGGGGTTATCCAGACAGCTCCTTCTATTTTATATATTGCTATTTTTTACATATTGCTAATATATTCCTAAGGGTACCTTTACACGCGGCTACATTTCTAGGGTGGCTACAGGTAACTTACTGGTTGCAATGAAATCATGGAGACAAGGTTCTATCTTGTTGCTGTGTACAAATGGAATAATCTCTCCATGATTTCACTGCAACCAGTAAGTCACCTGTAGCCACCCTAGAAATGTAGCCGCGTGTAAAGGTACCCTTAAGGTACCTTTACACGCCGCCACTGTTGCTAGCAACAGGTATCCACTGCACGTGCACGTTTTTAACGGTGGATACCGATCGCTAATGCCGCATATAGACGCCGCCATTGCATTGTCCACAGAAGGTATCTGTGTTCCCCGGAAGTGCCGACAGATCCTGCGGCTTACTTCCTGTTGAATACCTTCCCTGCTTTACACGCCGCTACCGCAAAGGAATATGGGCGTACATCTTTCGCGCCGCAAGTACATAGGCGTGACAGAGTTGTGATTGGACAACGCAATAGCGTCATGATTGGCCAGCCTGCGCAGGAAGGCTGGCTAATACATGACGCCATTGCAATTGTGGACTGTGAATGGATAGCTCTTTAATTATGGCACCCTGTGAAGGGTCAGCCAATCGTAACGCAGTAGCCCCCACCATCGCTAATGGGGCGTGGTATCCATGACGCTGTGGCACGCCCCTGGAAAATCACTAGGGGACGCAACATCCATGCCTGTGCCCCTTTTAGACGCCACTACCATGGCAATTGTGCCTTTCTGTTGCCTTCGGTTTTTGGGCACGGCTCAACAACAGGTATCTGAGTACACTACAGGACACAGGAAGGCATTTCCCTATTTACAGGCCGCCATTTCGTAGCAATTTCATAGCAACAGGCATAACTATCCCTGATGCCAGGCAGTTGCTACCTTTCAGTGGTGGCGTGTAAAGGTACCTTTAATATACCAAACGCGATCTCAACATTTGAGATTCTTATAAGTAATATCTTGAACAAAGAAATCTTGCGGCACACGTCCCAGGTAAAACTTCAGCCTTTATTATAAACTAGATGGTGGCCCGATTCTGACGCATTGGGTATTCTAGAATACCTTGTAAACAGGAGGGAGCTGTGTCACACTATGACTGACAGCCTTGTAAACAGCAAAGAAGTGCGTCACACTATGAGGGCAAGTTGAAATTGTGCGCCAATATACCAAGCCGTGCTCCGCTTATTGGTCGCCGCCAGCCGCGACGACCAATCAGCGCACTTGGTGCGTGTTTTAAAACACGCTTTGCTGATTGGTCACCGACGCCTGCTGCGACCAATCAGCAAAGTGGAGCATGGCTTAGCAAGGGTTTTGAATCGCGTGCCGCTGATTGGTCACCGCTGCGCGGCGACCAATCAGCGGCGCAGGATTCATATTTCCCGCCAATCCGCTCCACTTAGCTGATTGGTCGCCGCCGGCCGCGGCGACCAATCAGAGAAGTAGCGCTGCTTAGTGGGGGATTTGAATTCCGGCCGCCATATAGGAATACCCATAATGTTGGGTGTTCCAATATAGCGGTCGGGGTACTACCGCTGCAAACTGATGCCGGTAGGCTCATAATATTGCATAGATGGTCATATGGGCATCACAGATGGAGGATCATACCGTGTTGGGGTCATCATACTTTGCTGGGGCAGTTAAGGGGGGTACAGTAGGGTCATCATGCTGTGTGAGAGATTGGAAGGTAATGTGGAGGACTTAATATCAATGATATCATACAATGTTTGAGGGGCACATGTGGTCAACACACTTTATCATTTTTTATTTTTTATTTTTTGGGGGGGAATTTTAGAACTTATGAACTTATGTCAGACAGCGAAATTGGAATCCTGCTGAATATGTAATATGATGACAAGAAAATATATGAACCAAGATAAGCTGTATTGTGAGAGGAATTGCAACTATTACGGTAAATATTATATAGCCAGTTGATACAATCAAGTCATTCAATCAAGAGTCTCTCCTGTAATTGTCTAATGGTTGGTTTCACATTTGCGTTTGTGAACGCAGTGTTCCCAATGCAGCCAAAAGCATGCGCACTGCATTCCTATGTTTAACTTAGGAACTCATGGTACCTGCTTTTTGCTGCGTTCGGTTGTGGTTGCGTTCAGATGTACATAATTTGTGCGCCCTCCTCCGCCCTCTGAACTCAGCTTGTTGCATTTTTTGTGCGATCATGGGCGCTTGTTTTATCAGCAAACGACCGCAAGTGCACAAAAAAATGCATGGATCTCAATGGATCCGCAGTGTCCTCCACATGACAGCGCAGGAGAACGCTGCGGATCACATTGAAATCTCTCACGGTGGCCACCGCTGATCTCTTATGGTACCTTTACACGCCGCGACGGCAGGCTGGATACATCGCGCTACTTCACGTGCACGAGCACGCTCAAACGGCTACAAACGGTCAACGCACCCTCTTTACACGCCGCCATAAGGTGCGCTACGCCACGCTACATCTGTAGCTAGCTACATCGCCGGGTGTGTCAAGTAGCCAGCTGTAGCTTAGCGTACCACGTTTACACAGAGCTACAATAAGCTACTATGGGCGGATCTGGTACAGCAGGGACAGCACATAGGCGTGCCACAATCGTGGATTACGAGCCGTCCGTACGCTGATAGGACAGCGCAATATCATCATGATTGGCCAGGCATCGCAGGAGGCTGAGAAATACAGCACGCTCGAGCGATTGTGTAGTGTGACTGGTCAGCTCCTTAAATATGCCGCCCTAGGCAGCGACTACCAATCGTCATGCAGGAGCTTCCTCCAATGATCGGTGATGGGGCGTGGTAACCCGGAGCCTGGGACACGCCTTAGCTACATTGCAGCTACAGCCCCGGGTGTCCGGAGTTCCCTTCCGTTGCTTCTTTACACGCCGATACAGCTCGCTACCATCGGCGATGTAGCCATCAGTTTTCGAGCAGAGCCCATAAACAGATGTATCTGTCGCCGGCTGTAGCGTCGCGTCTTCAGACGCCGCTACGACGGGCTACATTGACGCTACAAGCTACATTTGTAGCCTGTAGCGGGCTGTATCCAGCCTGCCGTCGCGGCGTGTAAAGGTACCATTAGGAGGTCAGCGGTGGCCCCCGGGAGATCAGCAGCGGCCACCAGGAGATCAGCTGGAGCAGCCACCGATGTCCCGGGGACTGGCACCGCTAATCTCCGGGCGGTGTTGGCACTGAAGATTTGAAGAAACAGCTGATCTGACAGCTGTTTAAATCTCCCGCGCCGACATCACCTCTTCGCTGTCATCACGGGAGATTTAAGCAGCTGTCAGATCAGCTGTTTTTAAAAATTTCCTGCGCAGACACCATCGGGAGATCAGCGGCAGCCGGGAGGAGATCTCCGCCGCTGATCTCTGCCTCCTGGCTGCCGCCGAGGTCGCTGATTGGCTGGCCGGGCACCATAATGATGTGAACACATGCAGAGAATCTCCTCTGCGTTCACATCAGTATGGCAGTGTTTGCACTGCGCTTGCGTCTGCATGCCCTCCGCATGCAGACACAAATGAAAATATCAAACCAGTCTAAGTCATGCACTCTGTGAATTACATCATCCAAAGGTTTATGGCCACCTAGGGAGCAGTAACAAGCAAGACACCTCCTGCACTCCCTTGAGAGCATTCTTTGAAATTTTAAACACATGTCTTAGCCAGTCCACCCTCATATTTTATAATAATAAATGCTACAAAATAATGTCCCCAACCCCCAACACATTTGGTGCAATAAAGATAAAGTGGGTAAGCTTTTTATAGAGAACCTCTCACCCCCCTTGCTGCATGGCAATCTAAATGCAGGACTGAATGCAACATGTCTGCTGCATTCAGGGAAGGGGTCCCCCATGTGTCTGTGTGCTGTGTACCCCAAGATATAGCCTTTGTAAAACTTACAGTTAGAAGCCATGGAGGCAATCACTATGGCTGGAGGGAGCTTGACTGACTGTGGCCATTCCATCCCCCACTACCTGTGTGTACCGCCTCCTACTGTGCTGTTTATGCTTTGTCAGGGAAGGAATCTGGAGCTGACATCGGGAGAAATGATTTGCATGATGTGAGTGACAGAGAGGAGGAGAGGAGGAGAGCAGAGCCTGCACAGCAGAAGGCGGCACACAGATGTAGAGGGAGAGGGAATGGCCCCAGTCAATCAAGCTCCCTCCAGCCACAGTGATTGCCTCCATGGCTTCTAACTGTGAGTTTTACAAAGGCTATATCTCAGGGTACACAGCACATAGACACATGGGGCACCTCTTTTCTTCATGCAGTAGACATGCTGCATTCAGTGTTTCATTTAGATTGCCATGCAGCAGGGGGGTGACAGGTCCTCTTTAATGGGATGATTTCACACACTAAACTATATACAGTCATGGTTGAAAGTGTTGGCACCCTTGACATTGCCTTAGAAAATGAAATATTCCTCCCAGGAAATTATTGCAATTACATAAGTTTTGTCATGCATGTTTTTCCCTTTGTGTGTAGTAGAACGACACAAAAAACTGCAGAAAAAAAGGCAAATTGTATATAATTTCACACAAAATTCCCAAATTGGTCCAGACAAAATTGTTGGCACCTTTCCAAAATTGTGGATAAAAAAAAACTTTGTTTCAAGCATGTGATGCTTATTCACACTCACCTGTGACAAGTAACAGGTGTGGGCAACATGAAACTCATACCTGACACCAGATAAAAAGGGGAGATGTTGGCTAGGGTCACATCTGCGTTCGGGATTGCAGAACCTGATCCGGTTTTGACCTATCAAAATTCTCAAAACCGGATCCGGATACGCAGCCCATAGGAGACCATTCTATAGCAGGCTCGCACAACTTGATATCCAGTTACCGCATTCCGGTTTCCGTTGCTGCGTTAAAAATCATGCTTGCAACGGTTTTCGCTCAGTTTTCTCAGCCGGATTCCGGTTTTGAAATGTCAAACGCAAATGTCAGTGAAACCGGGTTGCGGCACCTGAATCGTAAAACACAGCACAAAGCATGGACAAAATCGGATTGTCCCTGATACACCCGGATCCGGCGCAATCCGGCAAACAATAACATAGGAGTCAATGAGCGCCGGATTGAGCCAGACCCGGGTGAATCCGGGACAATCCGGGAGAATCCGATTTTAGCCGAATTCATTCCCCGCCTCAAAAACCAAGCAGGAAAGCCTGGGAAGATCCGCATGCGGCCACCAGATTCAACATTAAGGTGCAATCCGGATACCGCATGCGGATTTAGGAACACATTTTGAAGCCAAAATGTGTCTGAAGGCAGTTGCGATTACCGCATCCGGATCTGGATGCGGTGAGCGCAAATGCACAACGCAGATGTGACCCTAGCCGTTGACTCAATCTTTGCATTGTGTGTCTGTGTGTGTCACATTAAACATGGAACAACTGAAAAAGAAGAGAACTGTCTGAGGACTTGAGAGGAGAACACAAATGGGCAAAAAATATCTATAATTTCAAGGTTACAAGTCCATCTCCAGAAATCCTGATGTTTGTTTGTCCATGGTGCACAACATAATCAAAAAGTTTACAATCCAGGGCACTGTGGCTAATTTCCCTGATGTGGACAGCCAGAAAAAATGATGAAAGTTTGCAACGCAGGATTGTCTGGATGGTGAATAAGCAGATCCATTCATGTTCCAAAGAAATTCAAGCTGTCATGCCAGCTCAGGGGGCATCAGTGTCAGTGTGAACTATGTGTCCACATGTGAATGAAATTAAATGCTATGGAAGAGACCCAAAGGGCCCCACTACTGACAGAAAAAAGCCAGACTGCAGTTTACCAAAATGTACATGAGTAAGCCAAAGTCCTACAGGGATAGTGTCTTGTGGACAGATGATACCAAAATACAGCTTTTTGGTGAAGCACAGGATTCTACTGTTTACCAAAAAGAGAATGAGACCTACAAAGAAAAGAACACAAGACCCACAGTCAAATATGGTGAAGGTTCAAAGATGTTTTTGGTTGTTTTGCTGTCTTTAGCACTGAGACCTTGACTGTGTGTAAGCCATCATGAAATCGAAAGGTTACCAAAAGATTTTGGGTTGCAATGTAGTACACAGTGTCAGAAATCTGAGTTTACGTAGTAGGTCATGGGTCTTCAAGCAGGGCAATTAGACCAAATATACTTTAAGAAGCCCCCAGAAATGGGTGGAAACAAAGCAGTGGAGAGCTCTGAAGTGGCAGCATTGAATCCAGATCTAAATCCCATTGAACACCTGTGGAGAGATCTTTAAAATTGCTGCTGGAAGAAGATGCCTTCACTAGTCATGGGCAAACCCAGACTATAAAATTCGGGGTCTGCACCAGACACCTAGTCTCCGTACACATATCCCAAACACAGGTTTCCCTGGGAAACCCGTGTTACAGTTCGGGTTAGGGGGCTGTAAAATAAAGTTCATGGTTAATAAACATAATCATTATACTTACTGGGTCCTGCGGCGTGTGTCCTCCTATCCCGCTGTCACGGCCACTACTAATTCCGGGCCGCTCATTATTTTCCAGGATATTCACTTCACTGGCTTCAACAGTCAACCACAGACGCCCTGGGCCCTGGACATCTATGATTGGCAGTTGGAGTAATTGGCAATCAGCCAATACATTGGTAGAATTTATGGGCCGCATCCAGCTCCACATACAGCACTCTGCTGTGCTGTCATTCTGTGCCTTGCTCTCTTTGCTAGCAGACAGTGTTGGTCCACTGGCAAAGATATAGCAGAGGGAAAGAAGCTAAGAAGACCAGGACAATGACAGAGCATTTTTTTTCTAATATATATGGAGTTCCTAAATGTGTTTTATTTCTAATAAAAAACTTTTTCTCTGTGTTGTCCTTTTTAAGCATTTATTTGATATTCTTAATGGCCGGGTCTAATTTGGTCTGACATTAAAAATCTCAGGGCTTAATACCAGCTGACAATACAAAGCTGGTGTTAATGACTTACCCCAGGGCCCTTGGGTACTCGGATCCCGGGCGTTGATTAAGGGCGCTGTCACTGGTGGCCGGTGCCCGGGCCCGTGGCCCTGGTGGTCCTGAAAAGGGGTTTTAAAAAGAAAAAAATAAAATAAAATACAGTTCGTGATGCACCTACGGTATCTGGTAATGTTACCAGCCCTGCTTTCAGACCTTTGGGATGATGATGCTGCAGCCAGATGGTGTCGCTCCCCGTAGGTGGAGCAGGATCCCCTGGGGAGAGATGGATGAATGCATTTCTCACTGGAAGTGGCTCTGCAGGTGGAGGATGGATGCAGTCTGTCTGAGGAGACTGGAATGTGACTTTCCCCGACACGATGAAATAAGAAACCACACATACTTAGGCTCTGCACAAGTTTACTGGTAACTTTCAGGCAGCTTTAAGTTTGGTACACAGTCACGGGTAGCTCGCCTGGGTAGTCACCATGGATAAGATGTCTCCTTGAGGCCCTCAGTATGAACATGGCCCTTCGCCAGTACCCACGGGTCTCTGTAGAGGTAGTCCTTTACTAAGGCGCTCATGACCCTATATGGGGCCCTTTGTGGGAAGTATACCAGGGCTTGGTCGTGACTCTCTGAAGAGCTTGCGTCCCTCTGGTTTGGCGGCTCAGGGCTGACTCCTGCACCGCTCTCGGAGCCGGTCCTCTGTTGTTGGACTGGGTCACTCCAGGCCGGGTGCCGTTCCGGTCTGGATTAGGGTGTTAACTGACACCCGAGGATCCCTCTTCTGTTTGGGTCACCGTCCTTTTAGGTGCCCTTCTGTGCGTCATTTAAAGGGTCCCTCTCTTCTTCTCTCTCCACTACCCCCTAAGACTCTCTCCACTGGGGCTGGTCTCCTAGCCAAAGATTTAACCCCTTAGTCCCCTGATTTTAGGTATGTGAATGCGTGTGTGTGTGGTGCCCCACTGGTCAGTGTGCCACTACAGGGGTACAGCACCCAGAGAAGTGTGTGTGGTATCCCGGTCACCAGAGGAGGGTAATGTTTAAAACCTGAGGCGCTCATTCCCGCATTTATACACTTAGAGCTAGGGAAATTTGCTAAACCCGTTACCAGGGTAATCGGTCCCAGTGGGAGGAGTTAAGGTGTAGTAGAAAGAGCGGGAAGAACAGACAATTAGTGAAGAACCGTGAGGGAAGTCGAGGATACAGGATCCTGCGAGGCTCGCGGTGGAGGGTGCCAGAAAAGGAAGACAACCCAGACAGAAGGGGGATCCTGGCTTGTGCAAGCCCCGTGCCGGAATGCACTGATAACCAGTCCAGGAGGAACCCAGTCCAAAACGGAGAACGGCTCCATGTGCAGTGCAGGAAAGTTCAGCTGTGAACCACCAAACCGTAGGGTCGCAGGCCTTCATATAGCCATGACCCAGTCCAACGCATGTCCCCACCAGGATCAAATATGGTGAAGGTTCAAAGATGTTTTTGGTTGTTTTGTTGTCTTTGGCACTGAGACCTTGACTGTGTGTAAGCCATCATGAAATCTAAAGGTTACCAAAAGATTTTGGGTTGCAATGTAGTGCAAGTGTCAGAAAGCTGAGTTTACACAGTAGGTCATGGGTCTTCCAGCAGGACAATTAGATCAAATATACTTTAAGAAGCCCCCAGAAATGGGTGGAAACAAAGCACTGGAGAGTTCTGAAGTGGCAGCATTGAATCCAGATCTCAATCCCATTGAACGCCTGTGGAGAGATCTTAAAATTGCTGCTGGAAGAAGATGCCTTCACTAGTGATGGGCGAACCCGGACTATAAAATTCGGGTCTGTACCAGACACCTAGTGTCCGTACACATATCCGAAAACAGATTTGAGCCCCATACACATATCTCCGTCCAGGGTTTGAGCCCGTTAGAGAGAAGGGTAAACTCTAACAGACCCGTGGGCCTGGTAGTAAGAGGGCTCCGTTAGGGCAGCACACGGTAGTAAGGAGAGCGCAGTGAGAGAGAGAATGACAGAGGAAGAAACCAGAGAGAACATCATTGGGGCCTCAGATAGACTTTGCGTTCCTTGGTGACTACCTGGCCAGCTTCCCGTGACTGTGTACCTTGCGAACAGCTTGAAAGTCACCAGTAAATACTTGTGCAGAGGAGGAAGGTCTGCTGTGTTTTATTTCTACTACAACAACAGTTACTACACTGCCTTGGGAACTCTGCTCCACCTGCGGAGAGCGACATCATCCAGCTGCCTACCCATTGTCTCCAGTGGTCTGCCGGCAGCGCTGGTGCCATCACCAAACACCGCAGGTGGGGGTCACAAACTTTATTTTATTTTTTTTCTTTTATTTCACATTTTTTAGCGACCACCAGGGCAACGGCCCCGGGCATCGGCCACCAGTGACCATTAATCACCATGAGTACCCCCTGGACCTGGGGTGGATCATGTGGTGATGGCCCAAGATTAACATCCCAATCCCCTGGTCACAGGGATACTACACACTCTGGTCTGGGTGCAGTACCCCTCCGTGGCGCACTGACCAGTTGAGCGCTACATTAACCCCTTATTACCCAGCATGCCACCCCCCACCAGGGCTGCTGGAAGAGCTGGGTAAAGCACCTGGAAATGGTGCTATGAGGAATGCACCATTTTCAGGGGCGGCTGCTTGTTTTCAGTGTTAGGGGTCCAGAATGCTTGGACCTTATCACACTGAGAATCTCAGACCCCAGCTGCATGGTTTTACATGGCTGGGAGCCCACACTTTTTTTTAAACTATTTATATAAATAATGTAAAAAAATGCGCCTCCCTGTATTTTGATTGCCAGACAATGTAAAGCCAGGCAGCTGGGGGTGGCAGCCCATAGCGGTCTGGTTTATCTGCGCTATATAATTTTTTTTTTAATTATCTATTTATTTTTACACTACTATATGTGTGAGGGGTCCAACAGCTGTCACACAGAATGGGCATCCGAGATTGGCTGTTCAAGCAATCTTCAATCAACCCTTACATTCCACTACATGTATGGGCTGGTTTCATCTTACTCCAGCAGCCAATCACAGATGCCTATTCTCTGTCACAGCATCAGTGATTGGCTGTTGGGTTCATCACACATATAGTAGTGTAAAAATATATAAATAATTTGAAAAAGACATACCGTAGCACTCTGCAATATTTTTGATTCTCAGCGCAGATAGAGCGGACAGCTATGGGCTGCCACCCCCTGCTGCCTGACTCTACCTTAGCTGGCAATCAAAATAAAGGGAAGCTCAATATTCTTTTTTTAATTATTTAAATAAATAAAAAAATGCGTGGGCTCCCACCATATTTTGATTGCCAGCCAGTTAAAACCAGGTAGCTGGGGGCTGGGATTCTCAGTGTGGTTAGGCCCAAGCATTCTGGGCAACCACGCTGTAAACAGCCACACCTGAAAATGGCGCATTTATCGTAGTGCCATTTTCAGACGCTTTACTCGGCTCTTCCAGCAGCCTTGGTGGGGGTGCATGCTGGGAAATAATGGGGTTAATACCATGTTTATATTCTCAGTTGGTATTAAGCCCAAAATTCATTTAGCCATGCCAAATTAGACATGGTCACCATGAATTTCTAGTAAACAGTAAAAAAAAACACCACACAGAGAATTTTTTTTAATTGGAAATAAAACAAAAAAAAACACATTTAGAGACTCCATCTTTATTAGAAAACAAAACCCTCAGTTCAACATAGTCCACAGGCAGAGCAATGTCAGCTCTGCTTCATCGCTCTGAGCAGACAAGCGTCTGTACAGAGCGACAAGCATACTGAGACTGACAGTGGCAGTCAGAGTTCAATCGAGTTCATAGCTGAGGCATGAACTCGGGTGAACCCTGATGTTACCGCGAACACCGCTGAAAACTGCTAAGTTCTCAGTTGTGCAGTAAATATCCTGGGAAGTTAATGGGCAGCCCCGGAAATAGAAACGGCCAGGACAGCAGCACTGCAGGACGAACTGCGGAACTCTGTAAGTACAATGATAATGTTTAACAACTATATACTTTATTTTACAGCCCCTCCACCCCATCCCATAACTGTAAAGTCCAAGCTCAGAGTTCGGACGCAAGTTTGAGTTATTTCCAGCCAAAAACTCTGCCTCCCGATCCCAAGCATCAGGGGGTTCGCCCATCACTAGCCTTCAAATATGAGAAACCTGGAGCAGTTTACAAAAGAAGAATCAAAAATCCCAGGTGAGAGGTGCAAGAAGCTTGTGAATCTAGGAAGCTAGGAAGCAATTGATTGCAGTTGTTAAGTTCAAAGAGTGTACAGCCAAATATTAAGTTGAGGGTGCCAACAATTCTGTCCATTCCATTTTTGGAGTTTTGTGAGAATTTATGTCCAATAAAATATTGCCTCTTTTTCCCTATTTTTTGTGTTGTTCCTTTATACACATAAATATGTGTATAACAAAATGTGTAATTATAATAATTTTCCAGGAGAAATACTTCATTTTCTGTAACAATTTCAAGGTTGCGAACACTTTTGTCCATGACTGTATGAAAGGGGCTCCAAGTCCAGCAATACCATTACATGGTCGGTCTAGTCCTACAATTCTGAGAAATAAGCTTTTAAATTGACATACTGTACATATGAGACTGACGATCTTAAGCCTCTGTCACACCAGCTCTATTCCACACCCAGCAGCTGCTTCTCCTCCTTTTCCTGAAGTTACACAGCATTAAAGCCATAAGTCAGGTAGGAGGTGGCAGCTCTGGGAATATAGTATGAGTGACAGAAGATTCAGAGCTACCATAGCTTCCCAGCCTCATTTACTTATCAACTGAAATATTGATTCCTCAGTAATGGAGGAACAAACCGGCCATATAAAGATATTGCTTGGCTTGTCTTTAATGAAGCCCCATGAAAATATACAGTGAAGGAAATAAGTATTTGATTCTTTGCTGGTTTTGTAAGTTTGCCCACTAACAAAGACATTAACAGTTTATAATTTAAGGGGTAGACTAATTTTAACAGTGAGAGATAGAATATCAAAAACAAAATCCAAAAAATCACATTGTCCAAATTATATAAACTTATTTGCATTTTGGTGAGGGAAATAAGTATTTGATCTCTTTCTCAAACAAGATTTAATACTTGGTTGGAAAACCCTTGTTGGCAAGCAAAGCAGTCAAACGTTTCTGGTAGTTGATGATGAGGTTTGCACACATGTCAGGAGGAATTTTGGTCCACTCCTCTTTGCAGATCATCTCTAAATCATTAAGACTTTGAGGCTGTCACTTGGCAACTCAGAGCTTCACCTCCCTCCAAAAATTTTCTATGGGATTAAGGTCTGTAGACTGGCTAAGCCACTCCATGACCTTAATGTGCTTCTTTTTTAGCCACTCCTTTGTTGCCCTGGCTCTATGTTTTCAGTCATTGTCATGCTGGAAGACCCAGCTATGACTCATTGTTAATGTCCTGGTGGAGGGAAAGAGGTTGTCACTGAGGAATTTACGGTACATTGCTCCATCCATTGTCCCATTGATGCGGTAAAGTATTCCTGTGTCCTTAGCAGAGAAGCATGCCCAAAATATAATGTTTCCTCCACCATGCTTGACTGTGGGGACGTTGTTCTTTGTGTCATAGGCAGCATTTCTCTTCCTACAAACACAGTGAGTTGAGGTAATGCCAAAGTGCTCAGTTATTGTCTCAACTGACAACAGCATCTTCTCCCAATCACTCTCAGAATCACCAAGTTGTTTCTTGGCAAACTTCAGATGGGCCTGTACATGTGCCTTCTTGAGCAGTGGGACTTTGCAGGCACTGCAGGAGTTTAATCCATTATGACGTAATGTGTTACCAATGGTTTTCTTGGTGACATTGGTCCCAGGTGCTTTGAAATTATCAAGTTCCCCCGTGAAGTTTTTGGCTGATTTCTCACCTTCCTCATGATCCTGGATACCCTATGAGGTGACATTTTGGATAGAGCCCCAGATCGATGTCGATTGACATTTATTTTGCATTTTTCCATTTTCTTACTATTGCACCAACATTGTCTCCTTCCCATCCAGCGTTTTACTTATGGTTTTGTAACCCATTCCAGCCTCGTGCAGATCTAGGATCTTTTCCCTGACATCATTAGAAAGTTGTTTGGACTTGCCCATGTTGTAGAGGCTAGAGTCTGACTAATTGAGTGTGTGGACAAGATGGACAAGAGTCTTTTATGCAGTGACAATTTAAGACATCTGTCTTGAATGCAGGTAATGAGTTGATTAGGAGCATCTAACTGGTCTGTAGGAGCCAGAACACCTAATGGTTGGTAGGGCATCAAATACTTATTTTTCTCTGCAAAATGCAAATACCGTATATACTCGTGTATAAGCCGACCCGTGTATGAGCCGACCCCACTACTTTTGCCCCAAAACCTGGGAAAACCTATTGACTCATGTATAAGCCGAGGGTGAACCCCAGCACAGGTATACAGCCCCCAGCAGTGTGGTATACAGCAGCCTCCCCAGCAGTAGTATACAGCAGCAGCCCCAGTGGTATATACAGCAGCAGCCCCAGTGGTAGTATACAGCAGCCCCAGAGGTATATACAGCAGCCCCAGTGGTAGTATACAGCAGCAGCCCCAGTGGTACATACAGCAGCCCCAGTGGTAGTATACAGCAGCAGCCCCAGTGGTATATACAGCAGCCCCAGTGGTAGTATACAGCAGCAGCCCCAGAGGTATATACAGCAACCCCAGTGGTAGTATACAGCAGCCCCCCCAGAGGTATATACAGCAGCCCCAGTGGTAGTATACAGCAGCAGCCCCAGTGGTAGTATACAGCAGCCCCAGAGGTATATACAGCAGCCCCAGTGGTAGTATACAGCAGCAGCCCCAGTGGTATATACAGCAGCCGCAGTGGTAGTATACAGCAGCCCCAGTGGTAGTATACAGCAGCCCCAGAGGTAGTATACAGCAGCCCCAGAGGTAGTATACAGCAGCCCCAGAGGTAGTATACAGCAGCCCCACAGGTAGTATACAGCAGCCCCAGAGGTAGTATACAGCAGCCCCAGAGGTAGTATACAGCAGCCCCAGAGGAATATACAGCAGCCCCCCCCCCATATCAGTATACAGCCCCCCCCTTGTGCAGCAATCCTGAAAAGGAAAACATTATCATACTTATCCCTGCCGCTGTCCCGCTGCCGCCGCCGCCTTCATCGCGCTCCTCCGTCTTCATCCAGCATCTTCCGACTTCCTCCTCTGGTGCGCAGACAATGACGTCATTGCCTGCGCCGACCAGAGGAAGCCGGAAGAAGACGGATGAAGCCGGAGGAGCGCGATGACGGCGGCGACAGCGGGACAGCGGCTGCGGGATAAGTATGATAATGTTTTCCTTTTCAGGATTGCTGCACAAGGGGGGGGCCTGTATACTGATATGGGGGGGGGGGGGCTGCTGTATACTGTATACACTGTATACAGTGTATACAGTATACAGTGACTCACGTATAAGCCAAGGGGGGGACTTTTCAGCCCAATTTTTGGGCTGAAAAACTCGGCTTATACGCGAGTATATACGGTACATTAATATAATTTTTACAATGTGATTTTCTGGATTTTATTCTTGATAGTCTATCTTTCACTGTCAAAATTAACCTACCCTTAAAACTATAGACTGCTCATGTCTTTGTCAGTGGGAAAACTTACAAAATCAGCAAGGGATCAAATACTTATTTTCAATACTATTAATAGTTTGAAGTATGAGTTCTTTCTGACAAATTCCTTTAAATGGAAAAATTAATAAATATTAAATGTAAAATCATAAAAATATAAGGAATAATATGTGTTTAGTAATGCCTCATAACATTATTACAGGGTTAGGTCTCACTAGGACACTGAAGCCTACAATAGACTTGCCAGTCGGTCTATAGTTAACATTACAGTTTGTAAAAGCATAGTAATAGTTTACATGTAAATGATAACTGTTGACTTGTACATATGAAATCCTCTTAAATCAAAGTGTTAACAGTGCCGCAAACTTGAAGCATCAGATTAAGTAGCAGGACAAACTGTTCAGATAAAACTGTCAGCGGGCAACCGCAAGAGGACGGATGAATGACCCCCTTGCAGGAAGACAAGATGCCCTCATCACTGGGTGGTAGAGGCAATGTAGATAAAGAAGCTGAGTACAGCCAGGGATTTAGACAATCATTCTCCTCAATAAATAGGTGAAAAGAACTCATTCTGTCAGATATCACACAAAGTAGAACCTCTACAACTATAGGAGAGCCAAGCCTATTAAGCCTGTCACCTGAATTTATGCCACTTTCTACCACTCATGAATAACTCATGGACATATATGGTACTACAGCAATTAAACAGTCTATTGACTGTTAACTAATAAAAGATTTTTTTCAGTAATGGAAGACAAAACATATCGTTAAACTTTATGATACTGAAAGAGCACAGATAGTCATGGTGACCCGGAGAGTTGAGCGATATCTACTGAAATTTGATGACAGGGGAGAGTAATTTTAACTTGTGCAAACTGAATTTGTTTAGAGGAGATTAGATAATAGAATAAACTTTTATATGCACATCTGCTTACGCGCCTTCATATTTGTCACCATACTTGGCCACTCCTATCTTTGTCCTCCAATCAGCTCCTCTTCCTTTTTATCTTTCCTCTTCTATTGGGAACCACCACCGGCTAGGACTAGCACTGTCATGTAAGGTGTGACGCATATCAATGAGGTATAATACACAAGCATATTAGCCTATAGTAGACACAATGCATCCTACTGTAGGGCATTGTGCCCCACAAGTCAATAAGGGGCATAGTCAATGGCATAGCTCAAAGAAGGGGAAAAATGAGAAGGAAGAGGAGCAGCAGCATAATAAATAGAGGAACGGGTTATGAAAGGGGAGCAATATTATTTGATTTTGTTTTTAACTCCTTTTCACAGCCCAGCAAATTGGTGATTGTATGGCTGCGATTTTATTAGATTTGAACAAAGTAAATGCCCGCATTTCATATTCACCTGAATTCAGAAATTTAGGGAAATTGAACATGAATTAAATTTGTTAGATATAATGTGCTCATCTCTAGTCACCAATCCTGAGAAAGAATAACTTAGGCCATGTTCACACACATACGTTTTTTTGGGCATCTCTGCGTTTTTTGGTCTGTTAAAAAAAACGCAGGTGCGTTAACGCAGGGTACATTAGAGTGTACATGCGTTTTTCAGTCCAAAAAAACGCATGGGTGGTTTCCAAAAACGCATGTGTTTTTTAACATGGGGCCCTATGGGAAACGCATGCGTTAACGCAGGGCAAATACAGGCACATGCGTCAACGCTAGCGTTTTTGGAAACGGGTCATCAAGTACTGGAAAAAAAAACATTTCCAACAGCACCCCCCCCTCCCGATCCTGGCAAATATGATTCCTATTCAGATAAAAATGTCCTCTGTCCAGACATATATTGTTTTAATCCTGAGCCCATCCTGGTATATATATGTCCCTATCCTGTGGCCTCTGCAGTGCAATGCATTTCAGCTGTATCTGCATCCTCTGCGAGGATGCAGATCCAGCTGACACAGGTGCTGGGGTTGGCATGCCCGGTCATAGGTGTAATTATGCCCTTGTTTCTTATACACTTATCTGCTCCTGTGATGCTACAATAATATGCTACATATTTTCTGCCTGCAAATACAGGAAAATGTATTTATAAGGGCCACGTCACACACACAGATATTTGTGCAGATATTGTTCGCAGATCTCTGGTTGCAGTGAAATCATGGACACATTGTTACATTTGTATACAGCCACAAAATGGAACAATGTATCCATGATTTCACTGCAACCAGAGATCTGCGAACAATATCTGCACAAATATCTGTGTGTGTGACGTGGCCCTAAGAGCTATACCAACTGGTTTTGTTAATATCTACCATTTATGAGCTACAAACATGATGTACCGTATATACTCGTGTATAAGCCGACCCATGTATAAGCCGACCCCCCTACTTTTGCCGCAAAAATCTGGAAAAACCTATTGACTCGTGTATAAGCCGAGGGTGGACCTCAGCAGAGGTATACAGCCCCCAGCAGTGTGGTATACAGGCCCCCCCCAGTGGTATACAGGCCTCCCCAGTGGTAGTATACAGCAGCCCCAGTGGTAGTATACAGCAGCCCCAGTGGTAGTATACAGCAGCAGCCCCAGGGCTGTATACAGCAGCAGCCCCAGTAGTATATATAGCCCCAGTGGTAGTATACAGGCAGCCCCAGTAGTATATACAGCAACCCCAGTGGTATACAGCAGCCTCCCCAGTGGTATATACAGACCCCACCAGTATATACAGCAGCCCCAGTGGTATATACAGAAGCCCCAGTGGTATATACAGCAGCCCCAGTGGTATATACAGCAGCCCCAGTGGTATATACAGCAGCCCCAGTGGTATACAGGCCTCAGCAGTATATACAGCAGCCCCCAGGGGTTATACAGCACCACCCAGGGGTTATACAGCACCCCCCAGGGGTTATACAGCACCCCCAAGGGGTTATACAGCGGCCCCCAGGGGGTACCCAGCAGCCCCCTGGGGGTACCAGCAGCCCCCTGGGGGTACCAACAGCCCTCTGGGGGTACCCAGCAGCCCCCAGGGGGTACCAACAGCCCCCTGGGGGTACCAGCAGCCCCCTGGGGGTACCAACAGCCCCCTGGGGGTACCAGCAGCCCCCTGGGGGTACCAACAGCCCCCTGGGGGTACCCAACAGCCCCCTGGGGGTACCAACAGCCCCCTGGGGGTACCAACAGCCCCCAAATGCTTGCACTCGGCCCCCTTGTAAGGCTTCCCCCCCGCTGCTTATACATTACCATCCCGGTGTTCTGATCCGCGCCGCTCCTCGGTGCTTCTTCATGCTCCGTCCTCGCTGGCTGCATCCGGGGATCTCCATTCTCCGGCCGTCGCGCGATGACGTCATATCGCTGCGACAGCCGGAGATCCCCGGATGCAGCCAGCGAGGACGGAGCATGAAGAAGCACCGAGGAGCGGCGCGGATCAGAACACCGGGATGGTAATGTATAAGCAGCGATGGGGGGGGGGCCTTACAAGGGGGGACAGTGCCAGCTTTTGGGGGGAATATATGAACTGCTTCCCCCTGCCGCTGATTGACAGGGGGAAGCAGTGCATATATAATGAGCGGCCCCACGTGATGGGGCCGCTCATACAGCAGCCTCCCCCCGCCTCCTCCAGCCTCCACAGCCCCGGCCCCACAGCCCCCACCACAGCACATACCCTAGTGACTCGTGTATAAGCCGAGGGGGAGACTTTTCAGCCCAAATTTTGGGCTGAAAAACTCGGCTTATACACGAGTATATACGGTATTTAAACTACCAAAGGTTGAACATATAAATAAAGTTGCCAAATGTTTAGAGAATTTGGATCTGGATGAAGAGGGCTGGATAAAAACGATGTGGAAGTAGTCATGAACAATGTCACGTTATGAGATAATATCTTAGGAAAGCTTCAACAGATCTCAATGATTCTGAGATTGTTTTTACAAGACATATTGAACTTTATGTAAGTGGTAAATTTAGTTTGTTAATGTTTGTGCTTCTTTTTTTAAAAAAAATCGGAAATTTGAGAGAATGTTCACATTTTTCAAACTTTGAATTTTTATACTGTTAAACAAAAAAGTTATATCACACAAAATACCGTAGTCAATAAATTACATTTCCCACATGCCAACTTTACATCAGAAGAAAAAGGTTTGGTACCGTGTTAGCCAGTTGAGATGATGTTGATTGCTCTCAGTGTGAGAAACAAGATGAAAATTTTGTGGTTGTGATACCTTTTAATGCCTAACAAAAATTAAATGATGTTATAAGGCGAGCTTTCGAGACGACTCAGGTCTCTTCATCAGCCATGGTATGACAAGATATTGAATGAAACTCAAAATATATGCATGCACAACTAAAATGATTGTAGAAAATATAAAAGGGGTGGGGGACAAGAGGCGCAATAGTGCCCTATCACTAGTGACACTGTAGAGAAGGGTGGTATTGTGGAACCACTCACCTGGTGAAGTTGTGATCCCCACAACTGGTTTGTAAGCGTGAAGCAATCAAGAGCTGCTGCAGGACCTCCACCTACCACTGACCAGTGGTGAAATCCAGAAAAGAAGATGGGAATGCAGGTGTGCCACGGTCCGCGCTGCTCCAAATGCAAAAACTCACCAAAGAGTCAAATTTTCCTTGAGCAAATTTCCAAGCTTTATTTTCTTCCTCCTACGCGTTTCGGCGCCTGGCACTTTCATCAGGGATATCCCTGATGAAGGTGCCAGGCTAGGCGCCGAAACGCATAGGAGGAAGAAAATAAAGCTTGGAAATTTGCTCAAGGAAAATTTGACTCTTTGGTGAGTTTTTGCATTTGGAGCAGCGCGGACCGTGGCACACCTGCATTCCTATCTTCTTTTCCAACTAAAATGATTGGACATTTGACTTAATAAACATTCAACATTACAAGGACTGGACATTTAGCAAAATAAACAAAGCAGCCTTGGAGAGGATCTTCAATCAGGCAGGCCCTGTGGTCATAAAGTCTTTAGGACACTAATTTGTAAGAAAACCTGGTGTCCAAGAGTTCCATGTCTTTGAACAACATTGTTTAGACGTGGTAATGAGCCATAAAACCATCAGTGATGTTCAGTCCGTTCTGTATACAATTGAAACTAATTAGCTTGGATTCACACACTCTTCGATGCTTTTGGGATTTTAAATTACCCCTCAAAATTAAAACCTTCATATTATCAATGTTATGTCCCTGGCTTGAAAAATGCTCCGCTACTGGAAAATTGATTTTTTCATGTGTAATTGTGTGACGATGAGACCTCATCCTTGCTCTTAGACGTTGCCCAGTCTCACCAACATAAAAAAACTCCACTGGGCATATGGTGCACATAATTAAATATACCACATTGGAAGAGGAGCATGTGAAAGTCCCAGGAATCTTATAATCCTGCTGTGTGTTGGGGATCTGTGTCCTGACTCTGGTCTCTATGAGCACAGGATTTGCAGCTCTTCACATTGCATGGATAAGTTCCTTTTAGTGTATCCGAGGGCATCAAGCTTCGGACTATGATGTTTCTTAAATTGGGAAGCTGCCTGTAGCACAGCATGGGAGGGTCTTTAAATATTATTTTTAGTCGGTCATCCTTGTGTAGGATATGAAGAAGTTTCCTGGCAGTTTTCCTTAGTACCTCAAGCTGTGGGTTGTAGGTCACCACTGGAGGAACACGATGGTTCTCTTTTTTTTCTCTGTATTGGAGTGCTTGACTTCTAGGGATCCTTGTGGCTTTAATGATCTGATCCTCAATGGAGGTGGGGTGGTAGCCCTGGTTTAAAAATGTCTTTTTTAGCTGGAAGTGTTCATCCCTTTCCACTGGGTTGGAGCAAATACGGTTATATCTGAGGGCTTGGCTGTAGACAATGGACTTTTTGATGTGTTTCGGGTGGAAACTGTCCCATCTGAGGTATGTGGGACGGTCAAACGGTTTCCGATATACCGATGTCTGGAATGAACCATTTAGAATTTTTAAGGTGGTATCCAGAAAGTTGATTTCTGTTTTTGAGTGGTCCAGTGTCAGGTTTATGTTGGGATGAAATTTGTTGAATTTGTCATGGAAATATATAAGTTCATGTTCAGTCTCAGTCCAGATTATTAAGATGTCATCAATGAAACGGAAGTACCCCAAGGGTTTGATGGGGCAGGAGGCTAAAAAGTCATTTTCCAATTTAGCCATGAAGAGGTTGGCATTTTTAAACCAGGGCTACCACCACACCTCCATTGAGGATCAGATCATTAAAGCCACAAGGATCCCTAGAAGTCAAGCACTCCATTTAATTTTTACTTTACACCAGCACAGTTTTGGAAATCCTTTTTTTTTTCGTTAATTGCACACAATAGACCTCGAGGCTGTAGGTCAGAGAAGGGTGGGGAGCGAGAAAACAGGCGCAGATCTAAATGTAAAAGTACAATATTTCTCAGAAGTACACTGGGCAAGAGAACTCACCTTTATTGTGTCTTGTTTCTTTGCATATCGACCCACTGGGGGTCTTACAGGGGTCTTTGTCTCCTTGGTATGCTGTTGCTATCCTCCAGAGAGCGGAACTCCCAGCTATGAGCCCGTGGAATGAAGCAAATAATCAAGGTATCCAGATGATTGAGCGCTCCCAAGGAGATTGACCTTATGATAAGGACTCTGACTCCTTTTTTTTTTTTTCCTTCTTGGAGATTTATTTCAAATGGCTTCACAGTAGTAAAAAGTCATAAAAGTCATAAAAACATAATTAAAACAACGCGTTGTTTTAATTATGTTTTATGACTTTTATGACTTTTTACTACTGTGAAGCCATTTGAAGTAATCTCCAAGAGGAAAAAAAAAAAAAAAAAGGAGTCAGAGTCCTTATCATAAGGTAAAATTCTCCTTGGGAGCGCCCACTCATCTGGATACCTTGATTATTTGCTTTTTTTTTCGTTAGGAAGTCAGAAGGGTTCAAAGTTCGTCAGCAATTTCCAATTTTTTTTACCAAAATCTGCAAAACCACTTTTTTTAGGACCACATCACATTTGAATTGTGTTTCAGGGGGCCTATGTGACAAAACACCCCAAAGTGACACCATTCAAAAAACTTCACCCATCAAGCTACTCAAAACCACATTCAATAAATGTATTAACCCTTCAGGTGCTTCATAGGAACTAATGAAATTTGTAAGGAAAAAAAGGAACATTTTACTTTTTCCAACATAAATCTTACCTTGGCCTCAAATACTGAATTTTTACAAAGATAACAGTAGAAAATGTACAGCTTGGATGGGAAGGAACACCATATGTGTTGAAAAAACACTGTTTGGGTGCATGGTAGGGCTCAGAAGGGAAGGAGCGACATTTGATGTTTTATGCGGAAAATTAGCAGGAACCATTAACAGATACCATGTCACATTTGGAGAGCCCCTGATGTGCCTAAACAGTGGAATTCCCCACAAGTGACCCCATTTTAGAAACTAGACCCTCCCCAAAGAATGTATCTAGATGTGTTGTAAGCACTTTGAACCCCCAGGTGCTTCATACATTGAGCCAAGAAAATGAAAAAGTACTTTTTTTCCAATAAAAATATTCTTTTAGCCAAAATTTAATTTTCACAGAGGCAGCAGTATAAAATGGGCTACAAAATTTGTTAGAAAATGTTTCCTTAGTATGTTGACACCCCATATGTAGTGGAAAACCACTGTTTGGGTGCACAGAAGGGCTAAGAAGGGAAGGAGTGACATTTGACTTTATGAATGGAATATTAGCTATAATTATTAGCTGACACCAAGTCGCATTTGGAGAGCACCTGATATACCTAAACAGTAAAATAAAACCACATGTGACCCCATTATGGAAACTAGACCCCCTAAGGAATTTATCTAGATTTGTGGTAAGCACTTTAAACCCCAGATGCTTCACAGAATTTTATAACATTGAGCCGTGAAAAGGTAAAAAATAATTCTCTTCCACAAAAATGTTCTTTTAGCTTCAATTTTTTAATTTTTGCAGGGGCAACAGTTTAAACTGGATACGAAAATATATGGGGCAATAAGTCCTAAGTACACTGATACCCCATATGTGCAGTGGCGGATTATAATGAGGTCAATATGGGCAGTAGCCCCGGGCCCAATGCTCAGATAGGGCCCAACTGCCCAGGGTAAACTGCCCCCATTATGATCTGCCACTGCATATGTGTGTACAAAAAAAACACTGTTTAGGCATACGGCAGGGCTCTGTAGGGAAGGGATGACATTTGATGTTTCAAGCGGTGAATTAGCTGGAATCATTAGCTGTCACCATGCTGCATTTGGAGAGCCCCTAATGTGCCTAAGCAGTGGAGCTTCCCCATAAGTGATCCCATTTAGAAAGTAGATCCTCCAAAAAATTATTAAGATGAGTGGTGAGGACTTTGAAACCCCAGTTGCTTCAAACATTGAGTTGTGAAAAGGAAAAAGTACCATACTTTTTTTTCACAAAATTGTTCTTTTAGTCTCAATTTTATCATTTTTGCATCAGGGTAAAAGGGACACCAAAATTTGTTGGACAATTTGTCCTGCATATGCGTTTTGGTTTGCCCTTGAGGTACCTAAACATTAGCCTCAATTTTATCATTTTTACAAAAGCATCAGGATAAAAGGGACACCAAAATTTGTTGGACAATTTGTCCTGCGTTTGCATTTTGGTTCGCCCTTAATGTACCTAAGCAATAGAATTCTCAGAGAAGTGACCCCATTCTGGAAAATCCCCCGACTTTTTTATCTAGATGTGTAGTGAGCTCCTTGAATCCATAGGGAGCATCACAGAATTTTTTCAACGTAGAATCTTGAAAGTGATAAAATTAGGTTTTTGTTCCCACAAAAAAAGGTGTTTTAGCCCCAAATATTTTCAC
Organism: Allobates femoralis; assembly: GCA_033576535.1. NCBI lineage: Eukaryota > Metazoa > Chordata > Amphibia > Anura > Aromobatidae > Allobates > Allobates femoralis. The sequence continues at coordinate 56,543,627 of JARQOC010000007.1, forward strand.
TTTCCCAAGGATAATAGGAGAAATTGGACCCCAAAATTTATTGTACAATTTCTTCTGAATACAAGGATACCCCATATGTGGTGGAAAACCACTGTTTGGAAACACTGCAGTGTTCAGGAGGGAAAGAGTGTCATTTGCGTTTTTGAGCACAGATTTTCCCATCACAGTTTACAGACTCTATTTGCAATGCCCCTAAGAGCCAGAACAGCAGAAACCCTCTTAAGGGACAACATTTTTGAAATTACATCCCTCTGTGAGTTCATCTATGGCTGTAGTGATGAATTTATCTATGGAAAACACCCATGGAGCCAAGCATAGTGAATTTTGCATTATTAAAAATTGCAAGTAAGCTATTGTCCTCATACATGCCCTGCGTGTGCTTCTAAGGAATCACACCCAATATATTAGCTGTATATCAGTCAACAGGCAACACAAACAGGAGTTGCGGGGGAGAATGGGGGTCTCTGGCATCCCACTGACTGTTGCAGGGAGCAGTGACATCACTAAATGAGTAATTTGGGGCTCCCGGTGGCATTGAACTCAGGTGTTCCTGCTGCATGGTCACCTGAGGTCACTACTGTGGGGAGCCCCAGGTGACGTCGCTGGTGGCAGTTAGTGTAATCACCGGAGACGCAGGGGAGTGAGTGCCAAATCCCTTTCCTATTACTCTAACTGCTGGGAACAATATTGATTATATTGATTGTAGCAGTTAGGGGTAATACAGACAGGGACACACAGTGTCATGTCCCTGGCTGTGTGACATTGCTTCCCCTCAGCCAGCAATCCCTCCATGCAGGGATGAAGTTGAGGAAGAGCGATCGCAGGTGGATGATGCCGCCACTGTACTCCATGCTGATTGAGTGACCGTGACAGCACGATCACTCAATCAGGGCTGGATGAGGTAATACTGCCCCTTCCAGAGCTCGAGCCTATTGTAAGGGCAATTGCATCCCCAACTATAGCTGGATTGAAATTATTCAGGCAATCTGATTGCTGATCATTACAGTTGTTGCAATCACACTGATTGCGGTTGTGGTGTGGGTAATGCACTCCCTGGGAGGTCTAGCTCTGGTCCCCTGTCTATAGAATCATAGGGTATCGGAGCATGATCACTTTTTTCATGGCCACAGTCATACGATTTTGCCATGATAAACCGATAGGTCATAGGTCGGTAAGTACCACTGACCTATGATGAACCGGTACATCAAAGGTCGTAAAGGGGTTAAAAAAGCTCAATGATATAAATTTTATGACCAAGGAAAGTGCATTTCCTGATTAAGTTTAGCTGCTCTTCTTGATTGTCAAGCAAAGACCCTTCAACATCTGAAAAACAGGTAACTTCTTGACTGGGTCTGTCTGTTTGGTGACAAAAGCATGCCTTAAAAAAGAGATTGTGAGATGTTGAGAGGGGAGATGATCGTGAGGCTTGCAGCCATTGAACAAGGGAGAGGATGAGATGGAGACACCAGCAGTCCCTCTAATGTCTGCATTCTGCAGCTGTGCTCTGCAAAACACAAGGAGAACAAGAAGCCTCTAATATAAGTGCTAACTGGATTCATTGGCCAATAGTCTGGCATTTACCCACACGTGTTATGGCTGAGAAGGAGATGGGGACAGGTGCAAGGCATTACTAAGTGCAGCTGAAATTAGCTGCACCTGTAAAGAATTACGTGAGTAGCAGAAGTGTGGAGCAGAGACAGTCTGTTAAAGATTATGTGTCAGTAGAATGTTGATATTTAATTTGAAATCAGCATAATATAGGAGTACAGAGCCTAATTCCAAGGAGGTGTCACTTGTTGAACTGTGTGCTTAAGTTTCAATAAAATCAGTATTTTCTCAATATGAGATTATCAGTTTATAAATAGATGTTTTGTGCAAGCCTATCAGGTTGCTCTGTATAACCTTGCCCCCACCAATCAGGGGTGTGGTCGTAGTTATACACAGTTCAGCATTCTGAGTACTGCCACGTGTGCAGTACAGAAAACAGAGATTTTATCAAAATGTCAACAAGCAGCCCAGTAAGTGATACTTCCCTGGTATCAGGCTTTGTGTCCCTACATCATGAAATCTCATTCCACTGAGCACTTTGAGCTGTTCAAGCAGTCCCTCACCAACTTCAAGTCCACACTCACTGCCGCAAAACAAGCCTTCTTCTCATCTCTAATAACCTCCCTGTCTACAATCCCAGACAGCTTTTTAAAACTTTCAATTCTTTACTCCGTCTGCCCACTCCTCCTCACTCTCCCCCTTTATATCCGACTTTGCCTCCTTCTTCGAGCAGAAGATCGGCAAAATTAGAGACAGCTTTGACCCACTGTCCCAACAGCTTCCACTCTCACCTACACTGTCCTCTCCTTCCAAAAGCTGCTTCTCCCCCATAACAGAAGATCAGCTCGACTCTCTTCTGTCAAAGTCACACCTCACCACTAGCACCCACGACCTGCTCCCATCCCACCTCATTCCCAGCCTCACCTCAGTCTTCATCCCTACCTTAACCCGTCTCTTCAACTTATCACTTACTACTGGCGTCCTCTCCTCATCCTTCAATCACACCCATCCTCAAAAAGCCCTCCCTTTACACATCGCCTCTTTCTAACTATAGCCCTATATCTCTTCTCCTCTTCACCTCAAAACTACTTGAACAACACGTCCATTCTGAACTGTTCTCCCACCTCACCTCCTGCTCCCTCTTTAACCATCTACAATTGGGTTTCTGACCCCACCACTCCACTAAAACAGCCCTAACCAATATCACCAACGACCTACTGACCGCCAAGAGCAAGCGACACTACTCCATCCTTCTCCTTCTTGACCTATCTGCCGCCTTTGACACTATTGACCATTCCCTCCTACTTCGGATACTGGAATCTCTTGGCATCACTGACCTAGCCCTCACCTTGGTCTCTTCATACCTAATGGACCAGACTTTCAGCATCACCCACTCCCACACCTCCTCTTCACCCTCCTCCTATCCATCGGTACCCCCAAGGCTCGGTTCTGGGACCACTACTCTTCTCCCTCTACACTCTTAGACTAGGACAGCTCATTGAGTCCCATGGCCTTAGGATTATCTCTATGCTGGCGACACCCAAATCTACCAGTCTGAGCCCAACATCCCCTCCCTACCAACCAAAATTCCATAATGTCTATCCGCCATCTCATCCTTCTTCTCTGCTCCCTTCCTTAAGCTGAAAATGGACAAAACTGAATTCATCATCTTCCCCCCAAGTCGCTCTCCCCCACTACCCGACCTTTCTTCCTTGTCAAGAACTGCTCACTCTCCCCAGTCTCCCATGCCAAGTGCCTCGGGGTAATACCTCTGTAAAATAAGAATGCGCAAATAGGGTCTTATCTTATTACACACTATCAGCTTGCGATGTGGAATTGCTCACCTTGTCCAGTTGTGAGACGCACAAATGGTTAAAAAGCGATGAAAGCAGCTGCTGCAGGGACCGCACTTCCACAGATAACCGTGGTCACAACATAGATTTCCTTGGACAAAGTGCCTCACTGTCCGTGCTGCTGCTCCAGTAAAAGACGAAACAGGACATGGGGATATCTGGATCGACTTAAGCTTTTATTTCCCACGCGTTTCGGAGCCACAAACCCAGCTAAAACGTGTAGGACAATAAAAGCATAAGTCGATCCAGACATCCCCGTGTCCTGGTTCCTTCGTTTCTGGAGCAGCAGCGCGGACAGTGAGGCACTTCCCACTTTCATTATCCATCTTGCTTCAAGTTGGGCAATGTTTTTTTCAAATTTCCACACACCACAGGGTGCATTTGAACATACGTGGTGGAAATGTGGAAAAAACATTGGCCCAACATGAAGCAAGATGGATAATGAAAGTAGGAAGTGTCCGTCCCCACGGTCTCAATGACGTTTTGAGCTTCGCCAAATTCTAGTAGAATTTTATGGGATTTATATTTTTAACAAATTTTTAATTTTTCTTTATATAGGTTTGTTTCTTGAATCGGAGAAAGGAAGATCCACTGATATTATTGCAGCACATTTCACCTTTGTAACTTGGAACTAGAATGAATTGTTCCCTTAAATTTAGCACTTTGTCTTATGAATAGTTATGGTGAAGAGTAGATTTGATATATGTGATTTTTCACAGTATTATAATTGTATGTATGTTGGTGTGAATGTCACCGGCCGGTGTGAGTATGTATGTTGTATATATCACTCATTATATTATATACCGTATATACTCGTGTATAAGCCGACCCGTGTATAAGCCGACCCCCCTACTTTTGCCCCAAAAACCTGGGAAAATCTATTGACTCATGTATAAGCCGAGGGTGGACCCCAGCACAGGTATAAAGCCCCCAGCAGTGAGGTATACAGCAGACTCCCCAGTGGTAGTATACAGCAGCCCCAGTGGTAGTATACAGCAGCAGCCCCAGTGGTATATACAGCAGCAGCCCCAGTGGTAGTACACAACAGCAGCCCCAGAGGTATATACAGCAGCCCCAGTGGTAGTATACAGCAGCCCCAGAGGTAGTATACAGCAGCCCCAGAGGTAGTATACAGCAGCCCCAGAGGTATATACAGCAGCCCCCCCCATTTCAGTATACAGGCCCCCCCCTTGTGCAACAATCCTGTAAAGGAATACATTACTATACTTATCCCTGCCGCTGTCCCGCTGCCATGTCCTGCCGCCATCGCGCTCCTACGGCTTCATCCAGCATCTTCCGGCTTCCTCCTCTGGCGCACAGACAATGACGTCATTGCCTGCGCCCACCGGAGGAAGCCTGGAAGAAGCCGGATGAAGCCGGAGGAGCGCGATGGCGGCGGGACAGCGGCAGCGGGACAGCGGCAGGGATAAGTATAATAATCTATTCCTTTACGGGATTGCTGCACAAGGGGGGGGCCTGTATACTGATGGGTGCGGGCGGCCTGTATACTGTATACAGTGTATACAGTATACAGTGACTCGCGTATAAGCCGAGGGGGGGGACTTTTCAGCCCAATTTTTGGGCTGAAAAACTCAGCTTATACGCAGAGTATATACGGTATATATTTTTCATATATTTATTTGTAATATATTGTTTTTTTGCTGCAAAGTATATTTATTAATTAACTGATTGCAGATAGCAAAATTCAGTGGACTATTTTCTCCTTTGTCCTTGATCCAATGTCTTTTAGAGTATATATTACATTATGTCTGTGTTTTTTTAAATAAAATAAGCTGATTAAATTATGTAGCTGGGATGAGGTCTGCTCTGCCTTTGGATGAAAAAGGCGTCATATTACTACTGTTGCCAAGACAAACCTATATGCGACAGGTATGTGTTTCCTTAATAGATACTGCATTCTTGTAAACGCCCCCAGTGTGCTGATTGGTCCAGTGTTGTGGGGAGGCGTGTTGGAGTGGTGCCCGAATCTGATTTGCCAGCCCAGTTACGTGGCAACCACTGTGTGGTGCCGACATCAAGGCGGTGGCGGGCGGATGTGGGAGTGCTCCTATCCCGCCTCCTTGCTGGACAGATTATTCGGACATGCTGGGGGCATGGAAGACGCAGTAACAGCATCCTACTGGATGCCTGCCAACAGGAAGGAGCGGATGTGATGTACCGATATACGTCACTTCCGGAATTATACTGGCAGTGACGACAGACGCCGACATTACAGATCTGCAATTAAAAAGGACTGCTTTCCCTGTTATGGCCACCCTCCTCAGAAGAAGCCTAAGCGAAATGTGCGTTAGGGGGCGGTCACAGACAGGTAAACAACCTTTTTGGCCCATGAGGTGACACTTGTGTATATATTGTTTTTGTACTGGAAGCCTTTAGATGTACCCAAATTGGGATACATGGTATTGATGTATATCTACCTAAATATCTTTGGCTGTACATTATATTTAATGATATGACTGTGGAATATATTGTTATGGAATCATGTGGTCACCTGCTCTGTGTTCCGGATAACATCTGTCATTTTTAATTGTATTTGGTGTTTAAATAAAAAATCAATATTAATCAATTGAATTTGAGAATTGGCCTGAGGTATGTTATTGGAGGTATATAGTGGCTTGGAGGGCCTTGTTGAAAGTAGGGTTTTTCTGAAATATACACTCTTTTCTAACCTACTGCTAACCCCTCCTCCTGACCAGAACATGGGGCCCTCCCTAATCAGGGTCCAACCGAATCCCCTAGCCCGGAATTGGGATGGTGTTGTATGCAAAATTATGTGTCTCGGGTTTGCGTTCCCTCTCACCTGGGAACAGTGACACCACACCCATGGAGTAGGTGCAGCATCATTGTGGTGACCTGTCCACAGGGGCACCACATGTGAAGCGTTTTCAATTTTGACCTTGGACACCAGAGCACCTAATAGACTGAATTTAAAGTCTGATTTATATTATATCTATTAATCTTATTCATCCAGTAATTATTTTCACTTTGCTTTTTTCTGGATCAATTTTTCTTGTAGCTAATGCAATCATTATGCACTTTTCATTTTGCAGTCATCTACCTCCCTTCTTGCTTTATTTTTTTCTTTTGTTTTCATCCCTCCCTCTTTTTCTCTTCCAATAATTTTTCCACTAGTTATTTTTCCTTTTTAACCATGCATCAATTTCATTTAAATAAAGCAGTATGAATAAGAACTTTGTTTGAATAGTGTTCGTGCATTATCCATGGCCCTATCTACCGTAGTGGCAAGGAATTATTTTAACATGGTTTTGCACTTTGAATTTTATTCTAAATTCTAGTAAAATGGACTCTTACTTAAAAATAATTACTCCACAAGGACACATTTGCTGGATACAACTACCTTACAGGATGGGGGACAGTATAGGGACAGAATGAGGGACATCAATACCAGAATAAGGGACATTAGTACAGTGTGGGGGACAAAACTACATAATGAAGGGAGAGGGAGAGTAAGGCCATGTTCACACACATGCGTTTTTTTTGCCCATCCCTGCGTTTTTTGGTGTGTTAAAAAAAACGCAGGTGCGTTAACGCAGGGTACATTTGAGTGTACATGCATTTTTCAGCTCCATTTGCGTTTTTGTCCCCCAGTCCAAAAAACGCTGCATGCAGCGTTTTTGGGTGCTGTAAAAAAACGCATGTGCGTTTTCCCAAAAACGTATGCATTTTTTTAACATGGGCCCCTATGGGAAACGCATGCGTTAACGCAGGTGCCTATATGTGCCCTGCGTTAACGCATGCGTTTCCCATAGGGGCCCATGTTAAAAAAACGCATGCGTTTTTGGGAAAACGCACATGCGTTTCTATAACATGGGGCCCTGTGGGAAACGCATGCGTTTTTAAAAGGCACATTTATGCACTCTGCGTTAACGCTTGCGTTTTTGCCTGCGTTTTTGGTGAAAAAATGACTAAGTCCAAAAACGTGGCAAATCCTTTCAGACACACAAGGGACATTTTTTAGCACTCTTAAAAAAACGCAAGTGCTTTTAGGAGTGCTAAAAAAAACACAAATTGTGTGTGAACATAGCTTAATACATGTCTTTATAGGATTTAGAAAGCTCTGTACATCTGACCAACATGGGTATGTGAATGGTGGCAGATCCAGATCTTGTGCCAGGGCCCATTGGACTCTAGTTCTGCCACATTGAGCACCATCCCATATCTGCGTCTTACAAAAAGTCAGGAGCATTCAGAAATTTGCTTCTCATTTTAGAAAGATTGCATTAATCTTTATAGCTACAATATTAAAGACCTTATCTTCACCGGCCTCTGTTACCTATCTAACCTCTCAAACTCCCCTATCCCCCTGTCTGACCACAACCTACTTACATTTTTTTCTCTCTCCTCTCCAAATTTACAACCCCCACTCCACAACCTCACTCATTCTTGCAGAAATCTCAAGCACCTTGATTTAAACTCCCTTCTCCTTCTCACAGACATAGCTACCTTACACGATGCAGAGGCTGCTGCAACTTTATATAATACCACAGTAACGATTCGGCTGCCCACCAAAGGCATACCAAAATCTGCACAATCTAAAGACAACCCTGGCACACCAGCCAGACTAAAGAACTGAGGCGGGCTTACAGGGTTGCTTAGTGGAAATGAAGAGGCCCCATTCCACCGAGCACTTCATCGCAAACAAACAGACCCTTACTGATTTCAAATCCACATTTACTGCTGCAAAACAAACCTACTTTTCATCTCTCATATCCTCAGTGTTTCATAACCATAAACAGATATTCAACACTTTAAACTCTCTCATACTTCCCCCAGCACCTCCTCCCTTTTCTGTCATCCAAGCTGAAAACTTTGCCTAATTCTTCAAGTAAAAGATTGACAATATTAGAGTAAGCTTTGGCCCACAGTTACCACAGTCCATCCTCAAAACTACACCTACTTCCTTCAAAACCTTTTCCAATATGACAGAAAAACAGCTTTCCTTTTTACTCTCCAGATCACATCTCACCACCTGTGTGCTTGACTCACTCCCATCACACGTCATCCCCAACCTCACCATAGTCTTTGTACTGACTAGTGAAGAGCGGGTGGTGTAATATTCATAATCGCTATACTTGTAACAAGTACTTTTTAATACTCACATATTCATCCGAATAGTGAGTGCAATGTTAGTCAATTAGTGATTGGCTCCGCCCGCACACATCCGGCTATAAAATGAGCATTTATCGGACAAGGAGGGGTGGTGGGCTTTTTTGCATTTCTACTGCATAAAACACTTTACAGTGCCCCCCTGAGTGATCATAACACTCAATCTGCTCTCATTGAGGTGACAGCTCAAGGGAGATGTCAACTTGTGTCAGATTGATAACGATTGACACATCACTCACGAGCACCAGCATTACTTGCCGAGTATCGAGAATAGCATACTATTCGTTCAAGTAGTGAATAGAAACGATTACAGTTGCTCATCACTAGTACTGACCCTAACTCATCTCTTCAACCAATCCCTAACAACTGGTGTCTTCACCTCATCCTTTAAGTATGTCTTGATCACTCCAATCCTCAAAAAGCCCTCCTTTGGCTCATCCTCTGTGTCTAGCTAAGACCCCATATCACTTCTGCCCTATGCCTCAAATCTACTGGAACAGCATGTTCATCTTGAACTGTCCTTCCACCTCTCCTCCTGTTTCCTCTTTGACTAGTTACAATATGGCTTCAGAACACACCATTTCACTGAAAACTGAAACTCACCCATTGATTTCAATGGAAAACACATTGAAAACGCAAGTAAAAATGCATGTCATTTTCCGAAAATGCAAAATGCATGCGTTTTTGCAAATGTAACCCAAAATGTTGCAGGACATGTTTTGGGATGCGTTTGCAAAAACTCATGTGTTGTGTGTTTTCAGAAAATGACATGCGTTTTACATGTGTTTTCAATGAGTTTTCCATTGAAATCAATGGGGAGTTTTTACTTTTGTTTGCAATGCATTTTTGGCACACATGCTGTCAAAAACGGATTGCAACCTAAATGGAATAGAAATGCAGATGTGAAAAGGCCCATTCTCTCATCCATTGGCATCACAGACTTGGTTCTATCTTGGATCTCTTCATACCTAACTGACTAAACGTCCCCCACTCTCACACCATCTGCTAATCTCACCACCTATCTGTCAGTGACCCCAAAGATTCAGTTATTGAACCAATGCTCTTCTCCATCGACACCTTCAGCCTGGGACAGCTCATAGTGTCCAACAGCTTTCAGTATCATCTCTACTCTGATGACACACAGATGTACCTTTCTGGACCTGATATCACCTCCTTACTAACCAGAATCCCGCAATCTCTGTCCGCTATTTCATCCTTTATTTCTGCTTGACTTGTAAAACCCGACATGGGCAAAATGGAATTCATCATCTTTCCTCCTCCTGACTCAACCTCCCCAACAAGTCTATCCATGCTCGATGTTTCGGGATAACCTTTGATTCTGCTCTCCTTCAAGCCACATATCCAAACTCTTCCCACCTCTTACAAACACCTACTCAAAAATATTTCCTGGATCTGTACATTCCTTAACCAAGAATCTGCAAAAATATTAGTGTATGTGATCATTATCTCCCGTCTGAAATATTGCAACATCCTGCTCTCTGGTCTCCACTCCCACACCCCTACAATCAATCCTAAACTCAGCTGCCTAATTATTCTACCTTTCCCCACACTATTCCCTGGCTTCTCCTCTCTGCTAATCCCTTCCCATTGCCCAAAGACTACAGTTCAAAACTCTAACCATGACATACAAAGCCATCCGTAATCTTTCTCCTTTGTACATCTGTAACTTGGTCTCCTGGTACTTACCTATATGTAAGCGCTGATCCTCAAAAGATCTCCTTTTCTCCTCCAATCTTATCGCCACTTCCCACAATCGCATATAAGATTTCTCCTAAGCAACCCCAATACTCGGAAACTCTGTGACCCAACACATCAGACTAGCGTCTACTGTGGAAACATTCAAAAGGAACCTGAAGACTCACTTCTTCCAAAAAGCCAACAACCTGCATTGATCTCAAGTCTACTATACCACTGCATGAACAGCTCTACCGTCACCTACTGTATCCTCACCCATCCCTTGTAGACTGTGAGCCCTCTCGGGCAGGGTCCTCTCTCCTCCTGTACCTGTCTGTGCCTTGTATTGTTCATGAATATTGTATTTGTCTGTATTTTGTATACTCTTTTTTTTACATGTAAAGTGCCATAGATCAAATGGCGCTATAATAATTAACAATAATAATAATATTCTACGAGGGAGCACTCTGACTCGCACTATTCAAAGGAACACTCGAGAATTAATTTGGGGGTAATGTTTACATTTTTATTACTAAACATTTCAAGACTAATTCCACATTCAATAATGTTTACCCCAATGTATCCAGAGCCTCCATGAGACTTGATTTTTTTTTGTTTTCTACTATGTATTCCACTTTTAATAAGAGTATAAAAAACCTCCCTAGAAAACCAAGCTCAGAGGAAGAAACGATTCAAAAAAAGACATTACAATATTCAGTGTCTCTGAAAGAGCAATCAAGTGGCAATTATCCAGTGATACTGAGGTTTACAGATAGCACAGAGCTTCAGACACGTATCTGAATAAGCTGTAGTGTAATTCACATAATGAAACAGATGCTGGACCTTTATTTTTTTTTAAACCTAAAGATTGGATTACTGGATTACGGAGGGTTTGGCTTCTTTATAAACCATGTGCTTGAGAAGAAAGATTTATTCAATACATCTGCCTTATAAATGGATGTAGCTCATTAGTCGTCTCCAACCCATAGCAGCCACTACAGCTTCTAAAGCATTGGAGCAGTGACGGAAACAGACAGAGACTGCTCCTGTGCAAAAACATTATATGGGCTCTAAGGTTGGGTTCACATTGCGGCGGGATACGGTCCGGGGCTGTTATCTGCCATCCGGCTTCTATCTCGCCGGAAGAATCCGGGAGAAGTGGGTTTTTTCTGCCGAATCCAAAAACGTTGCATGCAACGTTTTTGGATCCGGCAGAAAAAAACCACTTCTCCAGGATTCATCTGGTGAGATAGCAGCCGGATGGCAGATAACTGCCATCCAGCTCCATCCAGCTCCGTAATGGCCGATAGTATCCTAAGGAGCAAAAATCCGGTCCCGGGCTGTCACCCCTGACAGCCCCGGACCGGATCACGCCGCAATGTGAACCCAGCCTAACCACAATAGAAAGAGCAATCAGGAGAAAATCATTGATACTATTTATGTGCACTTTTGTCCCATACAGAGTCAAACCTAGGACACCATGGAGGATGACCATGGTGCTTACACTTCAAAAGTCTTCAAAGTAGTCAAAAAAGTGCATAGCTGAGAAAAAAAATGTCACTCATCATTCATAAAATCAATCATAAAGTGCAGGAGAAGCAGGAAGAATAGCAGTGGGACTACAGCTGTTTTGTGCTCCAAACACACTTTATCAGGTCCCACAGATCTGCTATTCTTCCTTATCCTCCTGTGATTTGTTTTAAAGAATGATCAATAAATCTTGATTTTATGGATGGTGAATGCCACTTCTTTTTTCATCTCTGCACATAATTGATTACCTTATATGGGCCCTTTGCCATCCAATAATGATTCATATTGTAACCCTCTATGTGTCAGTAACAAAAGCTGCTTAGGGCGTTTTCACACCACGGCACGATCAGGTCTGGGGCTGTCCGGTGTGAACCGGACAGCCCCAGACCCGATTTTGTGCTAATGCAGCCCTATGGGGCTGGATGAAGCCGGATGACAGCTATTTGCCATCTGGTTTCCATCTGTCCGGGAGGATCCTGCAGGATTCGGATTTTTCTCCCGAACAAAAAAACTTTGCTTGCAACGTTTTTCTGTCCGGGGGAAAAATCGGAGCAAATCGGATCTTTCCGGATCCTCCGGGATCCGGCGTAATCCAGCGCCCTCTAACATGAGGGTCTATGGCGCCGGATCGCGTCGGATCCGGCATAAAATCGGATTCGGGAGTCGGATGCCAGGTGCTGGAGTTTAGCAGCGAGTGCTGCTAAACTTCAGCACCATGAGCTGTTCCCTGAAGAGATTTCAGGACCGTGGCTTGCTCCCCGCTAGCTGCGATCTTGTAATTCTAGCAGCTGCAGCTGCGATCGGCTGCATCCGGGTGAAAACCGGACTGGTTTAGACCGAACAGCCCAGACCTGATCACACCGTGGTGTGAAACCGGCCTTAGGAGTTTGAAGGGAGTCCATTTCCTCTTGATAAACACCTTGATAAGTTCTCCTGTTTCCATATATTAACTGTGAAGATCATTGGCATGGAAAGTAAAAGCACCTGCTTGAGATGCAGAAAAAATCAAACTTTAGTATCCATCTTTTTGGATGAACATTTTGGATAAACTTCATTTATTGCTAGGGGCCTTTCACACTTGCGTTTTTTTTCTGATCTGGAAGATCAGGAAAAAACCTGATTCTTATGGCCGCTGGTGTAAACCAGACAGCCCTCGGACCGGTTTTTGGCCCCATAGCAGCCTATGGGGCCGGATTGAGCTGGATGGCAGCTCTCTGCCATCCGGTTTCATCACTCCGGGACAATCCGGGGGAATACGAATTATTTTCTCCGGGCACAAAAATGATGCTTGCATCATTTTTTGTGCGGGGAGAAAAATCTCCCCAATTTGCCGGATCCCGGATTCGTCCGGATTCTCCCAGATTCTCCCGGAGCTGGGGCAATCCGGTGCTCCCTAACATGGGAGAATATGGGGCCGGATTGCACCGGACTGGGAGGATCCAGGAATCGGACACTGGTGGCTGCACGCCACTGTTTCAGGACCGCGGCTAGCTCCATGCTGCAATAAGAATCGGATACTCACCTTAACTGACGGCTGCACCAGGATCGTACGATGGACATCTATGCATGGAAAAGGACCTTTCACTCTCCCAGCCAATCAGATGGCTGGGAGAGATCTGGCCAATCAGATGCTGCTACGTCGCAATCATGTGATCGCTAGTGGCCACCTGATTGGCCAGATTGCAAGGTCCTCTCAGGTACACCGAGGACCTTGCAATCTAGCGATCACGTGATTGTGACGTGGCGGCATCTGATTGGCTGGGAGAATGAAAGGTCCTTTTCCATGCATAGATGTCCATCGGCCGGTTAAGGTGAGTATCCGATTTTTTTATTTTGTAACCACTTTTCTTCTCTTTTACAGGACTTTTGCAGTAGTACTCAGAATCGCTATACCTGCAGCGAGTACCGAGTACCGAAACCTACTCGTAGCGGGTATAGCGATTCCGAATACTACGGTACTTACTCATTCCTAGTTAAAAGCAACTCTGCCGTATTCCATGAGACATCAAAGGGTGAATATAAGGGTGCGTTTACACATTGCGTATTTGCTGCATATATTTACGCGAGTGCTCTTGCAGTTTTTGTAGCCAAAACCATGAGTGGGTGATTAAATACAGAAGTGGAGCACTTGTTTCTATTAGACTTTTCCTCTGATTGTTCCACTCCTGGTTTTGGCTACAAAAACTGCAACAGCACTCACATAAAATATGCAGCAAATACCCAGTGTGTGAACGCACCCTAATATTGATTTATTAGTCAACGTGCTTCAGGGCACAAAAGATAAATGGTAAAAAGTGACATCATATATGGTCCAGCCATCGATATAATAAATAGGGGATTTACGTAACGCTGCATGAAACAGTCCCCGATCGAAATCTGTACAGTACTGATAAAGTGCTATATTATGTATGGGGGCTGCAGACAGATGACACATGAGGCCAGATTTGGTAAAGGAAAGATAGTTAGACAAGTAAGGTGAGGTGAAAAGCCAGTCTAAAGAGATACATTTTTAAGGCTCGCTTAAAACTAAAAGTATTGGGAATTAATTGAATTGTTTTTGGTAATCTGTTCCAGAGAATTGGCGCAGCTCGTGAGAAGTCTTGGAGACGGAAGTGGGAGGTTTGGATTGTAGCTGAGGACAGTCCTAGGTCACTTGTTGAATGGAGGGCAAGTGTAGGGCAATAGACAGAGATGAGGGAGGAGATGTAGGGCGGTGCAGAACTGTGGAGGGCTATGTGGGTCAGAGTGATAATTTTATATTGTATTCTGTAGTGGATTGGCAGCCAGTGTAATGACTGGCACAGTATAGAGGCATCGGTGAAGCTGTTGGAGAGTAATATGATCCTGGCTGCTGCATTCAGGATGGATTGGAGAGGAGAGAGTTTAGTAAGAGGGAGACCGATTAGTAGAGAAATGCAGTAATTCAGGCGAGAATAAAAAGGGCAACAGTTAGAGTTTTTGCAGAATCAACAGTAAGAAAATGTCGAATTCTAGAGATGTTTTTGAGGTGTAGGTGACATGAGCGAGCGAGAGACCAGATTTGGGGAGAGAAGGAGAGATCCGAGTCAAATATAACCCCAATACAGCGGGCGTACTGCTGAGGCGTAACGGTAGAACCACATACAGAAATGGTGATAATAAATTTTGGAAGATTAGTAGATGGAGGAAACACGAGAAGTTCAGTTTTTGACGAATTCAGTTTAAGGTGGGAGAGGACATGATGTTAGAGACAGCAGACAGATTATCACTGGTATTTTGTATTAATGTGGAGGTGTAGTATTGAAGAGGTGTATAACTGGGTGTCGTCAACATAGGAATGGTACTGAAAACCATCTCCTGTGCAGTGGCACGCCTCACTGTGCTCTATTGAAGACCTGCGCAGTGCCTGAAATCTCGCGAGATTCTGCTGTGAAGGTGTGATTTCCACTGAAGAAAAAGCTGGGCTTTGTAGTCCACGCTGACCTCAAGAAACGTCCAGTCCAGTAAAGGGTTAATCAGGTTCTGGTTTATTTGCCTACGCGTTTCGTGGCTTTAAATCTGCCACTTCATCAGGGCTATTCAGGGCTGTGAAGGTGTGAGACTTCAGTCTTGCGAGACTTTGGGCACTGTACTTCAATAGTGACTGAAGTCACGCGCCTTTGCAGTGGAATCTCACGAGACTTCAGGCACTGTCCAGTTTCAATAGGGCACAGTAAGGTACGCCACTGCACATACGCAAGACTTGTAAATGATGTCTCTGTCATTCACTGACATACACAGGAGGGGAGGGGTTGTTTTATGCGATGGAGCAATGTTGGCATGGAGCGGGATGAGTTTTCCATGCAGGGGGGTGGCTTTTACTGAAGTGTGCCTCACCCCATCTGACCCTTAACAAGTAATTTACATACAGCACTGGACACGTTAATAGTTGTTTTGTGAGGTACGCTGAGGCACATCTGGGGCTACAAAGTGGTTACAGGAACCTCAATTACATCATGTTAAGTGTGGTGGCAGGGTTTATAACCCTTCAAATAGGTGCACTTTAACTTTCATACATACAGGAATGATTTTTTCTTTTTTATTAAGAGTTTCTTCCATTTTAAATTGTGGACTAGAAGACAATTATACTATACATAGCTATTGTAAACATCTAGCATTGCAATGCTATTTACCCCATTGGCGCACCAGGCCAAACTAATGGCAAAGTCCAAATTTAGGCAGTGTAAACCCAGAAAAAAAATTGAAAAGACATTAGATTAATGGGTGAACTCTATGAAAAGTATAGTCATCCAGGTGGTTGTAATAATATGAGGATGGACGAACATAAGCTAGGGTGGGTGGCAGGAATATTATGCATTTTTTTCTCTTCTTTGTTTCTGAAACTCATTTTATTCAGTGATTGTTTTGGTTAATTCATTACTGTTAAGTCACAGAAGTCAAGATTTAACCTTCATGGTAATGGGTGAGAACTGTTATGGTGGGTTTACACGCCGCGATATCGGCGTCCAACTCCGACCGAACTCCGACAAAAAGTCACGTGGTTCGTGAGTTGGACCCGATATCGTTCCTGCATCGTACTGTTTGAAGGTACAATACGATGCAGGAACGATGGTAATCCGATTTCGGGGGTCGAATGAGCGTGCTATTCAACCGCCCGATATCGGATGCCTGTTGGAGCCTGTTGGTGTACTCGCACGTCACCCATTAACTCCCATGTTAAATGGTCGTTACTGGGTTGGTGGGCGTACACATCGTAGGGACGTTGTTTCTCGATATCGCAGCGTGCAAACCGCCGATGCGATATCGGGAAAAGTGCTAAAAAAATGCGCGCTCCCGCGCCGTTGTATAGCGATATCGCCCCGATATCGCGGCGTGTAAACCCACCATTAAGATGTCTCCATTGTTAGTGTGAAATCAGATCCTGAGATGGCCCAATAAATGATATGTGCAGCCAAATAACATTCACTTCAAGTGATGGTTTAACTTCAACTTTACCACATGGCTTAACCCCATATTGCCTGAATTAAAATCTACATATGCACACAAATAAATTGAACTGGTATGATGAGAATACGCAATAGTAGGAATTAAGGGGTTAAATACATACTCAACTTTTCTAAACTGTATTGCAAATTGCAATTGCAAGTTTATTGGCATATCCACAGCCCCTTTCTCCCTGTGGTAATCCACATTCCTTTTCCACTCTTAAAGTGGAGGACGGGGCTTGACATCTCAGCAATGAGAAAGGCTGGAGGACAGCTGCCTTCTAGAAGATTCCAGGAAGCATTGGAGGCTTCCTGTAGTTTGCCAACTTTTCTAGGCATCAAGGAGGTCTCTCGTTTAAGAGTAGGTCTCCCTTTTACCTGAGGTCTTCCCTCTTACTATTGGTCTCCATTTTACTGAAAGTTTTCCCTTTTACTAGAAGTCTCCCTTGTACTGGTGGTCTCCCTTTTAATTAGAGATCCCCTCTTTTACTAGAAGTCTCCCCTTTAAAAAGGTTTCTCTTTTACCAGAGGTCTCCCCTTTATTGGAGGTCTCATCTTTTGCTAGAGGTCTCTGCTTTTACTGGAGGTCTCACCTTTTACTAGAGGTTTCCCCTTTTACTAAAGGTCTCCACTTTTATCAAAGGTCTCCCTTTTACTAGAGGTCTCTCTTTTACCAGAGGTATCCCCTTTTACTGAAGATCTCTCCTTTTACTATCCCCCTTTACAAGATTTCTTCTCTTTTCTAGAAATCTCCCCTTTTACTAGAGGTCTCCCTTTTACTAGAGGTCTCCTTTTACAGGAGGTCTCCCCTTTTTCCATAAGTCTCCCTTTGCTGAAGGTCTTCCCTTTTACAACAGGTGTCCCTTTTACAGGATGTCTCCTCTTTTACTGGTTGTCTCCCTTTTTATTGGAAGTCTCTCTACTTACTGGAGTTCTCCCCTTTTACCAGAGGCCTCCCTTTTTCTATAAGTCTCCCTTTTCTTGGAGGTCCCCCTCTTACTGGAGGAGGTCTCACCTTTTACTAGAGATTTCTCCTTCTCCTGGAGGTCTCCCCTTTTACTGTATGTCTCCCCTTTTAGAGTAGAGGTCTTCTCTTTTGCTAGTTATCTCCTTTTTACTGGATGTATCCACATATACTGAAGGTCTTCCCTTTTAGTAGAGATTTAGATTTTATTTTGGAGGTCTCACTTTTTAATGGAGTCTCCCCTTATACTGAAGGTTTTCCCTAAGAATTAGTTCACAAGAATGGCAAAAGCATAAGACAAACATTAACAAACAGGTAAGTGATACTGAAGAGCTTAAAAGATCTAAACTAGATGCCACCTTAGTAATTAGCCAGTCACATAAGTCCCAATTCTTATGGTACCTCTGCACTGACACATGAAAGTTTTGTTGCTTTGTACCTTAAGTATCTTAGAGTTTGCAATTGTGAACCACAAAACCAGAAGAGTGGGATGGAAGCAAACAGCACTACAAACTGTATTTATTGTACATTGAAAACCCTTAAAAAATTATATTTAGGCATCCCAATTCTGGCAATCAGAATTGTTAAGTGTTAAATGCTGCTATACATGCAAAAAGCATTAATTTTACATTATCAAACATGGATTCTTGTGTCAAGACCAAGCCAAAATTCTGCATAAAAGGGACTGGCTGTCTAGTTGTCTTCAATAGAAACGTTATCCCCTTTCTTTGTCTAAGTTTTGGCAGAGACAGAAAAGGAGACTGGCTTAGCAATTGAAAGGAACAGTCCTATGTCATGGGATAGTAGTGATGAACTAGGGCACCTGGGTAACTTAGTATGACCCTCAGACTAGGGAACCCTAGCTGATCCTATTTCCAGAGTTAAAGGGACTCTGTCAGGTCATTTGTTTAGTATGATACTAATATACCCTTGAAAAGTACTTGGGAAAACCTTTTAAAATATGTAAAATCATCATTGTACCATTTCTAGTTTTCTTGCACTCAGCATTTTCAGACCCTGCAGGGAGCTGCTCCATTAGTCCTGTCCATTGCTTTTACAGAGGATTAGTCCGTCTGCTGTATAAGTGTTATTTAAATGTCCACTCCCATCCAAACTGGTGTTTTGTCCCTCTCCCTTTGTGCTCTATGCTGGGAGGAGGGAGGTGTTTTGTGCTGCACTGTGCTATCTGTAACATTTCTATTATATGAACATTGGTTTTCCTGCAGAAATGTAATGTGTGCATCTACTGAGCAAATGATCAACTGTTCTTATAATCACATAGAAATATCTCAGACTACACACACTACACACATGCTTCATACGCATAATGACATGAAGAGTTCACAGCTTCAGCTACGCTGACACACCTCCTCCCCCTCCCTTCTCTGTCTGCAATCAGTGCCATTAGTCACATAGCAGACAGATCAGTGAGGAGGGCAGGACAGTGAAATGATGCATTAATATTCATTCCTCGGGAAGTGGGCAGCAGAAAGCTCACTGTGATTGACAGATAGAATTCATCTTTTGTTTTGAAGTTTACAGAGGATAGGAGGGAAGCATAAATAATAGAAATACGTGAACAGGGAGAGCTTAAAGAAGGGAATTAGAAAATAATATCAGTTACATATTTTGACCTGACAGATTCCCTTTAACTCTAAAGGTTAGGATGTCTGGGCCACCATCATTGCCCTGCTCCTGGCCTGCCCTAGTCTAATACCCCCTCACCTCCACCCAGGAACAGCAAACCTGCACACGATGTTGTACTCCAAAGGAAAAGGCAGCTTCTGAAAGGCTTCAGCAGAAACTGCACACATCATCCAAAAAGCTCAATTATCAGAGTTCGGCTCTATCAGCAACATCAGGTGATGGGTCATGAGACTATTTAAAGGCCTGAGGAGTGCTCATCAACCATATCAACTGATACTGACAGCAGCAGCCACAACTAGGAGAAACTGACATTAACCCTTAATGTCCCAAAGGAAATTTACGTCCGCTTAAGCTACAAAAACTGCACAGTAGTTCACTTTACACAGAGACTGCAGAGCAGACTACATATGACATCAAACACAGTCCTAGTAAGGGGCCGACACAGGAATCATAGGAGCGGAACGGCCAAAACCTATCATTGGAACTTGCAGATATAGATCAAAGCACTTATAGTATAAAAATTATACCAGAAAATTACATAACTATATATTTTTTCAGCTGGATAGCCTGTGTAATGGATCCAATTCTCAAAAAGCATTTTATAAAATTACAGGTAGTACTTTAAGGATGGTAGGTTTGAACAAAGGGAATACAATCCATATAAATTGTTACGATGTTGAAATGTCAAACATAAAAATCAGATAATGTACAGATGTGATGGTCAAATGTTTTAGCCATGTATATTCAGAATAAAGAGTAACATTTATAACAGTTGTCTTTGGAGCTCATACTCAAACTTCTGTGACCGACGAGAATCCAACGATGGGATGTGACAAGTGCGTAGCATTTTCATAGACTTAGGGCCCTTTCACATCTGCGTTTTTCGTAATTCGCGGCAGATGCGGTGAAAAAACCGCATCTGCCGCGTTTGCCGCATAACGGTTCCACTTGCGGCACGGTTGCGGTTTTTTCCATAGGAAGTATAGGGGGACTTGCGGCAGATGCGGCAAGTGCGGTATTGCACTTGCGGCAGGTGCGGCAGCGAAAAAAACCGCAGTAAGCCGCGGTTTTTTTCTCTGCCGCACCTGCCGCAAGTGCAATACCGCACTTGCCGCATCTGCCGCAAGTCCCCCTATACTTCCTATGGAAAAAACCGCAACCGTGCCGCAAGTGGAACCGTTATGCGGCAAACGCGGCAGATGCGGTTTTTTCACCGCATCTGCCGCGAATTACGAAAAACGCAGATGTGAAAGCACCCTTAAGGGTTTGAAGAGGAAACAACCCTTCAGTGTTTTTTCATACTCTGAACTACTTCTCATCAGATTGATTATTTCTTATATGTTTAAATGTGGAAAAATTGGAGATAATGTGGTTCCCTAATACTAATTAAATAGCATGGAACATTTTTATCAGATTGTCTGATGAGTCGACTTTCCCTAAAAGTGAAAAGAAAATGTAAGATTTCTGAAGAAGAGCAAGACATCACACAACTAATTTACAAACATCTCTACATTTTAATTTTACTGGTCTCCCGCTGGCATAAATCATGTGAACAGCATCTTCAGATACCCTTTATGGCAGAGCAGCGCCGGTTTAGAGATTAGTTAACTGAACTTTATTACATCGCTTCATTTGTCTGCCTGTTTTGACCTTCTTTTCACAAGATACTTTATATGGAACCTTGAAGCTATAAATTCAATTTAATAAGGAGTCTGTTGACTGCTTGGCCTTTTCTACTAGTTATTCCCACGATTTTCCCGCTTTATTTTCTTTTGGGAGTTCAATACAGACTAACATATAAAAGAAATAACTAGACATTGAAAACCATATACGGTATTAGTTTAGCACAAGGAAATGTAAGATTTGAGCTCTTCAGCTCGCTTTGTAGAACCTATAAAAGAGTGACTGTATGAGTCCCGAAGAAACTCAGATGTAGACTCTTGCTAGAGTTTTTATATTTTGAAGCATGAAAGACCAGCATGTATACTGTGGTAAAGGAACAATTTTAGGGTATATGAGTCAGGCCGGCAGGAAAGGGTTTACTCGGACACGGGGATGGTGGCTTCGGTGGGGATCACGGCTGGTAGGGTCCTGATTCTGTGCCCTGGGCACTCAATGCTGATGGGGATGATGATGATGGGGGATTATACGTGACGCCACCTGTGGTACCTGGTAATTGGTTACCAGCGCTGTAACCTGGCGCTGAAGTGATGGTGTGGTGCAGCAGAGGTAATACAGCTCCCCACAGGCAGAGCTTGTCCTCAGCGCGGCAGGGTGAATGAGGGGAGTTGTAGCCCCCACTCTCAGTGGTGCTACAGAGGCCTCCCGGGCGATGGATTAAATTAAGCCGGACACCAAATCAGCTCGAACAGTTCCTTTACTGGTACCAGATGGATAAGTTACATGGTACAGTCTGGCCCACCGGGGATTATAGCCACAGATTTCAGGGCTCACCACAGAGTCTGTCAGAGGTGTCTCTCAATTATCTTTCTTGTTCTCTGTTTATAATGGCTCTCTGCTCTCCCACGCTAAAGTCTGGTTACTGGTCCCCAGGTCTGTTGCCTTAAGTCTTTGTTACCTCTTGTCTTCTTGGACCTAGCTTTGGGACAGTGGTTAGGCTCTTTGGTGGGTGTCCTGGCTCCCTTATGATGGCCCACAATGTGCTGGTCTGCGGTTTGGGGGTAAACTAAATCAAACCTCCTCGGCTCCAGTTTCACCAGTGTGACCTGGGCAGTCCAGACGCCTACTTCCAGACCTGGAGTGTCCCCTTCTTATCTGGGTCACCTCCGCTCCTTGAAGGTGCCCTCTCCTCAGGACAGCAGGTTCCCCTGCATCTGTCCGTTCTTTCTCTCTGTCACCGTCTGTCTGTCTGTCTCCTCCTGTCTCCTGTCACTCACGTCTCCCGCTCTCTTAAGCTCCACCCCCCTGGGACCTAGTGAATTACAGTCCCCTGTGCTAGGGTGTCTGTGGGTGGGTTCGGTGGACAGACTCTGTAGTTCCCCCTCCACCTGTGACTACGGAGATACTACACCTTTCTTTTCAGTTGCAGTACCTCCCTGTGGCATCCCTCCAGACGTGTGTCACATATATATAGTCTGCACTTTTCCAGTATTAATAAACATTAACCAACATGTCACAAGTTGGAATTGGTTTTGCTACCTGGCCCCATATACTTTAGTAGAACTGAGCTACAAAGCCAAACACAACCTACAGTATGTTTGTGGAAGAGAGCATCCACATTTTTCTAATCCTAGAAGACCCCTCTAAAAATTTCTAAGTAGCAATGGAGATATTAACCATCTAAACGAGTTTTACATATACAATCAAGTCAAAATAAAAAATTTCAACTCGCATTGAAAATTAGGGCAAGTTTCCTAGTAAAATATACAAAGATTTCCTCCGTCCTGCTTAGGGCGTAGCAAAATACTGTAGGGCGCACGGGTTTTGGAGAGACTAAACTGTGCAAATATCCTGGAAATTACACTGGTGTACTATATTTCTTTGTTCTGCCCCTGCGCAGGAGTGAGATTGGGAGACTCTGTGTGGGTGACTTAGGATGGGTCATTCACATAAAGAAAGCAAGGGAATGGTGATTACGATGAGCGAGGAGATGCCAAAGCACGATTGGCGACACCCATTGAACTGGACGACACCATATGGGGATATAATAATAGATAGTTTTTGTTCTTTGCAAAAAGCTTACTAAAATGCTCTAAAGGTACCGTCACACAGGGACATATCGCCGGCGATGTTGCCGGGGATCGCGGGAGCGCGCATCCCTGACAACATCGCCGGTGAGATGTCACACTGAGCAACTTACCGGCCATGTCGCCGGCTAGTTGCCGCGGCTATCGCTCGCTGGGTTGCCCAGCAACCCAGCAAGCGATCACTCGCAATGTTGCATATAGGCGGAATCGCCCGCAACATTGCAGGTTGCCGCGTTACACAGGGCGATCAGGCAGGATCGCCTGAGCAACATCGCCAGGTTTCCCAACATTGTTGGGAAACCTGGCGATGTTGCTCAGGCGATTCATCGCCTGATTATCGCCCTGTCACACGCGGCAATTCGCCGGCGATGTCGCCGCAACCTGGCCACGCCCCTCAGTTGCCGGCAACATCGCCGGCGATATCTCCCCGTGTGACGGTACCTTAAAAGTGGCCTTAGAGATGGTGGCTGTACATTAAATTTTGAAAACCTGATAATTGCTGTTCAAGCCACAGATAGTTTTAATCAGAGCCTGGTTGCATGATTGCAGTCAGGCATAGCTTTTGCAGAAACACTACATACTTTCATTTTTTTTTTTTACAATTTGCCCGGCATGGATCATAACAGGTTCTCTTTACTGACTATACTAGTCTCAGAAGGAATCACCCCCTTTATGACTAGTGTCTTTACTGTAGTACTTATTAGAGTAGACATTGACCTGCTGCAAATGGTACAAAGGTTTCTGCTGTTCTCTAATGGAATCTTAACTCAATCCTCAGGGAAAATGTCCTTCAGTTCACCAATGTTCTAAGGTTTGCATACTGCAACTATATACTTCAAATCTTACCATAGATTTCCTATGGGTTTCATCAGGTAAATGGCATTCCAGGGTATTTCAGGACTTCTTCTGAAACCAAGTCTTGGTGGACTTTGAGGATGTCAAAGCTGTATCACAGGAGGCATGATGTGTTTTCCTAGGATTTTCTGATACTTGATTGAATTCACCTTGCCATCCACATGCTGGCTACTTCCAACACCAAAAGTAAAAAAAAAGCCTTACATCATCAGCGAGCACCATATTTCACTTTAGGAATCACTGAGTCACCACCATAGCTCACTGCAGGGATCACTGAGAGATCAACATAGTTCATTGTAGGCATCATTGAGCCACCACCATGCTTCACTGTAGGAATCACTGACTCACCACAATGTTCCACTGTAGGAATCATTGAGTCTCCACCAGGGTTCACTGTAGGTATCGCTGAATCACCACCATGATTCATTGTAATCATCATTGAGTCATCAGCATTGTTCACTGTAGGCATGATTGAGTTACTGCCAAGATTCACTGTAGGCATCACTGACTAATCACCATGGTATATTGTAGGCATCACTGAGTCACCACCATCATTCATTGTAGGCATTACTGAGACACAGCTGTAGCGCCCCTGTGACTAGGCACCACAGAATGGTATTGCACTTATAATTTATGTGTAATATTATTGTAAGTTGCTAGTTTAGGATTTCAATCTTATGGAGTCTATTTTTACACTCACTTAGGACCGCACCACTTAGAGTAGGGGGAACTGGTAATATAGTAGGTTCCACAGGGTGGGGGCAGAGCTTAGGATAGAGGTAGAGTGACAGTTGATAATGGACCATTCAAGAGGCGTCAAAAAGTCTCCCCACCCCATTGCTCTCAATCAACCAAGGGGGCGGGTCGAGCACTGCAACGGAGGATCCAGCGAGCATGGAGCCTGGAAGAGGGAAGACTGCCGAACCGGAAAGCCTGATCCGGTTCTCCGAAGAGCCCGACATGACTGGGGAGGAGGACCGAGAGGAAGGAATAGCTGGCGGCGCAGAGGTGTCCGGGCCCTGCGAGCTATGGTGGACCGTTCACCTGGAACAGCAACAAAACCGGGTCGGTAGGGAGATGAAGCGACGTGAATACCAGCCTCCAACCCCGACCCCACACTCCTGGCAACCTGTCGGTAGGCACCAGTTCCAGGATGACATGAAAGGCAATGTCATCATCTGCAGGCGCCATACAAGACTCCGGGTGTGGTATATGATCTAAGTTAGCAGGGGCAAGGAGTAGTAAACATACCTGGTATCGTATATCATTGTAATTAGTTAAATGCCTTTTCTTTTGCAGCACTACTATAGTGTAAATTGTGTCTGTTTAAAAATGAGTGTGTTGCATAGCCTTGTTTTCTCGCAGCAAATGAATAGCCGTGCATGAACGTAAATGTACGGTATGTTTTTCCCTAAAACCTGATGGACATTGATCAAGAGACTTGCTGCCTGGTCCCAGTTGGGCCAGTATGGACTAGAGTCAAAGTTTGATGCAACGTTATAAGCAGTGAGCCTCCCGCAAGGGAAGAAAAGAAGCAATCTTATTGTTAATACCTGTTCAAAGTTAAATACGTTATAAATATTTCTGAACTAAGGGTGGAGGAACTGGACTAGCCACCATGCATATTAAGTTAGGAAAAGAAAGTGCCTGGGGGTGTTTTAAGTAGAGCCAGGCCTCCTAAGCAGATACGCCCAAAATGTTCATTGTTATATGTAAAATGTATTTTTATTCCAGGTTTGGTTTAACACCCGCGGACGGGTGTGTTTCACCAAGGGGGTGTGTAGCGCCCCTGTGACTAGGTGCCACAGAATGGTATTGCATTTATTATTTATGTGTAATATTATTGTAAGTTGCTAGTTTAGGATTTCAATCCTATGGAGTCTATTTTTACACTCATTTAGGACCGCACCACTTAGAGTAGGGGAACTGGTAATATAGTAGGTTCCACAGTGTGGGGGGCGGAGCTTAGGATTGAGTTAGAGTGACAGTTGACAGTTTACCTCAGATGGTGCTGGGAAGGCAGACAGAGTGGTCAGGCCTGGCAGCCCAGCTGAGTGGAGGGTACCCCATTTTTATGTGGGGGCCCAGGACAGAAGGCAATGGGCCAGGGCTGATAGGAGCCAGCTGGTCATGTTGAGGGGACACCGGTGACACGGACAACCGAGGCAGCCAGGAGTTCAACCCTGACTGCAAAGCCGATGAGCTGCAGGCCCAACAGGACTGGGTTGCTGACAGCGCCACAAGGTACCTCTCCCCTCAGGACTGAAAACCGGTTCAGGACACTAGAAGAAACTAAAAGGGACAGACAAATACTGCGGAGCTGGAAAGGAGCCTCTTTACTCTTTGTCTAGGTTGCCTTATCCAGACCGGGTAGTGGACAGACCTTGTCTTCTAGATACAGACCGTAGGACTGACGGGAGAGCTCTTCAAAGGTGGTAAAGACTGAAAGATCTAGAGAAAGAAAGTAGAAAACCCTGAAAGACAGAGAGAGGACATCTAGAGACTCCATAAGAGAAACCCTGAGTTGGCAACAACACCCTAAAACCAAACTGTACCGTGTTTTGTTATGTCATCAGCTGGTACTGAGTAAAGCAGGGTTAAACTGGAACTTGTTTCTGTTATTCTTCCTGGCGCAGCCTGGAGGGCTTAACATCATCAAGCAGAGGGGTAAGAACTGCACCACCATTACCATCACTGTCCTCCCTCATCGTCTCACCACAAAAGCTGCCCTGAGGTAAAGCTCCACCTGTGGGGAGCTGCACCACACTTAGCTGCCTCATCCATCACCTCAGTGGCCGGCTGGCAGCGTCGGTACCATCTTACCGGACTCTACAGGTGGCGTCACGTTTCCCTGTAAATAACCCCTTTAACCCCCAACGTTTACCATCAACATCTGGTACAATTGATCACCAGGGCACAGCACCGGGGTCCCGACCATCTGTGACTCCCCACACAGTAGCCCCGGTGACCGAGTCCCTCATCCACCATAGCTCTGGTTGAATCACAGCCATGCTTCAGTGTAGGCATCATTGAGCCACAACCAAGCTTCACTATAGATAGGGTGTTCTTTTCAACATGTGATTCATCCTTACATCTCCAGACATACTGCTGATCCAAAGACCTGAAAAGGTTTATTTTTTGTTTCACTGCTACACCGTACAGAATCCCAAAATGGCTGTGGCATATTTATATTGTTTTGAGCATATTAGACACATTTTTTCATGTTTTGAGTCAGCAAAGATGTATGCTTTGGAGAATGTTTTTGCATTATTGTACAAACTGAACCCTCATAGCCTGCTGCTATCAAATTTTCCTGCAGGTCTTTTGCAGTTAGTTGAGGGGTTTTGACTAGGATGAGCGAGTATGCTCGCGCACTCGTACTCGCACGAGTATCCCGGTATCGGATGCTCGCGAGCACCGAGTACCGTCGAGATGCTCGACTGCTCGCTAATAATTAGCAATCTGACACAAATGCACTGCTCCCTTCAGTGCACACAGTGAGATGGCACCACACAGGGAGCAGATTGATTGTTAGGATCCCTCTGGGGGCCACAGCAAGGTGTTACATGTTGCGGCAATTTGAAAAAGCCCCCCCTCCCGCCCTTTCCCAGAAATACTCGTTTTATAACTGGAAGTCTGTGGGCGGAGCCAATCACTCATTGACTTACATTGGGCTCGGTGCTCTGGCCGAGTACACGAGTATCTTGAGATGCTCGGTCCAGAGCACCGAGCACCCGAGCATTTTAGTGCTCGCTCATCACTAGTTTTGACCATTTACCTCCTCAGGCAGCTAGTTATAGCTTCCTCTTTATGTAGTGTAGCCAATGCGCCTTTTACTTTGCACTTGCAAACTCTGCATCCATCTGCATCCCTGATAACATTCAATGCCTTTCCTATATTTTTATATCATTGTCCTTGCTTGTGCAAGACAATGATCTCTTGTCTAAACTTTTTGACTACTCTCTTGACTTAGCCATATTTTTAACATGCAATATAGAATATCACTGTCAACAAACCTCTAGCCAGTCTGGGCGTTTGATATATTTTATCTTAACGATAATGTTAGCAATATTGCAGCGTGTAACGGGACCTTAATTTGCAATGGTGGTTGGAAAAGTTTGATTGCAACTGCACAATTTTACTGACTAACTCTCCGCAGTATCCTAGTGATTCCGTTAAAAAATAAAAGAGAGGCCGCTCCAGCTCTTTAAAGAGTTGGCAACTCAGGTGCCACAAGGCTTCTCTGAAAACAGTGAAGGCTCCACAAATGTTTTCAGTGTTTGGTGCCAAGATGTGGTTTCATCAGACTCAGCACTTGCTTTCAGATGAACAATCAAGGGGGTGGAAAAATACTGTAGAAATGGGCCTGGACTGTGAAAAGGGGGTAGTTCTCACCATGAAGAAAGTCTGAAAGTAGACAAGTATATGTTAAAAATAGTGCATTTGGCCGAGCTCTGTATTTGTGAAGCCCCTCATAAAACCTTCCTGACACACATTAATGTTGTTGGAAAGTGTTGTTACAGTGTGATAACTGTAAATTCTTCATTGGTTTTCTATGTGTAAAAATGACTGAAAAAATGCAAGGCCCAGAGATGTTTTTAGCCAACAGGTCAATTAATCCCTCCCATGCTGACGTTGTTCCTGGAAGCAATTTGTTTTCCCCTAGTTATCTTGTCAGCTGCTATGAGACTAATATATATTCTAAATGCCCCATGAGCATTTATATCTCTAAGTTTGACGTTGGTAAGATTGATCAATTTGGCATCATGTCTGTCACATTCAAAAGTGTTTAGTGACAATTTCTTTGGGAATAGATAAACCGCCTGACACTGGCGGACACAGACAGAAGAGGCCCCTGGGCAAAAACAGTATAAAGGCCCTTTGCAGCCCAAGAGCTCCTCTTTATGCAAAATTCCACCTGCTTAAGGGCTCACGGCACCGCTTGGGACCCTGTGTTGCTGCCCAGGTTGAACCAATGATATGTCCACCCCTTTGCCAGGGTTATGGTCAACAAATTGTTTTTGTCACGCAGGCTGGTATAATGGTAAAGGGGTTAAGGAAGCAGGATGGTAAAATGGGCAAAAAGCGATTAGGAGAGCTAGCCTGTCCCTTAGACTGGGGGTTCCTAACTCACCCTGTTCCCAAAATGACCTCTGATGGTGAAGATATCTGGGCCACCAACCTTGCCCTTTGCTCCTGATCATCCCTAGGCTAAGATCCCCTCACCTCCACCAACAGAACGGGAAGCACAGCAACTCCCA
Organism: Allobates femoralis; assembly: GCA_033576535.1. Classification (NCBI taxonomy): domain Eukaryota; kingdom Metazoa; phylum Chordata; class Amphibia; order Anura; family Aromobatidae; genus Allobates; species Allobates femoralis. The sequence continues at coordinate 56,572,799 of JARQOC010000007.1, forward strand.
ACAGAAGAGAAACACCAAAGCTTCAGCAAAAAAACGCACATATTCTCAGCTTGCAGTCTTGCTAAATGTTAATTTTAATTTCATAATCAATAACACCCATGAAAATAAGTAACTTTGTAATATATCTTATCAGACAATCTGATTTCTTCTTCCTCATGGACTGAAATGTCAATCAAAATTCAGAATTTCCGGTTAAATCTGTCTTCAGTGAGTACAAGTTTTTACATTACTGAGATAGGAAATGACAGATAATTTTAAGGTTTTATGCAGAAAGGAGGGGGGAGGGGAAAAAGGAGCTCCGCCTCTAGCCCCTTCCCCACCAGTTTACAATAGTATCTTGTCAGCACCAATTGTCATCTCCCATCTCACTAATATAAAGCTCTTCATTCACTGAAGACAAATTTTTACCTGGGAATTGAGTATTTTGAGAATGAAAAATCAGTCCAGAAGGAAAAAGAATAAGATTTCCCTGATAAGATAAATTTTAAAGTTGCTTATTTCCATGTATACTATTGATGCATAAGATGAAAATAAAAAAACGGTCACGCTCTCAGTTTTGGAAATATTTCATGATTATCCTAATGTTAAGGATCCTTTTTAACAATTAGGAATTGTCAAAAGGTGAAAACCCCTTTAAACGAAATATTTCTGTAGAAAAAAAATGAAGATGAAATCACAAATTGTTGCAGTTTTTACATTGGCCATTAAGTCGCCATGACAGACTGAGATGTCTTGTTTAGCAGGTATAGCTAATGGGGACAATGAGGATGGGTCAGCACAACAGAGGAGTGGATCAGGCAAAATTCGAATTTGCTTCTTCATATGGAAATTCGATTTCAGGAGAAGTTACTCTTTGCAAGTTTTATGGCCATTATTATTCACTGGGATCTCTCCAGTCTTTACAGTAAACATAGTGTACAAAAATAAAAAAAAAAAAACTTTGTACTTACCTCTCTGTTAACCTCTCTGACCCCTCTGCTTCTCACCGTCACCAATATGGTCCTTATTGCCTCATTAGATTGATGCCGCTCATTTTGAATTTCCCAGACCTTTCACACTGATGTGGTCTGGTAGAGTTCTGCACATGCGCGTGGGGTCATGGCACATGCCACAACATCATGATTCCATGACCTGTGGCTCGTGCCGGATCCTCCTGTGCCTCATCAGAGGTAATTCGATGTGAATGATGGTGATGTGGACTGAATTAGTAGCAGTGAAGAGTGAATGAGGAGGCCGAGCACTAAGGTGAGTATAAGGATTTATTTACATTTTTATGGCATTTTATGGTTTGGAATAACTAATAAAAAAAATCAGCATTTTAGCAAATGAGGAGTTTTTTGAAAAAATTTGAGTAGAATTCAATTCCACTAGAATATATGTGCTCATATCTATTTAGTTCTAGATTTGATTTAATCATTCTAGGTGAATTCGATTCTACTCAAATTTCCCAAGAAATCTGATTTATAGCTTCATAGTTTTAAGGCTACATTCAGACTTTGCTTTTTTTTTCTTTGTTTTGTGCTGCGTTTTTGTTGCACAAAACAATGGGTAAGGAAACAGATCAAAAACAGCAGTTTCAATGTAACTTAAGACTGAAAAAAGACAGGACTCTGTCATGTTCCACCTATAACATACGGCAATGTCTTGATCCAGGGGAAGACAAAAATCCCATGGGGCAGATTCTAATTTCCCAATATTGGGGGAAAATTCCTTCCGGACTTCACATACGGCAATCCGACAAGTTCCTTAGATCAATGGCCATCACAGAATCTACTGCAAATAACCTGGAATATTATATTAATTAAAAAAGACATCCAGGCCTATTTGAACTTTATAAGTGAATTAACCATTACTGCATCATGTGGCACACAGTTCCAGAATCTCACTGCTCCTACAGTAAACAATGTATAGCCTCACTTCTCTTAGGGTGCTGTCACACCTGGCGACGGCACCGCCAAGGTGTTAGGCGACTTAGGGGCGTCGTGATGTCGGCGCTTCTGAGTGGTCGCCTGGTTTCACATCAGTGATGTGAAACCAGACGGCCGATGTGGGGCGATGTGTCCACATCGCCCCATGTAAACGGCCGATGGAAACCTGACAGGCAATGGGAGCTATAGGCTCCCATTGTACTGCATCGCCGCTGAGGTTTTGAGACACCCCGGCGGCGATGCCACCTGTCAGATTGCCGGTGCGTCGCTGGAGGTGTCGCCCCATGTAAATGGAGGACGGCGATACTGGAGGGGTGCCAAAAACGTGCATGCTCCCGACATCTCCGGCGCCATCAACTGGTCTGACGGTACCCTTACAGTAAAGATTCACTGCCTGTGATGATGGACAGACCTTATCTTTTCTGGATAAAGAGGATGCCTCACCATTCGCTAAAATCTGAATTTCATAATATTTAATTAGAGCAAATCTGAACTCCTTTTTTCTAGGTTCAAAAGGGTCAAGAAGGGGTTGAAACAAAATAAAAATAATTATAATATTCACTTGACCCTCGCCTATCTTTTTGGTATGGTTACCGATGGAACCTTTAACGGGCTAAATTCCAGATCTTCAAGAGACCCAGTATCTTCGTCATCTCCGGCACTGACTACAATGCAACCCAGGAGGTGCCAAAGTTGCCAGACACCAGAAAAAGCTGAAGATATCTAAGTAAAGCTTGTATTGGCGCAAGGCCACAACACCATCCTATAAAAGACAATATGTTGTTTTATGTTTTAAAGGGAACCTTTAACATGAAAAAATGTTTTTAACCTGTATAGTTGGGGTTACACTGCAAGTTAATAGCATTCTGAAGTTGCACATTAAACCTCACTACCAAGGCAATGAACTTTAATCCTCCTGGCGGTATTCCAGTTTCAGTCATGGAGGTGGTGCCAGCATGGGCTCAGTCAGCAACTGTATTCACTCCCCCTGCAGTGACTGACAGCAGGTTCTACTAAAGAGCGGCCGTCAGTTAGTGCATGGGGTGTGGGTTGCTGCTCTTCATTAACAGAATAGTGACTGAACCTGAGCTGGAGCCTCCCCCATGACTGAAAACTGAACACTTCCGGGGGGATTAAAGTTAAATTAAGTATTTAATGTGCAGGCACTGGACAGGTTAAAAATTCTGTTAACCTGCAGAGTAGCCCCAGAACAGCAGGTTAACAGCATTGTTCTCCATGGCAGGTTCCTTTTAATATATAGGAGTCTACCTATCCACATGGCTTCTAAGTAAATATCTACTTTTAAAGCAAATTTTTGCCGTATAGTCATAGACATAACAAAAAATGTTTAGAGATAATCTCAATGAATATAGTGATACATTTACCCTCTTTTAGGAAAATAGTCAAGTAGAAAAGCTAAGAATCTTTAAAAAAAACTAATATTTTCAAAAATTAAAAAAATGTTATTTTTTGAACCAAGTTACACATATTTCTGTAATTTCTGAGAGGATTCAGTCAAATGTTTTTTTATATGTTGCACAGACTTGAAGGGCTCTCATGACAAGTTCTTCATAGCATATAGTAAATAACAAAAATAACCCATGCATTTGCCTATAACAGCCGGTTATTAAGTCTATCCGATCCTGTGTGATAGTTGAAGAGCGAATGTCTGACGGGCTGTTCTCCGTTACCGCACAATTATACTTTTCACCCTATTATTAGAGGAGCCTGATGGCGCCGGCTATAATTACTCGAGATGGAAGTCTGTTTGCTGATGATCTGTTAAAGGTACATTTACATGTAATCTCCCCATTATATAACAGGTGCTGCAATCTGAATCGTCAGCTATAAATGTGTTATATTCTCCGAGAGACACTTACTCCCAAAATTCAGTCACCGCACTCGTCAAGTTTGTTGTGTTGACTATCGAATAATTGGAGAAGCAGCGCTCTGTGTTCCAGGCATTGTCACAATGTTTCCAAGGCAAAACCTATATTTAAATAAATATAAATGTACTTTATTTTAATTTCATTCCATTTTTTCATTACAGTATTTGCTAGCATAAACATTTTTCACATTTCATTTTTGTTCAGGGCAAAACTTTTATTACAAATAATTTCACCAACTTTGTCAACCCCCTACAGCTCCATTGCTGCCTTTTGATGCTTCCCCCAAACTTTGTTGATACAAACGCAGCAGTTACATACAGTAGTTACGACAGCATGTAACCACTGCAGACAGTCATAGGGCAAAGTATCTATAGGGGGTGAGACAATGCGCAAATAGGGTCTTATCTCCTTACAGATATCGGCAAGAACCTGATTGAAAGCTGCTCACCTGGAAACGTTTTGTTACACACAACAAGTATGCGTGCCTGGATACAGCTGCTGCAGGACCCAAACATCCACGATCGACGTGACGTACAATAGTGTACGGGTGTTCTTTATTCCTACGCGTTTCGGAGCGTTACCATGCCAGGAAGGAACACGGTAACGCTCCGAAACGCGTAGGAATAAAGAACACCAGTTGAAACCAGTGTTCCATTTTCTGGTTTCATTCATTCAGCAGCTCAGATCCTGGGACACTTCGTCCCAATATAACTATAGGGCTCAGTAGACACTACGAGACCGCAAAGCCTGGTGATTGACTGTTGAGGTCAAACTCTGTAGACATAAGCCTTATTAACAAAGACGGGGGCTAGCTGCAGAGAGACAGAACTGGAGCAGCAAGGTGGGTAAGTAAAGCTAATTTTGTTACTTTAAGGCTGGCTTCACATTTGCGTATGGGAAGGCAGCGTATTGCTGCGTTCCCATACGCAGTCAAACGCATGCGCACTGCGTTCCTATGTTTAACATAGGAACACATGGTGCCTTCGTTTGCTGCGTTCGGGTGCGGATGCGGACGATATCTGCTGCTTCCGGTGTCCAGCATCCGCACCCGGGACGCAGCATGTTGGTTTTTTTTTGTGCGTTTGGGGACCTTGCAAAATCAGCAAGCGTCCCCAAGCGCACAAAAAATGCATTGGCTTCAATGGGTCGGCAGTGTCCTCTGCATGACACCGCAGGAGAACGCGGCGGACCCATTGAAAAATCTCCCGGTGGCCGGCGGTGATGTCACAGGAGCTCACCGACGGCCACCGGGAGATCAGCTGGAGCCTCTGCTGTCCTCCGCCTCCCGGCCGCTGGTAATGTGCTAGCGATGTCGGCGGGGAGAACAGCAGATGTGACAGCTGTTTGAATCTTCCCGCGCCGACATCTCCTCTCGATGTCGGCGCGGGAAGATTCAAACAGCTGTCACATCAGCTGTTCTCCCGCCGACACGTCCCGGAGGTTACCAGCGGCCGGGGGGCGGAGATCTCCGGCGCTGATCTCCGCCCCCTGACAACGCCGATTGGCTGGCAGCCTGCACAATGATGTGTCCGCAGGCAGACATTCTCCGCTGCGGACACATCATTTGGACCCTGCTTTGCACTGCGTATGCGTCTGCATGCCATCAGCATGCAGACACATACGCAAATGTGAAGGCAGCCTAAGAAAGAGAAAGCCTTTGTGCTCTAAATAAAAAACCCATTCAAAACTACTGTCTTATTATCTGGTGGCACACTTATCTCTATAAGTCTCTATCAGTTAAAAGGAACTACATGTGCCCCAATCTAGAACCTTTGTGAGACATGGTAGCCTTAATTCATCAAGGTAATTTTGCCAAAATGTTGGCATTAAATTGGTTTGTGAATTCACAAAAATGTTGTGCAACACAGAACACCCCAAAATTTAGCAAATCCTCAGTTTTTACAAAATCCAAAAAAAGTTGCTGGAGTTGCAGTTGGATAGGGGCACAGTAAGGGCATGACGCCATAGGGCCTATAATTTATGATGAGCTGTGGCATTCCTGAGGCCAGAAATCTTACTACAGTGATTTATCCCAGAGGAAGGAATTATTTTACTCTAAAACATGTTGGATTAATAAATCACCTTCATGGAATCTTGTTCTCATGTTTCCTCATTGGACAGCGCAGATTAAACCTTTTCCTGTTACCTTAAACTTCTGGCGTGACACAGGAAACCACGTGCCACTCATTAGACGCTATTGATTTATTTAGAAGCGTGCACTTCTTAAAGAATCATCAGTATCTGACTCCAACCCACCAGCAAATCAAGACCAGCAAAAAAATGGCTTCAATTCTCACCAAGAGCAATGCCTAGAGATGAGAATACCTTTAAGCAAACCAACATGATTGTCTTGAAGAAGAAGTCTGGGCACTTCGAAATGCATTGAATAAAATCACAATCCCGGAATATCTCTTCTGACACAGGATTAACCCCATTCCACTCCCAACCTACATGCTGATTCACTTGGTGCTACTGGTTATAAACTTTTCAGTGGTTGTGTTTTACATAACTATACCAGGTGAGCACAATTTTGCTTATTGTTTTACTGTCTCTGGGATAAGACCCTATTTGCACTTCTTGTCTCTCCCGTTTTTATTTTTTTACCTATATTCTCACAAAGAAGAATACTTCCATAATATGGCATGTATATGAATTTGGATTACATTTTAGGTCTATACTTTCACACAGTAGACAAAGTAAGGATCCATACAAAATGAATCCTTATATAGAAAACAATGCAACAGAGAACCATCAGCATTCTATATCCCGTTCCTGAACTCTAGATTGGCAGTATCAATCAATGTGTGGGGGTGGAGTAGGACTTACTAAGTACCTCAGGAGTCCTGATTGCAGTTAAACAGCCCATACAGTAAATCCAAAAATACATATGAATGGAGTAGATATACAACATCATGTACCATACTGCAGAACAGGATACATGTCACGTCCACTTCAATAAGAAAATATAGAGTAAGGATATTTCTACGATGCGGTAATCTAAAGATATTAAAAATGTCTAGAAAATACAGAACATCGAAAACTAACTTAACAGTAAATATATGAAGAAATACTTACAGTTGTGAATGAGTTATAGAGATAATATATAGCCCAGGATATGATAACAATGTAGTAAATATTTAACCAGAAAGAAAGAACTGCAGCAGCAAGTCCAACACCTACAGAAAAACGGTAAAGTTATGTGTATAAATTTGCGATCCATCCAATATTAATTATTAATAATAATATAGTATTAAAATTACTTGAATTTTATATTTAATTTTAAACATAATTCACCAACAATAAAGTACGGTAATATTCCCATAATAGGTTTAAAAGAGGTTTTCAGATTTCGAAGAACATGGGTGTTCCGTTCCAGAAAAAGCGCGGCACTGGTCCATGGGTTGCTTTTATCATTCCCAAAAAGTACTTTACTGCTATTTTACATAAAATCCAACGTGTGTGGATGGATTTAAAAGAAAAAAAAATCAGTTTTTCTAATAATATCCAACACCTTTAATTTTGCATCAAATCTAAACCAGATCAATATATGGTGACGGCCTCAGCAGGGAAGTTGTGTCAAACATCTTGGAGACCTGAGCCCAGATCTTCTGTGTATGAGGCTTGTGTGGATCCTTTCGTCTGTTGGTCACAGGCAGGCATGATGATGTGAGATAAGGGCTGTGAGGATCATTACCTCTAGGAGTCCACTTAATGACTTCAGCTGGATGTTTTCGGGTGGTTGTCAAGTTGCAGAATAAAAGTTGAGCCAATAAGACTCCTTCCTAACGACACTTCATGATGGATACATTTTCTGTCTATTTTTCCCAGCATTGAGGTCATCTTTTATCTCGACCAAATCCATTTGCTGAAATACAGTCCGAAAAGTATCCATGCTTCACTTTTCGCTGCAAACATGTCATTAATGTACTGCTTTTCAGCCCTTCATCAATAAAAATGCCAAATATTTTCCACCAGTTATGTCTGTGCAGTCTTGGCATGGTGTTTGACCTGTGAGATGAAACAGTTTCCACAACGACCCTAAACATATGTCTGACATCATTAAGAACAATCTTCAGTTTGAAGAAGAACAAGGAGTACTGGAGATGATGATCCTGAGCTCACATCCTTCCATCTGTCTGGGATCAAGAAACAGAAGGATCCGCACAAACCTCATATACAGAAGATCTGGGCTCAGTTCTCCAAGATGTTTGGAACAAATTCCAGCTGAGCACCTTCAAAAATTGAGCGCAAGTGAAGAAAATAATTGCTGCTGTTTTGAAGCCAAAGGGAGGTCATGCCAAATGTTGATGAAATTCAAATTTGTCTTTTATTCATTCTTTTTTCATCTTGTTAATTGATTTGAATAAACTACTAATACTTCTAATTTTAAAAGCATTTTTGCTGTGCAGAATTTTATATACCTGCCTAAAGCTTTTGCATGGTTCATAGATGATGTCTTAAAGAGAACCTGTCTAGACTGTTTTTTTTCATTTTTCAAATATCAGCATGAGATATATAGGCTTTGTAATTTAGTGCACCCGCAATGTTGGTTTTTATGGTCTTTACCAAAGAAGAGTTGCCACAGAGTAATGATGCAGAGCAGCCTAAAGATACACTATCTATTTTGACCCATGCCCCCTTGGTAAAGACCACACAAATAGGCATATTGAGTGCAAAAGAAAATATAATTCTAGAAGTTATGGCAGATTATTTGTCTAATTAAAAAGGAATTATTCAAGGGAGCAGCAGAATCCTGTTGCTTTTAACCTGGTGACTAACGATGAGTGAGCTCTTTCTTGCTCGAGTGCTTGATACTCGAAATGAGCAAGTTGGACTCTCGAACAAGCTTGACTCGTGTACTGAGTATAATCAAAGTTAATTGGAAAATCGAGCTTTTTTCTAGTAGAGTCTTTGAGAAAAATGCTTATGTCTCACACTGACTTCCATTATACTCGTTACTTAAGGCGACCTGCTCGTTTCGAGAACTGAGCACTGAAGTGAGCACTGAGCATTGAAGGATTGAAGTGTTCACTCATCACTACTGGTGAAAAGAACCCCTTAAGGACCAAGCCTTTATTTTGAAATTCTGACCAGTGTCACTTTTTAAGGTTATAACTCTGGAACGATTCAACGTATCCCAGTGATTCCAAGATTGTTTTTTCATGACATATTGGACTTCATGGTAGCAGCAAATTTAGGATGAAATTTTCTGCATTTCTTTGACCAATGAAAGTGTTTACACACAGTGACAGTTCAAAGCCATGATGGGTATAGCCGTCATTGGTCATTAAGGGGTTGTAAACTAACACAGTAGAAAGATATCACAATTCAAATGGGTAATAGCATTTATTACAACAAAATCCATTGAATTTGTATAACTAGATGTCCAGTCTCAATTTCTGCGTCAGAATATTTTTCCACATCATATCTTAATAACTTTAAGAAAGGCTACATCTACAAGGTGGGCCATCTATATAGATACACCTAAATAAAATGGGAATGGTTGGTTGTATCAACTTCCTGTTTGTGGCACATTAGTATATGGAAGGGGGAAAATTTTTTCCAGATGGGGGGAGACCATGGTGGCCATTTTGAAGTTGGCCATTTTGGATCTAGCTGTTTTTTTTAATGGGAAGAGGGTCATGTAACACATCAAACTTATTGAGCATTTCATAAGAAAAATAATGGTGTGCTTGGTTTTAACGTAACTTTATTCTTTCATGAGTTATTTCAAGCTGATATCACCATTCATTCCCATTTTATTTAGGTTTATCCATATAGATGTCCCTATTGCCCAGGTGGGCCATTTATATGGATACACCTAAATAAAATGGAAATGAATGGTGATATCAACTTGAATTAACTCATGAAAGAATAAAGTTACGTTAAAACCAAGCACACCATTATTTTTCTTATGAAATTCTCAATATGTTTGATGTGTCACAAGACCCTCTTCCCATTGAAAAAAATAAAGTTGGATCCAAAATGGCCGACCTGGTATTCCCCCTTCCATATACTAATGTGTCACAAACAGGAGGTTGACATCACCAACCATTCCTATTTCATTTAGGTATATCTATATAGATGGCCCACCCTGTATGTCTACATCTGCGTCGATAGACAATTACAAGCCAACCAAACGACCATGTGCAAAAATTAATGGTGATAAAACATACATACCTTTAAACATTGGAGCAAGCTTCCATACTCCAAGACCTCCGATAGAAGTGTACTGCCCCAAGGAACATTCCAAGAGGAACAGCGGTACCCCCGCAAAAATCAGCGTTAAGAAATATGGGATAAGAAATGCCCCTAGAAAAAAAAAGGGAAGCAAAAAATTAAATTCTGTAGCCATCAAAAAATTATTAATGCATAATTTTAAAAACAATATGTTATTTTTTACAATTAGTCACTTTAATACCCATACACATAAGCAGGCATTAGATTAATATGTACAGTGAATATAAAAAGACTACACACCCCTGTTAGAATGCAAAGAATTATAAAGAAAAACAAAAAACAAAACAAGAAGGATACTTTTAGAGCTACACATTTGTTGCCCTGGTGGTGTGCTTGGGATCATTGTCATGCTGCTGTCAACCCAGCCGTTTCATCTTCAATGCCCTGGCTGATGGAAGAATAATAATAATAATAATGATAATAATAATAATGAACTGATGGAAGGAGGTTCCCACTCAAAATCTTACAATACATGGCCCCATTCATTCTTTTATGTACACGGATTAGTTGTTCTGGTCCCTTGGCAGAGAAACAACCCCAAAGCATGATGTTGCCACCTTTATGCTTTACAGTAGGGATGGTGTTCTTTGGATGCAACTCAGCATTCTCTCTCTCTTTAAACATGACCAGTTGTGTTTCTACCAGTTATACATTGGTTTCATCTGACCATATGACATTCTGCCAATACTCTTTTGAATCATCCAAATGCTTTCTAGTAAACTTTAGACAGGCCCAGACATGTAATGGCTTAAACAGGAGGACACGTCTAGCACTGCAGGATCTGAATCCCTGGCGGCATAGTGTATTACTGTGGCACCCCAAGGGTTAATGTGCCACAGAAACAGCAACACAGGTTTGCTCCCCACACAACACTACACTAGAAAGTGGGAGGAGCTTAGGTGGCACCTGCAAGAGTGGGAGGAGCTAATGTTGTTTTCCTCAGAGCAGGAGTGAGTCAGTTTTAGTTTAGTTGAGTCGGAGTTTGAGTCTGGAGGAGAGTCGAGTTGGAGTGGAGGTCCTGAGAGGTCTGAGGGAAGGAGCCAGAGAAACAGAGGAACATACCCGGGACAAGGAGTTACCCTGAACTCACCCCGGAGAGGCGTTTAGGACGGATACCGGATCCGATGCTGTGCCTGAGACAGACAGGACAGTGAATACTGGAATAGTGAAGATCCACCATCTTCACTGTACCATAGCCAAAGCAACAGGGAGGGGTCAGTGACACAGAGGACTCAAGTTGCCTAACAGATTGGTACCCGTGAGTGGAGAAAGGGCCAGCAGTTCAGCTAAAAGCGGCAGCAGGGCCACACACAGAGGTAGGAAGCCAAGGACCCGGTCAGGGTGGGAGCAACCGGCCCTGGTACAGACTCCATGGACAATACTCTGCTTTACCATCTGCACAGTAAAGACTTGGAAAACAACAACAAACATGAGTGTGTGTCATCCTTGTGCTGAAACCCTACTTTCCCTCATAAACTGCCATTGCCTCCACTCTCATCATCTCTACTACTACCACTATTTTCCTGTAACATCTATAACAACCATCACAGACTTTAATTACCACTGCCCTGGGGAACCAGGCTCTACCTGCGGGAAGCCGTACCACGACAAACCTAACCCCTTGTAAATACACCCCATTTACTTGTGTGAACCCGGGACACGGTCCGGACCAGGATCGCCGTGACATTCCCCAGCAGTACCCCGGTCCGGCACCGAGTACCCTGTCCCAGTGGGCTCCACATTACCAATGGTAGCCTTTGTTACATTCTCCCAGCTCTCTGCAGGTTATTCACTAGGTCCCCCTTTGTGGTTCTTGGATTTTTGCTCACTGTTCTTGAGATCATTTTGACCCCAAGGGTGAGATCTTGTGTGGAGCCCCAGATCAAGAGAGATTATCAGTGGTCTTCTATGTCTTCCATTTTCTAGTTATTGCGCCCACAGTTGATTTCTTCACACCAAGCTGCTTGCCTATTGCAGATTCAGTCTTCCCAGCCGGGTGCAGAGCTACAATTTTGTTTCTGGTGTCCTTCGACAGCTCTTTGGTCTTCACCATAGTGGAGTTTGGAGTGTGACTGTTTGAGGTTGCAGACAGATGTCTTTTATACCGATAACAAGTTCAAATAGGTGCCAGTATTACAGTTAATGAGTCGAGGACAGTGGAGCCTCTTAAAGAAGAAGTTACAGGTCTGTGAGAGCCAGAAATCTTGCTTGTTTGTAAGTAACCAAACACTTATTTTCAATCAAAATGTGAAAAAAAAATTATTTCCGAATCAGACAATGTGATTTTCAGGATTTGTTTTCTCATTTTGCCTCTCATAGTTAAGGTCTAACTATAATGTAAATTACAGGCCTCGCTCATCTTTTTAAGTGGGAGAACTGGACTAAATACTTTATTCCCACTGTAATACTTTGTTGAAGCACCCTGTGAATTTATGACAACATTCAATCTTTTTGGGTAGGAGGCTATCAGCACGGCTCATTGAAAATTGGCAACCTTTGCCAACTTTTCCCTTTAGTACATTCAAATTTAAAATCCCTCTTCAGGTCATTCTCAGATTTTCCATTGGATTCATGTTTGAGCTTGGCCTGGGCCATTCCAAACTTTGATTTTTTTTGTGGCAAAGATGTTCTTTTGATGATTTCAAGGTTAGGCTGGGTCACACATAGAAATCCATTTTTGGAAGTGATTTCCATGACCAATCCAGTTTTTTTTGGGTGCTTTTTGAGCCTCCTGCACCTCTGAACGTTTTTGGACTTAGTCATTTTTTCATTTTTTTTAATTAAAAACGCATATGCGTTAACGCATGCGTTAACGCAGGTGCCTATATGTGCCATGCGTTAACGCATGCGTTTCCCATAGGGCCCCATGTTAAAAAAACGCATGCGTTTTTTAACTGATGCCAAAAACGTTGCTAGCAACGTTTTTGGCTCAAAAACGGACAGAGCAATGTTTTGAGGTCCAGAAAAAAACGGACAGGGTGTTTATTGTGTTTATTACATCAAATCCGTTTTTCTGTCAGTTTTTGAACTTAGAAAAAAAAAATGACAAAAATGAAGCCAAAAACGGACCAAGGGCTTATGTGTGACCCTAGCCTTACTGAGTGTTGCTGTCATCCTGAAGGATGAAATTCCTTTTCAATTTCAGCTTTTTAATAGAGGCCTAAAGGGTTTGTGCCAAAATTGACTAATATTTGTTCTTTTCATAATTCTTTCCACCTTGACTAAAGCTGCGTCCACCATACTCTCTGTGGTATGGTGATCTTACAGTGTTGACATTGCACCAAACATAACTTTTGTAATTATGGCCAAACAGTTCAACCTTGTCCTCAGATCATAACACATTTTTCCACATACAAACTTGATGGAGGTTTTGGTAAAACATAGCTGGGGTGGATAACCTTTTTTGACAAAAAGCTTTTGTCTTGCCACACTACCCCACTGAACAGACATGCAGTATGAATAATACATGACAATGTTGTCACATGCAGGACATAACCAAAACTGACCAAAAATTTCTGCAGCTCTTTTAATGTTATTGACAGCCTCTTGTCAGCCACTTGGACCAATTTTCTTCTTGTTACTTCATAAATGTTTTTGCGATGTCCAGTTGTGGGTAACTTGACTGTTGTACCAAATTTAAATGACTTCTTGATGACACCTTCACAGTGGTTTTTGTTAGATCTAATACCTTGGAACTTTTTTTTGTACTCTCTCATGATAGTTCTCAACAATGAAATCCCTTTGCTGTGTTGTAAGGCTGGCTTCACACCACGGTTTTTGTCTGCCAGGGTGGATCTTGTTCTTTGCAGGATCACCCTGACAGGATTGGACAGAACCTGATGGGTTGAACCTCATGGCAAATAAGCACCCTGTTCCTGTTTTTTTTGCAGGATTTATTTCTTTCATTCAAGAATTGTGAATTACTTCTCCATAGGCTATAATGGATGGAGCCACTGTCCATGGTGCTAAAGGAGCATTCTGAGAATGCTCAGTGCTAAAAACCAGATCATGGAAACAAATCAGATTTTTTACCGGATCCGACACCATAGATTCTTATTATATGGAAACTGAATTGCGCCGGATCCGGTTCTATCCAATTTTTGCACCGAGACAAAAATTGCTGCAGTCTCCGATTTTGGGGACGGTGAAAAACCTGACAAAACCAGATTAGGCACAAAATATACAAAACCTGATGGCCAAATAGGAACAATCCAGCACCATAGGAATACATGGGAGGCAAAACAGGATTAGGTTCTGTACGGTTCAAACAATGTTACAATGTGCTCTGAACAATCAGTAAGGCTAGGGTCACATTTGCTGTTTTGTTTTCAAATTTGGATCCGGTTTTGTCTATTAAAAATGGTCAAAACTGGATCCGGATCTGCAGCCATAGGCTGCAATAGAAAAACTGGATTGCACTTAAAGCAATCGGGTTACCGCATCCGGTTTTGCAGCCTGCGGTAAACATCATGCAGGCTGCATTTTTCGGAGCAGTTGAAAAACCGGATCCGGAGCAGCGTTTCCCTGTCCGCTCTGGGAAAGCGGACACTGGCAGCCTTGTGTGTGAAGTGGTTATCAAGATCAACATTGGGTAACCAGAGGCTGCGTCACCAGGAAACGGCGGTGCTCACGCATCTCCGCTTCACTAGAAAAAGTATTTAGAGGAGACCCGCTAAATTCTAGCAGAAGAGATGTGTGAACATGGCCTAAAAAGGATTTTCCCAACAAATGGATATTTTCTTTTTCATTTGGTAAACTTCAGCCTGTTTAGACTTCCCAGCTATAAGGAAAAGAGGAACATACATTCCCAATATATGGACAGCATAAATGAACCCTAAGGCCGGCTTCACACGGTTTTGGTCTATCAGGTTCTGTCCGTTGTTTTGCTGGAAGCACCGGACAGAACCTGACAGTACCAGATAGAACAGAACCGGAGGTCAAATATGCCCTCTAGTCCTGTTTTCTGCCAGAATTGGCAGATCACAGGTTTTAGGAGCTGTCCCTGCTAGCCCGCGGTCCTGAAATTTCAGTGGGTAGCTCTCCACGGTGCTGAAGTTCAGAGCCGGCCAGCATAGAGCCTCAGAACCTGGCTCCGGGAGCCAGAACGATTTTATGTCGGATATGGCGCGATCTGGGGCCATAGACTCCCATCCGGGAGGATACAATTTGTACAAATTTTTGCCATGGAGAGAAATCGAGCAAGTGCATTTGTGTCAGGGACAAGAATCCGAATTCTCCTGGATCCTCCTGGACAGATGGAAACCCGATGGCAAATAGCTGCCATCCGTGCATCCAGCCCCATAGGAATACTATGGGGCCGAAATCGGATCTGGGGCTATCCGATTCACATCGGACAGCCCCGGATCATGAAAACCGTGGTGTGAAGCTGCCCTAAGGCTGAGTTCACACGTCTAGGAATCAGCTGCAAACCATTGGCAAAAAAGTTGTGCAAAACGTTTTTGACTGTCTTAAAAAAATAGATTCTTGCAGAACCTGTCTTTTAACATGGAAGTCTATAAAAAACAGACCTGATAGCCTCCATTTTTCTTTCTCTTATACAGGAACCACTTTTTGCTTACTGGATAGTTTCAAATGGAAGATAAATAGAAATCAGTTACCGATCCATTATCCAGAGTCTCCAATGTTAAAAAATTGATCTTGCTAATTATTTTTATTTTTTTCAAAATGGACAAAAAGGATGAGTTTGCACAATTATTTAGTTAATGGATTGCTGCTAGATCGGCTCGAGCAGATGATTACTGGACATGTGAACTTTGCCTTAGTCGTTGAGAGTGATCATCTGTTCAGGATTCTCTTTTGGCTGCTACAGAGAGCAGTTCTAAAAAATGTTTTTGATAACCTATTAATATGAAAAGATATTGTTTAGGGGATAAGGAAGCAGGATGGTAAGATGGGCAAAAGGCGAACAGGGGAATTAGTCTGACCTACATATTGGGGGTACCTGACCCACCCTGTTCCCGGAATCACCTCTTATGGTGAGGATGTCTGGGCTGCCACTCTTGCCCTTTGCTCCTGATCAGCCCTAGGCTAAGACCCCCTCACCTCCTCCCATGGAACAGGAAGCACAGCAACTCCTACAATATAAGGAAAAATTCTAAGAAGGCTTTAGCACACAAAGCGCACACACGTCCTCTCAGAACACGGTCTTGAAAAGACTAAAACTCTTACAGCGACATCTGCTGGTGGAAGAGGAAACTGTTTAAAAGCCAGCGGCATGGACAGCAGATCCATTATCCAGAGTCTCCAATGTTAAAAAATTGATCTTGCTAATTATTTTTATTCTTTTTCAAAATGGACAAAAAGGATGAGTTTGCACAATTATTTAGTTAATGGATTGCTGCTAGATCGGCTCGAGCAGATGATTACTGGACATGTGAACTTTGCCTTAGTCGCTTGAGAGTGATCATCTGTTCAGGATTCTCTTTTGGCTGCTACAGAGAGCAGTTCTAAAAAATGTTTTTGATAACCTATTAATATGAAAAGATATTGTTTAGGGGATAAGGAAGCAGGATGGTAAGATGGGCAAAAGGCGAACAGGGGAATTAGTCTGACCTACATATTGGGGGTACCTGACCCACCCTGTTCCCGGAATCACCTCTTATGGTGAGGATGTCTGGGCTGCCACTCTTGCCCTTTGCTCCTGATCAGCCCTAGGCTAAGACCCCCTCACCTCCTCCCATGGAACAGGAAGCACAGCAACTCCTACAATATAAGGAAAAATTCCAAGAAGGCTTTAGCACACAAAGCGTACACACGTCCTCTCAGAGCACAGTCTTGAAAAGGCTAAAACTCTTACAGCGACATCTGCTGGTGGAAGAGGAAACTGTTTAAAAGCCAGCGGCATGGACAGCAGAGTAACCTAACACACTTCCTCATCTGAAGAGCCGAAAACCCATACAGAGCAGCAGCTTGTACATTAACATTGAATGTCTCAATACAAATTTACTCCCATTTAAACTACTGCAGAACTTTTCACATGGACTACAGAGCAGTCAACATGTAAAAAAGAAGCTTGCTGCACTTCAACTTCACCAAATTAGTTTTTTTTCATCAGACAGTCAACATGTTAAATACAACATCCTTTGTGAAGCACAGCAGTACGCTATTTACATACTTGCTGTAATGTGCATACCTCCTTTTTTAATTTATCTTCTATTGAGAGAAGGCAAATTCATCTTTTCAGCATGTGACAAGTATGTAAATCTCATAAACTCACATCATTGCCCGCTTGCATCGAGAATACCAGAGAGCCATGACAACATGCAAATCGTACACTGTCTGCAGTCACATAGAAAAATAAAAATGAGAAAAGGAGCACCACATGAGAAACACCTGGTGGTTCAGTGGTGGACCACCACTTTTGCCGTGCACGCTTGGTTGTGCATGCCATTCTATCTGCCTTTAATGTGATTGATCTAGGCCGCTGTACACACATACAGCGGCCATACCCTGCCCATAGGCTTTGCTTAATTGTTGCACATGTGTTTGGGCCTGTTCTACCCTCATCCATGGTTGCTGGTTGGGCAGTGTGGGGGTCAGATCTGATAATGTCCAGATGTCATGTCCGGACCTGGTCTGCCTTTATCTGCGCTGCTTTTCTGGCGCCGTGGGACTAGGTCAGAAATGCTTCAGGTACGTGTGCATTTGATATGGTTCTGCTTTTAATGCATTCAGGAGGCCGTAATGGCACAGCGTATTAAAAAATGTAGAGTAGGACTGCCCCATCTGAGAATGCCGTGACATGGCGGGGTAGCTCAAAGAATTGATCAATTGTTTACCAAATGTCTCAGTTTAAAGTACAGTTAGAAATTAATATGTGCACATGCACTTTATGTATTGCATGCTGGCCACAGGAAGCGCTGACTTCTTGGCTTTTTTATTTCATACCTACCAGTACCTGCCAAATTGAGCCTGTACTTGACAGTACTTGCCAGAACCTCTAAGAACCTGCCGTACCTAACAGTACCAGCCTTTCTGCCTCTTACACTGGCTATTCTAATAGTCTTGCCTGCAGATGAGTCTATACCAGCATTTACATCTCCTGGGATCAGCTGCTTCTGTACTGAGAGTTCTCCAGGAGTGGTACTTGGCTACTACCTTCCAGCACAAGACTAACCTCACCATCAGTGCTTCTAGTGATTACGAGGTAGTTTCTTAGTTACTCCTTTCCAGGCAGAGCCCTGTCTTGTTATACAGTAGGTCGGCACCTGTGTGCATGACAATAGCTAAACGGACTATTATCAGCACAAAATAACTGGTGCACCCTTGACTTGGCCAGTTAGGCTGCACCTTCTAGCCTACTTGTTTTCCAACCAGAAAAAAATTCACTGCAGCACTCAGTTACTACCAAAAATGTACACATGCTAATAAGCAGTTTATATATGAGGAAAAAATGTAAAAACTTATGTTTTTTTTTAAAAAACTCAACATTCTTATCTTTTTATTTGCTGGGGTTCTTGGTACATACAGTGCCTACAAGTAGTATTCAACCCCCTGCAGATTTAGGTGGTTTGATAAGATGCAAATAAGTTAGAGCCTTCAAACTGCAAACGAGAGTAGGATTTATTAACAGAAGCATAAATCTTACAAACCAAAAAGTTATGTTGCTCAGTTGAATTTTAATAAATTTTAAACATAAAAGTGTGGGTCAATTATTATTCAACCCCTAGGTTTAATATTTTGTGGAATAACCCTTGTTTGCAATTACAGCTAATAATTGTCTTTTATAAGACCTGATCAGGCCGGCACAGGTCTCTGGAGTTATCTTGGCCCACTCCTCCATGCAGATCTTCTCCAAGTTATCTAGGTTCTTTGGGTGTCTCATGTGGACTTTAATCTTGAGCTCCTTCCACAAGTTTTCAATTGGGTTAAGGTCAGGAGACTGACTAGGCCACTCCATTACCTTGATTTTTTCCCTCTTGAACCAGGCCTTAGTTTTCGTGGCTGTGTGCTTTGGGTCGTTGTCTTGTTGGAAGATGAAATTACGACCCATCTTAAGATCCTTGATAGAGGAGCGGAGGTTCTTGGCCAAAATCTCCAGGTAGGCCGTGCTATCCATCTTCCCATGGATGCGGACCAGATGGCCAGGCCCCTTGGCTGAGAAACAGCCCCACAGCATGATGCTGCCACCACCATGCTTGACTGTAGGGATGGTATTCTTGGGTCATATGCAGTGCCATCCAGTCTCCAAATGTCACGTGTGTGGTTGGCACCAAAGATCTCGATCTTGGTCTCATCAGACCATAGAACCTTGAACCAGTCTGTCTCAGAGTCCTCCAAGTGATCATGAGCAAACTGTAGACGAGCCTTGACATGACGATTTGAAAGTAAAGGTACCTTACGGGCTCGTCTGGAACGGAGACCATTGCGATGGAGTACGTTACTTATGGTATTGACTGAAACCAATGTCCCCACTGCCATGAGATCTTCCCAGAGCTCCTTCCTTGTTGTCCTTGGGTTAGCCTTGACTCTTCGGACAAGCCTGGCCTCGGCACGGGAGGAAACTTTCAAAGGCTGTCCAGGCCGTGGAAGGCTAACAGTAGTTCTATAAGCCTTCCACTTCCGGATGATGCTCCCAACAGTGGAGACAGGTAGGCCCAACTCCTTGGAAAGGGTTTTGTACCCCTTGCCAGTCTTGTGACCCTCCACGATCTTGTCTCTGATGGCCTTGGAATGCTCCTTTGTCTTTCCCATGTTGACCATGTATGAGTGCTGTTCACAAGTTTGGGGAGGGACTTAAATAGTCAGAAAAGGCTGGCAAAAGAGATAATTAA
Source organism: Allobates femoralis (assembly GCA_033576535.1). Lineage (NCBI taxonomy): Eukaryota > Metazoa > Chordata > Amphibia > Anura > Aromobatidae > Allobates > Allobates femoralis. The sequence goes on from JARQOC010000007.1 coordinate 56,592,650, forward strand.
TCCACACATGTGAAGCTCATTGTTCTTTGTGCCTGAACTACTTCTTAATACTTTAGGGGGACCAAACAGAATGCTGGTGGTTTGAGGGGTTGAATAATAATTGACCCACACTTTTATGTTTAAAATTTATTAAAATTCAACTGAGCAACATAACTTTTTGGTTTGTAAGATTTATACTTCTGTTAATAAATCCTACTCTCGCTTGCATTTTGAAGGCTCTAACTTATTTGCATCTTGTCAAACCACCTAAATCTGCAGGGGGTTGAATACTACTTGTAGGCACTGTATATTGGCCAATATCTGATTGCTCATCAACCACTCCACGGTGACCCCAGATCTGATGAGTCCTACGCTGACAACCCTGTCCTCCTTGTCCTCCCTATCCCATTTCTAAGTGGGTGGACACCATCTCAATCCCAGACCACCTGGGGGCGATGAGGGTGCTAAGTGTAGCTGTGGAGCCAGCAACTCCACATATTAAACATAAACAGAAAAAAAGCTGCACAGTACTCAAAATATAGGGTGAACTGGTGCAAGCTGCGATGCTGGAACAAACAACCAGAAAAAAATTGACTGCAGCACTCAGTTGTTTTCCATCTATTTCTACCTTTTTCTTCCCCTAGTAAAGTTAGAGCTGTCAGTCAATGAAGACTGGAGCAGACACATATGTAAGAGAAATGTATGTGGCCATACTTTCCCATAGACTGGAGACCGAGGCCCCAATCATAGCCACAGCTATGTGAAAATATGGCTACAGGAGAGGGAACTGGTTGCCTCTGATATCTTCAGTGACATCAGATGCGGCCGGTCCACCTTCTGTTACGCTTCATTATTGGTAAGCTTGTACTGCGCATGTGCTAAAGACACTGCCATGTGTAGTACACGCTGGAACTTACTGTGGGAAGAATAATGTTGCTGTGATGAGAGAACATTCAATAACCGCCAAATGTACCAGGACTCCATTTGACTCTTCTTTAGCGTTGGAGCCGCCCATGGCTGGTGTGCATAATCTGTGTGTGTATTCTGGCTTCTGATTCCAGTTTATACATCGCATCATACTTTATCTAAGTGTACACATTATATCCTGCTCTACAGTATGCCTGTATATGCTATTTGTATACAGAGAGGATGTACTTAAAGTATACTTCTGTGCATATACCATATGCAGCCAGCAGCGTCTATATTATATGTATGTACAGCCAGAGCTGGCAGCATCTATACTATATATATATATATATATATATATATATATATATATATATATATATACACCGGTATATATATAGTCGAACGCAGCAAACGCAGTATGGCAGTCACACTTGGCATTAGCTTTCCCACTATTGTGAATCCTTAAAGGTACCTTTACACGCCACTACTGGAGGATGGATACAATCTGCTACAGGCTACAAATGTAGCTTGTAGCGTCAATATAGCCCGTAGTAGCGGCGTGTGAAGACGGGACGTGACAGCCGGCAACAGATACATCTGTTTCCGAGCACTGCTCGAAAACAGATGGCTACAAAGCCGATTGTAGCGAGCTGTATCGGCGTGTAAAGAGGCTACAGGAGAGATGTCTATACACCAGGCGATGTACCTGGTATGTAGCTGGGGCGTGACACAGCCTCCGGGATACCGCGCCCCTTCAGCGATCATTGGAGGAAGCTCCTGCGTTACGATTGGTTGTCGCTGCACAGGGCGGCATATTTAAGGAGCTGCCCAGTCACACTACACAATTGCTCGGGCGTCATGTATTAATCAGCCTCCTGCGATGCCTGGCCAATCATCATGTTCTTGCTTTGTCCTATCAGCGTACGGACGTCTCGTACTCCACAATTGTGGGACGCCTATGTGCTGTCCCTGCTGCACCAGGTCCGCCCATATTAGCTTGTTGTAGCGGTGTGTAAATGAGGTACGATGAGCTACAGATGGCTACTTGAGACACCCGGCGATGTATCTAGCTGTAGATGTAGCGTAGCGTAGCGCACCTTGTGGCGACGTGTAAAGATGGTGCGTTTCCGGTTTGTAACCGTTTGGGCGTGCTCGTGCACGTGAAGTAGCGGGTTGTATCCATCCTCCAGTAGCGGCGTGTAAAGGTACCTTAAGAGATAGAGTTCTCTTCAACTGCCTCCTGGAAAAGAGGGACTTTTGCATAGCCGTTCCCAGGTGGTAAGCATCACAGTGACTGGTGACTGGGCACACAGGCCACAGTCGGATCAGGAACACCAATAACAAAATACGCAGTGCAAAAATTAAATAAAGAAAACCCATGAACAAGCTTAAGTAAAAAGCCAAAACAAAATCTCACATGAGACCACAAAGCACTAAAAACATATCACACAAACTCAACTGAGAATAATCAGCACAGCACACAGAAACCAGCAGGTTTAAATCTGCCTCTCAGCGATCACATATAAGAAACAAAAACAGAGGGGAGCAAATGAGAAGCACCTGAGACACTAAATTGGTCTGTGGTGGGTAGCAGTATCGCTCACCTTGGTGTGTTGTGCGCCTCCGCACCACACCAGTTAACGCTCAGGGCTTTAGACCTCCGGATCCCGCCAGGCACAGTCGCTGTCGCTCCGGCGATCCTTTCCAGGAAGTCGACCCCGCGTGAACCAGGACCCGGAAACACGTCACCGCAGGTCCTTTATTAATGGTCCCAGTCGCCCAGCAACCACAGATCCTTTCGCTCCGGTGAATAGCTCCGGGGTTAAAACTTAATCTTCCTTCCCACAGCTGCTCCTGCCAGCCTCCCAATACGGATACCACGAATATAAACAAAATAAAAGGCGGTGTAATGGAGCACCAAGTAGCAGAGGATTACTAATCTTATATTAAAGAATCCAAACCTTTATTAAATGTCCCCTACACGCCAAAATATGTTTTGACAGTCTCAGCTGTCTTCCTCAGGTGGTATAAGGGATTTTATCACAGAAATGCTTTATATAAGGAGTGGAAGCCTGGCCCCAGGAGTCTGATTGTTTAATTGTAAGTTTCTAACATTTAACCCTTTATGATCCTAATAGCCTGGTCTCAGGCTTCCCACGATCCATAATAAAATATATTTATAATACATTAAAAGACCCTATGAAAGCACATTATGTGTTATAAAAATCCATAATTAAAAAACATACCGTACATATAATTCCATATACATTCATAAGTGTCCATATAAAATACATTAAAATCCATACTTTAAAACCAATTAAAAATGAAAAATGAGTGTATATAGTGGGTAGCGGTTGGAGAATGATGATAATTATGGTCATTTAATTTTTAATAATAATTCATTTTTAATTGGTTCTAAAGTATGGATTTTAATGTATTTTATATGGACACTTATGAATGTATATGGAATTATATGTACGGTATGTTTTTTAATTATGGGTTTTTATAACACATAATGTGCCTTCATAGGGTGTTTTAATATATTATAAATATATTTTATTATGGATCGTGGGAAGCCTGAGACCAGGGTATTAGGATCTTGTATTTTGTTTTTAGGGATTCACAATGTATTAACAATGAGACCATGAAGCAAGAGCTAACATACCAGAAATTGAGAGCTTGTGATGGCTTAGGCCGGCTTTACACCGCGATTTCCGTCTGTCAGGGTGTGTCCGGTGTTTTGCAGGATGCACTGAACACAACCCGACAGCTCCGGACAAGCAGAACCGGAGGGCAAATATGTCTTCCGATACTGTTTTGTGAAGTAATAGTTTCTGCTCTGTCCAGTGCTGAAATATCAGCAGTGCGGGTGCAGGAGAGCTGCCCACGGTGCTGAAATTTCAGCCGTGGAGATCTCCAGGTGCTGAACTTCAGCGGCGGCTGAAGATGCCGCACTGTTCTTGGTGCTGAACAAACGTGGCTGCATTTAAGAGTCGCCGCTCTTTCAGCACCAGGCGTCCGGGAACCGGTTTGTTTTTTGTCGGACCTGGCGCCCATAGACTTCCATGTTATGGGAAACGGATCACCCCAGATCCAGGAGGATCCGGTTTTGTTTGTTTTTGCCAAGCTCCGATTTTGTGTCCGAGGCAAAAAACGAAGACAACCGGATACTCCCAGAATAGCATAAAACCAGATGACAAATAACAGCCATCCGGCACCATAGGGATACATGGGGGGCAAAATCGGATCCAGGTCGGTCCAGTTTACATCCCAAAAAAACATGGTGTGAAGCCACCCTTAGGAGCACTAACAAAGACAAGGCAAAGACCTTCCAATTCTCCATCCAAGTCTAGACTGGATGATGAGAACTTTGACTGGACAACACTTTCCAGTGGTATTTTATTGCAGTGTGGAATCAGCCAAGAGGTTGTACCTGGGGTATGTTGTTGGAAACAACAAGTAATAGTGATTCTTTAGTCTTGGGTCACTAAACCCGGCACCATATTAGTTGGTCAGTATTAAACTTTGCGCTGTCTATATCTCTATTTAGTAGCTAATTGTTAGTAATTAGTTTGTGACAGAATACTCAGGATTTTAGGCAAATGAAATTTTTTTATTGATCTGTGTAGATAAGAGGCGAAGGGCCTAGCTGCAATTGAGGTTTGCCTTTCTCTACCTGTTTTTCCCAAATAAACATACTATTTTTTTTTATTAAATTATAGAATATTTAAAGAAAAAGATTATTACAATGACTTCATGGCAAGAAATTGGGCTCAACAGTCTTAAGTCAGTTATAAAAGTCATCACATTCTGACGACTATAAAACCCAAGAACAGACACTTTGTATCAGCAGTATGTCAGCAACGAGTAAAATAGTAATATTTTTTATTTAATTTTGATAAAATGGAACCTTGACCACCAACTTACAGGCTTTTTCACAATGATGAAAACCACATAATTTAAATGGATTCAATACACAGGTTTTCACCATTTAATTAGAGAGAAAGATAATGCAGGGACTGAGACACTGATTGCAGTTAGGGTCCCTTTACACGCCGCTACTGGTGGGTGGCTACAACCGGATACTTCACGTGCACGAGCACGCACAAACGGTTACAAACGGTAATCGCACCACCTTTACACGCCGCAACAAGGTGCGCTACAGTAGGTTACATCTATCTCTAGATACACCGTCGGGTGTCTCAAGTTACCTTCTGCCGAGCACCTTACCTCATTTACACACCGCTACAACAAGCTAATATGGGTGGACCTGGTGCAGCAGGGACAACACATAGGCGTGCCACAATTGTGGATTACGAGACGTCCGTACGCTGATAGGACAAAGCAATTACATCATGATTGGCCCGGCATCGCAGGAGGCTGATTAATACACGACGCTCGAGCAATTGTGTAGTGTGACTGGCCAGCTCCTTAAATATGCCGCCCTATGCAGCAACAACCAATCGTAACGCAGGAGCTTCCTCCAATGATTGCTGAAGGTGGGTGGTTTCCCGGAGGCTGTGTCACGCCCCAGGTACAGACCAGGTACATAGCCTGGTGTCCAGACATCCCTTCTGTTGCTTCTTTACATGCCGATACAGGTCGCTACAATCGCCTGGGTAGCCACCTGTTTCAGGGCAGTGCTCGGAAACAGGTGCCGCTACTGGCAGGTGGCTACAACCGTCTTCACACGCCGCTACCACGGGTTGAATTGGCGGTGCAAGATACAATTCTCGCATGTACCCGGTTGTAGCCACCCGCCAGTAGCGGCGTGTAAAGGGACCCATAGTGATGTATCACTTACTAGGTTGCTTGTAGTTTCAATAAAATCAGGATTTTTCCAGCAGAGGAATATCATTATTAGTATCAGGATGTCTATCTATACATTATGCTGATATCAAATGGAGCAACAAAAACTTAAGACAGATCCCTTCTAAAGAGACAATTTATTAAAATAAATTCTGGTTTCTTTGCAATACGTGATTTCTTTGTCTGTGAACTTTGAGTATAAATTTAAGGAAACATTTAATTGTACCATTATTCCATAAAACAAGTACCAGCACCTAATCATAAGATTGAGCAGTTTGATTTTTCTAATACTGATCACATATAAGTGCATCCCAATAAATTAGAATATCATCAAAAAGATAATTTATTTCCGTAATTCAAAACAAGAAATAAAACACATATATTATTTAGAGTCATTATAAACAGGGTGATCTATTTCAAGTGTTTATTTCTGTTAGTGTTGATGATTATGGCTTACAGCCAATGGAAATCCAAAAGTCATTATCTCAGAAAATTAGAATAATTAACACAAAACACCTGCAAATGTAGCACCCCAGGGTATGGGAACTCGGATGTCTGGAACTCTTCCAAACGGGAAAATGTCACTGGTGGCCTGACCAGATCCGTGGCCTCGGGGGATAGCCCTGAAAGAAGGGGGTCTTTTTGATATTTAGAAGGGATTAGAGTCTTTATCTCGTGACGCCACCTGTAGTACCTGGTGACTAGACACCAGTACCACCACCGTCCTCCGGTGGTGGTATTGCGGCTAGGGTGGAGCAGCTCTCTACAGGTAGAGCTAAGCTTCCTGTACAGTGTTATCTGATGCCGACACGATGCAGACTGTTGAGAAAAGTCAATGAAGCAGGACAGAAACACAAAGGCACTTCACTCTTCCAGGTACTTTATTTGCAAAGAAACTGAACAAGATGGTGATGCAGTTCACAGTACTCCAGCAGGATGGCCGGCCGGGTAGTCACAGCAAAATGCAGAATCTGTGGAAGTCTCTGGCAGTGCCTTCTTGGATCTGCCCTTGTCCTGTCCCCTTTCTGTCTCTTCGGTGCCTGCTTCACGAGCAGTAGTACGTCCAGCGAATAAACACCCTGAGGACGTCTTTGAAGCTGGGACGAGTACGGTCAGAGGGTGAACACTCCAGGCCTCATTGTCAGACCTGTGCACTCCGGGTGAACAAGTCAGGACCTTTCTGTCTGGGCTACTTCTCTCTCTAGCCCTCTTTTGAAGCCCCATTTCTCTCTCGGGTAAGCTCCCATTCTCCGTCTTTCCTTGGGTAGACACTCTTGAAGACTCCCCATGTGTTCCACCTTGCTCCTCTCACACTTTCCACTCTCCAACCCTGGGTCCTCCCCCCGGTGTCTAGGTGGGTGTTTGTTGGGATCAGATCCTTCCATAGTGTTCTGCATTCTACTTGCGACAGGGATAACCACACGCTCATCCTTGGGTGCAGTTTTTATTTAATTTTGATAAAATAGAACTTTGACCAACTTACAAGCTTGAACGACCCCTCTAAGTTCACAATGATGAAAACCACTTTGTGGTTTTGTGGCGCCCCACTTGTGACGCCTGACCAGTGGGGCACCACACAAAGGCTTACTAAGCATTTAAAATGGCCCCTTACTCAGTAGGCTACACAATCATGCGAAAGACTGCTGATTTCACAGATTTCTAGAAGACAGTCATTGACAGACTCCTCAAGGAAGGGAAGCCACAAAAGATCATTGCTAAAGAAGCTGACTGTTCACAGAGGGCAATATCCAAGCATATTAATGAAAAGTTGAGTGGAAGGAAAAAGTGTGGTAGAAAAAGGTGTACAAGCAACTGGAATAACCTCAGCCTTGAAAGGACTGCTTAGAAAAGGCCATTCAAAAATTTGGGGGAGATTCACAAAGAGTGTAAGCTCCTGGAGTCAGTGATTCAAGAGCCACCACACACAGACATATCCAGGACATGGGCTACAACTGTCACATTCCTTGTGTCATGCCACTCACCACCAACAGACAACGCAAGAAGCGTCTTACCTGGGCCAACGAGAAAAAGAACTGGACTGTTCCTCAGTGGTACAAGGTGTTTTCAGATGAAAGTAAATTTTGCATTTCATTTGGAAATCAAGGTCCCAGAGTCTGGAGGAAGAGTGGAGGGGCCATAATCCAAGCTGCTTGAGGTCTAGTGTGAAGTTTCCACAATCAGTGCTGGTTTGGGGAGCCATGTCATCTGCTGGTGTAGGTCCACTGAGTGTTATCAAGATCAAAGTCAGCGCTGCCATCTACCAAAGAAATTTTAGAGCACTTCATGCTTCCCTCTGCCGACAAGCTTTATGGAGATGGAGATTACATTTTCCAGCAGAACGTGGCACATCTCCACACTTCCAAAAGTACCAATACCTGGCTAAATAACTACAGTATCACTGTGTCTGATTGGCCAGCAAACTTGCCTGACATAAAATCCATAGTCTATGGATATTATCAAGAGGAAGATGAGAGACACCAGACCCAACAATGCAGACAAGTTGAAGGCTGCTATCAAAGAATCTTGGGCTTCCATAACACCTCTGCAGTGCCACAGGCTGATCACCTCTATGTCACGCCACATTGATGCAGTAATTCATGCAAAAGGAGCCCCGACCAAGTATTGAGTGTATTTACTGTACATACTTTTCAGTAGGCCAACATTATTGAGTTAAAAATATTTTTTTCAACTGGTCTTATATAATATTCTAATTTTCTGAGATAATGACTTTTGGGTTTTCATTGGCTGTAAGCCATAATCATCAACATTTGCAAAAATAAACAATTGAAATAGAGCACTGTTTGTAATGATTTTATATATTACATGCATTTCATTTTTTATATTGAATTACTGAAATAAATGATCTTTTTGATGACATTCTAATTTATTGAGATGCACTTGTACTGCCACAGCATAGTGTGCCTTTCAAAGTACCAGCTGTAATGTAAGATTAGTAATGGGATGACCAGACTGCTGACCAGCAAATGCAGTATGCCAGGCATACTTTATACAAGCCGTCGTGCTAATAAGCACCCTTAAGGGCCAAGGTATTTTTCACCAGCCACCCACTTCTGGAAAGGGGAAATGTGGCAGATCCCTTCCCAGGTGACAACAGCGGGGAGGCTGGTGTCTGGGCATAAAGGCCACAGTCAGACCAACACACCAGTACAAACAGGAAAAGCAGTGCAGATTCTAGCAATATATAAGGAAAGGCTAGGGACAAAGCCAAGACCAAAAACCAGAGCAAGAGAGCAAACCAAAAGAAGCACACAAGAACTGCTAACCTCACCAACCAATCACAACTAAAATAATCAGTAGTGATGATCGAATTTTGCTCAAACATGTTCACCAATTTAAAATTTGGCAAGAAACCGGCCAATTCGATTCAACACCTCAAATTCGAACATTTTGCTCAAAAGTCAGGAAATATGGCAGCCATTCGGTAATGCTTCAGATGTGTGTGTAGCTTACAGTAGGGCAGAAGCATTTGTACAAATGCACTAATGCTTCTGTTCTACGTTATCCTTCACACACAGATCATCTTACCGGGTCACACTACTTGATAACTCCCATGCATATTCACATGCTCAATCCCACTTCCACAGCTGCACTGTTGTTGAGTGATGTGCGCAGTCAGATGATCTGATCACCATAGCAATCATGTATGTTAGCTGATCTGGTCACCTCACCTGATTACTATAACTACTAGATGAGCTAACCCTATCCTTGCTATCCCTGATATCCCTGCAGATCGCTGTGGGGATAGCGGCGGAGTAAGCTGGGAGTAATTAATTTCAGTCGAGGACACCATTTCCATAGCAACCGCTATTAGTGGTTACTATGGAAACGGTGACTCACCGCTTACTATACCGCAGATCTTAGTGCTGTCATTCAGTGATTAGAGACCTCGGGTGATGTGTTTTTTTTCACCGTGTTCTCTGATGTAGCTAGCTGAGTTTGACCAGGAAGACAGAAGACTAGGATCGTGGACGGGTATGAGGTTGGTGAGGGGATAATAAAGATGGCGTTACTATGTGTCTCTGTGTTTTTATTTTGAATAAAATGAGTTTTCCCTGTGTTGTGTCTTTTTTAAGCATTTATTTGAGATTCTTAATGGCCGGGTTTAACTTGTTCTGACATTAATAATCTCAGGGCTTAATACCAGCTGGCAATACAAACCTGGTATTTATCCCTTATTACCCAGCATGCCACCCCCAACCAGGGCGCTGGAAGAGCCTGGTAAACCATCTGGAAATGGCACTATGATTAATGCACCATTTTTAGGGGCAGCAGTGGGCTGCTATTCTTTTGCGTGTGAGGGCCCTAGAACAATGGACCCTCACCCCACTGAGAATATCAGTTCTCAGCTGCCTAGTTTTTACATTGGCTGGTAATTAAAAATAGGGTGAAACCCACGCTTTTTTGCCATTCAAGGTAAAATTAGGCAGCTGAGAATGGCAGTTCGCAGCTGTCCACTTTCATCAGACTAGACTGTAAAATACTGTGAGACCCCACAATTTTTTTAAAATTATTTATTTATTTATTTATTTAATACACTATGACACTCATGTACAGTATGGTAATCAACCTATTATCATAGTGTGTTAAATAAATAAATAATTTAAAAAAAATGTGTGGGCTTTGCTGTGTTTTTTAGTCTAGCACAGATAAAGCTGATAGCTTTGACAGCTGCCTAATTTTACTTTGACTGGCAAAAAAAATGCATGGGTTTGCCCTATTTTTAATTGCCAGCCAAGGTAAATCTACCAGTTTAGTGCTGATATTCTCAGCATAGCAGGGGCCTTTGTTATTGGGCCCCCTCACGCTATAGAATAGAAGACCACAGCTGCCCCTTAAAATGGCGCATTTATCGTAGCACCATTTCGAGGTGCTTTACTAGGCTCTTCCATCAGCCCTGCTGCCAGTGGCACGCTGGGTAATAAGGGAAAAATATCAGCTTCGTATTGCCAGTTGGTATTAAGCCCTGAGATTCTTAATGTCAGGCCAAGTTAGACCCGGCTATTAAGAATCTTAAATAAATAGTTAAAAAAGACACAACACAGAGAAAAATCATTTTGTTCAAAATAATAACACAGTGACACTTAGTGACCCTATCTTTGTTACCTCCTCCCCACCCTCATACCCCTCCACAGTTCTCTTCTTCATTGGAGGCTATGGTAAAGAATACAGCATTCTGTCACCACAGCCTCCAGTCACTGAATGAATGAGCTGCAAGGTCTGTCTGTAAGTGGTGACTCGCTGAGGTCACCCAGGTCACCTTTCAGGTAACCATGATACCTGCTATGGTTAGTGGCCACCATGGTTACCTGAACAGTGACCTCAGCATGTCATTGCCACCTGGAGCAGAGCTGGCAGTGTTTGATGTGTGCAGCAGCTGATCAGGTCGCCATAGTAATCAAGTCAGATGACCAGATCAGCTGACAGTATGTGGGCACTTGACACGATTGCTATGGTGATCAGATCAGCTGACTGCACACTTACCGGTAGCATGGATAAGTGAAGTGAAAGAGAGCGCATGAATATGAACTGACGCAATCAAGCAGCAGAGATACGGTAAGATGACTCTGTGTCTGTCTGTGTTTGGCAGCTTTCGGACACCTTTGAAAGTGTTTTCAATGTGTTGAAAGTTGCCTGCAATTGATTTTAATCTTGTTCGGCAAACATTCGGCGAACGTTCGCCGAAAAAGTGAACAAATACCCCACATTTGGAGAACAAATCCGAATGCAAACACTCTGGTGTTCGTACATCTCTAATGATCAGCACTGAATCAGAGGACATGATAGGTTTAAATCTCTTATGGATCACCTGATACTTTTGAGTTAACACCCAGTCTCCACCCTCAGACCAGAGAGGAAAAGAAGGGGGCAAGGAAAGTGGAATAGAAGGAACCTCCCACTGCAAAGCTGAACTAGGAGACAGAGCATCCCATATCTCCTGGCAACAGCTGAAACTGGGGAACCCAGCATCTCAGGACCCTGAACAGCATAATCGCTATGATCAATGGTATTTCATCCCCAGCCACATTAAAACCTAAAGTAAGACTCTCAGAGCGGAATAGATGGGCCAAAGAAGCACCAGCACTAGCCCCACCCTCCAGGGGCGACCTCTCATGGCCAGTGAAGGGCAACGGGTTACCTGATGGAGAGCTGAAGAATATCTGGAGGATAGTGGTACTTACTCTAGTGCAGAGGTTATGAGAAGGATTAAGACACCTGACCACAGAAGGCCTTCCCCATTGCCTAGCAACAGCCAAACCGCCAGGCCTGACACCAGCCAGCCTGTAACTCATTAAGTGCTTTATAAGATCACTACAGTAATATATTTGTAGTATATGCTATACAGTGGTGCACTGGCTCAAAGTACCAATATAAGCAAATGAAGGATATTGTACCACCATGAATCATAAGTAATGCAAAAATATACAAAAGTAAGAAAAGGACAGCACCTCCAAAATAAATAAAAAACTTTTTTTAATATTTATTTGAGTCCATAGGTTAAAACAACAAATATGGGTGAAACTTTGTAATACTCGGTATTAAGGAACAGTGAAAACTTTGTCTCCTTTGAACAGCCTGTAGCGAAGAAAGCTGAATGATGAACTGCTAAAAGGAGACGAATGGCTATAAAGAGAGGGTAGAGGGGGTGTGGGGTATAGAAGAAAGACCATATTGCAGTCTCATTGCCTCAGATATACCTGCATGTGATTAATATACATGACAAAGATAAAAAAAACCATGGGTTTTCATAACTGGGGAATACCAGCCAACAGCTGTCTACTTTACCTTGGTTGGTGTTCAAAAATAGGGAAAAACCCAGGCATTTATTTTTAAAAATTAATCATTTATTACATTAAACAAGGCTATAAACACCTTTTAGTGCAATATGTAAGGAACTAGAGTGAAAGGTAAAGCCTTGCCTACAGTGAGGGAAACAAATATTTGATACACTGCTGATGTTGCAAGTTTTCCCACCTAAAAAAAATAGAGAGGTTTGTACATTTTATCATAGGTACACCTCAACTGTCTGTGACAAAATCTAAAAGAAATCCAGAAAATCACATTGCAGGATTTTTACGTAATTAATTAGCAATTTATTGCATCAAATAAGTATTTGATATAATGATAAAAAACAGAACTTAAAATTTGGTACAGAAACCTTCGTTTGCAATTACAGAGGTCAGATGTTTCATGTTGTTCTTGATTACGTTTGCACACTCTACAACAAGGATTTTGACCCACTCCTCCATACAGATCCTTCTCCAGATCTTTCAGGTTTTGGGACTGTCACTTGGCAACATTGAGTTGCAGCTCCTTCCAAAGATTTTTTATTGATTCAGGTATGGAGTCTAGCTAGGCCACTCCAGGACCTTGAAATGCTTCTTATGGAGCTACTCTTTAGTTGTCCAAGCAGTGTATTTTGGGTCATTGTTGATCTGGAAGACCCAGCCACAATCCATATTCAATGTTCTTAGGGTGCCTTCACACTGGCGTTCCCCTCCGCAGCGTTCTGCGGAGGGGAATCGCCATGTGTGCGCAGCGGCCGCCAGCTCCTATCTTTAGAAAGGGGACGCACGGTGCTGCGCTTGACAGCGCATGACCGTGCGCAACCATTCACTCCCATATGTGATCTGTTAAAAAAACACAACACAGAGAAAAAATATTTTATTAGAAAACCGAACAAAACAACGCTTAGAGACTCCATCTTCATTAAGAAAATAATCTTCTGTCCGACGTAGTCCAATACTGTTTTGTTCTTTAGCTCAGCTACATCTCTTGTAGAGAAACTCTACCAGAGATGTAGCTGAGCTGTGCGCTGGGTGGCCGTGGGAAAGTTCATGTGAGTTCATGCAGTCAAGCATGAACTCACATGAACCCTGACAGCACCGCGCGGCTACTTCAAATGAACAGCTGATCAGCATCAGCTGATACCTCAGCGTATTCATAAAATAAATTGCGGGAAAGCCGGCAGTGAGAAGACTTCACCGCCGGCTTTCCTGTGCGGTGCTGCACTCCCCAATCCCTGATAACCCCTCCCCGCTCCCCTGCCGCCTCTCCGCCCGATCCGAAGTTAGGACCAGGCGGGGAGTGCAGAACAAGGGAGCTTGGAAAGGGCATCAGGGAGCAAGGAGCACAGCACAGAGCGGGAAAGCCGGCGGGGAAGTCTTCTCACTGCCAGCTTTCCCACCCGGGTCCTTCGCTCCCCGCTCCCTTGTGCTGCTCTCCCCGCCAGGTCCTAACTCAGGATCGGGGTGGGACTCGGCGGGGGGAGCAGAAGATCGGGATGGGAGGCATAGGATCGGGCTTAATGATTGTTTAAAGCCAGTGGCTTTGCATCGCCGGCTTTTAAACAATCATGCACCCATTTCAGCCTCTTCCTCAGCCCCCAGACCACTGTATAGGGTCTAGCTATGGAATTATTTGCAATACTCGCATTTCCCATTGACTTACATTAGATTTGCCACTCGTAACGAGTACTCGAGTATCGAGACCTACTCGTTACAAGTATAGCGCGTCCAAATATTTCACTACTCGCTCATCCCTATCCATGATGTAGCGCAGATCTTTTTTTTCTCTCCTGTATTCGTCATGCTGCAATTTTGCTCCAAAATCAGTACAGTGTATGAAAGTAATAGGATGCCATACAGATCATCAGAACATCATCTGATTTTACTGATATACTACAATTCTGTAGGGTGGGAAACTGTTAATGATCATGTTAAAGATTAATTACTGTTGCTGTTGTACAGCACATGGATGAAAGGTGAGAAAAAAATTATTAAACTTTTCTGGGTGTCAATGGGACCAATATTTTATATACCGTAATTTTCAGACCATAAGATGCACTTTTTTGCTCCAAATTGTGGGGGAAGTGGGAGGTGTGTTTTATGGTCTGGATATACAGACCTATGCTGGCTGTAGGGCTGTGCTGGGGAATAACAGCTTTGGAGTGGATGGAGGAGGCTGGAAGGGGCTGCAGAGGCAGCCCATGAACACTTGGGCCCACTTATTAGTATCATGTAACAGGTACTGCATCCCACTATCTATCACCTCAGCGCTGAGAGGTTGGCGGCGCATATAAAAGGAACCTAAAGTATAAGACCCACCAGTTATGCTACATGACCCCTCATCCTAGCGCACACACAAAAAAAGAGAATTTTGTTTACGTACCGTAAATTCTTTTTTCTTGAATCATCAATGGGAGACCCAGACAATGGGGTTTAGGGCGCTGCCCTCCGGAGGTCACACTAGGTACTACAAATTTGTAGCACCGCCTCCTCCGCTTATAAACCCCCACCGTAGGAAACATCCTCAGTTTAGTCCATAAGCTGCGAGGAGAATAAACCACACCCGAAACATCGGAAGAATGCCGTGCACAGACGGTGTAACAACCCGGAAACACTGTCTCAACAGAGAACAGATCAAATGCAAACATGCAACAGAACAACTGGGTGGGTGCTGGGTCTCCCATTGATGATTCAAGAAAAAAGAATTTACGGTACGTAAACAAAATTCTCTTTTTTCTGATCATCATAATGGGAGACCCAGACAATGGGGATGTCCTAAAGCAATACCCCAGGGCGGGAAGAGTTCCTCAACAAGACGGATAACACATGGTTCCCCTTTAAAGGTGGGCAACCGCCGCCTGGAGAACCCGCCTGCCCAAACTCGCATCCGCAGAGGCATGGGCATGCACCATATAGTGCTTAGAGAAAGTGTGCAGGCTGGACCAAGTGGCCGCTTGACACACCTGTAGAGCAGAAGCTCGATGTCGCAAGGCCCAAGAGGCACCTACAGCTCTAGTAGAGTGTGCCTTCAAACCCACCGGGAGAGGCAAACCAGAAGACCGGTAAGCCTCCTGAATGGGAGCCTTGATCCATCTGGCCAAGGTCGACTTTGAAGCCGCGGACCCCTTACAGCGACCCATCGTGAGGACAAATAAGGAATCCGAACTCCTAAAGGAGGCGGTCCTGGACACATAAATGCGTACAGCTCTCACGAGGTCCAGAGTATGGAGGTCGCGCTCAACCTGATGAACGGGAGCGGGGCAAAATGATGGGAGAACAATCTCCTGGTTCAAGTGGAATGTTGAAACCACCTTCGGCAAAAATTCAGGCCGTGGGCGCAACACCACCTTGTCCTGGTGAACCACCAGAAAGGGTGACTTGCACGAGAGTGCAGCCAATTCTGAGACCCTTCTCAGAGACGTAATCGCCACCAGAAAGACCACCTTCTGGGACAGACGAGATAGAGAGACGTCTCTCAGTGGCTCAAACGGCGGTTTCTGCAGTGTCGTCAGGACCATGTTTAGGTCCCAAGGGTCCAGAGGTCGCCTATAGGGCGGGACCACCCGCGACACCCCCTGCAGGAATTGACGTACCTTCGGGAGGAGCGCCAAGCGCCTGTCAAACAACACTGAAAGTGCTGATACTTGACCTTTCAGAGAGCCAAGGGATAATCCCAACTCCAACCCCGACTGTAGGAAGGCCAGCAATGTCGGGATAGACAAAGGCCACGGTGAGCGGCCACCAGAGGCACACCAGGTAAAAAAGATTTTCCACGTTCTGTGGTATAACTTCCTGGAAACAGGTTTCCTTGCCCGATTCATAGTGGCAACCACTGTAGGAGAGAAACCTCTGGATGTCAGCAGCCAGGCCTCAAGAGCCATGCAGTCAATCTGAGAGCCCTGGAATTGAGGTGGAAGAATGGCCCTTGCGCGAGTAGATCTGCGCGTTCTGGAAGAGCCCACCTGTGTCCGCCTGACAGTTGCCACAGGTCCGGGTACCAAGACCTCCTGGGCCAATCTGGAGCCACTAGAATGGCCACTCTGCATTCTGTCCTGATCTTCCACAGGACCCTGGGAATCAGAGCCAGAGGCGGAAACACATATGGCAGCTGGAATCTGGACCAGCTCAGAATCAGGGCGTCCGCCCCCAGAGACTGGGGATCCCAAGATCTTGCCATGTATTGGGGCACCTGATGATTCAGCCGTGAGGCCATCAGATCCACGTCCGGAGTGCCCCACCTGCCGCAGATGTCCCGGAAGACGTCTGGATGTAGAGACCACTCTCCGGCGTCCATCCCCTGTCGGCTCAGATAGTCGGCCTCCCAGTTCTCGACCCCTGGGATGTGAACTGCGGAGATCAGGCAGCCGTTTTCCTCCACCCAGAGTAGAATGCGGTGGACTTCGGCGAGGGCCTGAGCACTTCTGGTCCCTCCCTGATGATTTATGTAGGCGACGGCCGTCGCATTGTCGGACTGTACCCGAATGGGCTGTCCTGACAGGAATTTCTGAAACGCCAGTAGCGCCAGATAGACCGCCTTGATCTCCAGCACGTTGATCTGCAACGCCGACTCCGACTGAGTCCAGAGGCCTTGAGCCCTGTGGTGCAAGAACACCGCCCCCCAGCCCTTCAGACTGGCGTCGGTGGTCACCACTAACCATGACGGTTTTAGGAAGGACCGGCCCCGTGACAGGTGAAGTGGCATGAGCCACCACTGTAGAGAGTCCCTGGTTGGTTGTGACAGTGTCACCAGCCGATTCAGAGAGATCGTCCTCTTGTCCCATCTGCGAAGAATCTCCAGCTGGAGAGGACGGAGGCGAAACTGTGCGAACGGCACCGCCTCTATCGCCGCTACCATGCGACCCACCAGTCTCATCAATACCCGTAGGGATGACTGTGGAGACAGGAGGACATTCTGCACTCCTGATTGGATCGCAAGCTGCTTGGCTTGAGGTAGGGACACCAGGGCCGAGTCCGTGTGGAAGTCCATGCCCAGATATGTCAATGACTGGGTCGGAACCAGGGTCGACTTCTGAATGTTGATAAGCCACCCGAACCGTTCCAGGGACTTCATGGTCACCTCCAGGCTTACCCGACAAAGGTCTTCCGATGGCGCCCTGACCAACAGGTCGTCCAAATAGGGTATGACGGCGTGTCCCTGCGCATGCAGGAGAGCCATCATGGAGGCCATCACCTTTGTGAACACCCGTGGTGCTGAGGCTAGCCCGAATGGCAGTGCCACAAATTGGAAGTGCTCTTCCCCCACTGCGAATCTCAACCAGCGCTGATGAGCTGGTGCAATGGGGACGTGAAGGTAAGCGTCCCTGATATCGATGGACGCTAGGAAGTCTCCCTGTGACACAGCCGCGATCACTGAGCGCAGGGATTCCATGCGGAACTTCCGAACCAACACGTGACGGTTGAACAACTTGAGGTCCAAAACCGGGCGAAAAGAGCCGTCCTTTTTTGGGACAATAAAGAGGTTGGAGTAAAAACCCCTGAACCTCTCTTCCGTGGGCACAGGGACCACCACTCCGTCTCTGCGGAGTCCCTCCAACACCAGGTAAAAAGCCTGAGCCTTTTCTGGAGATGGAACCGACCGATGGAATCGGTGTATTGGTTGTGACGTCAGCTCTATCCTGTAACCTCTTGAGACTACGTCTCGAACCCACTGATCTTGAATGTGAAGAAGCCACGTGTCCTGAAAGCGGGACAGGCGGCCCCCCACCTGTGGGGAGGCAGGATGAGATAGCGAGTCATGTCGAGGCGGGCTTGGGGGTGGCAGCTGCTGCCCCCGCCGGCTTCTTCTGACGACTCTTGGAACGCCACTGAGTAGCAGGCTTGCCCCCTCGGTCTGAGCGAGTGGACGCCGTTGATGACTGTGAACCGGAGCGAAAGGACCACTGCTTAGGGTTCCTTTTCACGGTATACCGTGGCTTAGGCTTATTCTGCGGTATCTTAGACTCAGCAGAATCCTTTATCAATTTATCCAGTTCGGTGCCAAAAAGCCTGTCACCAGCGAACGGAAGATTTTGTAAAATCTTCTTAGATGTGGCATCTGAGTCCCAGAGACGCAGCCACAATAGCCTGCGGATCGCAATTGCATTGGCCGAGGCCACAGCAGAGCGAGTGGCAGTTTCCAAAGATGCCGTCCTGGCATAGTCCGCATAGGCCCTTGCTCTCTCAGTGAGAGCCAGGACCTCTGGACTGGACCTAGCTAGATCAGTGATACCATCCAAACAGATAGTGATCGCTTGTAGGGTCCAGACTGCGGCAAAATTAGGGGCAAACGAAGACCCCACAGCCTCATAGGAAGACTTGGCGAGTTGCTCGACCTGTCTATCAGTAGCATCCTTCAACGAGGAGCTATCAGAGGCAGAAAACAAGGAGCGCGCAGCAATCCTAGTCATGGAAGCATCCACCTTGGGAGACTGCGACCATTCCTGGAGCGCCTCCTGGGGAAAGGGAAAGCGATTGTCCTTAGTTTTACGGACATAACGCCGCCCAGGATGCAACCTGGGGGCTTTAATCACCCTTCCGAAATTAGTGTGGTCCATGAAGGAGCCACTTGGTCTAGCCTCTGGCCGCAGCCATTGATAGATCTCCTTGGGGTGTACAGTCACCTCCTCAGGAGGAGTGACAAGACGCAATGTCTCATTGATGGAGGACACCAGATCCTCCACCCCATCTGGAGGTTCAGACATAGACCCAAGAGTAGAACCCCCATCATCTTCCTCACCATCAGAGGAACGCTCCTCCTCAGAGAGAGTCTGGAGCTCAGGAGAAGCCTCACGGGCTCGCTTAGGGAGTCTTACAGCAGAAGCAAGAGACACCCGGGGGTAACTAGGAGGAGTAGCTGGGTTTTCCAGTCTCCTATGCAGTGCCTCCAGGGTTTGCGACATGGAGGACATCTGGGACAGCAGAGATTCATTGATCTTATTCTGCGTTTCCCATGGCCCTGGGATCACCTGAACCTCAGGGTATAATCCCGGATTTGCAGACTCAATAGTAGCAGATCGGGCCTCTGGGCGTCCGCAGTTATTGCAGGACCCCTCCACCAGTGTCCCGTTGCATGTAGTACAGACAATGGTGGCCACCGCCGCCTTAGCAGCATGCTTCCCAGCTGAGGACATCTCCACAGTGAGGGGAATATAAGCCAAAGTCACAAACAAACCGGGAATCCCGGTGGCTTACCGACCGCAGTAAAGCGGTAGGAGGAAGCGGTGTGTGTGTGTGACCTCCGCGAGTTCCGGTCTCCCTTGCAAGTGCAGACACGCGCTGCCGTTCAGATCCCAGCCGGGAAGTGAGGGAGAAGATGGCCGCCGACAGTGAAGATGTGGGCGGAGCCAGGAACACGCGGGAAGAACACACAACACGCCCAGCGGTGATGTCACCATAAGGGCTGCCTCCTCCTCCTCCAGACTGCCTCAGCAATGGAGGTGCCGGAGCCCGCAGCGCGGGAAACGAGAGTGATATCACCACACACACTCTCAGACTGCATGTACATATAAAAACACCCGCAGTCTACAGCCTCAGCCCCTGTGAAACACAGGGCGGTCAGCCAGGGAGACCCCAGCACAGGGTCACCGCCAGAACCGCGGACCCAAGGGTAACCGCGCGGTCTGAGTGTCATGACACCACAGTGACAGACACTACCCCCAGGCACACAGGAGACACACCAGGTGCCTCAGTGCCGGTCCGGTCTGTAAGCACCTTTAGGGAGGCCTCGGACGGGGGTACAGCACCAGTCCGGAGTGTAAGCACCATTTAGGGAGGCCTCGGACTGGGCTGGCTCCGTCCGGTCTGTAAGCACCATTTAGGGAGGCCTCGGACGGAGCGGAGCTGTGCAAGGCTCCAGGCTCCCCCTATCCAGAGCCTCCATGGAGGGATGGAAAGGAAGGGAGCACGACAGCGTACCGGGAGAACACTAAAGTGTCCAGGCTAAAAGCCCTCCGGTACCTCCACCAGCGTGTTCCACCAGGGTGAGCGGGGAGGCTGTCGAGGATCCCGAATGGGACCATTTTACCTTGTCTTCATACGCCATCACGTAAGTTGTGAGAATGCAGTGAAGTGCAAGCAAAGCGTGATCCTCCGAGCACACTAAGTTTAAAACTGAGGATGTCTCCTACGGTGGGGGTTTATAAGCGGAGGAGGCGGTGCTACAAATTTGTAGTACCTAGTGTGACCTCCGGAGGGCAGCGCCCTAAACCCCATTGTCTGGGTCTCCCATTATGATGATCAGAAAATAATAAATAATTTAATGCACCCTCCGTCGCTCCCTGCCTGCAGCATCACAATCTTCCTTCCAGTGATGACATCACTGTGCTGTGCCGATCACATGATCTGATGCTGGGCACAGACTGAAAGGAAGAAGGCGATGCTGCAGGCAGGGAGCAACAGAGGGTTGCATTAAGTCATTTATTATTATTTTTGTGTGTGTGCCGGCAGAGGGGTCATATAGCATGATGGGAGGGCCATATCCAGTATGGGGGGGTCAGTATACAGGATGGGAGCAATATACAGGATGTAGGCTATATCCAGGATGGGAGCAATATTCAAGGTGGGTGGCCATATCCAGGATGAGTGTCATATTCAGGATGGGGGGTCATATCCAGGATGTGGGCAATATCCACGATGGGGGGCCAAATACATGATGGGGGCTATATCGAGGATGGGAGGCCATATGCAGGATGGAGGCCATATCCAGAATGGGGAGCCATATAGAGGAAGGGGGCCATATGCAGGATCGGGGCATATAGCGTAACTGGGGTGCCATATCCAAGATAGCCCAAAAAATACGGTATGTTTTGCTTGTGGGACAGTAGCCTTCAATTGCATAGCTAAAGATGTATGACACTCCTAGGTTTTCTGGTGTGTAGATAGGGTTCAATCCCAATGTAATGCAATATAAGGGTAATCTGACTCTTCAGTATGAAAATTAAAGTGGAATTTATTGAAATCACATGGTCCAATAATAACATGAAATTCAGTCTAAATAATCTTTATCAAACAATTATCAAAAGGATTGTGATCGTGGGTATGCAATCAGAAGAGATCAGTAGGGCATGGAAATGCCATAACTAAACCAGAGAACGTGCTACTGATCTCTTCTAATTGTGTACCAGCAGTCACAAAGTCCCTTGGGTGAGTCACTTCTCTATCATTTTCTCCACAACATCTAGAAGTATATAGTAAGAATCCATCCCAAAAGAAAGCTGGAATACTGTAAAACACCCCCCCCCCTTATATCACACTCGCAGATAGGGATTAGGTAGTGTTCATACAGGCTATATAGTTTGGTCCAAAGGTGCAGTTTTATTATTTTTATAAAACTTAAATGGATTTAACAACTCATACATGAAGAAATTAAGCCTAAACCACTGCAGTCACACCTATACCCTACTGGTTCCTGTACAGACTACAGTCCCTAGCCACAGAGCTTGAAACCACAGCCTGGACCTGTCTTCCTAAAAGGCCATCAAGCTTTTTCTTGATCCTTGTGAGGTATCAGACATAAGAGCTACACAACTAATTAGGATTAGAAATGTACAAGAAATGTACAAGCATAGACAAAAACCAAAGGTGAGCAAATATAAAGCATGTGCACAAGGGAAAATGGAGAATAATAAATGCAAGCAATGGTAACCTCCTCCAGACATAAATGGAAACAGAACATAGGAGTAGTAAAGGAAACAGAGAAATACCCAGAGCAAATACAACACTGGTCTCTGTCCAAATACTGATGGCTCTTTTATCTTTGCTTCTTCCTTTGCTTTGTGGTCTGTGGCTCAGCAGGGATGGAAACTGACCATAGATCCAGAGGCCAAAGGATCGACTGCTGAGACCAAGGCATGACATCTGGCCACAAAGCTATAACAGCAAGTCTATAGTTCATTCAGGAGACACATACATTATATCACAAAAGTGAATACACACATCACATTTTTCTAAATATTTCATTATATCTTTTCATGAGAAAACACTGAAGATATGACACTTTGATAAAATGTAAAGTAATGTACAGCTTATATAACAATTTAAATTTGGTGTGCCATCTAAATAAAGCAACAGCCAATAATATCTAAACCGCTTTAAAAAAAAAAATACAGTACCCCCCTAATTGCAAATGACCTAACTGTGTCTAAAGTGTCAATATTTTATGTGACCACAATTATTTTCAAGCACTTTCTTAACTTTCTTGGGCATAGAGTTCACTAGAGCTTCATAGGAGCCAGTGGATCCTTTTTTCATCCTCCATGACAATATCACAGATCTGGTGGATGTTAGGCTAGGGTCAGACTAGAGTTCAGACTAGCGTTCAGCAGGTTCTGTCTAAAACTTAGAATTTTTCAGCATTAGCCCAGTGTTACCGGAAAGGTAACACTGCGTTAACTCTGTTAATGCAATCCTATGGCAGACGGAACCCGAGCACATTGCAAACACCGGCTTTACACTGCTGGAGTTTCAAATCTCACGTTTTTTCCAACCACATCACATGACACGGGAGGCGCGTCTTGTGATGCACTTGGAAAAATCACGAGAGTAACACCGGTAACACTGCGCTAATGCTGAAAAATTCTAAACGCTGAACACTAGGCTGAGTGCTAGTCTGACCCTAGCTTTAGAGACCCTGTATTCCTCCACCTACTGTTTGAAAATGTTGCACAGATATTCAGGATTTACGTCTGGTGGCATGTTGGGTCAGTTTAACACCTTTACCCTCAGTTTCTTTAGCAAGGCAGTGGTCGTTTTAGAGGTGTGCTTGGGATTGTTATCATGTTTAAATACTGGGATGCAGCTCAGCTTCTGTGGGAAGGGGATCCTGATCTGCATAAGTATGTTACAGTACATGTTGGCATTCATGGTTTCATCAATGATCTGTGGCACCCCACAGCCGGGTGCACACATACAGCCCTAAGGCTGCCTTCACGTTGTGATCAGTGTCTATCCATTTTAAAACTGATAGCCACGGAACAGTTTTGGCCTCCCATGAATCCCTATGGGCACGGATTGTTCCTAAGTGGCCATCTGTGTGTGTCAGTTTTGTCCCTGATTCGTTTGAGTCAGTTTTTTTCATGTACCCAGAATTGGAGACTGTGTCGATTTTGGGCTGAAGAAAGCGGACACAAACGGACAGACACGGATCCGTAGCTGTTTGCGTCAAATAACATGGGGGTCTATGGAGACAAATCTGTGAAAAAAATGGTTTTGCTGTACTGAGCATGCTCAGAAGCAAGGCACAGCTCCTCCCAGCCCTATCTCTGGTATTGATGACAGATGAGTGAAAAACACTGATCCATGGACATCAGTTGACATCCGTTTGAACAGATCAGTGCCTGTCCATTTGGTCTGTGAAATATAAGGGCCACTTTACACACACCAACTTATCTGTCCAACTTCTGAACAACTCACTGGTTGCAGTGAAATCATGGACACATTGCTCCATTTTGTGGCTGTGTACAAATGGAGCAATGTGTCCATGATTTCACTGCAACCAGTAAGTTGTTCAGAAGTTGGACAGATAAGTTGGTGTGTGTAAAGTGGCCCTAGATCCACACTGATGTGAAAAAAACGCAGTGTGAAAGGGCTAACCATGACACTCCACTGCCATGGTTTGATTGTAGGTAAAACAAAGCGGCCGTCACACGCTGAGATATCTTTAGCGATATGTAAGCGATCACGTGCAGCGCAATCGCTTACAATATCGCTCACATTCGCTGGTGAGATGTCACACAGACAGACTCACCAGCGATGTGGAGCCGCGATCTCGCTGGTAACTATTGGTACACATCGGGTAACTAGGCGCCGCGCGTCGCTTAGTTACCGACGTGTACCATAGTTACCATCTCCCAGCATAGACTCTGCGCTGGGAGATCGCTCATCGTGGTGTTATACACCACGATGAGACAGATCGTCAAATCGTTCATCGCTAGATCTGAGAACGGAGCTCAGATCAGCGATGTCACGATCAAGCGATTTAACATCTTAAATCGCTTGATTACATGCAACGATTTCTTGCCCGATATCGCTTAAGCGATCAAAAAGGAGATCGCTTAAACGATATCGGCAAGAAATCGTTCCGTGTGACGGCCGCCAAACTTGTACTCCTCCTCTGGTTGATGATACACATGCTTGACACCATCTGAATCAAATAAGTTAACCTTGCTCTTATCAGACCACAGTACTTGGTTCCAGGAATCTATGTCCTTCATCTCCTAAACTGTTTGCAGGCTTTAGGCCAGGTTCACACATACAAATCCATTTTTTAAGCCCTTAGAAAAACGGATCAGTTTTTCCTAAGGGTGCCAATAGTGTCCCTTGAGGTCCTAGAGATTTTTGCCAATTTTGGGACTTAGATTTTTTCATGAAAAACACATTATTGCGACTTAATTTTTCATGAAAAACACATATGCGTTAACGCATGCGCCTATATGTGCCATGCTTAACGCATGCGTTTCCCATAGGTCCCATGTTAAAAAAACACATGCGTTTTTTGAAAGTACCCCAAAAACATAGCTAGCAGCGTTTTTGGGCTGCTGCATAAAAATGCATGCGCTTTTTTAAAAAATGCACACACGTGTTAACGCATATGCGTTTTTGGACTTAGAAAAAAAAAATGTCCAAAATTTTCCCAAAAACGGATTTAAGGCAAAAACAGATGGTATGTGTGTACCTGGCCTTACTTGTGCATCTTCTTTAGAAGAGGCTTCCATCTTGGATGACAGCTATACAGAACACTTTGATTCGGTGTGCAGTGCATGGTCTAAGCGCTGACAGGCTGCCCCCTACCCTATAACTTCTGCAGTAATGCTGTCAGCACTCATACATCTATTTTGAAAAGGCAACTTCTTGATATGACGATAAACATGTGTCCTTAGCTTTTTTGGTCCACCATAGCAAGGCCTGTTCTGAGTGGAACCCATTTTGCTAAACCGCAGTATGGTATTGGCCACCGAGTTGCAGTTAAGTTTTAGGGTATTGGAATTCTTATAGCCTAGTCTATTTTTTGGAGCAGCAATTCTTTTTTACAGTTCCTCAGAGAATTTTATACCTTGAGGGGCAATGTTACACTTCCAGTGACCATTATGAGAGAGTATCTAATCGAGAACCCCATATTTAACACATCTGCACCTAATTCACACTTGAGGTTTTGTAACAATAAGTCAAATGACCCTTGAGTAGAAAAATGGCCAAAAAGAAACAATGGCCAGCGACTTAGACATTAATGACTTTGTGTTGCATTATATAGTAGGCATCAAATTTATACTGTTATACAAGTTGTACACAGACTACTTTACATTCTATGAAAACGTTATATTTTCAATGTTGTCTTATGAAAGATATACGGTAATAAAACAAATTTACAAAACTGTGTGGTGTGTATTCACTTTTATGATATACTGTATACAGTTCTGCTCATTGTTATTGCCACCCATGAAGTTTAAGTACATAATGTGGAATATCGCCTGAATAAATGAGTCAAGTGAAACAGCCTTTTTGCATACAGACTCAAGTTAAATATAAAAGAGCAATTGATAAACAAAATACAATGGGAGGGAATAATAGAAAAACCTAAAGCTTGCTGTGACACTAGTAATGGCACCTTTACATTAAATTACAATGGAAACACATTTTGACTTGTCTGTGGCAAATCACAAATGAAAATCACCTGTTATAAATTGTCAGTGCTTTTAAAAAGCCACATGTTAGGCCCTGTTTCTTTGTCACAATAGTGAAGACAAATGAGCTGTCTATTGACCTCAGAACTGCACAAGGCTTCCAAAGGGTATAAGGCTGGGTTCACATTTGCGGACCCCTCCGCAGCGTTCTGCGTAGGGGTCCGCAATGTGACCGCAGCGGCCGCGAGCTCCTATGTTTATAATGGGCTTGACAGCGCAGGACCGTGCGCACCCATTCACTCCCATATGTGATCTGTACGCAGGCGGATGCCTGTGCACAGATCACACAGTCTCGTCCGCACCAGGGACGCGACATGTTGCGTCCCTGGTGCGGGCGGGAGTGTGTGATCTGTGCGCAAGCATCCGCCTGCGTACAGATCACATATGGGAGTGAATGGGTGCGCACGGTCCTGCGCTGTCAAGCACAGCACCATGAGCTCCCATTATAAAGATAGGACCTGGCGGCCGCTGCGCTCACATGGCGATTCCCCTTCGCAGAATGCTGCGGAGGGAAACGCCAGTGTGAAGGCAGCCTAAGGCCATCTCCAAAGACCTTGGTATCCCAGTTTCAACAGTGTGTACTGTTATTAAAAAGTTTGCCAATCATGAAACCATCAAAAACCTCACTGAACATGGGGGAAAGACCAAAATTGACAAGAGATGTATTCGAACGTTAGTGATAATAATGAAAAAACTCCATGTCGAACATCGAAAGACCTGAAGGCCAACCTGGAACAGTCTGGAGTCATGCTTTCAACAAGTACCATATGCCGTACACTAAACCAAGCAGAGCTTTATGGGTGAAGGCCAAGGAAGAGAACATTGCTGAAGTAAAAACATTAAAAGAAACTACTGATCTTTGCCAACGAGTACCTTGACAAACCATAATGCTTCTGGAAAAATGTTCTGTTGTCAGATGAAAATCAACAGTCAATGCAAAGCAATAGTTTATGTATAGCAGGCACAATGAAGCTTATAAGGAAAAGAACACCCTACCACCAGTTAAAGGGATCCTGTCACCCCCAAAACACCTCCTAAGCTCTTAAAACCTGTCCCTAGTGCATATTAACACTTTCCCTACACTCCTTTTTGCTCCTAAATGCACCTAATCAAAGTGAAGAAAAACGTTTTATAAGTACCTAATTATTGATGCTAATGAGTGACTATCTATTCATAGTCACTCATCCAGGCAGCCCCTCTTCATGATATCACGCCTATTCAGGCGTGATCTTCCTAATAGATTCAAAATCGCGCCTCTCTGCGCGCCTCCCCACTGTCCCATTACGCACGGGCTTCAGATGGGGCATTATGACGCGATTCGCGTCATTTCCTAGCGCCGGGTGACGTAGTACACCCGCGCAGCTCGCTTTGAGCTTCAAGTGCCCCACTGCGCATGCGTGCGGGAGCGCACTGCGCATGCGTGCGGGAGCCGGAACAGAGCGGCCTGTGTCTCCGGATCGCAGGCACAGAAGAGGATTCCATTCCTCATAACAACAGTACGGCGGTCCCATTACAAACCCCTAAGTTAGGGGTTTGTAATGGGACCGCCGTACTGTTGTTATGAGGAATGGAATCCTCTTCTGTGCCTGCGATCCGGAGACACAGGCCGCTCTGTTTCGGCTCCCGCACGCATGCGCAGTGAGGCACTTGAAGCTCAAAGCGAGCGGCGCGGGTGTATACGTCACCTGGCGCCAGGAAATGACGCGAATCGCGTCATAATGCCCCATCTGAAGCCAGTGCGTAATGGGACAGTGGGGAGGCGCGCAGAGAGGCGCGATTTTGAATCTATTAGGAAGATCACGCCTGAATAGGCGTGATATCATGAAGAGGGGCTGCCTGGATGAGTGACTATGAATAGATAGTCACTCATTAGCATCAATAATCAGGTACTTATAAAACGTTTTTCTTCACTTTGATTAGGTGCATTTAGGAGCAAAAAGGAGTGTAGGGAAAGTGTTAATATGCACTAGGGACAGGTTTTAAGAGCTTAGGAGGTGTTTTGGGGGTGACAGGATCCCTTTAAGCGTGGTGAAGATTCAATAATGCTGTGGGGTTACTTTGATGCATCGGGCACTAAAGAACTTGACCATATCACAGCAATCAGAGTGAAATGCTCTACCTTGTATAAGAAAACTTACTATGATTCGAAGATCATGGGTTCTCCAGCACATCAATGACCCAAAGCACACATCCAAAAGTACACAGGAATAGTTGAAATAGAAAAGATGGACTGTTTTAAAATGGCCAGCACTGAGACCTGACCTAAATCCAATTGAAAATCTTTGGGGTGTCCTGAAAACTGCCATTTTGAAAAAGTACCCTTCAAACATTCAAGATCTTAAACAAACTACAAAGGAAGAGTGGAAGAAAATACCAGCTGATAAGTGCCAGAAGAGAAGAAATCCAGCATTGATCTATATATCCCGAGCAATACAACAAATTTCCTGAAAAACCCAGAGAACCCAAACAGATGGAAAACTAAGATCTTTTATCAGGTTTTCAATGACGACACACAAATCCACACATTGAAATTCATAGAAGGTTGGAAACAAGATCTTAAGCTTGTAGATTGTGAGGTCGAAGAAAAAATTCAAAAATCTTTAGACATCCTTTACAAAAATATTGCATGCGTTTCGTTTATTGAATCTCATTATAAAGTCCTAACTAGATGGTATTTAACCCCTGCTAAATTACATATTATAGATCATAAACTCCCTAAAGGTACCTTTACACGCGACAACTTTTCTAGGAATTTCACTGGCAACTTACTGGTTGCAGTGAAATCATGGAGACATTGTTCCATTTGTACACATCAACAAGATAGAACAATGTGTCCATGATTTCACTGCAACCAGTAAGTTGCCAGTGAAATTCCTAGAAAAGTTGCCGCGTGTAAAGGTACTCTGACAGGTGTTGGAGAAAATGCGGGATGTATGGTAATATATATCGCATATTTTGGACTTGTCCACTTATAGTTCAATTTTGGAAAGATATTCAAGCTTCAATAAACTCAGTAACAGGACTCAATATAATACTTAACCCAGACTTAGCACTTCTGTTAATAGATATTGAGAAATTCCCAAAATCTTGTAGACCCATACTAATGCATGTTTTAGTCGCGGCTAAAAGCGCTATAGTCGCTCATTGGAAGCAGGAAATAGTTCCCAACATACAAGATCTCGTAGAGGAGATTAGTTGAGAAGGTACACAGGACCCGCTGAAGCGTGCAGAGCACGCAAAACGGTCACCGTCGTCCCTCCGTCCTCCCTTCCCTGCTCCCACCGATGTAAACTTTTTTGGAATAAAGCTGTTCATGGAATAAAGGATCTCAGAGTGCTGCTGTTTTTTTGTGAAGTTCTCGTAGAGCAGATTAATTTACAAAAAACATTGGAATTTGTCTATTCCATGAAGAATAAAACATAACATAAGTTCTGCATTAAATGGAACTTATGGTCGAATTTCGTTGTACAATGAGAACTGTTCTTCATTGGTGTTGATAATGGTTTATTTGAAATGCATATAAGATTCATCCGAATGTTGGCTAAAACCAAGGGGACTTTGGGAAGGTGTACTCTCATACTCTCATTATGATATACATTCATTCCACACATTTTGTATAATCACTTTACAAAAGCATGTACTGACTTAATTCATGTCAATGAGTTAGGCCCCTTTCAAATCAGCGGTAAACGCACTTGCGGTTCACCTGTGGCAAGCCCCATGCAATGTCTATGGGGCTTGCGGCAGGTGCGGCAAGTGCGGTGTAGTTGCGGTTTCAGCGCTTGCGGCAGGTGCGGCCGCGAAAAAAACATGGTATGCCGCGTTTTTTTCGCGGCCGCACCTGCCGTAAGTGCCGAAACCGCACTTGCCGCACCTGCCGCACACTTACCGCAAGCCCCATAGACATTGTATGGGGCTTGCCGCAAGTGTGCCGCGATCATGGCCGTTATGCGGTAATTGCATTTTTTTCACCGCAACTGCCGCGATCAGTGTTTACTGCTGATGTGAAAGGGGCTTAGAAGTTTCCTTTTGTTTTCTATTAATTTTATTGCGTTAATACTTTTGAAGGTTTGTTCTATTATCTATTAAGCAATCTATTTACCATATCTATAAATAAATATATTTGTTTATATAGAAGAAAAAGCTGGGCGGCACTCACCATAATTCAATGATCCTTTATTCAAACATCATATGGAGATGATAGATTCAGCGGATGACCGCTGCCGTTTCGCGGGGCTGTAACGCTTCAAAGAGTCCTGTTCAGAACAGGACACGTTGAAGCGGTCCATCAAAGCGAAACAGCAACCGTTGTCCACTGATCCTCACTCCCTCTTCCCGCTGAATCTATCATCTCCATATGATGTTTGAATAAACGATCATTGAATTATGGTGAGTGCCACCCAGCTGTTTCTTCTATATTGACTTGTGTCTTGTATCTGGAAGGCGTGCAACACCTGTTACCTAGTGGCTTACGTTTACTGCAGTAGTTAGCGATTACCTGAGTTGCTCCAGCCCAGCGGAAGGTGCCCGGTACCTCTACATAACAAATATATTTGTTTATCCTGCATGGATTACAGCAAATTTACAAAAAATAATTCAATTCAGAGATAAATATGTTGATAATAATAAACTAACTAACTAACTTGTTATCTAATTGTATTTGAACTTTTATGTAATCATAATTTTTCTTATCTATTTATTATTTTAATCCATGCTAAATGTTTATTGGAAAAATTCAATAAAAATATTTTAAATCAGAAGTGCCAGATGCCTACAGAAGGCTACAAAATCATTTGGAGACTGTCCTCAATGCCAAAGGGTGTGCAACCAAGTGTTAATTAGGGGCCTTTATTGCTGCACATGCTGTTTGTTCTGTTTCTTCTTTGAAATTGCAACATGTAAGTTGACAAACAATGTTTTATTGTTTTATTACTTTGGACCACCAATTAAAACATTTCTGAGGATATAACTTTGGCACCTTTGCATTTATTTCTGAAAATAATGTTCAGTCTATGGAAAAATGAAGAGATGTCAATAACGTTGAGCAGCACTTTTTGTTAGTGTGGTCTCACTTGAACAGATTACAGTCCTCTCCCCTTTAGCTTCTGGCTGAGGCTGCCAGCATGAGAGGTCTACCTTCCTCCCAGACACAGTAAGGTCATTTTTACGATCGGTCCTTCTTTTCCAAAGAGGTACGGTGCTACCAGACTCAAAATCACCTTTTGCCTGATCTCCAGCAGCTTCCCCTCTATGTACAGATCCAACTGAATATGCTGCAGCTTCCCCACGTCACTCTACAGCCCCAACACACTCCACTCTGCTCAAGATTCTCATCAGACTGGGAGCCCCTGGTGAGTACATGCCCTGGTTCAGTCAAACCAAGCTTGGTGCATGTAATTAAGATATGCAGTGCTAGAATTTAACCCAGTCTTGCCAGGCTTTGCTACACTGGACATAGCCAAGCTCTCATATTATATCTCGCTCATCATTATCTGTGGCATTTTAGGTCCAAATTCTACACCTGTCCATTGCATATGTTTTAAGAGATGTATGCAATTTATTTTGTCTCAAATGTATTATATCTCTGATATGCATGACATGCATTATCCTGTGTATTTACTAAATAGGCAAAGATTTTGTCTTCTTGTACATAACTCCTCTCTTGAGAAATTTTCAACACTTTTAATGTTTTATAATTTTTCATGTTCTACTATATGTGAACATTTTTTTGCTTGTGATGTTATTGGCTCACCCATTATGTCCTGGATTACAATATTTGCCTTTCATCTTTGTATACATGTTGTGAGGTAGAAACAGGTTACAATAAGTAAATGGCTGGCATGTATCACATGGGCAGAGGGTCTGCTGCAATGTAAAATCCAGGGTATTTTTCTGGGACTTGTTGTTCCACAAATGTGTTGTGGTATTAAGTGCTGGATTTTACAGGTTAGTCAAAAACAGCTGGGTGGGCCTGGCTAACCACATATCTTCCATAGGTGTGTCTCATGCAATATAGAGAGACTGCTGTTGTGTCAAATGTCCTCTGATGTCATCTAGGTCCTGGAAGGTCAGACTTCCTGTTTGCACCACATGATGAAGAGACCATGTGTAAGTGTTGAGCTGCCAGAGCTCCTGAGAGTCCATGAAGCGACCAAGGCTTCTGAAGATCTGGACCAACGACAGGTGCCAATACAGAGCAAGTTCAAGGACCTGGTTGAGGATCCCAGTAAGTGCCTTCCTGGATGTTGAGACTGGTTGGAGCCAGTTTGAAGCCTGCCAAGGTGCTGAGAAAGTAACCCCAGAGAAATGGGCACTTATATTTGTATTGACTTAGCTCAATGAATGAACTGTGCAGACATATGCATGGTTGAAATGAACTAAAGGTCATAAACGTTTCTATAATACGAGCCGGCATACCCTCTGAAAGTGAGGACTGTGTGTACATTCTGTGATGTAATGTCAAAGGTCGGCGTATGGTTACTTTGCATATAGTGGTTAATAGCTGTGAAAATGAAAGTGGAAAATAATGAAAATAAAAATGGAAAATAAAAATGGACTTACTTATTTATGTAGAAACCGTGGGTGTGTTTCTGAATTTGCACATCCAAGTGAGTGTAATGCTAGGGCCACACTTAGCAGGTGCCCCACGTTAAACGCATGCTGTTACTGCAGAGCCCAGCCTGCAGTAACGGCCAGCATTAACGTCGGGGGCTGCCTGCGAACGCTGCTCCATAGTAACCCGATGTTTACCATGGATGCAGCCACACCAGAAGCCCCAGGAACTGCGCTTTAGCAGAGAGCACAGGAAGACATTGTCAGCAACATTTGCCTGTGCACCTGGCAAAAGCACAGTTCCTGGGGCTTCCTGTGTGGCTGCATCCATGGTAAACATGGGGTTACTATGGAGCAGCGTTTCCACACAGCACCCGACGTTAAGCTGGGCTCTGCAGTAACGGCATGCGTTTAACGTGGGGCACCTGCTAAGTGTGGCCCTAGCCTTACCCAACACTCACTGTAAGCGCTGCCTCACAATGTATATATTTGTATTTTCTTTCATATTGCACTATTGTTATTCACAGTGCTGGTTTGAAGAGGGTCATGTAGCCTGAATTGTCACATTGTTATGCACCATATTGGACAGTGGGATTTCAATAAATTCCCCTTCATTTTACATATTGGAGTGCTGGACTATCCTTTAGATTACAATAATAAAAACATATGTCACAGACTAGTTACCAATGTGATGTACATTATTAGCACATTTAGTCAAGAATATGTTAACAAATATCACTTATGGTGCACACACACTTAGATAATTAATAGTGATGAGCGAGAACTAAAATGCTCGAGTGCTCATTACTTAAATCGACCAGGTCAGATGCCTCAATGGGTTCGATTCTAGTCATGAGTACAAAAGAAGAGAATGGGAAACTCAGTCATTTTTCTGTAAGACACCCCAGGATGGCTGGGGGGGGGGGCATGAAAATTGCTGAAATTGATGGAAACAGTGCTGAAATAGAATGGGAACAACACGGGTAAAATACCTCGATTCATCTCTGACTCCTAGGTTACTGCTGGGAGCAATGTAGTCACAGTAGTACGCCACTTTTACGGATTGACAATAAAAAATACAAATCCAAAAATAAAATGGATTTTACTGAACAAAATTTAACAAAAACATTCTTTCCTTTATTATAACTTGTGCATACGGCAATATAAAAAACAGAGAAAAAATGCCTCCTCCACCCCTTAGACTATGTTCACATGTACTTGCATTTCCTGCATATTTTGCACTCACATTGCTATCAATACTGAAAAAACACTGCAAAAACACTGAAAGAATTGACATGATGCTTTTTTTTAACAATGCAGCAGTTTTCCATTTCAGTCAGGAAAAAAACCATGGCATTAGATTAATGAAGTCTCCTAGTTTTTGCTTGCACTGTAAAAATTAGCTTTTATTTGCATAAAACGGCATGGAAAAATGCTGCAAAAGAAAAACAAAACTCAGAAAAAATTGCAAAGTGTGAATATAGCTTTAATAGCTGAGTCAGCCGGTAAATGTAATTTTATCATTTTACTTATCTAAGGCTAGGGTCACACATGTTGTTTTTTTTAAATCCTGATCCGGTTTTGAGCTTTCAAAATACTCAAAACCGGAGCTCCCCATAGGAGCCCATTATGGTAACCGGATTGCTTGTAAAGAAATACGGTTACCGGCTCCGGATCTGCTGCCTGCACGAAAAATCATGCAGGCTGCAGTTTTCGAAGCGGCTCTCTGACCCGCAATGCGGTAACTGGATTGCTCAGGATGTGTAATCCTGAGCAATGTGGTTACCGTGGACTTTGTTCATCCCTGCTGCTACACAACACATCTCCTGAGCCATGGCCTGTGAAAAACGTCATGGGTAGGTATGCCGCGGTATGCCGCGGTTTTTTTCGCGGCCGCACCTGCCACAAGTGCCGAAACCGCACTTGCCGCACCTGCCGTAAGCCCCATAGACATTGTATGACTTGCCGCAACTGAACCGCAAGTGCGGCCGTTATGCGGTAATCGCGGCAGTTGCGGTTTTTTCACCGCAACTGCCACGATCAGCGAAAACCGCTGATGTGTAAGCAACCTTAAGGCCACTTCACACACACAGATATCTGAGTCCAATATCTGAACAGATCTCTGTTTGCAGTGAAATCATGGATACATTGCTCCATTTTGTGGCTGTGTACAACATGGAGCAATGTATCCATGATTTCACTGCAACCAGAGATCTGTTCAGATATTGGACTCAGATATCTGTGTGTGTGAAGTGGCCTTTACTCTTAGAAACAGGATACCGTGTGCACCCATTTACTTCCATATGTGATCTGGGCGCAGGCGGATGCCTGCGCACAAACCACACAGTCTCGTCCGCACCAGGGACGCGACATGTTGCATTCCTGGTGCGGACGAGACTGTGTGATTTGTGCGCAGGCATCCGCCTGCGCACAGATCACATATGGGAGTGAATGGGTGCGCATGGTCATGCGCAGTCAAGCGCAGCACCGTGCGTCCCCATTCTAAAGATAGGAGCTGGCGGCCGCTGCGGTCACATTGGCGGATACAGTAAGGTTGGCTTCACATTAGCGTTCCCCTCCGCAGCCTTCTGCGGAGGGGATCCGCAATGTGAACGCAACACCGCAAGCCCTATCTTTATATTGGGAGCGCACGGTGCTGCGCTTGACTGCGCATGATCGTGCGCACCCATTCACTGCCATATGTGATCTGTGCGCAGGCGGATGCCTGCACACAAATCACACACTCTAGTCCGCACTAGAAATGCAACATGCGAAAACCGCTGATGTGTAAGCAGCCTTACTCTTAGAAACAGGATACCGTGCGCACCCATTCACTCCCATATGTGATCTGGGCACAGGCGGATGCCTGCGCACA
Source organism: Allobates femoralis (assembly GCA_033576535.1). Taxonomy (NCBI): domain Eukaryota; kingdom Metazoa; phylum Chordata; class Amphibia; order Anura; family Aromobatidae; genus Allobates; species Allobates femoralis. The sequence continues at coordinate 56,628,256 of JARQOC010000007.1, forward strand.
AACCACGCAGTCTCGTCCGCACCAGGAATGCAACTTGTCGCGTCCCTGGTGCGAACGAGACTGTGTGGTTTGTGCGCAGGCGTCCGCCTGCGCCCAGATCACATATCGGGGTGAATGGGTGCGCACGGTATCCTGTTTCTAAGAGTAAGGCTGCTTACACATCAGCGGTTTTCGCGTGTTGCATTTCTAGTGCGGACTAGAGTGTGTGATTTGTGTGCAGGCATCCGCCTGCGCACAGATCACATATGGCAGTGAATGGGTTCGCACGGTCATGCGCAGTCAAGCGCAGCACCGTGCGCTCCCATTATAAAGATAGGGGCTTGCGGTGCTGCGTTCACATTGCGGATCCCCTCCGCAGCCTTCTGCTAATGTGAAGCCAGCCTTACTGTATTATATTGTGTATTTTCTTACTATATTATACTGTGTATTTTCATCTATTACCCACTGTATTGTAAAGCGCTGCGGAATATGTTGGCGCTATATAAATAAAGATTTATTATTATTATCATGATGCCTGTTCTGGGTCCTGGGCTACAGGCCATAGAGAGACAGAAGGAGTCCTAGGGGTGCGGGCTGTGAGCAATCCACTCCCATGCCAGAATTAGCTGAGAAGCCGAAAGACTAGGCAGGAACTAGGGAGCCAGCCCTGGAGTGGCAAAGAAACTCAACGCTCCAACCACAAAACCGGCCGGTCGCAGGGTCCTTATGTCCCATGACCCAACCCCCAGTGCAGCGAAGAGAAGGCCGCCGCACTAGGGCCAGGGGACCTGGTCGGTCACTCAACGAAGGCCCGTGGCCGCTGGATCGGAGCTTTGCGTGCAGAGGTGCGTGCAGGAGGGTAGAAAGTAGGCAGGGCTGAAAAGAGAGGCCCATGGAAAGGAACACAAAAGAGATGAGCCATCCTGGCTGCTAAAAGACTACCGGAGCCACCACTGTACTGGCTTGTAACTTGAAACGCCTGATGAGAGAAGCCGAGTAAACTGGGTTGAAACTCAGCATTCTGTCAGAATGTTCATTCTGCATATGAGGACCCGCTCTTCCCATGGAGAGCCAAACATCACAGCTGCTACTCCCATCATCCCCAGAGGTCCCGATGCAGCAGCAGCCCCACCGGCCACCTTCCACGGGTGGCGTTACGACACAAACTCATTTATTTCACTCTTATATTTTTCTTTTCATCCTTTTTTTAAACTTCTCTTTTTTACTAGCAGCCTGACAAGGGGACCACGGACTGGGTCACACCACCGTGACACCCCACAGCCCCGACGACATCGAAAGGGCCTGGTTTCAAGTACCCCATGGCCCCTGCAAGGGCGACTCACTAGCATCAGCAGGGGAAGAAAAACTACCAGCCTGACCACCACCAGCATGATCAGGCACTTGGCAGCAAAACTTTGTGGGCCGAACCCCAGGGTACAAGAACTTTGTCTGCGGGTGACACCATTGCTTCTTCCACTGCTGTGTCTGCAAGGAAATCCCTTCTCCATAGTGCACGCGAAAATGCTTCTTGTCCTGCACCTGTCATTGCACAATCAGACACACCACCAACAGCAACCAGGTCCACATCCTTTTCCCAGCACAGCGTTCAGTTTTCCATACCCCAGTCCTTGGAACGCAGCATAAATGCACAGTCAATGACCCACAGGCCACACTACTCAATTCACACATTTTGTGACTGCTTGCACTCAAAATGTTGCCTTTTAGGCTAGTGGAGATGGAAGCATTCTGCAACCTGATGGCGGAAGCCGTCCCCACATTACACAAGCACGTGTCCCAAAATAATTAGCAGTGCCATTAACAATGCAGTTTCCGGCAAATTCTACCTAACATGTGGACAAGTGCTTGAGGGCAGGGACGGTACATCTCGCTGACAGCACACTGGGTTAATGTAGTGGAAGCCGAGATCCACTCAGACCCTGGGACGGAACACGTCCTTCCAACGCCAAGGATTGCAGGCCCTAACTCAATCAGGGCTGCCCCCACAGTCTACAGCTCCTGCACATCATCCTACTCAGCCTCCTCCTCCTCTTCACCCTCCACATCAGTCAGAAGCTGGAAGCACTGCAGCACTGCCTCGGCCAAGTGGCTATGCTGAAGTCAATATGTGTAGATGACAAACCACACAATGCTGAAGAGTTGTGAACAGCTCTGAAAGAGCAGGCAGATCTCTGGCTCACACCACTGAACCTACAGCCAGACATAGTCGTGTGTGACAATGGCCGGAACCTGGTGGCATCTCTGAGGCGAGGCGAGCTCACATATGTCCAATGCCTGGCTCATATGCTCAAACTCATGGTTCAGTGGTTTCTTAAATCCTATTCAGAGCTGTCAGATCTGCTTGTTAAAGTATGCCACCTGTGTGCCCATTTTAGAATGTCACCTACTGCTTTGGTCATCCTTGCCGGGTTTCAGCAGTGTTTGCAGCTTCCGACTCACAAGCTGGTGTGTGATTTCCCCACTAGAGATGAGCCACCACCCTGGTGTTCAAATTCGATTCGATTTGTCGAATCGGGTGTGTGTTCATCGAATGTTCGTCGAATGTTCATTGAACACCGTCGAACACATATAGAACATCTTCTAACTTAGGACCGGTGGGGGGAGCAGCTCCAGGGAGCGGGTAGCGCATAACCAGGGAGTGGGAAGCGAAAGACCCAGGCGGGAACCCGGCGATGACAAGACTTCACCGCCAGCTTTCCTGCTCTCCCCGATGCCCCCTCCCTGGAGCTGCTCCCCCGCCCGGTCCTATCTTAGGATAGGGTGCAGAGGCGGCGGGGCATCAGGGAGCAGGGAGTGCAGCATAGAGCAGGAAAGCCGGCGGTAAAGTCTTCTCACCGCTGGCTTTCCCGCTGGTTATTTCAAATGATCAGCTGATGCAGAATGACTCGAACACCACCCAAAAAAGCTTGAATTTGAGATTGGCGAACATTTAGAATCGAACATCGGTCATCTCTAGTCACCACGTGTTGGAATTTGTCACTGCAGATGTTGGTGAGGATTTGTGAACAGAAGAGAGCAGTTGTTGACTACCAGCATTAACAAGGCAGTTGGTATTCGGTTCAGACTCCACATAATAGACCTCAGGAGTGGACATGGATGTCCTACATATGTCATGTCCTCCAAAATTTTGAGGACTCCACCAAGATCGTGAGCAGTAACAACACCATCATAAGCGTCACCATCCCGCGTCTCTCTCTTATGAAACGTTCACTGCTCAAAATCAAAGAGGATGCTTTGCAGGAGGAGCATGATGAGATGGAGCAAGGAAACATTCAGAGTGATTACACACAGCCCAGCCTCATCACATCCCAACATGGATTCGGGGACAATGAGGAAGAGGAGAAGGAGGAGGAAGAAGAACAGGAGCTAGCTTCATGTGCCTTAGACGGTACTACCTGCACAACTGTCATAATGTCTGTTCAGTGTGGATGGCCAGAGGACAGGGAGGAGAAGTAGGAGGAGGAGATCATGGTAAGTCATCCTCTTGTTGAGGACTCGGAAGTCTTGCCTGTTACCAGTCTGGTGTGCATGGCTGGCTTTATGTTATGATGCCTATCCTGTGACCCTCGCGTTATCGAAATCTTGGATTTCACTTTTAGACCCACATTACAAGGAGAACTTTATATCTCTTATTCCTGAGGCGGAGAGTTGTACAAAAATGGGCAGTACCAGAAGGCCCTTGTTGCGGAATTAGTAAAAAATGTCCCTTCCGATAACGCTGGCGGCAGAGGTCAAAGTTCGGTGGACAATCAAGGAGTAAAAGCGAGAAAGACACAACTCTATCCATTCCAGCAAAGGCAGGAGAACACTATCAAAGTTCTGGGAGAGCATTTTCAGTCCCTCCCATGGCACAGGCTCTGAGGCGTGGGGTACTCTCACAAGAACTGTACAGTTTGGAAAGATGCTGAAGGAGTACCTGAAGGAGTAAATGTTTCAGTCCATACTAAGTGCATAGGCATTACAAGTGTAGGAGACCCAATAATTTGTAATGGGAACATTGTTTTTATGAGGCCCTCCTCCACGTGTCTTAAAAAGGGCATAGGAGTGCCTCCCAATTTTTGGCAGCCCTGCATAGGGCAACACTATGGAAGACCAACTTCCTAATAATGCAAAAATACAATATTTAATGAGGCCCTCCTCCACGTCTCTTAAATGGGGCATTGGAGTACCTCCCAGTTTTTGGTAGCATAGGGCAACACTATGGAAGACCCACTTCCTAATAATGGGAATATTATTTAATGAGGCCCTCCTCCATGTGTCTTCAATAGGGCATCGGAGTGCCTTCCAATTTTTGGCAGCCCTGCATAGGGCAACACTATGGAAGACCCACTTCCTAATAATGGGAATATTATTTAATGAGGCCCTCCTCCATGTGTCTTCAATAGGGCATCGGAGTGCCTTCCAATTTTTGGCAGCCTGTGTAGGGCAACATTTTGGAAGACCCACTTCCTAATAATGGGAACATTTTTTAATTAGGCCCTCCTTCACGAGTCTTCAAAAGGGGGCCTCTCAATTTTTGGCTGCTTGCATAGGGCAACTCTATGGGAGACCTACTCCCTAATAATGGGAACAAACAATATTTAATGAGGCCTCCCAATTTTTAAAAAAAAATCTTTAATGTAATAACAAAAAAAAATAATACACCAACCCTCCTCCACGTTTTCAAAAGGGCATCGGAGTGCCTCCCAATTTTTGGCAGCCTGCATACGGCAACACTATGGAAGACCCACTTCCTAATAATGAGAACATTATTTAATGAAGCCCTCCTCCAGGTGTCTTCAAAAGGGCATCGGAGTGCCTCCCAATTTTTTGCAGCCTGCATAGGGCAACACTATGGAAGACCTACTTCCTAATAATGGGGACATTATTTGATAAAGCCCTCCTCCAGGTGTCTTAAAAAGGGCACTGGAGTGCCTCCCAATTTTCAGCAGCCTGCGTAGGGTAACACTATGGATGACCCATTTCCTAATAATGGGAGCATTATTTAATGAGGCCCTCCCCTACTTGTCTTCAATAGGGTATCGGAGTGCCTCCCAATTTTTGGCAGCCTGCATAGGGCAACACTATGGAAGATCCACTTCCTAATAATGGGAACATTTTTTAATGAGGCCCTCCTCCATGTGTCTTCAAAAGGGCATTGGGGTGCCTCCCCATTTTTGGACGCTTGCATAGGGCAACACTATAGGAGACCTACTCCCTATTAATGGGAACATACAATATTTAATGAGGCCTCCCAATTTTAAAAAAAAATCTTTAATGTAATAACAAAAAAATAATACACCAGCACTGTCTCACAAGTGAGTATGAGCCCTTAACATTTTCCCCAGGAAAATCAATTTTGGTTTAGTTTTTGGACGTTTTATTGTGAGTCCATAAAAGTGGCGTAATACTCAGATAACTTTGTTCACAGCAGTGACCTGGGAGTCAGAAATGCTTACGGAGTGTTCCCCATGCTGTTCCCATGTCATTTGAGCACTGTTCTTATACATATGTGACTTTTTTAGGGTTTATCCAGGCTGCCAGAAAAATGATAGGGTTTCCCATAGGTTAACATTGGGTTCGGTGCGCGGGTCGAGCACTTGAGCTACTCAATATGCTCGACCCAAGCATCGAGCAACTGAGCATTTTACTGCCCGCTCATCACTAGTCACCATATAAAAGGGTAAAGTTGCAGAAAAATCATCTACTAACCATAAAGATGGAGAGCAAGTCAGCAGAGAGAAGGCACAGGGTTGGGGATCTCCCTGAAACAAGATTACAATCCCCTCTCGCTATTTCTCACTCCCTGAGGAATGAGGGTGGAGTCTGAAATGTAACAAATTTGTCTCTTCTCGCAGAAAATGTATCAGGTAGGGCTATCTTGAGTCTTGGCTGTATCTGAGCGTGAGCTGTGACCAGCAGACCCTTGATATGCTGCAGCTGGTGAACCACCTGTTCACACCTGTGGTGTGCAAAAACTGCAGCAGGATCTATAATGTATTTGATTCAACCAGAGCTGGGGTGCGTGAGGTACTCGGACACCGGGGCTACTGTGTGGGGAGTCACGGATGGTCGGGACCCCGGTGCCGTGCCCTGGTGATCAATTATACCAGATGTTGATGGTAAACGGTGGGGGTTAAAGGGGTTATTTACAGAGGAACGTGATGCCACCTGTAGTGTCCGGTAAGATGGTACTGGCGCTGCCAGCCGGCCGCTGAGGTGATGGAGGGGGCAGCAAAGTGTGGCACAGCTCCCCACAGGTGGAGCTTTACCTCAGGGCAGCTATGGTGGTGAGACGGTGAGGGAGGACAGTGATGGTGATGGTGGTGCAGTTCTTACCCTTCTGCTTGATGACGTTAAGCCTTCTGGGCTGCGGCAGGAAGAATAACAGAAACAGTTCCAGTTTAACTCTGCTTTACTTGGTACCGGATGATGGCATAACAAAAACACGGTACAGTTTGTTTTCAAGGTGTTGCTGCCAACTCAGGGTTTCTCCTATGGAGTCTCTAGATGTCCTCTCTCTGTCTTTCAGGGTTTACTACTTTCTTTCTCTAGATCTTTCAATCTTTACCACCTTTGAAGAGCTCCCCCGCCAGTCCTACGGTCTGTATCTAGAAGACAAGGTCTGTCCACTACCCGGTCTGGATAAGGCAACCCGGACAAAGAGTAAAGAGGCTCCCTTCCAGTACCGCAGTATATGTCTGTCCCTTTTAGTTTCTTCTAGTGTCCTGAACCGGTTTTCAGTCCTGAGGGGCGCTGTCAGCAACCCGGTCCTGTTGGGCCTGCAGCTCGTCGGCTTTGCAGTCAGGGATGAACTCCTGGCTGCCTCAGTTGTCCGTGTCACCGGTGTCCCCTCAACATGACCAGCTGGCTCCTACCAGCCCTGGCCCGTTGCCTTCTGTCCTGGGTCCCCACATAAAGATGGGGTACCCTCCACTCAGCTGGGCTGCCAAGCCTGACCACTCTGTCTGCCTTCCCAGCACCGTCTGAGGTAAATTCTCAACTGTCACTCTACCTCTATCCTAAGCTCCGCCCCCATCCTGTGGAACCTACTATATTACCAGTTCCCCCTACTCTAAGTGGTGCGGTCCTAAGTGAGTGTAAAAATAGACTCCATAAGATTTAAATCCTAAACTAGCATCTTACAATAATATTACATATAAATACTAAATGCAATACCATTCTGTGGTGCCTAGTCACAGGGGCGCTACACATTCTTAAAAAATATAGGGGTGGTGATTCTGTCACACATGGACTGGTGTGTGTCTTTTTACACTGTGTGACAATGGCGCATGGACCAATGGGTGTTATGCGCACAAAACAGCACACAAGGGAACACCAGGGAAACAATAACAATAGTGGAACCTGTCGGTAAGGAGCAGAGTAAGGGACACCTCCTGAACAGACCTGAGGATATACCCTAATCTATCTGCTGCTTCTACTGGATATGGGTTCTTTCACCCCATTGCCAAACATGATACCTAGTCCCTCGCTGGCCCTGCTCTAAACACTCATTAGAGAAATGGCCAGCGAGTGCGCTAGTCCCACCACTGCACCCATACAATTACATACTGGACACACATTACACCTATACAATCACATACTGGACACATACTGCACTCCTACAATCATAAACTTGACACACACTGCATTCCTACAATCAAATACTGGACACATACTTCTCCTATGCAATCACATACTAGACACACATTGCTCCAATACCTTCACATGAATTTCCACCTTGCCCTTACACATCGTGCCTGTCTGCACCTTGGGCAACTTCATTCTTGTTATTCGAGATATGCTGAGTGTCAATGGAGAAAATCACATGCAGCAGAAGGCTGCATCCACTATAAGTGATTGCTCAAAACTTATAACTGCTTTCAATCTGGCCATTTAAGACTAGTTTACGAATCTTATCAACCCACTAGCTAGCAACCCAAAATGACTATTCACTACGTTCCACTCCCTCTTGAGATCTAAAACACACACCCAGGCCACGGGCCTAAGTGCTGACAATCTGGTGTTTCCTACAAAAAATCAACCACATCCATCAGGACATTTTTGAACCAAATCCCCAGGGCCAGGATCCATTTCCCTCCTACACTTTAAGCTCACTTTCCATCTTCGAACCTGTCACAGAAGTGACCAGGTTAATTAGTTTTTATTGCCCTACAACCTGAACCAGTGACCCTAATCTCTCTCATCTCCTTCAGTAAGGGTAGGGTCACATTGCTAAGCTAAATTGCATTCACCGCATCCGGATCCGGATGCGGTGAACGCAATGCCGGGCACACACATTTCTTACAAAAATGTGTGCAGAATACCGGACTGCGGTTACCGGATGGCTCAGGATGTGTAATCCCTGAGCCATCCGGTAACTGCCGAGGTTGCGGTTCCCGGCTATTGGCGGGATCCGCAACCTTAATAAAGAGTAAAATTGTTGATCTAAATGACTTTTTAAGGTCTGTAGGGGGGCTTAGACCCCCCTACAGACCGGCCGCCCACTTCTATAGTGTACTTCAGCTATATCTCACGGGGCACGGGCTCCCCGGAGCAAAGTGCCCCCCCCGTATCACTATACAGGGGTGCCTACACCCCTCTATTACAATGATGCTTTAATGATGTCCAAAAATGCAGTACAAAAAGGATTTTAGCAATCGCAATGTAAGTTGATACTTACATGCTGTTGTAGGCAGAGTCCCGAGAAAACCATGGGCGGGGCTGTGTGCAGCAGCCTCCGCCCACTCCTTCTTGATGGCCGCCCCCTCTGGCCGTAATCCAGTGTTGCGAGGGCGGGCACGTCGTTAAAGGGGCGTGGCTAACTATTTGCCGTGGTTAGTCACGCCCCTTTAACGACGTGCCCGCCCTCGCAACACTGGATTACGGCCAGAGGGGGCGGCCATCAAGAAGGAGTGGGCGGAGGCTGCTGCACACAGCCCCGCCCATGGTTTTCTCGGGACTCTGCCTACAACAGCATGTAAGTATCAACTTACATTGCGATTGCTAAAATCCTTTTTGTACTGCATTTTTGGACATCATTAAAGCATCATTGTAATAGAGGGGTGTAGGCACCCCTGTATAGTGATACGGGGGGGGGCACTTTGCTCCGGGGAGCCCGTGCCCCGTGAGATATAGCTGAAGTACACTATAGAAGTGGGCGGCCGGTCTGTAGGGGGGTCTAAGCCCCCCTACAGACCTTAAAAAGTCATTTAGATCAACAATTTTACTCTTTATTAAGGTTGCGGATCCCGCCAATAGCCGGGAACCGCAACCTCGGCAGTTACCGGATGGCTCAGGGATTACACATCCTGAGCCATCCGGTGACCGCAGTGCGGCCCGGTAAACGCTGCGAAAACTGCTGCCTGCATGATTTTAAACGCAGGCAGCAGTGCCGGATCCGGCCACCGGATGGCTTGTGAAGCCATCCGGTGTTTTGCATAGGCTTCCATCAGGAGCCTTTCCTGGTCCGGTTTTGAGCTTTTTTAAAGCTCAAAACCGGATCAGGATTTTAAACAAAAAACGCCAATGTGACCCTACCCTAACTCTCCCCTGCTGTCACTACCTAACTAGCTAAAATATTTACCCCCTCTTATTTATCCAGGATTTTTCCCTCCTCATTTAAACACTCCATCATAACCCTTTTACTTAAAAAAATATCTCTTGACCAGTATTGTGCTGATAATTACAGACCTGTCTGTAAACTCCCATTCATCTCCAAACATCTTGTTTGGTTCACTCCTGTCAATATCTCAGATATCGCTCTTCTTGATTCTTTAAATCCTGTTTCGACTCCTTACATTCTACTGAAATTGCCCTCACTAAAGTATCTGATGATATACTAACAGCTAAATCTAATGGTCATTACTCCTTGTTGACTCTCCTGGATCTTTCTGTGCAGGGTTTGTTATTAAGTATCACCAGCTGCTCCTTACTATAAGCCGTTCTATTGGCCTCAAGGATACCGCTCTCTCCTCGTTCATCTCCTACATTTGTAATGGCTCCTTTACTGTATCGCTCTCTGGCTCCACTTCCTCTCCTTTTCGCCTCATGGTTGGGGTTCCTCAGGGTTCAGTCCTAAGCCACCTCCTCTTCTCTCTATACACTGCCCCTATTGGATATGGTATTAGCAGATTTGGTTTCCAGTATTATCTCTATGCTGATGAAACCCAATTATACACCTCTTCTCCTGACATCACCCCTGCATTACTATAACATACAGAAGATTGCCTGCTATCTGTAACACCATGTCCTCTTTCTCTTTCTGAAACTGAATCTCTCCAAAACTTAACTTGCCTTATTTCCTCCCTCTTCTAACCGGCCTATACCTGATAATTCAATACCCTTTGGTGGTTTTACCATAACTTACAAGCAGCATGCTCACTGTCTTTGGGGTTATATTTGACACAAAACTTTCCTTTATTCCCTATATCCAATCACTTACTAACTCATGTTACCTTATTAATTCTCATGTTTACTACTGCAACTATACTGATCTGTCTCCCTCTATGCAAACTTTCTCCTCTCCAATCTGTCATGACACGACTTCAGACTCACTTCTGCATTAATCCGAATCTCCCACTCCTAACTCCAAGACTTCTCTCAAGCTGCACCAATTCTCTGGAATGCTCTACCCCAAGAAATTAGGTCTGTCCACAACTTACATAGTTTCAGGCACTCCCTAAAAACACATCTTTTTAGGGCAGCCTATTATGATCCCTAGTCTAAGTCACTTAAACACATCCTATCCGCTCCACCAGTCTCAAATGCATTGCAAATAATGGTTGGTGGCCACCTATGCTGCTCTTATCTATTCCCTATTTCCTCAAGTTGGCTGCACCATCATTGTAAATAAGCACCTGTACTTTGTGTCACGCCCACCTCATTGTTAGATTGTAAGCTCTTATGAGCAGGGCTGTCACCATTTTGCTTTAATTATTGTATTTTCTGATAACTGTTACTTATGACTGTTTGAATATGAACCTCTGAATTGTGAAGCGTTGCGTAATATGTTGGCGCTATATAAATAATTATTAAGTTTCTTCTTATTATTATTATTATTATTATTATTATTATCAAAGCTCTTCGCAGTTCTGCATCACCATATATCTCATCCCTCATTTCTGTTTATCACCCTACCCACGTTCTCTATTCAGTAACTGACCTCAGACTCACATCCTCAATAATTGCACCTTCATCTACGAGACTTCTCTTGTGCTGCGCCAGTGTTCTGGAATGCACTACCCCAAAGAATCTAACATCTAGCTCCCTTGTCTTCAAGCGAGCTTTAAGAACACATACATTTAGACAGGCCTAACACCCCAACGTACCAACCTAACTCTACACTGCTCCCATTTTCTAAGTGTTAATTATAAACTGTTCCCTCTTATTCACCTTTCTCCACATCTTCCTTCTGCACGATAACTGAACTTGATAGATCCTTGCTGATGATTGTATCATGCAGCTTTAATTCAAAACCCTCATTACTCATAATGATGGCTGGACAATACACAATAAACATGTTCTACCTATTGTGTCCCCCTTTAGCCCTACAGATTGTAAACTTGTGAGCAGGGACCTCATGCATCCCGTAATTGTTGAACTATTTGTTACTTTCTTTTTGTTTGTACATGTCCCTGCTTTGGAATATGTTGATGTCAATAGAAATGAAAATGATTACCGGTATATGTAAATTTCAGAGATTCCAGCAATACCAGAAGGAAAGCTGAGTCCATTAAAAACTAATTTTTATTTCATAATGGTTAAATTGGTTCATAACTACAGTTGCTTTAGCGTTTCGGCTGAGTTAGAGGTTTTGCCAGAAAAAAACCCTCGTGACACAAGTTCCACAAGTTCATGCAATGGGAAAAAAAGCACACAATAAGCCTAAACAAAAACTGAATTACTTTAGGTGCAAGGTAGCTTACCCCCTGCTGACAGGTCCGTCAATACCTGCATCAATACCTGCATGAGGTTGCAGTCCATAAATCCCATAAATCCTTTTACATGCTGATGTCTGGGTCCAAGTATAGGAAAAAAATTCTGGATTTAAAAAAATAGCTTTTTCCTGGTGTGGTCCCAGCTGGAGACACACGCAGCTACATGAGGCAGGAGCCTCCTGAGTGGAGTGTGAATGCGCGGTACGGTAACTGGGAGGCTCCCACCGTACTGACAGGCTGCTTCCTAATGCATTTCCTGGACATCCGTGTCCCTTCGTCTGATGCAATGGACTATAGCAACGTTTATAAGACTATACGCCAACGACTATATGTCAACGACTATAGCAACTCTGTAGCAACAGACTATGTCACTTTCATGCTAATTCATCATTATGGACCTATAGAAGTGCTGGATTAGCAAAGAATGGCAGTAGTCCTTACTACATACTATGTCCAGCTGCCTGCATTTCATTTTAACAGTTTTGTACAGAATAAAGAAGAAGTGATCACAAATCTGGAGTGCCGCCTTTTTCTTCTACAAAAAGTTCTTTATTCATGGACTTCATCTATATGGCAAAGCACCACATGCAAGACAGGGATCTGAAACACCTGACGCATGAGCTGGGGCTGCAATGGTTCCATTGAATTGAATCAGTGTTTAATTATGATTAGTGGGGCATAGCGCTTATCTACACTTTATGTACAAGTCAAGTATTAACCAGAAAAATTGGTATTCCTCATTTTCACATAGGGCAGACTATTAAGAAAATTTACCTAAAAAGATAATTATGCTTTAAAGCACAAATGTATTTTCTGTATATAGTTAATTAGAGCAAATAAAGTATGGCCCTGATTGATCAAAGCGTTTTCCCCAGAAATCTTGCATTCACTTCATAAACTTGCAACATTTTTGGCCAACTTGTAAGTTTTGGGCATTTTTACTCTCGTTTTGCCCCACTCTGGTTCAAAATTATCCCAGAATTCCTGATTAGCTTTTGTGACTCTTTAGAGATCAGTAAACACTGTGCCAGATAGAAGCAGAAATGTCAGCATCCATATACTGTTAATGGAGGCTAGACAAACACTGTATCTTTTGAAGTTCGGGTTAGGTTCACTGAATTGGCATATATTCGGCAAATTCTTCACGCCAAACTTCCGAACCCCATTGAAATTAATGGGAGGCAAAATCAACGGTCTAAAAAACACCTTTAAAGGGGCCCAAAAGCTGCCAAACACATATGAAACTATTTAACAGTAGAGCCTCGAACTATTAGCACAGACATAATCTTCCTACACTATTGTTTAGCAAGCTTCAGCTAATTTAATCCTTAAAACATGCACTTTTGCGGCCCTTGAGGACTGCACTTGGCCAGCACTGTTATACAGGGGTTTGTGGAGTGTCTTGCATTTTCATAACTTAGGCTGTGGTCACACATGGCTTCTCATGTACTTCTATTCACAGAGCTGAGGAAAACACCAGAGAGGGGACGTAATGCAGCAGGTGCAGCAGCAGACCGGTGACCAAAGTGTGTGTGTCATCATAGAGATGATGGTGGCTGAAAGAGGAGGCTGGGGGCTAGGAGAGGAGGCTGTGGCTGGATAAGGAGGCTGGGGGCTAGAAGAGGAGGCTGTGGCTGGAAGAGAAGGATGGGGGCTGGAAGAAGAGGCTGGGTGTTGGAAGAGGAGACTGGGGGCTGGAAGAGGAGGCAGGGGCTAGAAGAGGAGGCTGAGGTTGGATAAGGAGGCTGTGGGCTACAAGAGGAGGCTGTGGCTGGATGAGGAGGCTGGGGGCTAGAAGAGGAGGCTGTGGCTGGAAGAGAAGGATGGGGGCTGGAAGAAGAGGCTGGGGGTTGGAAGAGGAGGCTGGGGCTGGAAGAGGAGGCAGGGGGCTAGAAGAGGAGGCTGTGGCTGGATAAGGAGGCTGTGGGCTACAAGAGGAGGCTCTGGCTGGATGAGGAGGCTGGGGGCTAGAAGAGGAGGCTGTGGCTGGAAGAGAAGGATGGGGGCTGGAAGAAGAGGCTGGGGGTTGGAAGAGGAGGCTGGGGGCTGGAAGAGGAGGCTGGGGGCTAGAAGAGGAGGCTGAGGCTGGATAAGGAGGTTGGGGGCAAGAAGAGGAGGCTGTGGCTGGATGATGAGGCTGTGGCTGGATGAGGAAGCTGGAGGCTAGTAGAGGAGGCTGTGGCTGGAAGAAGAGGCTGGGGGCTGGAAGAGGAGGCTGGGGGCTAGAAGAGGAGGCTGAGGACTAGAAGAGTAGGCTGGGGGCTAGAAGAGGAGGCTGGGGGCTAGAAGAGGAGGCTGTGGCTAGAAGAGAAGGCTGGGGGCTAGAAGAGGAGGCTGGGGATGGAAGAGAAGGCTGGGCTGTGGCTAGAAGAGGCTGGGGCTAGAAGAAGGGGCTGGGGCTAGAAGAGTCTGGATGCTGGAAGAGGAGGCTGTGGCTGGATAAGGAGGCTTGGGGCTAGTAGAGGAGGCTGTAGCTGAATGAGGAGGCTAGGAGCTGGAAGTGGAGGCTGTGGCAGGATGAGGAGGCTGGGGGCTGGAAGAGACTGTGGCTGGATAAGGAGGCTGGGGGCTAGAAGAAGAGGCTGTGGCTGGATGAGGCTAAGGGCTAGATGAGGAGGCTGTGGCTAGAAAAGGAGGTGGATGGGGCTGGAAGAGGAGGCGGATGGGGGCTGCAAGGGAATTATGATGGGGGATAAAGTATTGTGCACTGCAAGGGGATGATGGGGACTGCAAGAGAATGATGGGGATACTATATTGGGGGCTGCAAGGGGATGTAAAAATAATACATCCCCTGAAAATAGGATGTAACGCATCTGTCGGGGGAAATGGGGTACTAAACTCCACCCCTTCTCCATAGCCCTGCCCATATGACCAAAGCTCCACTCCCACCGGGCCACGGAAAAATGGTTTTGCATGAAGCCGGTCCCTAGTGCAACAAAAGGTTGTGGACCCCTGCATTAATGGATGGTGCCTATATGTGCCATCCGTTAACAGATCAGTTTCCCATGGGCTCCATGTTACCAAAAAATGGTCCGTTTTTTTCCAGCACCCAAAAACGTTGCTTGCAATGTTTTTTGGACCCTGGGAAGAGGTCTTCAAAAACGGAATGACCCATAAAGTGCCCCATCTGTTAACGGACCGTTTTTTGGACTTAGAAAAAAAAAATGGAAAAAATTTTGCAAAAACGGATCAAGAGCAAAAAATGGCTGGCGTGTGTGACCACAGCCTTAGACGGTCAGGCCAGAGACCTGCGGCTTGTTCTCCAGTATCTGTAGGGCAGCATCAAAGCACACAAGGGGTGAAGTAAAAAAACTTTACTGTAGAAACTTTTGAAAAAAGGCCATATTGGTACATGATGTAATTTGTAACATTTATTAGAACCAAATAGTAAACATTTTAACATAGGTACTTAACCTTCCTAGCGGTATTCCCGAGTGTGACTCGGGGTTAACGTTCACTGTCAGAAGTGGAAATCCCGAGTCACACTCGGGTTTACCCGCAGGCGGTTCCGCCACTCACTGTGAGGACCGGGGGGTACAATCGATAGTGCGGTCGCGGCTCTTGGGGGGGGGGGTTAGGGGTGCTATCAGCAGTGCGGTCGCGGCTCCGGGGGGGGGTGCTATCGGCAGTGCGGTCGCGGCCATTGCAGTCGCAGACCGAGGGGCGGGGGCAGTGGTGTTGTTCATGCCAGCAGCAGTTACGTCGAAGTTAGAGTAAGGGTTAGGGCTAGGGTTAGGGTTGGGGCTAGGGCTAGGGTTAGGGTTAGGATTAGGGTTAGGGCTAGGGTTACGGTTAGGGTTAGAGCCTGGGCTGCAGACGAGAGGAGAGGCGGGAACACCCAAGGGAAGCAGGATGTTTCCCTCAGTTACCCTCCTCTCCTCTGTCTCAGGGTCACGGGGGCCCCCAACTGATGCTTGAGGGGCCCCTACCCAGTTGGGCAGCGGGTCATTGGAGGCGGAACTGGGCGGGAAATAAAAAAGTATAAAATTTCAGCCCATAATAAAAAAGTATAACATTTCTGCCCATAAAAGAAATTTTTTACCAAAAAAATGGTACCGCATTTAGTATAAAATTCCTGACATAATCATACCGCCAAGGAGGTTAACACAAACTATAATAATGTAAAAGACAAATATATAAATGTACTCAGCATATAAGTCCAACAGGGATCAGCAGACTCCATTACAATGGGGTACAGGCCATCAAGATAATGAGGCAAAGCCCACTAAGTGCACAGTCAATTAAGAGCTTTGAGGTATAGCCCAAAGGCTGCAGTACCAGTAATCTAGCAGTGGCAACTGATGCCAAACTTGGAAAGGAGAAAAATATAATGAAAAAAAAAGGTCTCTCCCTTCTACGAACTCATCTACTGAATAAAGTCCTTCTCCAGACAACATGCCAACTAAAGGACCGGTCAGCAACCAAACAATGGGCCTTTTACAGTAGTCCTCTTTAATAAGAGTAAAAACACTGGAGCAGCTTTTTGAACCCTGCCCAGGATTAAGGCCACCATTCCACATTATACTCTGCTGCCAGATAGTCTTGGTGGTCGCAGGGACTACTCCTCCAGGGGCATTCTCTGCCACCACCTACCCCTCAGCAAACCACATCATAACCACCGCTGGACAAGAGGACATAGGAATTAAGAGATACCCCCCAAGAGTGATGGGAGAAACTTGGGCAACACAGAAAGGCCCTTCAGGATCCATGACCCCTTTGGGTTCATCTGCATCTTGCTGGTTAACCCAAAGAGGCCTGGCTTCTAACTGATGCAACATCTTCTCCATGTTGGCCTCCTGCTGCCAGTTTTCAAATTCATCTGTGGTGGTTACCCAAATTATGCTTGCTGTAAACCCCGCCCTTGCTACCCTTCATCTTCATGAAGGTGACATCTTCCCCAACATTGAGTTTGGGGAGTCTTGAGAGAAGACAGTAATGCAGCATAGTGGACAGGTTGACATAGCACCTATTACTATTCTCTTCAGCTACGAACCCAAACCCCCTCTTCTGGACGAATATCACCCCCATGCCTCAGACACTTTGCTCATTAAAGTTATCGACCTTAGGCCCATGCAAGCACTATCGGGCGATGGTATTCATGAGCCTAATCAACTCAGGAAATGAGACGAGCTGCGGTGGTTCATGCCTAATAGGACAGTTGCTTGGAAGAGGTAGGGGTCCCCACATAGCATTCTCCCAGTCAAAGACCTTTGGTGGGGTTCCAAAACTCCAATATAATTAGAATTTTTTTTTTATATTTTTTAATTTGAAGTAAAGTGAAAAAAGAGTCAAGTCTTCATGGTCAGCGTGACCCCAGTCATTTCGGGTGTCGCAGGCATCCTTTCTCATGACAAGCGGTAAACTGACATAAAAATCATATCAGTTTACCGCTTGTCATGAGTAAGGATGCCTGTCATCCATCTTGTCTCCAAACTGCATAATGCATGTTAGCACACTGTAGCTGCGTTGTACAGCACAGCCAAGATGGCGTTGGGCTCAATGGTGAAGCCTCTTTGCTTTGCCTAGGGACCCACCTCTTCCAGTGCCAGGACACAATCACATACAGGATACTATTGCTTGCACAATCTTGTTGCCTATCTCCTCAGCAACCCCTCCATGAGATGGGTTGCTGAAGGCACCTGACTTACAAATTTCCTTCCCCATGCCACAAGTGACATCTGGGCTTGCGGTTGGGTGGAGTAATTATTGAAGCCTGCCATATTTGGAGGACAAAAAGAAAAAGAAAATAGTTTATTCAGCTCACCACCAATTCATTTGAAATGTTGAGTAAGGCTAGTGGGCAGAAATGCATGGACAGGTCCAAAATTTATGATTCATATAACCCACTTGTGCACATGCCAAAAATCTGTATTCTAAACTTATGGAATAAAATGAAATAAAGTAATTGCAAATTTTCAAGAAGCAATATCCATAGTATGGTGTTTCATGAGTGTGAACACACCTATAAGTCCATGTATGTGAAGCATATAATGGTAATATGCCATTTTTACATGACTTGCTATCACATAAGTGTAGAAGAGATACCTCACATGCTGTTGACTCTCTGCAATAATAAAGCTTTGCTCTCCAAAAAAATAATAATAATAATTTAAAAAAATCAATAATAATAAAAAAATATATTAAACAAAAATCTAAAACTCTTTTAAAAGGATGTTTAAAAAACATTGTAAGGTTCCTGGACTTCACAGCTGCTGCCACATCTGGCACTGTGTCCAACATTCATACCCTGCAGGAGTCAAAAATCCTACATACTCAAGGAAGCCTAAAAAAGCTTTTTAAAGCTAAAAAAAATTCTACTGCTTGACACAGGCCGGTAGACCTGATGGCTGGGGACACTCTTAACTCTAAAGTTAGTTTTTGTCCACAGCCAGTGGTTCTTCTAGCTAGCGTTTTGGCCCCAAACATAGAGGGAAATTTTTAGGGACATTTTAAATTTTGAACTTTTTTCCTGAACAAAGCTGTGTTCGACGATTTTTTTTGGTAAATTGCTTGGATTTTCGACCCCAAATAAAATCTGCAAGGTTCATGCTGATTTTCAAATAGGCGAACATGTTCGAGGAATGTTCGTTTATCTCTATTCAGGATGACAGTAGTTGGGTAGAAAATTAATTTATTTCACTGTCCCCTTTTTCCCACTAATCCTTAGTGTTTTATGTATAGAAGGAAACAAAGATTGGGAAGCGATTAAATGGAAAACACTGTTTTAAAGGGAATCTGAAACCAGATTTTTGTTACCCCATCTTGGAGTAGCATGTAAGGACAGAGACCTTGATTCCAGCAATGTCTCACGTACTGGGATACTTAGTGCAGTTTTTATAAAATCACTGTTGCCTCTGCTGCAGATCCAGCAGTTCTTTGAATGCTGAGCACTCTATAACACCGCCCATCCCACTGAGTGGCGGCTTTGTATAACCCCGCCAATACCACTGATTGGAAGCTCTATATAACCACACCCACCCAACTGATTGGCAGCATTCTGTCTCCACTGTGTATAGCCAGAAAGATGCCAATCAGAGCTTATGAATATGGAAGACTACAAGGCAATAGGTTTACTTGTGATTTTTATCAAATCAACAGGAAGCAACTCGAAAATTGACACATTGCTGGAATCAGGATCTGTGAATTAATGTCTCAAAGATAAGGAGGCCAAAACCTGGTGACAAATTACTTTAAAAAATAAATCATCTAACAATTGCAACACTGCTTAAGTGACCCTAATAGTTTTTCAAGGAAGGTAGACAACTCCGGCACTTTTGCAACTGGTAAAGGTAACGTTACACGGTACGAGATCGTGAATGATATCGCTCAAACAACGGGTTTGGAGTCGTTCAAACGACATCGTTACTACGTCATTGCGTGTAACACCACGATATGACTACGATAAATCGATGGATCGCTGATCGCAGATTTGAGAACACGTTCAGCCAACTGTTGCATCGTTGTGTGTGACACCACGATAACGATGTCGTTAACGACTTCGCCTATTCAAAACAGTGAACAAGTATTGTTGCGCAAACGATACCTGCTCACTACATCTTTGGTGCGTCGTTCACGATATCTAGACGTGTGACATCTCACCATCGATGTCAAAAAGATGTCCTAACGACCGCACTCCAGTGAGGTCGTTGGTGATATCTTAACATTGAAGCGTGTAAATTCAGTTTATTGCCAATATTTTAAAATAGGGATTACATTAAAATGACATTATTTTGATAAAATCTCAATTTTCAAATATTGTCAATAAACTGAATTTTACCAATTGGAAAATTGCCAAAATTATGTACCTTTCTTGGAAAATTGTATGAATTGTCTAAACCAACTGGTAGCAGCACCCATCGGCTGCAAGAAACCCTGCCGTGATTAGATCCAGGAGACATGGTGAGCTCTATTCCTCTTCGTACTTCTATGCTTAAGTGACCATATACTCTGTTCATCCTCAAAACTGATTGTTAATACTGATTTTGCAGAAAAATATTTTTTAAATCAGGTTTTCAATATCCATTTTACTTTTCTTTTTATTGTGATGAAATGAGCCATAATGTTATACTCACAACTATTGTTGCCATACCTGAAAGCCCTTCAGTCTGCTTATTGTTGGAGTCTATTAATTAATTAGTCTTTACCTTTCCTTCAGGCTCAGTATATTTTAATATGTGCATCAGGATTATTAGTTTAAAAAATGTTTGATTTCTTATTCATACTTTGATCTTATTCCGTCACGAGATGCTAATGCTGTGTCTATGGGTTGTCACCAAGTGATTGTGAGGTGGACTGCAACCTGTCAAGGGTTTCTTAGCATATTAAGATACAGGATTCAAATTATTTAGTGAGAAATTAGAGTCCTTAACCA
This sequence comes from Allobates femoralis, assembly GCA_033576535.1. Taxonomy (NCBI): domain Eukaryota; kingdom Metazoa; phylum Chordata; class Amphibia; order Anura; family Aromobatidae; genus Allobates; species Allobates femoralis. The sequence goes on from JARQOC010000007.1 coordinate 56,648,542, forward strand.
ACTTCAAGATAAAATAAGTGTTGGCCAATCTGTTTGATGGGCCGTAAACTGCTTTTAGACACTTCTCAGGCGCCTATCCGGTCTAGAGCTCATCATAAGTTACATTGTACTTGTTCATGGGTTTTATATTTTGCTTAACTTACATGAAACCCTTTCTGTCTGTCATATCTTGTCAGATCCACTAACAATTTTATGCCTGTGGGGATGTAAGATTCTCTTCCAAAGTCTTATTTGAAAGAAATAACGTTGGATATTTGTTGTCTCATTCTATTGTTCTTCCCTGGTGAAGTAGCGCTGGACAATTGTTCATGTCTCCTGTGCTGTAGAATGAAAAGGCTGGATTAGGCATCAGGAGCGTGCATCTATATAGCACATACTCCTAGCTTAGACAGCTAAAGTCATCAAAAAAGAGAGAAATAAAAGGGGATAACGCGGTGCTGCAAGTAACTGGAATACCATCAAAATATTAAAATGTGATTTTTATTTCACTACGCGTTTAGGTGAAAAAAATCATGTCCCTTCTTCAGGAGTAAAATATATAATATACGTCATTATTGGCACCTATGAGGTTTAAGTATATAATGTGGAATATCTCCTGAATAAAATTAATAAAGTGAAACAGCTTTTTTGCATAGAGATTCATGTTAAATGCAAAGGAGTAAATGATAAACAACAATTTAAAACAGGGGGAAAAATCAAAAAACCTAAAGTTTGCTGTGGCACTGGTATCGGCTCCCTTACATTAAATTAGTGTGGAAACGCATTTTTACTCACCTGTGGTAAATCACAAATGAGAATCACCTTTGATAAATTGTCGGTGCCCATGTAACATGAATTAGCCAATCCAGAGATTCAAAGGGACGATGTGGTCGGTCCAGATTGCTACAAAGGACGCAAACTCCAAGCTTGAGTTATTCGAAGTTTATTGGATCCAGCCAACGCATTTCAGAGCCTGCTATGCTCCTTCATCAGGAAGATGCATGGGGTTACAGATACATTCAGCATATACATAGAAGTATACTTAATTAGATGGAAACACCTTAATCACGTGACTATGACGTCAGTGGGAATGTACTTTGACGTCAAAAGGAAAACACAGTTCGTTATATCCCAGGTTCAGTTGCCAATGTTGTCATATATTGGATACCAATTCCCATATAAATTCACGTATAAACATACATAAATATAAAATACATCAATAGAAACAATTTTTTAAACAGTATAAAAATTAAAACTTTTTACTTTAAAAAATGTGACCTATAGTGATTGAACCGGCAGTATGTTGTCAAATCCTAATATCCTGTATTCCTGTAGCAAAGGTTCTATACCACCTACTAAGATTTCATGTGGAGTGTGGGGTTCTGTTCCTGAACAGTTTCAGTGATATCAGCTGTTATGGCCACTTTACACGTCCCAACATCGGGCCGATGTTGGATACAATGACGCAGGGGCGTGCTTTTTCGGGGCAGAATTCCAAGATCGCATAGGAGATGTTACAGAGGGCGATATCGGCAGGCAACGCAACTGCGATGTCTACGCCCCCTTGTACTGGCGACCCAGGAACGACCATTTAACATGGGAGAGAATAGGGGAAGTTGTACTCCACATCGTTGTTGGGCTTTCACACAGCACGATCCTGCCACATCGTCCATCCAATATCGGGCCGTTGGAGAGCCTGCTCATTTCTTCCCCGATATCGTTTTGGCATCGTTCGTGCATCGTATTGCACATTTACACCACACAACGCATGAACGATATCGGGGCCAACGCACGAACCACGTGACTTTTTATCGGAGTTGGACGCCGATATCGGGACGTGTAAAGTGGCCATTATCCTTGATTTGTTGGCGGGAAGGAGACATCTTATTGTGTTCTTAATTTAAAAATAGTAAAAGTATAAAAAGATAATAATTAATGTACCGTATATATAGAAAAAGTATTTTATATGGAAGAAGTGTATAGGAAAAAAGTGTATGGGGAAAAAAATGTGAAAATGCTTAAGAGATTGCATATAAGTCTACAGTTTATATAAAAAGATTTTTGCTTTTGTGTGCTCAGTAAATATCTCTAATAGTCTCCTTTTATCTTTTCATAGTGTCCTATCAATTGATCAACCATTCCACAAACTGTAGGTCAAGCAACTTCCATTCTTCACCATCTTCACAATTCAAACCATTGCTACATACAACTATCTCTACGTTTGCATGTCAATGTTCCACCTCTCTCGTCTCAGACACGATCGGCCAATTCATTAGAAAATCAAAAATCAATGAATCAATAAATTATTAAACGAAAAAAAAAATATTTGTATATTTTTTTACTGCATTTTACTAAAATGTACATTAAAAATGTATGTAGAAAATGTATATTAAAAATGTATATTAAAAATGTTGCAGTACAATTAATAAAACATAAATTGCCTTCTAAGGCAAATTCTCTAATCCCAAGACAGCTATATGGTGCCTCCTCGCATCAGGCTTTCCCCGCAGTGATTCAACACTGCGTATTAAGTATATATGTATATATATATATATACTGAATGTATCTGTAATCCCATTCATCTCCCTGATGAAGGAGCATAGCAGGCTCTGAAACGCGTTGGATGGATCCAATAAACTTCGAATAACACAAGCTTGGAGTTTGCGTCCTTTGTAGCAGCGCGGACTAGCCACACCGTCCCTTTGAATCTCTGGATTACGCCACCATGTTGCACGTGGAAGTGTGTTCCGCAGCAGCTACTATTATTTGCTTTCATACTGGTTGTGGGGCACACAACCAAAAAAGATGAGCAGTGTCTGAAAGCGGCTTCATAGCCACACTGTGCTTAAAACGAAAAGACCATATTGCGCTTGCTTCCTTTGCAGGTTTATAATGAATTAGCCAATGAATGATGTCTGAGGACATCAGAACTGCTATTATTAGAAAGCACAAGACTTAAAAAGGATTTAAGGCCATCTCCAAAGACTTTGGTATCCCAGTTTTAACAGTGCACAATGTTATTAAGACGTTTGCCAAGCATTGGAACATGAAGAACCTCCCTGGATTTGAGGGAACGAGGAAAATTGACAAAAGATGTCTTCGAAGGTTGGTGCGATTAATGGAAATAAAAACACGTCAAACATGCAAAGATCTCAAGGCCAACCTGTAACAGTTTGGGGTCATGGCTCAAAAAGTACTATATGCCACACATTCAACCAAGGAGACCTTTATTGGCGAAGGCCAAGGAAGAAACCAGTGCTGAAGAAAATACATAAAAAGGAATGACTGATCTTTGCCAAAGAGTACCTTGACAATTCACAATCCTTCTGGTAAAATGTTTAGGGGATAGATTAAACAAAAATAAACCTTTTTGGTAATGCAAAACAGTTTTTATAGATGGCTCAATTAAGCCTATAAGGAAAATAACACCCTATCAACAATTAAGCATGGTGGAGGATCCATAATGCTGTGAGGTTACTTTGCTGCATCCAGTATTGGAGCCCTTGACCGTATCACAGAAATCATAGAATCAGAGAATTATCAAGAGATTTAAAAGCAAAATGTCCTACCCAGTGTAAGAAAACCTGGTTTGAGTCGAAAATTATGGGTGTGTTTTTTGAATATATCTCATTTGGGGTTTTCATGTAGAAATGTAGAACATTTTTCTTTTTTTCAATGCATTACCGTGTATTTCAGATTATAAAGCACACTTTTGTTTCCCCCAGTTGGGGGGGAAGAAATGGGGGTGTGTCTTACAGTTCGAATCTTAGAAACAAAATTACCAGGGGAGAGGATGCAAGTGGTTGATAGAGGTTATGACTTCAAGAAAATGGCCACGGATCTGTGGCCATTTTCTGGAAGTCTCAACCTCTAGCAACTGCTTGCACCAAGTTAATGAATGCACTGTAAGCACACAGAACATGCCGGTGCCAACCGCTCACTGTTGCAGCAACTTCCCTGCAGGTCCAGGCCCACAGCTGTGCCCCCACCCACTGACGCCTGGCTCCTGCTCCCCCGCTTCATGGCCGCAGTCCCCCCTAGGTAAGGCATCGTGGGTCGGGGGGTAATTATACACTAGGATGAGGGCCATGTACAAAGGATGGGGGGCATATATAGAGTATGAGAAACCATATATACAGGATGGGGAGCATAATACCAGGCTGGGAGCATACATACCAGGCTAGGGGTATATACACCAGGATGGGGGCATATACACCAAGATGGGGGACCATATATATAGAATGGTGGACCATATTCTATATATACAGGATGGGGCATATACACCAGGATGGGGGCATATATACAGGATGGGGGACCCTATATATGGGATGGGGGCATATATATAGGATGGGGCATATATACAGGATGGGGGACCATGTATACATGATGAGAGACAATATATACAGGATTGGGGCATATATACAGGGTGGGGGGCATATATACCAGGATTGGGGCATATACATCAGGATGGGGGGGACATATATACCAAGATGGAGACATATATACCATGATCGGGGACCATATATACAGTATGGGGGGCATATATGCCAGGATTGGGTACGATATAAACCAAGATGGAGACATATATACCAGGATGATGGAGATATATACCAAGATGGGGATCATGTATACCAGGATGAGAGATATATACATCAGGATGGGGGACATATATACTAATAGTAAGATGGACACTGGCATTATAAGACATACCCCATTTAACATTGAAAATAGTTTTCTTACTCTTTTCCTTCACCAAATTTGGGGTGCGCCTTATAATCCAATGCGTCTTATAAAGTGAAAACTACGATAAGTATTAATAAGTGGAACAGACTACTTTTGAAACAGGTCACAACAGGGAACATCAATGGCTTCTAAAATGGCTTGGATGGTTTCATAGAAGAGAATAACATAGAATTTATGTACGGTAAATGTTTTTCCTGAAACTTGATCTAGTTGATCAAAACTCTGTCTCAGTTGGGAATATTTCCCTTCACTTTATTTTTCCTGCCATTAGTTGAACTTGATAGCTATGTATCTTTTCACCATACTAGTTATGTAACTATTGAGTAGTAGTTAAAGGAAAAACAGTGGTCATCAAAGTTTCAACAGAAAACATAACCTAAGGATTGAAGTATCTCCACCAGTTGTTGTCATGCAGACCTCTGAGTAACATCAACAATAACCCTCACATTGACTAGACTAGTCACTTGGGGGAACATTAATAACATACAGTGCTGCTCACCATTTTTGGCCCCTTCATACCGTATTTTTTTCATTATAAGACACACTTTTTGTTTCCCCCAAATTGGGAGGAAATCAGCGCTGTGTCTGAAAACTTTAATCTAAAAAAAAAAAATAAAAATATCAGAGGTGGAGTGGGGGTGCATGAGCCAACTTTAACAGGTCCACGGAGGATTGGAGCAAAGCCAGGATCTGTGGGGGGGTGCGCAGACCGCGATCCGTGGCCATTTTCCTGAAGTCTGGACACTAGAGCATGTATTGCAGCTTGGCAATGCATGCTTGGACATTGGTACTGGCTGCGCCCATCGGACGCTGGTGCGATCCCCCCAGAGCCTAGCTTTGCCCAACCCCCTGAGGACCCGTGTTATTTTCAGCTCCTACAAGTATGTAAATCGTATTTATGTGCTTTATCTTTATGTTATTTTGCTGGGTATATATTTTTGAAAAACAACTAATAAAAAATACAGTAATAATTGCACCTGATGTTTTTATTGTAGACAGTGAATTAATTTATTCAAGCTGAAGTGAATTCTACTCGATTTTTCCAAAATTGTGGATATTTTTTGCAATTTGCTTTTGCATGGCAGATTACTACGATGACTTCTTAGAAAATGTGGCAAGGGCCAGACAGGTGACAATGAGGGGCAGTGGCGTAACTTCAGGCCCAGGGGCCCCAATGCGAAAGCTCCAACGGGGCCCCCAATTATTTAAAATCTTTAATAGTATTAGTCTTTTTCTATAAGCCAAAGGGACTTTTGGGGCCCCCCTAGGCTGCAGTGCCCGGGTGTGATCGCAACCCCTGCACCTATTTTAGTTACGCTCCTGGTGAGGGGTGAGTATAAGGATTATTTCTTTATTTGCTACAGCTTACATTTGTTACGCTCTGGGGTCTCTGCAGTTCACAAATCATAATAAGGGCATATTAAGCTACTGGAGAATTACTATAATGTGGTAGTAAGGAATGACAGGGGGACTGGATCTCCTAGACTCTGACCCTGACTTCAGGCAAGGGGAACCCTAGCTGTCTCGTAACCTAGAGTTACCTCTGGTGGGGATATCTAAGCCGCCATCATTGCCCTGCACTTGTCCTGCCCTGGTCTAATACCCCCTTTCCCCACCCAAGGAGGCTGGGAAATGGGTAGTAAAACTCAACAAAATTAAAACAATGAGGAACAAACAATACTCACTCACAGCAATACAAAGAGAGGTATAAGATAATATGTGCACAGTAGGAAACGAAGAGCAGGGAGGAAAACTAGACAGCAAGAGGATTTTTGCAGCACACCAAATAGCACTTCAGTAGAACACCAGCAACTGGATCACCACAGCACATGGACCATTATGGCAATGGCTCAGGTCACACATAAGCTCTGGATCCGTTATTGGCATCAGTTTTTTAACTTTAGAATTCTAAGTCCAAAAATTGATGCTAAAAACGGATCCTGAGATTAAGTGTGACTGCATTGTTAACAAAAGCTATTTGTTTTTTACTGGACCCAAAAAATGCTGCAAGCAATGTTTTTGGGTGCAGAAAAAAAAATGGATCCATTTTTTTTTAACATGGGGCCCTGTGGGAAAACAGATCCATTTTTTGGTGCATTAAAAACACAGATCCGTTTTTGCTAGCATTTTTTGGCAAAAAAAATGAGAAAGTCCAAAAAATGTATAACTGCACAGGAGGCTCAAAAAACAGCCAAAAAAAAAAACGGATTTGTTATTGAAACCAGTGGAAAAAGCTGATTGGCATGTGTGACCCTAATCAATAACTTTAATTGTCATGAGAAGACAGAATCAACCACCTTAAAAAGTCAGGGAGCAACTGTGATAGGATTCCCAGATCATATGATCTTAGAGATGATCAGAAGTCATGCAGAGATTAAAGGGAACCAACCACCTCAGATGACGTCTATAAGCGGATAATCCATGTCCCTGGACCAGGGCCGGACTGGGACCAAAAAGCAGCCCTGGAAAAATGATCCCACCAGCCCACATACTATATCACCCATCAGCCCCGATCAGTGAAATCTGCTTTTAACGTTGTCGTGGCCTCATCACTTTCTTAGTCGTTATCTGAAGAGCCACATGTGAATGGTGCAGCAGAGGGAATAATCAGCCGCAGCTCCATTCACATGTTACTGTTCAAAGCCACGTTTCTCAGGATTGTTGGGTCCCAGCGGTCAAATCCGCAGCGAAGGGAAAGTCATCACCTATACAGAAGAGAATATTGGGGATAATCAATTGAAACAACATTTAAATGCTAAGAGTCAAAGTCCAATACCGCCTCTGACAACAGGTCAGGAGGAGTGGTATTGTGCAGTGTGTATATACAAAATAATACAGATACTGAGGATTACACCCAGTATACAGGACAGGAGAAGTGGTACTGTGCGGTGTATATATACAGAATAATACAGATACTGAGGATTACACTCAGTATACAGGACAGGAGAAGTGGTGCTGTGCAGTGTATATATACAGAATAATACAGACACTGAGGATTACACCCAGTATACAGGACAGGAGAAGTGGTACTGTGCAGTGTATATATACAGAATAATACAGATACTGAGGATTACACTCAGTATACAGGACAGGAGAAGTGGTGCTGTGCAGTGTATATATACAGAATAATACAGATACTGAGGATTACACTCAGTATACAGGACAGGAGAAGTGGTGCTGTGCAGGGTATATATACAGAATAATACAGATACTGACGATTACACCCAGTATACAGGACAGGAGAAGTGGTATTGTGCAGTGTGTATATACAGAATAATACAGATACTGAGGATTATACCCAGTATACAGGACATGAGAAGTGGTACTGTGCAGTGTATATATACAGAATAATACAGATACTGACGATTACACCCAGAATACAGGACAGGAGAAGTGGTATTGTGCAGTGTGTATATACAGAATAATACAGATACTGAGGATTACACCCAGTATACAGGACAGGAGAAGTGGTACTGTGCAGTGCGTATATACAGAATAATACAGATACTGAGGATTACACCCAGTATACAGGACAGGAGAAGTGGTACTGTGCAGTGTATATATACAGAATAATACAGATACTGAGGATTACACTCAGTATACAGGACAGGAGAAGTGGTGCTGTGCAGTGTATATATACAGAATAATACAGACACTGAGGATTACACCCAGTATACAGGACAGGAGAAGTGGTACTGTGCAGTGTATATATACAGAATAATACAGATACTGAGGATTACACTCAGTATACAGGACAGGAGAAGTGGTGCTGTGCAGTGTATATATACAGAATAATACAGATACTGAGGATTACACTCAGTATACAGGACAGGAGAAGTGGTGCTGTGCAGTGTATATATATACAGAATAATACAGATACTGAGGATTACACCCAGTATACAGGACAGGAGAAGTGGTACTGTGCAGTGTATATATACAGAATAATACAGATATTGAGGATTACACCCAGTATACAGGACAGGAGAAGTGGTACTATACAGTGTATATATACAGAATAATACAGATACTGAGGATTACACCCAGTATACAGGACAGGAGAAGTGGTACTGTACAGTGTATATATACAGAATAATACAGATACTGAGGATTACACCCAGTATACAGGACAGAAGAAGTGGTACTGTGCAGTGTATATATATACAGAATAATACAGATACTGAGGATTACACCCAGTATACAGGACAGGAGAAGTGGTGCTGTGCAGTGTATATATACAGAATAATACAGATACTGAAGATTACACTCAGTATACAGGACAGGAGAAGTGGTGCTGTGCAGGGTATATATACAGAATAATACAGATACTGACGATTACACCCAGTATACAGGACAGGAGAAGTGGTATTGTGCAGTGTGTATATACAGAATAATACAGATACTGAGGATTATACCCAGTATACAGGACATGAGAAGTGGTGCTGTGCAGTGTATATATACAGAATAATACAGATACTGAGGATTACACTCAGTATACAGGACAGGAGAAGTGGTGCTGTGCAGTGTATATATACAGAATAATACAGATACTGAGGATTACACCCAGTATACAGGACAGGAGAAGTGGTACTGTGCAGTGTATATATACAGAATAATACAGATACTGACGATTACACCCAGTATACAGGACAGGAGAAGTGGTATTGTGCAGTGTGTATATACAGAATAATACAGATACTGAGGATTACACCCAGTATACAGGACAGGAGAAGTGTACTGTGCAGTGTATATATACAGAATAATACAGATACTGAGGATTACACTCAGTATACAGGACAGGAGAAGTGGTGCTGTGCAGTGTATATATACAGAATAATACAGACACTGAGGATTACACCCAGTATACAGGACAGGAGAAGTGGTACTGTGCAGTGTATATATACAGAATAATAACAGATACTGAGGATTACACTCAGTATACAGGACAGGAGAAGTGGTGCTGTGCAGTGTATATATACAGAATAATACAGATACTGAGGATTACACTCAGTATACAGGACAGGAGAAGTGGTGCTGTGCAGTGTATATATACAGAATAATACAGATACTGAGGATTACACCCAGTATACAGGACAGGAGAAGTGGTACTGTGCAGTGTATATATACAGAATAATACAGATATTGAGGATTACACCCAGTATACAGGACAGGAGAAGTGGTACTGTACAGTGTATATAATACAGAATAATACAGATACTGAGGATTACACCCAGTATACAGGACAGGAGAAGTGGTACTGTACAGTGTATATATACAGAATAATACAGATACTGAGGATTACACCCAGTATACAGGACAGAAGAAGTGGTACTGTGCAGTGTATATATATACAGAATAATACAGATACTGAGGATTACACCCAGTATACAGGACAGGAGAAGTGGTACTGTGCAGTGTATATATATACAGAATAATACAGATACTGAGGATTACATCCAGTATACAGGACAGGAGAAGTTGTACTGTGCAGTGTATATATACAGAATAATACAGATACTGAGGATTATACCCAGTATACAGGACAGGAGAAGTGGTACTGTGCAGTGTATATATACAGAATAATACAGACACTGAGGATTACACCCAGTATACAGGACAGGAGAAGTGGTACTGTGCAGTGTATATATACAGAATAATACAGATACTGAGGATTACATCCAGTATACAGGACAGGGGAAGTGGTACTGTGCAGTGTATATATACAGGATAATACAGACACTGAGGATTACACCCAGTATACAGGACAGGAGAAGTGGTACTGTGCAGTGTATATATACAGAATAATACAGATACTGAGGATTACATCCAGTATACAGGACAGGAGAAGTGGTACTGTGCAGTGTATATATACAGAATAATACAGACACTGAGGATTACACCCAGTATACAGGACAGAAGAAGTGGCACTGTGCAGTGTATATATACAGAATAATACAGATACTGAGGATTATACCCAGTATACAGGACAGGAGAAGTGGTACTGTGCAGTGTATATACAGAATAATACAGATAATGAGGATTACACCCAGTATACAGGAAAGGAGAAGTGGTGCTGTGCAGTGTGTATATAACAATACAGATAGTGATATAATACATACTATGCATGATATGGTATATTATATACTACACACCACAGAGCGCACACTATAAAGTACAAAGTATACACCATACACTGCACATTATACAGGACATAGCGTACACTGTATACACAACCTACACTAGATAGATTTCATTATATACTACATAGCATAAAATATATATCAGCATGTATTCTCTATATACCATACATTATACATAGCACAGTATACACTTTCTATATGACTATGTACTTTACCTTGTCTTCTGCACTACAATACGTTACAGTGGATGCGATACATAATATACTCTAATCCAGGGGTCTCAAACTCGGCTGGGTTGGTGGGCCGCACATAGAAAAAAAATTGATATCGGAGGCTGCATTACGAAGTGACATTTTTAGTAATTCCAGAATTTTTCGTTCAATGTAGTAACGATCAAATACTGATCTCCTTTTAGTAATGTCCCCACCGTAGTTCCCTTCTTGTAGTAATGTCCCCATTCTGGTCCTCATCTTGTGTAATGTTCTCGTCCTGGTCTTCCCTTGTAATAATGTCCCCATCCTGGTCCCCTTCTTGTAATAATGTCCTCATACTGGTCCCCATCCTATATTAATGTCCCCCACTATGGTCATTCTTGTAGTAATGTCACCATCTTGGTCCTCATCTTGTAGTAATGTCACCATCTTGGTCCTCATCTTGTAGGAATGTCCCCATTCTGACTGTCATCTTGTAGTAATGTCCTCATCCTGGTCCTCTTCTTGTAGTAATGTCCCCATCATGATGCCACTTTGTAGTGATGTCCCAACCTGGTCTCGCTTCTTTTTGCGCACACACACACAACACACACACAGTCTCTCATACACACTCACACACACACGCTCATACACGCACACTCATACACGCACATACACACTGACACAAACACACTCTCTCATACATACTCTCATACACACACACACACTCATATACACCCACTCTTCTACACCCACTCTTCTACACACTCACTCTCATACACACACACACTTTCTCATACTCACTCACATACACACACTTTTACACAGACTCTCATACACACACACACACACTCATGCATACATTCATACATACACTCATATACACACACACACACACTTTCTCATACCCACTCACATACACACACTTTCTCATACACACTCACATACACACACACACTTTCTCATACTCACATACACACACTTTTACAGACTCTCATACACACATACACACACTCATGCATACATTCATACATACACTCATATACACACACTCATATACACACACACTTTTTCATACATACTCACACACTCTCATATACACACACACACACTTTCATACACATTCTCATACACACACACTTTCATACACACTTTCTCATACACACTCACACACACTCACTTTCTCATACACACTCACACACACTCACTTTCTCATACACACTCATACACACACTCATACACACACACTCTCTCTCATACACACAGTCACGCTCTCCCTCACACACACACACACCTTAACGATGCCGGGATCCACTGTGCAGGGGGCCGCCACGGTGCGCTGTGTAAGGGGCCGGCACGGTGCATAGTGCTGGGGACTGCGGCTTTATTATCACTTCCTGCGGCCGCTACGACAAGCTCCGAGCCTCCTTCTGTTGGCGAATGACGTCACTTGAGGTTTCTGATTGGATGACGTCACTTGCGAGTCTGTGATCCGATTGGCTCGCCAGCTTCCATTGATGTAGCTGAGGGAAGGAGTCTCGGAGCTTGTCGTAGAGGCCGCAGGAAGTGATAATAAAGCAGCAGTCCCCAGCACACTGCACCGTGGTGGCCACCTGCACAGTGGATCCCGGCGTCCTTACATTGTCCACGGTGCCGCGGGCCGCACTTTGAAGCCCGGGGGCCGCGTGTTTGAGACCCCTGCTCTAATTTATACAGTATATACACACGCTCCATATTACTATACCACATGTTGTACAGTACTGTACTTTTCCTTATATACTACCATATATTATTTACTATGTTATATGCTGTTTACTAGGCATTACATAGATTGTATTATATAATGTATCCTATGCTATATAATAGACATTTCGTAATTTTTATTATTATTGATCTTTTGTTACACTTTGCACATTTGATATTAGTAGATGTTGTACACTACTATCCCTTATGGTACATTTACACACGGCAACAGGAAGATAGAAACCGGCAGGTGTCGGAGACAATTGTAACTTTTACCTTCAAAACACCTTGCAGATACCTGAATTACACGCAGCCACTTCAAGGTATTTTGAAGGTAAAAGGTACAATTGTCTCCGACACCTGCCAGTTTCTATCTTCCTGTTGCCGCGTGTAAATGTACCATTATACTGTTTATATACTATATAGTGTATGCTATTTACCGTAATTTACTCCATGTTACATTACATATTTTCCATACTAGATGTATTATCCTATACACTATATACATATAATAACTTTTGTGCTCAGGCACACAGACAGATTGAAGCTCCTGGGTACAGAGTAAAATATGACTTTATTGGTCCCTTTACACGCCCCTACAGAAGGTTGAAAACAACCGTGTTTGGGAGACAAATGTATCTTGCACCGTCAAATCAACCCAAGGTAGTGGCGTGTAAGTAGGTCGTTGCCACCGGTCACTCTCGGCACCTGTTACAGAGCAGTGCTCTAAAACAGGTTGATTTCAATCCGATGGTAGCGGCGTGTAAATAAGGAACAGGAGAGTTTTTGCGAAACCTAGGTATCTACCTGGGGCGTGACACAGCCTCCGGGACACCGCGCCCCATCAGCGATCATTGGTGGAAGCTCCTGCGTTATGATTGGTTGTCCCTGCACAGGACGGCATATTTAAGGAGATGACCAGTCACACTACACAATTGCAATAGCGTCATGTATTAGCCAGCCTCCCTGCGCTGGCTGGCCAATCATGATGTTATTGCATTGTCCAATCATCGTACGAGCGTCTCGTAATCCACAACTCTGGCACGCCTATGTGTTGTCCCTGCTGCCCCAGGTCCGCCCATATGACCTTGTTGTAGCGGCGTGTAAATGAGGGAAGGTGCTCTGTAGAAGGTAACCTGAGGCACCTGGCGGTGCATCCAGAGATGGCTTACACCTTCTGTAGAGCACCTTGTAGTGGTGTGTAAAGGCGGTGCGAGTACCGTTTTCAACCGTTGGTACGTGCTTGTGCACGTGAAACACCCGGTTGTTTCCAACCTGCAGTAGTGGCGTGTAAAGGTACCATATGTGATTCATGTGCTATTCCTCCTAAGTTCGGGTATGTAAGTCATGGTCTGTAGTTATACTTATATTCCCCATTCTTTTCTTAGGCTGCCTTCACACTTGCGTTTGCAAGTGCAGCGTACTGAACGCAGCCAAACGCTTGAGCACTGCGTTCCTATGTTTAACATGGGAACGCATGTGCCTGCGTATGGCTGCGTTTGCGTTCGGATGCGCACAATTTGTGCGCCCTCCGAACGCAGCCTGTTGCATTTTTTGTGCGGTTGCTTGTTTTATCCGCAAGCGCCCGCAAGCACACAAACAATGCATGGATCTCAATGGATCCGCAGTGTCCTCCGCATGACAGCGCAGGAGAACGCTGCGGATCTCACTGAAATCTCTCCCGGTGGCCGCCGCTGATCAGCAGTGGCCACCGGAAGATCATGCAGAGCCACACCTGATCTCCCGCCGGTGTCAGCGGGGAGAAACAGCTGATCTGACAGCTGTTTAAATCTCCCACGCTGACACTGAATAGGGTGATATCGGTGCAGGAGATAAGAAACAGCTAATCGCTGCTTCAAATCTCCCGCGCCGACCTCACCTCACCGGGACAGATTTTAATGAGATCCACAGCGTTCTCCTGCGCTGTCCTGCGGATCCATTGAGATCCATGCATTGTTTGTGCGCTTGCTGGCGCTTGCGGATAAAACAAGCGACCGCACAAAAAATGCAACAAGCTGCGTTCAGAGGGAGCACAAATTGTGCGCATCCAAACGCAAACGCAACCAAACACAGCCAAATGCTTTCCCATGTTAAACATAGGAACACAGTGCGCAAGCGTTTGGCTGCGTTCGGTACGCAGCGTTCACAAACGCTAATGTGAAGGCAGCCTTAGACTGGTCTATTAAGCAGAATTATTCCTGCAGCCATGAAATATTTCACCTAGGTGTAAGAACAATGATCATATAGAGTTAATGGAGCCCAGGATGTATATATACTGCCCTCTGTATCTGGACGTGTATCTGCAGGGATCATATTTACACTGAGGTCTGGCTGCAGTTATGTGCATTAATAATTAATGAATCACATATAGGTAGAAGGCAATCAGATGTGTATGGGGGAGTGATCACTGCAGGCTGTGCAGGGCTGGAGCAGGAGAGCCTGCTATTCCTCAATGGGGAGAAAATTAGCCTTCCTGCCCCCCACCCCCATCTTCAGGTCCATGAGCTGTGTATACTTACTGCTCCTCCTGTGTCATCCTCCTGGCTCCAGGCTTGTTGTCATCCTCCTGGCTCCAGGCTTGTTGTCATCCTCCTGGCTCCAGGCTTGTTGTCATCCTCCTGGCTCCAGGCTTGTTGTCATCCTCCTGGCTCCAGGCTTGTTGTCATCCTCCTGGCTCCAGGCTTGTTGTCATCCTCCTGGCTCCAGGCTTGTTGTCATCCTCCTGGCTCCAGGCTTGTTGTCATCCTCCTGGCTCCAGGCTTGTTGTCATCCTCCTGGCTCCAGGCTTGTTGTCATCCTCCTGGCTGATCCTGCTGATTCAAGGCTCGTCCTCCTCCTGGCCCCCATGTCTCCTCCTCCTCACACTGTGGTGACGTCCTGCACCTGCAGTTTGCTGAGAATGAGGACGTCACTGCACTGCACCGACTCTCTGACACAGGGAGCTGATTAGAGCTCCTCTGACCCCGGAAATGCAGGTGCTGGTATTTCCGAGGTCATTCAGCTCCCTGTGTCTACATGTATGGAGGTGTGGCCCCCGACCCCCGCACACACCCCTTCCCTCTTCCTCCCAAAAGACAGATTACCGTAGTTTGTCTAATAGAGGGGAGGAGAGGGTGCAGAGCGCGCAGGCAGGTAGTGACAGCGCCGGGGACTCTGGGCTACATCTGTGCATGATGATGGCCACCGCATAGTGACTTACAGCCGGCCTACGGCCGGAGGAGCAGGAGCGCCGGCCCCCGGCCACACCCCCACCACCGGCCCCTAGGGAGAAGTCCCGGTAGTCCCGCCTACCAGTCCGGGCCTGCCCTGGACCCTACCTACACCATTGCAGCTATCTTTTTGCTAAGAATATTGATAACAGCAAACCGAAATAAACAGTTTATAAGCTTACATGACTTCACTACGAGAGGGCGTCTCCCTTGGGCTCCAGTACGAGAGGGCTGTGTCTCCAGCAGCTTGAGTGACTTTCCTCCCCCTCCCTCTCTGTTTGCAGCACGTCACTGAAGGACGTGATATTATCTTTCTGTGGGCGGGCACGCAAGCCAGCTCCCGTCCGTGCCCGCCCACAGAAAGATAATATCACGTCCTTCAGTGACGTGCTGCAAACAGAGAGGGAGGGGGAGGAAAGTCACTCAAGCTGCTGGAGACACAGCCCTCTCGTACTGGAGCCCAAGGGAGACGCCCTCTCGTAGTGAAGTCATGTAAGCTTATAAACTGTTTATTTCGGTTTGCTGTTATCAATATTCTTAGCAAAAAGATAGCTGCAATGGTGTAGGTAGGGTCCAGGGACATGGATTATCCGCTTATAGACGTCATCTGAGGTGGTTGGTTCCCTTTAACTCCTACTAGCCTAATGACTAATGAGAATAGATCTGGTCGATGCCCAAGCTGGCCTGTGAAACTAATGGTGGGTTTACACACACCAATCATTGTATCCAATCTCTGAACCAATCTCTGGTTGCAGTGAAATCATGGACAGATTGCTCCATGTTGTACACAGCCACAAAATGGAACTATGTGTCCATGATTTCACTGCAACCAGAGATTGGTTCAGAGATTGGATACAATGATTGGTGTGTGTAAACCCACCATCAGAGGCATCAGAGAAACCACAGTGTGAAGAGTCAGAACCTGTAGTGTGAACAGCGCCAGATGTCGCCAATAAACTCTGCGTGTTTTGGGGGAACAGAAGAGAAGGAATTAACAAATGCAGCGGCACACCACAGGGTCAAATAGAATACCAAAAATTAATTTTATTAAGGTCAACATGTACACACAGATTAAAAACAGTTAAAACACATACAAACCACAAGTAGCCCAAATTGGACCTCAGATTCTAATATTCTGAGCAAACAAGTGAATTTGAGTTTTGCTCAATCGTTCATCCCTATTACACGTACGTAAGATAACCTTGCAGAAAGGGTTTGCAACCCGATATCTAAAATTATGTGGTTGCTAAATGTTGGTATTATGAGTATCATCTAGATCTGAAGGTGACATCTGTGATGACATGGACTTGATTAATTTATAGCATGGGATAAAGTTCTTACATTAGCCAGACTTATTGACCTTTTGCTTGTTATCTCATGTTTACAGAGCCTTAGGCTGCTTTCACATCAGCGTTTTGCGCTGATCGCGGCAGTTGCGGTGAAAAAAAACGCAACTGTCGCGATTACCGCATAACGGCCGCACTTGCGGTAAACTTGCGGCAAGCCCCATACAATGTCTATGGGGGCTTGCGGCAGGTGCGGCAAGTGCGGTATCGGGACTTGCGGCAGGTGCGGCCGCGAAAAACCACGGCATACCGCGTTTTTTTTCGCGGCCGCACCTGCGGCAAGTGCCGAAACCGCACTTGCTGCACCTGCCGCACACTTACCGTAAGCCCCATAGACATTGTATGGGGCTTGCCGCAAGTTTACCGCAAGTGTGGCCATTATGCGGTAATCATGGCAGTTGCGTTTTTTTCCCCACAACTGCCGCGATCAGCGTAAAGCGCTGATGTGAAAGCAGCCTTACTTTGTCCAAAGACGTGTATTGCTAACTCATTGTAAATTACCCAAGTCACCAATGTTTTCATTGTTTTATTCTGTGGATTGCAGACTAAATGTAACTTGTCTCAGCCCCTTTCTGTCCACATCATTTAAATTTGTGATGTTGGTCTACCAGGCATTGCTCCCAACTAGCCAGAATCCTACTCCACACTGATGAGGGGTAATACCCTGAAACAGCTGTCTGTGGATGGATACCTGGCTTTGGTAATTCTCTTGTCATATACTTAAGCTCATAACTGAGCGAGATAGAGACTGAAAGGGCCACTTAATATGGTGGTTATGGTGTTCTCCGCAAGGAGTCCACCCCAGGGCTAGGTCCTTCCCAGGAGGGATATCTGGCTAGTCCCGTGTTTGAGACTCTTAAACGAGGCTCCATGGACTCCATTTGTATAACCCCAGTCTAGGCTCTTTGGTGTCGGCTACAGGGATCAAAGCCAGGATTATATTATTATATGGACTTAAGTATTGAATGCTAGGATTGGGCTAGAATATCAGAGACTACGTAAGGAAAAAATCCAGGTTAGGACAAATTGGTTACCTTGCTAAAGACTTTGCTGCACTCAGCTTCCTTTGCTTGTCACTATTCCTTTTTGGTGGGTGTCCCCCAAAAGCGGGCTGCTGCTAGATTGGAGTAAGTGTTCCTAGAAGCCTCGGGGCATGAACATTCAAATCCCTGGTGAGCCAGCAGAAGGAAAGAATTTGTTGCCTATTACAATTTATGTTTTGCTTGGTTATGTGGTATATGCTATTAACTGTTGGGGATCTGTTGCACCCTGAGGATCCAGTCACCACAGAGGTACTGCACCTCAGCCAGAGGTGTAGTACCTCACTTTCGGGTAAGGAGGGGACATTAACCGGTATCCAGACAGCCATAGTCAACACTATTCCACTCCAGGTCAGAGTGAGGGTGAAATTGCTCTTGAGGGAGAGCACAGTCCCTGATCCTGTCTGGAGTGGGGAACCAAGGTAGATGGATTGGGTGGAGAATGTAGTTTAAGGGAGCACCCAGGAAGGACTGAAGCAAGTTAAGAATGACACACAGGTATACAGGGCGTAACTGACAGTATAAAAGGACTGGTAGAAAAATCTAAAAGGAATTCAGTGATGAGTGACAGTTAGAGGGTGACAGGAGCATGCCCCAGGACTGAGAGGGATAAGTCCCGGGAACTGGAGCCGGTGAGAGCTCATCCCAAAACCGGAGAAAGAGACCAAAGTGACGGAGGAGTCAGAGATGGCCTCCGGAGATCAAAAAGAGGTCCCAGGGACACAGGACATGAGGAGTCCGCCTGAGGCATCCGTATCAATGCTGATGGTGACAGGACCAGGTCGCAGTAGGTGGCTGGCCCCAGACTAGTGGAGGACTACAAGACTCAGCTAGCTAACCACATCCACACATACCTCCTGAAAAGTTGGCCATATAGGACCAAGTGGACGGAGAGGACGGAGAGGGCCCGCAGCAACAGGGTTGGAGCACTGTGTGTGAGGTGCAGGGCAGGAGGGCAAAGCAGCGCAGAGAGAGACGACCCAAAAAGGGAACATTAGAAGGAGGTTCCGGTTAAGTGTTACTAAATTATCTGAGGGTTGGCTGGATACCTTTCCCAAAGGACTCAGTGCTCAGAGGACTGTTATGACTTGGCATGCAGTTGTAACCTGGAACTGTGAGAGAGAACTGTGAGTAAAATCTAAGACTGCACCCCGCTTTGCTCTCAATTTATTACTGCGTCACCTGTCCTGCACTACTTTGATAACATCAGCTAATTGACTTTATAACTGCCCTGGGGAAAGGCTCTACCCATGAAAAGCGACAACAACTCTGCTGCGCCACTATCCGCCCCAGCGTCGGCCATCCATCTAATTGCCGAGAATCACTGTGATATATGTGATGTTACATAGGACTGCAGGTAAAATGTATCACCGTGTTATCAGTAATTACATAGGACTGCAGGTAACAACTTCTACAGTTGTGGCCAAAAGTATTGACACCCCTGCAATTCTGTCAGATAATACTCAGTTTCTTCCTGAAAATGATTGCAATCACAAATTCTTTGTTATTATTGTCTTCATTTAATTTGTCTTCAATTAAAAAAACACAAAAGAATTGTCCTAAAGCCAAATTAGATATAATTCCACACCAAACATAAAAAAAGGGGGTGGACAAAAGTATTGGCACTGTTAGAAAAATCATGTGCTGCTTCTCTAATTTGTGTATTTAACAGCACCTGTAACTTACCTGTGGCACCTAACAGGTGTTAGCAATAACTAAATCACACTTGCAGCCAGTTGACATGGATTAAACTTGACTCAACCTCTGTCCTGTGTCCCTGTGTGTACAACATTGAGCATGGAAAAAAGAAAGAAGACCAAAGAACTGTCTGAGGACTTGAGAAACCAAATTGTGAGGAAGCATGAGCAATCTCAAGGCTACAAGTCCATCTCCAAAGACCTGAATGTTCCTGTGTCTACCGTGCGCAGTGTCATCAAGACGTTTAAAGCCCATGGCACTGTGGCTAACCTCCCTAGATGTGGACGGAAATGAAAAATTGATGAAAGATTTCAACGCAAAATTGTGCAGATGGTGGATAAAGAACCTCGACTAACATCAAACAAGTTCAAGCTGCCCTGCAGTCCGAGGGTACAACAGTGTCAACCTGTACTATCCGTCGGCGTCTGAATGAAAAGGGACTGTATGGTAGGAGATCCAGGAAGACCCCACTTCTTACCCCGAGACATAAAAAAGTCAGGCTGGAGTTTGCCAAAACTTACCTGAGAAAGCCTAAAACGTTTTGGAAGAATGTTCTCTCTTTTTGGGCAAAGGCATCAACATAGAGTTTACAGGAGAAAAAAAAAGGCATTCAAAGAAAAGAACACGGTCCCTACAGTCAAACATGGCGGAGGTTCCCTGATGTTTTCGGTTGCTTTGCTGCCTCTGGCACTGGACTGCTTGACCATGTGCATGGCATTATGAAGTCTGAAGACTACCATCAAATTTTGCAGCATAATGTAGGGCCCAGTGTGAGAAAGCTGGGTCTCCCTCAGAGGTCATGGGTCTTCCAGCAGGACAATGACCCAAAACACACTTCAAAAATCACTAGAAAATGGTTTGAGAGAAAGCACTGGAGACTTCTAAGGTGGCCAGCAATGAGTCCAGACCTGAATCCCATAGAACACCTGTGGAGAGATCTAAAAATGGCAGTTTGGAGAAGGCACCCTTCAAATATCAGGGACCTGGAGCAGTTTGCCAAAGAAGAATGGTCTAAAATTCCAGCAGAGCATTGTAAGAAACTCATTGATGGTTACCGAAAGCGGTTGATCGCAGTTATTTTGGTTAAAGGTTGTACAACCAAGTATTAGGCTGAGGGTACCAATTCTTTTGTCTGGCCCATTTTTGGAGTTTTGTGTGAAATGATCAATGTTTTGCTTTTTGCTTCATTCACTTTTGTGTTTTTTCATTTAAATGAAGATAATAATACCAAGGAATTTGTGATTGCAAAAAGGAAATAAAGAAGATCTTTTGCTATCTAAATTGGATTCCCCTTCCTGGTAATTTGTGGAGACTTGGCAGCGCGGACTGTAACACACCTTGTTTTTTCCCTATTCTTTATGGATAGTAGCATAAAGAATGGTGTGAGTAACCAACTATATTCTATGATAATTTGCAACTTGATTCAGAGATGAAAATATATACAATTTATATTAAATATATCAATTTAATGGAATATATATTTCATTAAATAGATGACAAGATGACGTTTGTCTCTAGATGTGTTTTTTGTTACTTTCGATGCTTTGCATATGCTGTGATTCTTTTTGCCATATAGATTTGTTTTGTGATAGTCATGTATAAACAAGCTTCATTTGTTTTTTCATTTTGTATACAGTTAAAGGGGTTGAATCTTGAATTAAAGGGGTTGAATTAATTTGTGGAAATCTTGATTTCCACAAATTAATGTTATATAAAATTCCTGTGTTGAGATAATCTTATATACTGTATGTGTCCCTGCTATGTACTGTGTAATGACTGTGTCTAACCATAAAGGGACATGGTCTGATCATACCACATCTCCTGTGCTCAGATAATCTTATATATGTGTCCCTGCTATATACTGTGTAATGGATGTGTCTGACCATACAGGGACATGGTCTGATCATACCACATCTCCTGTGCTCAGATAATCTTATATACAGTATGTGCCCCTGCTATGTACTGTGTAATGGATGTGTCTGACCGTACAGGAACATGGTCTCATCATGCTCTCATCATACTACATCTCCTAGGCCGGGGAGGATGCAAAAGAGCATGGAATTGAAAATTATTCTTTCTTTGAGATAAAACATGACTGTAGAGTGATACCTCACTCTTTATTCAACCAGTTCACAAAAACAACCAGTAACTAACATCATAGTACCAACATAATTGCCCACTCATCCATATTTCACTTTACTCTAAGCACTAAAATCCAACACAGGTTAATTCTTGCTCCAGCTATAAAGAGGACTTTCCTCTAGTTTTAGCATCTTAAACCAGGCACATAATGAAATAATGGCTAGAGATGAATACAACTTTTTTCCTTTAAGTTATTGTCTTTATTATGTAAGTATGAGCAACTAAAGTTTAGATTCTAATTTTAAGCATGATCAAGGAGGCATTACCAGAGATTCCTCTCTGAGGGTGTTGACTTTATGTCTGTATGATGTTGACCAATCATAAACAGGAAGCAGCGACATGCAGGAGAACAAGAAGTTAAATGCCCCTAGAGAAGCTTTCTCTGAGCTAGGGCCCCGTTACACGTAGCGATGTTCCAACGATCCCACCAACGATCCGACCTGGCCGGGATCGCTGGAGCATCGCTGTGTGGTCGCTGGTGAGCTGTCAAACAGGCAGATCTACTCAACGACAAGTGTAATGACCTCGACATCGTGGAAAAGAATATAAACTATTATTTTCTACAATGTTTAGGTCCGGCTACTGTATTCTGATAGGCTGGGGTAAGCGGGAGAACGCTGGTAACCAGGGTACACATCATGTTACTAAGCAAAGTGCGCTGTGCTTAGTAACCCGATGTGTACCCTGGTTAACAGGGAACACATCAGGTTAGAGGGGTGTCACACACGCCAATGTATGCTACCCAGCGGAAGACCGATGACCAAAAAATGGTCCTGGCCATTCCGCAGCAATCAGTGATCAGCGAGCTCATTGCTGGTCACTGCGGCATGTCACACGCAGCAACTTCGCTAGCGAGGTCGCTGTGTGTACAGTACCCTTTAGACTTCTAATGACATACAGCCCTGCTCTCTTCTCTGATGTCAGTGCCAGCATCTACTTTGAATACCACATAAAAAGGGAGTAGAGCAGAGCAGAGCAGTGTGTCATTACAAACACCTCTGAATTCTGAATTTACAGTTCTAATCTCACAGTGCAGTATGCTCTGCTCCACTACCCTCCATTACTTATAATTACCATAGGTGTTCTCAATGAGATCATGGAGTACAACAGAGCAGTGTGTCATTACAAACACCTGTGATTCTGAAACTCTCCTTTCATACTGCTCTCAACTCTGCACTACTCCCTCCCTTGCTTGTATTCAATGTAGGTGCTAGCAATGAGATCATGGAGTAGAGCAGAGAACTGTAATTGCAAACACTTCTTAATGAGGCCGCAAGTATGTCATATGCAGACTCCTGGCCATAATTATTATTATTATTATTATTTATTTATATAGCGCCATTAGGTTCCATGGCGCTTTACATGAGGATGAGGGAGACAAGAACAAGTACACTAAATCAAGGCGATCAGGACGTACAGGTACAGGAGGGGCAGGGACCCTGTCCACGAGGGCTCACAGTCTAAGAGGGGCGGGTTAGGATACAGTAGGATGGGGAAATGTCAGGTATGGGGCGGTCGCCTGGGTCTCATGGCAGGTTGTAGGCTTGACGGAACAAGTGAGTCTTCAGGTGACACTTGAAGCTACTCAGGGTAGGAGAGTGTCTGACGTGTTCGGGCAGGGAGTTCCAGAGTAAGGCAGATGCCCGGGAGAAGTCCTGGACTCAGTTGTACGAAGAGGTGATGAGGGGGGAGCAGAGGAGGAGTTCTTGGGAGGAGTGGAGGTTGCGTGAGGGTAGGTATCGGGAGACCAGGTCGGAGATGTATGGTGGGGCCAGGTTGTGTATGGCTTTGTACGCCATGGTTAGTGTTTTGAATTGGGATCTCTTGGAGACGGGGAGCCAGTGAAGGGCTTGGCAGAGGGGGGAGACAGGGGAGTAGTGGGAGGACAGGTGCAACCTCTCATTTTTTCCCTCTACTCAGTTTCTGGCTAGGAGTATACATTTCTCATACTCACAGTGACAACTGCCATTACTAGCTCTGAAACCAGCAAACCCTCATACCGTGCAGTGCATAGGAAGTGAGGATTCATAAGATTGCAGTCACATAGAGTGACACACAGAGTGACTACAGACTTGTAGATTTAGACTGGACACTCTCTTTTAATGGTTGAATAATGACATATAAGTGATTTGGGGGCTTTGGGAAGTTAACAGATTTCCTTTAGGCACACATCTCTACTACACTCAACATATAGGTAGATTTATCAAAATTAACAGTAAAACATTTTATTTGGCTGCTGAGAACCAGTGACGGTGCATCTTTTATTTCTTAAGAACTACGCTAATTGGTTTCTGTCTTTTGGCCAGCCAACAGGGCCGGCCCTACCGCTGTGCGAGTTGTGCGGTCGCACAGGGCGCCGCCTGCCATGCTTCAAAGGGGGCGCCATCGTTCCCTGGCCCTCCGCTCTGCCCCGGGCCGCCGATGTGCCCCCTGCCCTCCGATCTCCCCCCTGTGGGCTCCCCCCTGTGGGTGATCTCCCCCCTGTGGTCTCCCCTGCCCTGCGATCCCTCCCCATGCCTCCTGTGATCGCCGCTGCCTGCGGTGATCACCTCCGCCCGTTCTCCTCTTCCCGCTCCCTCTTCTTCCTCACCTGTCTTCTTTCTTCTCCTCTCTTCTCCCTCTTTCCTTCGGTCTTCTCCCTCTGTCCTCCGGTCTGCTCCGGGTCTTCTCTGCGCTGTCCTCTTCCTGCGGCGTCCTCCTTCTTCTGTCGGCTCCTCTGCACAGTCATCTCCCAGCATAGAGATGAGTGTGCAGAGGAGCGGTGTCACAGCCAGGGCACAGCATCTGTGTGATTGCTGTGCCCTGGCTGTGTTAACCCTCTAAGTGCTGTGATCTCAGGGATCACAGCACTTAGAGTATCCAATCATCATGGAAACGATCTCCAGAGACTACAACAAGGGATCAAGTGTCCTCTTGTTGTAGTCTCTGGGATCAGCGTCATGGTGCACGGTATGGCAATGATCTGTCATACAATTCACCAAGACTATGATCCCAGAGACCACAACAAGAGGACACTTGATCCCTTGTTGTAGTCTCTGGGATCAGCGTCATGGTGCATGGTATGGCAATGATCTGTCATACCGTGCACCGGATGCTGATCCCAGAGACTACAACAAGGGATCAAATGTCCTCTTGTAGTCTCTGGGATCAGCGTCATTGTGCACGGTATGACAGATCATTGCCATACCGTGCACCATGACGCTGATCCCAGAGACTACAATAAGGGATCAAGTGTCCTCTTGTTGTGGTCTCTGGGATCATAGTCTTGGTGAATTGTATGACAGTTTTATGTGAGGAAAGAGTGAAGCTGCCACTGATTGGCTGCATGTCTCATGTGACATGGTCTGGGGGCACCAAAGGGGAATTTTGCACAGGGCGCAATTTAGCCTGAGGCCGGCCCTGAGGCCGGCCCTGCCAGCCAACATTAGATAAAAAAACTCTGTAAGGATCTATATTTTAGTTATCCTTTGGAATTAACGTCCTTGATTTGCATTGTGGTATGTTCAGCTTCTAGACATTAGGTCACTTGTATAAAGCTAATAATCTGAGTATCCTGCATTCTCTCGAATTCTATACCCCAACACATCCTATCATCTGCTACATTCAGAAACTTCAAAAGGAACTTGAAAACCTATCTCAAGAAAGCTATAGCTTGCAATAACCCCGCTGACACCTCACCACTGGAACTCCTGACTCACCATCACTGAAGCTGCCCCTTCACATCACCAGGTACTTTAGCCTTACTACCTCAGGAGCTGCCATGTGACCACCACTGAAGACTGAACCCTCTCTACTATCGTAGCTGCCACCTTACATCCACTGGGGCTGCCCCATCACCGCAGCTGCCACATCACCACCACCTACATTCAGAAGCTTCAAAAGAAACTTGAATACCCATCACTTCAAGAAAGATACAGCCTGCTATAGACCCCTCACCGCCACCAGGAGCTTTAGCCTCACTACCTCTGGAGCTGCCACCTCCACCTCACCACCACCGGAGTTGTCCCCTTTCCATCCCCAGGAGTTGCCACTTCACCAACATAGGAGCTGCCGTGACCTCCCCCAGGTAATGTCTCCATCCCATATTCCTGTAGAAAAGATGTCCCCAACTTTCTGACCTTGAGTGTCACATTCAGCTCTAAAAGAGGGTTACAAGCCACATTCAGCTCTGAAAGAGGACCACAAGACACATTCAGTTCTGAAAGAGGACCACAAGACACATTCAGTTCTGAAAGATAGTTGCAAGCTACATTTAGCTCAGAGAGGGTCACGAGCCATATCCAGCTCCTGCCCCCTTACAGTCTTGACACACAGAGTCCCCATTACTGCTGTAATGACAACCAAAACTTTTCCACAGAAATCATGTGAGACAGTATACCAAGATACAGGGGTGCCTACCTTACCCCCATTCATATCTGCTCTTCATTGCAGGGCTACTCAGAATAGTCATCATCTGTAAACCTACTCTTCATAGCTTTTTTGTATACCTAGGGCTTATGCCCCAAACTGGTAGACAATTGTAAGCCAGACATCACGGGCAAGTGAGTCACATGTGTCTCCCGAGCCTCAAGTTGAGGATCCCTTCTGTAAAATGTAAACCTACAATGGCAGGACCCTCTCTCCACTGTATCATTCTATTATTATTAGTTGGTTCACTTTAATCTATATCTACGGTATATTTTGCATGTAACCCCTTATCATGTACAACACCACGGAATCAATGGTGCTGTAAAAATAAATAATAATAATAATAATAATAATAGTGAATGAGCTAAATATTTACATCCAATCCAACTATGAGAACATCACAGAAATTTTATTTAGGGAGAAAGGTGGTGTTAGCATTGCCATTATTATTTCTTTATGCTATTATCTGCTCTATGATGCTGGAATAAGGGTAAAAACATAATTCATTTGGAATAAATTGATGCAATATTGGGAAAAAATCCAGATTGCTGTGTGTGGCTCAAAATTCACGGCTTGGTTCAAAAACCGTAATCCATTTTTTTGTAAAAGTGTATTTTTATTTACTGTACAACACTTGGAGCCAAGCCAAGCCTTGCTCTTTATTAATGCTAACGAATGCAACAGATTAGTAAACATGCTAATCCAAAGAAAACTCCATAAAACCTGTCCTGAGACCATTCACATTTGTACTAAACATATATGGCTTTAGGGTCATTTACAGCACTGGTGTTCATTCACGATTTATAATTTGCCGTCTTCTCAGTTCTGCTGCATATATATATAGAGTAACTCAGCAAATAAAAGACAATATCTACACTGATGAAAGATGAATAGGAAAGAGCTGTGCTGCTATCTATCGAAGGATGACATATTCCTTAGTCTCCAAAGTCTGATTTATTCAACACGTTTCGGAGAGAATCTCCTTCATCAGAAATTACATCACATGTATGTCATGTAATTCCTGATGATCTAAAGGGAGTAGTGCTCATATGATCTTTGCTGCCGTCGGGATGAAAGACAAGGCTTCTTCAAAGCTGCTCCTTTATTCCCTACGCGTTTCGGTGCCGTCCCTGCACTTTCCTCAGGGGTACCCCTGAGGAAGGTACAGGGACGGCACTGAAATGTGTAGGGCATAAAGGAGCAGCATTGAAGAAGCCTTGTCTTTCATGCTGACGGCAGCACGGATCATATGACCACTACTCCCTTTGAATCTTTAGATACACCACCACTGTGCACGTTGAAGTGCGGATCCAGCGGCAGCTGTCCAGGCGAGCATACTGGTTGTGGGTTCTCACAATCGAACCAGGTGAGCACATACACCCATGGCACTACAATCTTATCTAAACGATAAGACCTATTTGAGCCTCTTTGTGTCTTTTCTATTTATCTCTGGCGTTTATGTATCATGTGATACTTGGCCTGCAGCATCTATCTCACAATCTGAATAGATCATAGGCGTTCCATGGTGGTTGTGTCCTACACAACCACACCAGTTGAGCACTACCTTGTTGTTTAAACTTTCTATTGTCCATATATATCTCTTTCAGAGCAAAATATCTCCACTGAGAGACAGCTATTAACATTTTAAAGGGTTTTCCTTGATCAGGAAAACATGGCTGCTTTTCTCCACTTTGTTACATCTTTCCACACTTTTGTATACTATTGCTGCTATAAGGTCTGATTATCGTGAACAAGCCTCCTAGGAATGTTCCTTGGTAAAAGTCCTGCAATCTAATCGGGTGGCTGATCACATGACGAATGAGCAACATGCTCACAAAAAGTTTACCCCCAAAAGAAGCCAAGTGGCGAAACGTGCGTAGGGGATGAGTCACGGGCAGTATGACAGCCTGACAGGTATACCTCACGCTCTTCAATCTGCACATTACTCAGCTCTGTGAATTGTTATTTATAAGTAACTTTTGTCCTGTAACTTTAAGTTAATATGATAACACAACTATGTTGGTCACTGAGATTTATACTTATTTCTCTGGGATTATAATGTATGTGTATCACTTTATATGAAGTGCTGTCAATTTCCAACCCACTTTTTATTATGTATATTATTTTTCTTAACTGCTTCATAACCGTCCATTTACTTTAAATATAGGGTGGTTTAGCTCCTACTCTGCAGATGGCGCAGGATGTGTATGCAGTGATAGGAAGTGCTGACGGAGCTTCCTCCTCCATATACATAGGTCATGTAATTGCTATGTATAGTGAGGGAACAGGAGACCAAGACTCTACAGTGTAGCTAGGAGGATAATATTTCAGCGCTAGTTATAAGAAAAATAAGAAGGAAATAAAAATATTTCAATTTTTAAATTACTGCCCCCCAAACTCTTTTCTGACTTTATAGGGGGTGGGGGGGCAGAATGTGTAAATTGGTGAAAGATAAATAAAAAATAACAGGTAAAAAAAAAGAAATAAAAATGCCACTATCAATCCAAATTGCTGTTACTGTTACCATCCCCGTAAAAGATATATAAAATATAGTCACTCTGGATTACATTTGTAAATGTATTTATGTAATTCTTTTTCATAAAAAAATATACAAAGTAAAATGGGAAAAACAGAGATTCTTATCTTATTTACTTTATTTTTCCATCAATATTCCCCAATATCAGCAAAAAAAAGAGAGAAAATGTAACAGTGACATAAAAATTAAGCCCAATGTATCTCAAATTAAAAACGCTAAAAATGTTTAAATATCCAAACAGGAAAAAATGTGTCAGCTCTTTGAACAACAGGCATGGAAAAAACATTTAAACAAAATGTGTCTGATCAGGAACAGGGGGTTAAAGGGAATCTGTCAGGTCAAAAATTCATAAGTAAATATATCATTTTCTAGTTCCTTTCTCTAAGCTCTCTCTATTCATGTATTTTTATTATTTATAATTCCCTCCTATCCTCTGTAAACTTCAAAATAAAAGTTTAATTCCATCTTCCAATCACAGTGAGCTCTTTGCTGCCCACTCCCCAAGGAATGAATATTCATACATTACTACACAACCCTGCCTCCTCCTGATCTGTATGCTGTGTGACTCATTGCAGAGCAGAAAGGAGGGGGGAGGAAGTGTGTGTGCTCTTAGAGATCTTCATTGTTGTGTATCCGAGGCATATGTGCAATGTGAGCAGTCTGAGATATTTCTATGGGATTATAAGAACATTTGATCATTTGCTTAGCAGATACACACATTACATGTCTGCAGGAAAATCAATGTTCTTATAAAAGAAATGTTACAGATAGAACCGTGCAGCACAAAACACCTCCCCCTCCCAGCCCAGAGCACAGAGGGGAGGGACAGAACACCAGCTTGGGTGGGTGTGGATATTTAAATAACACTTATACAGCAGCCGGACTATTCAGCTGTGAATAGAATAGAGAGGACTATGGGTTGAACTAGATGGACTTAAGTCTTCTTCGACCTTAAAAACTATGTTACTATGTTACTATGTTACTAATGCAGGAGCTGCCTACAGGTGGAAAATGCTTATAGCATGGAAACTAGAGTACAATAATGATTTTACATGTTTTTAATAGGGCCGCCCAGGCACTATTCAAGGGTAATATTAGTATCATAGTGAAAAATGACCTGACAGAGTCCCTTTAAATGGTTTGGTCTTGAAACAGTTAATAAAAATTATATATTTTTGTAATTTTTCTACACTGTCTCCAATGTACTTTTTTGTGTAGGCTCAATACCTTATTTTTGGTGCAGGATGGTGATGAGCGAGCACTTCAATGCTTGAGTGCTTTGTACTCAAAACAAGCATGTCAGACGCTGGAATGGGCTCATGTAACAAGTATAATGGAAGTCAATGGAAAACTTGAGTGTTGTTCAAGTAGAGATTTATGAAAAAATACTTGAGTTTCTCATTGACTTCCATTATACTCGGTACATGAGTTGAACCCGTCCGAGCATTTGACGTGCTTGTTTTGAATACCGAGCACTCGAGCATTGACGTGCTCGATCATCACTGGTGTAGAACTGTCTTTACATCTTATGCTTTTGTGATAAATATGAGGATATACTCCAGTTGCTTATTTAACCTCTGATTTACATGTCACTACTGTATGAAAAATTGCTATATTTGTTCCTGAAAATATCTATTCTTTTTCTATGCTAGAACTTCTCTTCTTATCACGTAGGTATTACACATAAACTGAAGCTGGAATACTGCAGCTGCGTCCCCCTCCTACCAGCCTACTATTGCTTAGGAGGAAGGTTATTTTCACAACTGTAGAGGTTCTCAATGTAATCAGAAAGCTACAGATTATCAGTACGAAAATATCACTTTCCTATAACAAGAGAAAAATGCTAAATTTTGTGCATTTTTATGCACTATTGAAAAAATAAAAAATAGTTGTATTGATAGGTTCACCACTAACTACCACCATATTTTTAAATACATATCAGACCAATGGGAGTTTTTGTCATTCTTTGGCACAAAATATTATGTTAAAACTACAATTTCACATTTTTAAAAGCACACACATATATATATATTTAGTAAATGTCAAGATTTTAATATAAAATATACCATATACATACTGGACCCAGCGGTTTAACATTAATGGCCACTTTATATGTCCCAACATCGTTTCGATATTGTATACAACGGCATGGGAGCATGCACTTTATTGGCTGAAATCCAAGATCGCATAGGAGCTGTCACACAGGGAGATATCGGCAGGCAACACAACTGCGATGTCTACGCCCCCTTGTACAATCGAATCAGGGAACGACCATTTAACATGGGAGTGAATAGGGGAAGTTGCTCTCCAAGTCGGTGTTGGGCTGTCACACAGCACGATCCTGCCAGATCGTCCATCCAATATCGGGCAGTTGGAGAGCCTGCTCATTTTTCCCCCGATATCGTTTTGGCATTTTTCTTGCATCGAATTGCTCATTTACACCATACAACGCACGAACGATATCGGGGCCAACGCACGAACCACGTGACTTTTTATCGAAGTTGGACGACGATATCGGGACGTGTAAAGTGGCCATTAAAGCCCAGTAGGTTGATGACGGATTGTTTTCTTTCACAATTGAAGAAATGCTACAGTGCTAATAGAGTGCCTTACCTCCTCCATTCTTTCCACACAGGTATGGAAATCTCCACACGTTCCCTAAGCCAATTGCATAACCCACACAGGACATAAGGAAATCAAATCTTCCCTTCCATGTGTCTCTCTCCATGTCTTCTGCTTTCTTCTTCTGCACCTTAACAACCAAGGTCTTGGGTTTGTCATTTGTGATTGGTGCTTCGCTGAGCTCGGTAGATATTTGTCCATCTGTGACCTTAGTTCCATTTGTAGCCATGTCTCGTGGCTTGGAATGACAGTGCCTGGTACCCAGACGAGAAATTTCAGCACCAGTCCACGTGGACAGCAGTTTCGCGGCTCCCTCTTACTTCACTAGGGTTACAAAGATGATTCCAAAATCCTCTTTATTGTCACGGATCCAAGACAGATTAGAAGATTACAAATTGAGCTGAAAAAAACAATAAAAAGTGTTTAAATAAACAGATCATTTTGCATTTTTCATATCTTTCTAATCGAAATATCAGGGCTACTCTCATTGCCAACAAAATACCAGAAAGAAAGAAGCCGCTGAACATTTTTAGAATGTTCTTAAATAATGATGAAAATGAAAGACTGACCCTCACCTTCTAAAAGAATAAGATAGATGTCAACAGCAGTGGAGTAACTTGAATCTCATGGGCCCCGATGCGACAGCTCCAACGGGGCCCCCAATTATTGCAAATCTTTAATAGCATAAGTCTTTTTCCATAGGCCAAAGGGACTTGTGGAACCCCCTAGGCTCCAGAGCCCGGGTGCAATCCGCAACCCCTGCAACTATTATAGTTACGCCCTGGTGAACAGGTGCAAGCTGAGAATTCAATGGAATAAAAAGAATACAGCAGCAGTCTGAAATGCTATAACATGCAAACATTAAATATAGGAATTTATAACTAGATTACTGGTATAGAAATTAAGTTTAAAAAATGAGGTACTTAGCACACAATTAACCAATTCATGGGAGCCCAACAGCTAGTGATAGGGCGTATCTCGTTTTTGGGAGCATTTCAGAGCGCTGTTGTATTTTATTCCATTGAATTCTTAGCTTGCACACTTGTCATGTTCTGTTTGGAGGGGCTGGTCAGCTTTTCAGACTGTTTATACACTCCTCTTTGACTAAGCAATCCTCCCTTAGGATTTAGGCGTTTTCACTTAAGCTGCCCATTCCTGCTCAGAAAAATGTAGGCATTTAGTCCAGACAGAGGCGTAAAGGTTAGGGGGCCAACGAAGAGAAATGCCTTGTCACTGGCTATTGAGCGCTCATGAATTGGCAATTTTATGCGCTAAGTGTGTCATTTTTAAAACATACTTTCTAAAGAAGTAATATAGTTACAAATCCCTATATTCATTGTTTGCATGTTATAGCATTTCAGAGTGCTGCTGTATTCTTTTATTTTTTGCTTAAAGTGAACCTGTCAGCAGTTTTTTCCCATCTAAGTTGTGGCCATCACTAGTAAGCCTTTATATACTGCATTCTAATATCTAATATATAAAGCTGAATGTGTGTATGTATGTATGTGTGTTATGTGTGTGTATGTGTGTGTGTGTATGTATGTATATCCGGGATTGGCATCTACACTGTCGCAACTACAGCCACAAAATTTTGCACAGTCACACGTCTGGACCCCGGGAGCTTCATAGGCTACGTTGTGAGGCGAAATTTTAACCCTGCGCGTTCCAGTTCACCAAACAATTTTGCCCCTACCTACATAATGGGGAAAAAGTGAATGGAAAAGTGTTGGAGGAAAATCGACAGCTGTCAGCTATAGCGGCAAAACATTGCACAGTCACACGTCTTGACCCGGGAGTGTCATAGGCTCCCTCCCCCACAGGTATGTTGTGAGGCGACATAAAGAGTAACAGCAAGTGTATTGGCCTAAGGTGCAGTCCCAACATTGGATACCACGCACCTGAACCAACACACACCACACCACAAAGAGACACACCAACACAGGGGACACACAACACACCCCAAGTGGATCACACCACACAGCACACTATAGCGACACATGCACTCACCCCAACAGGGACACACACACCACAAAGAGACACACATAACACAGACACACACACACAGACCTCCTCACAGGGACACACACACATAGCCACCCTATCGGGACACATGCACTCACCCCACAGGGACACACCACACCCCACAAAGAGACACACACACACACACACACAGACCCCCCCCACAGGGACACACACACACACATACACACCCTATAGGGACACATGCACTCACCCCACAGGGACACACATACACACCACAAAGAGACACACACACCCCACACAGACACCCCCCCACAGGGACACACACACACATACACACCCTACAGGGACACATGCACTCACCCCACAGGGACACACACACACACAAAGAGACACACACAAAACAGATACACACACACCACACAAACCCCCCCACACAGGGACACACACACATACACACCCTATAGGGACACATGCACTCACCCCACCAAGGACACCACAAAGACACACGCAACACAGACACACACACCACACAGACCCCCCCACAGGGACACACACACACACACCCTATAGGGACACATGCACTCACCCCACAGGACACACACACACACCCAGGGCACACACACCACACACAGACTCACAGATGTGCACAAATCACCTCACACCACTCGCCTCATACGTGTGCTATCTTTAATTTTCTAACATAAACATCTGATTAAAAACAGCCAATGTGCAACACATGTGCCATATAGGGAATTAAGGCAAATGTCAGTCACATGAACTGTCTATTATGTGTATGTGTGAGGTAACATATACTTCCCGGCCAGGGGGAGAGTTTACTACTGGCTGGAGATTTATTAGGCTGCCTATAGCAATCAATCACAGCTTAGCTTCTATTTTCTTACAGGTCATTAATATGACATATTAAAATTCTATTTTGTTATAGCTAACATCAGTTATTTATTAACCCGGGCGTAGCCGGGTACTACAGCTAGTACTGTATATAAGTCCCAGGCTGATCTGTATACTGCAAAAAAACAGAATTTATTATACTCTCCTGGGGGATGGCAAGATCTGGGCATCACTGATCTTGGTTCGTTCTGGCGCCTCACCTTTTCCTGCAATCGCATCCTCCTTCTTGTGGATGACGCATCCAACGTTATCCACTCACCGGTCTTCATTGCACTCCTGTGCATGAGCACTATTCTCTTTTCTACTGAGGGCAGAGAAAAGTGCTGCAATGCACAGGCACGGGGATAGGTCAAAGCATGCCAGCATACTGCATAAGAGTGGACGGTATATGACCTTTCTCCCATACCCGCACATTACAGCATTTTGTTCTGCCCTCAGCAGAAAAGAGAAAAATGCTCATGCTCAGGAGCCTATATGAGGATGTGTCACCCACATGAAGCAGAGGAGGAGGATGCGATCGTAGGAAGAAAGCAGGCGCCAATACCAAGACCTGCGACACCCATCAGACTGGACCACCCCCAGTTAAGTATAATAAAAGCTGTTTTTTTGCAATATACAGATCAGCCTGGGGACTTATATACAGTATTCTTGAATACTGTATATAAGGGCTTACTGGTGGTGGCAACAGCTTATAAGGTAAAAAACTACTGACACTTTCCTTTCAAATAAAGATGAGGCAAATTTCTAATTCACCTGTTCGCACAGGTTTTTCCAGGAAGTTATTTTCTCAAATTTAAAGTTACCTCTTATGTTCTGCGTTTATTATGTCCAGACCCCAAGCATGATACATATAAGATGTAAAAAATAAAAAGTATTTCTAATCCCCTTAGTCCTCACCTCTCCCGCCCTCCACACCTCACCTCTCCCGCCCTCCACACCTCACCTCTCCCGCCCTCCACTCCTCACCACTACCTTGCCGCCCTCATCGTCTTATTACTGCCTGGAGCACCCAATCCCAGTGCCTCCTCACACTCGGCTGGAATTTCCAGCTCTATTGAGACCAGGGATGGTTCTGCACACAAAATATCAAGACATCATGATGTCACCAAATGCTGTGTGCTGTGGCCCTGCACCATCCTGGGGCTGAACAGCATCAGAGGTTCATGCCTAGCACAAGAGATCAGGGGATCACAGTGATTGTGGTGATTATAAGAAAATGCAATGACAACTGAACTGATGATGGTAAGGCTGGTTTCACACTATGATTTAGTGCCTGTCCGTGGGATCCGACATTGAAGGACGATCCCACGGACAGGCACGGATCCACACGGATCCCTGCAATCGGATGGCAAATAGCCATCCCATCCGATTCTATGCAGGATCCGTGTGGATCCTGCGGTCCCCTGTCTTTCCCTGCTGCTGCCTCCTTCATTTTGTTCCCTCTCCTATTCTATTCTGTGCCCCCGCTAATCTATTCTGTGCCCCCGCTCCTCTATCCTCATCTAATCCCTATCCTGTCCCCTCTTGTGTTCCCTGTGTGTAAAAAAAAAAAATACTCCTCCCGGAGTATACATCACCTGTCACCGGCTCCCACGCTGCAGCACCATCAGGACTGAAGGACCTGTGATAATGTCACAGAGTAGGTCACATGATCCGTCAGCTGACCGGCTCTGTGATATCATCACAGGTTCTTCAGTCCTGATGGTGCTGCAGCGTGGGAGCCGGTGACAGGTGATGTATACTCCGGGAGGAGGTTTTTTTTTTTTTACACACAGGGAAGACAAGAGGGGACAGGATAGGGATTAGATGAGAATAGAGGAGTGGGGGCACAGAATAGATTAGTGGGGGCACAGAGTAGAATAGCGGGGGGACAGAATAGAATAGGATAGGAAACAAGATGGAGGAGGCAATAGCAAGGGAGGCAGGGAATACTCGGATCCGGTGTCCATAGGCTCCCATGTTGTTGGCACTCGGATCAGCCTCGGATCAGCAGTGATCCGATGCTGTCCGATTTGAGTCACGGACACAAAATCGTAGCAGGCGGCGATTTTGTGCCTGTAATTAAATCGGATCGGATGGTGCCAAAATCGGATGACAATAGTGGCACATCCGATCCCATCCGATTCCCATAGGGGAACATGGGATCCGATTTCGGATCCGATTGTATCCGTTTTGAAACGGACACAATCGGATGACCGAAAATCGTTATGTAAAAGCAGCCTAACAAGTATAAACATTTTTTACTTTTTGATGGCCCTTCATGAACAGAAAATGATCACTATTGGCCACCATATTGCTAAATCTGCACAGAACTAAATTGCAAATAATGCACTTGTTGTTGAATGTTGATTTTTGTAATATTTGAGTAGAATTCAGTATTAAACGAATATATTTGCTCATCTCTATTCTAAGGCTGCATACCCACGGTAAGGATACGCAGCGTTTCATACGCAGCATCTTGCCGCTGCATAGTACAATATCAGTATAGTGAATGGGATTTTAAGAAATCCCATGCCCACTATGCTTAACCCAACTGCAGTGTTCTTTTAGCTGCGGTGCGGGTTTCCAGCATTCCGCTCCTCCTCCGCATGTTCATTTCATGCTGCGGAGTCGGAAGCAGATCCCATCGGGTGACTGCAGGGAGAAGCCGCCCCGCACCTGCCCCACTTGGTGAGTACAGGGTGGCTGCGATCTCCCTGCGGGCACCAATGGGTTCACTCAGGTCCGGAGGAGCTGCGTCCAACACACAGTTCCTCTGGACCGTGAGCACATACCCTTAAAGTAACCCTAAAAAGCAAAAGATATACACCATGTTATTCCTAGTGGATGGTGTCAGGGGTTAGTGCACTATCTATGGATTCCTTTTTGGTTTTCTTTCTTCCCTCTTCTCATTCCCAACTACGGCTAGGGTCACACTTGGCATGCAATTTTTTGTTGCCTTAAAAATAAGCTTGCGTTTCTGCATGCTTTTTACATTTCTGCATGGGTTTTTTTAGGTGCTTTTTGGCACCCATACGTTTTTCCATGCGTTTTTGAATCAGCACCAAAAAATAGTGCATGCACCATTTTTTGGTGTTGTTTCAAAAACGCATGCGTTTTTTAACATGGGCCCCTATGGGAAACACATGCGTTTTTGCATGGTACTAATGGTACCATGCGTTTTTGCATGCGTTTTTGAAGGCAGCTCCTCACTTAAGTGCAAAAACGCAGGTCAAAAACGCATGGCACTTTAGGCATGCGTTTTTGCTATTGGGGCATGCGTTTTTGTTATTGGGGCATGCGTTTTTTGCATGAGGGCCTATGGGCGCGTTTTTACATGCGTTTTTAGAAACGCAGGTCTCCAAAAACGCATGTAAAATCTGTAAGTGTGACCCTAGCCTACTT
This sequence comes from Allobates femoralis, assembly GCA_033576535.1. NCBI lineage: Eukaryota > Metazoa > Chordata > Amphibia > Anura > Aromobatidae > Allobates > Allobates femoralis. Next base: position 56,686,611 of record JARQOC010000007.1, read on the forward strand.
TAGGAAAAATATAGTGCATCACGTTTGCATGGAGCCATCCTATGAGTGATTTATACAGTACACAGTTATTAGTGCACATGAGTTTAACAAAATCTGAGAACCAGTTTTTAATATGCAAAATTTTTGCCATGATTATTTTCATGTTTTATGAGAATATTTGCTCTTGTGCACATTTAAAACAGTAGATCAGTGCATGACCTGAATTACCATAGAGCAAACCCTACCACCAAATACCACGTTTTAAGTACAGCAGCGAGTAGCAAAATATTCGCACTTCGCTATACTCATAATGAATCATTTTCAATACTCGCGTACTCATCCGAATAGCGAGTCCAATGTTAGTCAACTAGTGACAGGCTCCGTCCACACACATCCGGCTATAAAATGAGCATTTCCGGGACAGGGCGGGAGAGTGAGCTTTTTTGCATTGTCACTGCAGAAAACACCTTGCTGTTCCTTGCAGAGAAATTATAACATTCAATCTGCTCTCACTGGGGTGCCGACTCCCTTTGTGTACTGATGGGAGCTGGCAATATGTGTCAGATCGTTCATGATTGACACATCACTCACAAGCACTAGCATTACTCGCTGAGTAACGAGTATCGCGAATACCATACAATCCATACAAGTAGCAAATAGTAACGATTACACTCGCTCAACACTTTGCAGTACATGATACTGAAATATAATAGCATCCCGGCTACAATGTGCTCACTGGCTCTATATGATAACAAAACCAAGGAGATGAGCCGGAACGTATGCAACCTGTAGGAGCATGTTGACACTGTGGCCACGGATGCATGTATAGGGTATATGCTCACTTTGTTTCCATCTTAGGTTTTGGCTCCATAGGATGTCAACGAAGGTCGATAAAATTAAAGGGAAACTATCATTAGAAATGACCTATTGTTTAAATCACACTGGACACTGGAAGCACATACTTCCCGTCGTCTACATCATTTTTCCTGAAAGCAGAGGCAGAATAAAAATGACAGAAACCCCCTATAACTATAGCTGATAGCACAAAAGCACAGACTCCACCATGTACAACAGGCAGCGTTACAGCTGACAATTCTCCTCCTTTCACAATGACCTCTACACACGCTCTTTAGATGCTTTCATACACAAAATACGTTTCTTGTCTGATTTGAGGCTAATGAACATGTGTTACTTCCTGTAAAAAAAAGAAGATAGAATATAGAAAAAGTACATGCAACATACACGTAACACAAAAAACCTGATATAGTCAATCAATTATTTTTTATGACAATGTAAGAGGGTTCAAAAAAGCAAAGACTGGTACAAATTCAGCCAAAATTTCACTTCCAGTACAAATGACTGGACTTATAACCGCTCTCGAGTCAAAACGGAAAATATGACAATACATGCATGACATTATCATTTTTGTTGTCTATTGTGAATCCTGACCCTCATTTTCATCCAGCTAGCACAGTCTCGGATTTTTCCTTGTTGGATATCTTTTGGAAGTCTGAGTCATGTCTCCTTCTTCTGTTTTAATAGACTCGTCCATTTCATCTGAGTCTTGTTAGTAAATCAGTATAAGACATGGGAGCTGTCTCAGACTTTGTAAGAATGCTGTACATAGAAAAGTTTGAAACTTTTGCAACTATTTTGTGAAAATACACACAGTGATAAAATCAGTTATGAGAAATGATCCACATTTAAAGTCAAATTTTCATATTCATTTTTGACCAGTATGTTTTGTTTGTGTTATTCTCCATGCTGAATCTGGGGTGTTGGAGTCACGGGTGTTTTCACTTCCCTGTGATTAGTCTACTATTTAAATATGCTGGTTTCTTTATCTGGTGTCAATTGTACACTTGCATTTGTATAATCTCTGGTCCAAGCCCTGTTGCCTGACCCAGTCTTACCTTGTATGCTTGTCTGATTTTCTGACCCATAGCCTGTGACCTAATTATGCTTTTGCATTCTCCCTGAATATGGCTTCATCCTCCTGGTTTACCAGAATTTTGCCCATGTTTTGGACTTCGTCTCTGGCTAACCCTTTTTGTACTGTGCCAACTTTCTGAGTGTCTGAGCATTTTTTGCTGTTATCCCAGTAAGAAGTGAATTGCCATTTCTGACTTTTTTGTTGTTCCTCTACACTCCCTGTGTCTGTACTGTAGTTATTATGGTAGTGACCCACATCACCATCACTTTTTGAACATTTCAAAGTAAATTAAAAGAAGAACAACTATGAAGATGAACTAGATGAAGGTCATAGGCACAAGAAATGTCACAAAGAAACCAAAACAAAATTCAACTATGGGACATTCTAAAGAAACCATTTCAATTTACAAGATAAGTTATAAAATTATTTTTGGGTCTCGTAATACTAGAAACTATCGTAAATTTATGAACAGCTAAAACCCTGACCAGGAGAATAAATGACACTTCAGGATGACATAGCAAACTATTTAAAGCAAACATATGTAAATACCGTAAGTTGTACGTATTCTGGTCCTTTCTGTATTAACATATGGATGCAACACCTGGACGCTGCTATCGGGGTGACGTGTGAAACTTCATCTGAGGTCAGAACTCAGTGGCATTGCTCTGGCTGACCTCAGTTGAACCAGAATGTAATGTCACCCTGCTCACAGCGGTATCCGAAACTCAGTCAGTTTTGGGTCCTGCTGTGATAGGACATCACAGAGGATTATCGTGGAGTATTTTTGGGAGGAAAAAAAAATGGGAAAAAAGTTTGTGATGGTGTTCTTTTTACAAATACTGTAATTGATTTTTCATGGTGAGGTGTATTATTTTCTATTTAATTGGTCTGTCATTATGAACCTTTGGATTAGTGCCAGCTGGCAATATATAGATGGCATTCCCCCTTTATTACACAGGTTCCTAACCTCACAGGACAGCTGGAAGAGTCAGGTACAGCTCCAGAAAATGGCGCTTCTATGAATGCCCAATTTTCTGGGATGGCTGCAGGCTGCAATTTGCAGTGTGGGCCGCCCAGAACGCATGGGCCTCCATGTGCTGAGGATTGCAGCCCCCAGCTGCCTAGTCTTAACTGGCTGGCAACTAAAAATACAGCAATTGCCCTATGTAATTTTTTTAAATTATTTCAAGAAATCATTAAAAAAAGGGTTACCCTGTATTTTTGATTACCAGCCAGGTAAACCTAGGTAGCTGGGATTGGGTGGCAGCCCGGTACCTGCCTGCTGTACTTGGGTTAGTGATAAAAAATACAGCAGAGTTCCATGTCAGCGGCACAAAATGCAATCCATGCTAAATATGCAGAAAATACTCACTGTGTGAACAGTACTGCATATTTTGCTGCATATTTCGGAACTCACATTGAGGTCTATGGGTGAAAATTGCAGCAAAATACATTGAAAGCATGCTGCAGATTTTTCCATGAGAAAATGTATGCCATTTCCTCCATGGGTAAATCTAATGCATGGGCACGACACTTCTAATTTCTCATACACTTTGCAGGGAATGTGATGTTACTGCGGATTTGTCAAAAATATGCAGGAAACTGGTGGCAAAAAATACTTGAAATCTGCAGCGTCAGCACATAATAGCTTGAGAACCAACCTGAATTATGACCATAAAATAAAACAGAAACAAACTGATTAATTTTACAGAGCAAAATGAATGTCATAGAAGCAGCTGTAAAAGATGGATGTATGGTGTGTAATTATAAGTGCAATCATTTGCAATCAGAAGATGCTGGAAAAGTGCTGTTGACTTTTTATGTGCATGGGTTGGTTTTTAGTTGATCATACTATAAATCTATATGATTTAAAGAAATATTCCATACCAAGAAAGGCACAATTAAATGATATCTGCTAAGCCTATTGAACGTCTTTCTCTTATTGCTATTATTGTCACCATTTCCATTATCAGATGATACTAGTGACTTAGGTTGAGTGAAAGGTTGAGTTTTAAATTCACTTGCATTAGGCTGGAAAGTTGATACTTATCTGGCCTTCTCCTGTCTTGATGCACAGCGCTGCTTGGTCATCCCCTGGTCTGATCTTTTCAAAAGCATCTTGGCATGTCTTGCACTCACTGGGCCCTGTGATATCATAACATGCATCACAAGTAGTGATAAGCGAGTGTGCCCTGCCAAATGGATACTCAGTTGGGCATTGGGGTGCTCATGCATGCTCTTGCTCGACCGAGTATCGTGCAATGTTTGATTTCCAGAGGGATAGAGAAAGAGAGATATTTATGGAAAACATGATCAAGTTTTCCATTGACTTTCGTTATACTCGATCAAGCCTGCCCGAGCATTTGACCGACTTATTTTGAGTACTTTGCGCTCGAGCATCTTAGTGCTAGCTTATTCCTGATAGCCTTTTTCAGCACCAAAGATGCAGAAGATGCTGCATGCTGAAATCCTGTAGATGTTTTTGAAAACACTAAGCCAGTTATTGGACAGAGAAGAACCAGATTGAAGTAGAGTGCCACAAAAAGACAAGAGATGGCCAGATGACTATCAATTTTATAAACTTCATAGCCCATTTTTGGCCCTAAATGAAGGTTGTCCACTCCCACAACAATTAAATAATTCCATTACCCTTCAGGTGGTGTCGCTGAAAGAGTTCAGTCTCTACTCTGACCTTGAGCTGTTTGGATGCTGTGCAGTTTGCTGAAGCTTTCAGAAGCCTTTACCTTTGTATAGTCATCTTGGTGGAGTTGCTGTTTTCATCCCTGAGTGGAGGTGAATGGGTGTTAGCCCATGGCTGGTCAGGAGCAGGGCAAGGGTGGTGGCCCATACATCCTCATCTTTAGAGGTAATTCTGTTAAAAGGGTAGTCTAGCGAACCCCAGTCTACAGGGTCAGACTAGCTTCCCAGTTTCCCTTAGCGCATCACTGCCATCTTGCTACAACTCTGCCCATCTGCTATTGCCATCTCTGACAGTGCTCCATAGTTATAAAAAGTGATTGTAAAGATCAATCTAAAATATGCTGATAACATATAACACTGATAGCAAAAGGCGTAGGTGGAATGAAGGACTTAATACAGAGTGTCAAATGGAAAGCTCAAACATGGGACTCCTACTGAATACCAAGAATACAAAGATATTCACTACTGCCAGGTATGGCCAGGACACATTTGAAATGGATGGCGACAAACTGAAAGTTGTAAAGGACTTAAACCTACTTGGATCAATGATCACTCAAGAAGCAGCGATGACATCAGGAGTCAATAGGAAAATAGCTATGCGAAAATCAACAATGAAGTCACTAGACAAGGTCCTCAAGTTGAGGAATATTTCACTGGTGCTGAAAATAAGGCTCGTACATAGTCTGGGCTTTTCTGTAGTAACATACGGAAGTGAAAGATGGTATAGAATCAAGACAGAAGAATCAACGCTTTCGAAATGTGGTGCTGGAAAAAGAGATTATCAATAGAATGGATGACAAGAAGAACAAATAAATACATTTTGGAACAAATCAAGCCAGACATGTCACTCAAAGCAAGGATCACCAAGGCTATTTCGTATGACTTGCCTAATTTCGACTCATCATACGGAGAGAAAATCACTAGAGAAGGACATTACGGTAGGAAGAATCGAAAGTACAAGGTGAAGAAGGAGACCAGCAACTAAATGGCTTGATACTATCAAGATAACAGTGGAGAAGACCCTGGTGGACTTATCTAGGCTTGCGCAAGATCGATCTTCCAACAGAGCTTTTATCAATCAAGTCGCCATGGCTCGAGCTGACGGCTGGTAAATAATAGCTCAAACAGTTCATATTTTACTGTTCTTAGCGGTATTAAGTCAAAAACACACATATTAGCTGATTAATGAAAATAAATTATAGAAAGCTTCAATGTGACATATATTATATGAGCATATGCAAACAAAAATGACATACTGCAATGTAACATTGGTATTATTAATTATGTACAGATATTAATTGCTTTGCTTTTTTCTTTCCTTTAGCAGGAATTGGAGAACAGATCCATCTTTTGAAATCAAACTCAGCTGTGTTGAAACTGTGACCATAAATTGATGTTTTACACAGTCACCCCACTCATCCCATACTAATATATGAGTGAAAGGAAAAAATCTGAATTAGGCTATGTGCACATCAGTCGTTTCTGCATCTTTGCAGAACGACCGGGAACCGGTGTAGATTAGCAGAAACTGAGTTTTCTGAACTCGGCAGTGTCCCTGGTTTTGTTAGCGTCTTGCTAACGTTTTGCGATCGGGTTCCGAGCGGTCGTACAGCGTGTTCTTGGCGATTTCCCCGGCGTGTTCCTTAGCGATTTCCAGACTGGTCTTTGCTGCACTTGTTCAGCTGGACCCGCTGGAAAAACGCTGAAAAGAAGTCGCTTGCTCTATCTTTGACAACCGGTCGGAAACCGGTGAATAAACTGAAATCGTCAAGACAAAAAACGTTGTAATGTACACAGCGTTTTCTAAACTCCATTGACTAGCATGTTAATCCTACCGGTGGTAGGATTAACATAAATTAACATAAAACTCAGCGGGAACCGCCGACGGAAAACGGTCAAAACCAGCCCACAAAACGACTGATGTGCACATAGCCTTAGATGGAAATAGTGCACAAATAAAGAATGCCTATATGATGATGATGATGCACATCTGTGATTTTTCCTGAGGAAGGGGCCTTGAGCCCTGAAACGTGTAGAAATGAAATCACAATGATTAACTTGCACTATAAGGATTAGTATTCCGGACGGGAGCGTGGTCTAAATCCCATTTCAATTTCTTGAAATGTACTGTGGATTTACCTTGTGGGAGACTGCTGCAGATCGTTACCGCCAAGATATCAAAGAGATATCATGGGTGTTTAAAGTGGTTGTGACTCTCACAACCACATAAAGTGAGCTATATTCCCACAATATAATCACTGTTTTGGACAGGTATACCCTATGTGCGCCATTTTCTTTTCCGGCTTCATATAATAAAATGTGTTTTAAAACAGTGGAACTTCATAATTTGAAGGCTGTAGTTTTACTTCGTAACACTCTATATTTGGCTTCTTTCCCACTCTTTATATATCTATCTATCTTGTCATATTCAGCCCTAGATATTGCTTTTGCCCCCTTTGCAATACTTTTTATGCTTTGCTGTCTTGGGCTATTGTACTTTATTTGAATTTCACTATTGTGTCTATACAATTTGAAGTTTATTTTCTTTGGTCATGTCATGAGAAATGACTATATGGCCACATATCTAATATACCGTATATACTCGTGTATAAGCCGACCCGTGTATAAGCCGACCCCCCCTACATTTGCCCCCAAAAACTGGGAAAACTTATTGACTCGCGTATAAGCCGAGGGTGGACTCCAGCACAGGTATACAACCCCCAGCAGTGAGGTATACAGCCCCCAGCAGTGTGGTATACAGGCCCTCCCAGTGGTATACAGGCCCCAGTAGTATCGTATACAGCAGGCCCCCAGTGGTATACAGCAGGCCCCCAGGGGTATACAGCAGGCCCCCAGGGCTATACAGCAGGCCCCCAGGGGTATATACAGCAGGCCCCCAGGGGTATATACAGCAGGCCCCCAGGGGTATATACAGCAGGCCTCCAGGGGTATATACAGCAGGCCCCCGGGGGTACATACAGCAGGCCCCCGGGGGTACATACAGCAGGCCCCCGGGGGGTACCCAGCAGCCCCCAGGTGGTACCCAGCAGCCCCCAGGGGGTATCCAGCAGCCCCCATGGGGTATCCAGCAGCCCCCTGGGGGTACCCAGCAGCCCCCTGGGGGTACCCAGCAGCCCCCAGGGGGTATCCAGCAGCCCCCAAGGGGTATCCAGCAGCCCCCAGGGGGTACCCAGCAGCACCCTGGGGGTACTCAGCAGCACCCTGGGGGTACCCAGCAGCCCCCAGGGGGTACCCAGCAGCCCCCAACTGCTGGCACTCTCCCCCCTTGTAAGGGCCCCCCCCCCCGCTGCTTATATTACCATCCCGGTGTTCTGATCAGCGCCGCTCCTCGGTGCTCCGTCCTCGCTGCTCCCGTCCTGCTACATCCGGAATCTCCGGCAGTCGCACGATGACGTCATATGCCTGCGACGGCCGGAGATCCCGGATGTAGCAGGACGGGAGCAGCGAGGACGGAGCACCGAGGAGCGGCGCTGATCAGAACACCGGGATGGTAATATAAGCAGCGGGGGGGGGCCTTACAAGGGGGGAGAGTGCCAGCATTTGGGGGTAATTTATTTAGTTATGCACTGCTTCCCCCTGCCGCTGATTGACAGGGGGAAGCAGTGCATATATAATGAGTGGCCCCACGTGACGGGGCCGCTCATACAGCAGCCTCCCCCCGCCTCCTGCAGCCTCCACAGCCCCGGACACAGCCCCCACCAACTAATTCAGCAGCCCCCACCCGTATTGACTCATGTATAAGCCGAGGGGGAGACTTTTCAGCCCAAATTTTGGGCTGAAAAACTCGGCTTATACACGAGTATATACGGTACTTATATTCTAGCATAATCCAATATTACCAAAGTAATAACACTAATTTCTATTTTTGTTGTCACATTAACAAGGAAATACTGGATTTATTTATTTTTTAGTAAATTCAATACATCAAAGAATTAGTGTTATTTCCCAATCTTTGTTTAGAACATAAAAGACCACTTATGTTTTCCATTAAGTGAGTTGTTCTATTTGGGTCTTAATACAACTAAAAATGATTTTTTAAAGAAAATATTGAAGGGAAAAACAGTTTGGTAAATATTACTGCTCACATGCTGGCACAACATGTGAATGCTCAAATGGAAAAAATATTAGGGGTTTAATTACAAATGTTGTCATTCAAAAGACGGCTGAAAAGTGAGCGGCTAGTGAGTTAGGACGGCTTCACACCACAGCAAGATCCGATCCAGGGTTGTCAGGGATGAACCTGACAGCCCGGGACCGAATCAGCAGACAGAACCGGTGTGCAACCGCACACAGCTGCCGCTGCTGATGAATGAGGACCATGGCTCGGAGGGAGCTACCCGGGGTCCTGAAAGAACAGTGGCGTGCAGCTGCAGGTGTCCGGTTCCCGGATCCTCCCGGATCCGGACAATCCAGCCCCATAGGCTCCCATGTTAGGGAGCGCCGGACTGCCCCAGAGGATTTGGGTGAATTCGGTAGGATCCGATTTGGGGAGATTTTTCTTCCCGGACACAAAAATGGTGCAAGCAGCATTTTTGTGTCCGGAGAATAATCCGATTTGCCCCAGATTTTTCCGGACATTCAAAAAGATATTCATCCTGCGTATTCTGGCCCCATAGGGTTACTATGGGTCCAGAATCGGATCCGGGGGTGTCTGGTTCACATCGGACAGCCCCGGATCAAAAAAAACGTAGTGTGAAGCAAGCCTAAGTAGCACCCACATGTGGAGCGGATGGTTATAATAGAAAACTTATGACTTTCTATTGCATCTGTACTCTAGTCTGTGTGCTCTCCAAATCTACAAGCTACAATCTTTAAACACATCTTTATGACCTTTGTGTGTATTGGAGCAACACAAAAAAACTGAAGAAAAGGCAAATAGGACATCATTTCTCACAAAACCCCAAAAATGGGCTAGACAAAATTGGCACCTTTCCAAATTGTGGGTAAGCAATTTTGTTTTAAGCATATGATGCCTGTTCAAAGTGGGAAGTAACAGTTGTGGGCAATATGAAAATCACACCTTAAAACAAATGAAAAAGGAGAAGTTGACTCAATCTTTACATTATATGTCTTTGTGCCCCACTCTACGCCTGGAGAACAGAAAGAGAAGAGAGTTGTTTGAGGACTTGAGAACCAAAATTGTTGAAAAATATCAACAATTTCAAAATTACAAGTACATCCCCAGAGGTCTTGATGTTCCTTTGTCCATGGTGCACAACATAATCAAGAAATTTACGACTCAAGGCACTGTACTTAATCTCCCTGGAAATGGACAGCAGAGAGATGTTGATAAAATGTTGCAATGCAGGATAGTCTGGATTTATGGATAAGCAGCGACAATCCAAACTCCAAAGAAATTTAGGCTGTCCTGCAGGCTTAAGGTGCATCATTGTCAGAATGAATTATCCATTCACATGTGAATAAAATGAAACTCTATGACAGGGACCTATGAGGACCACACTGCTACACTGCTGACATAAAGACAGAAAAAAGCTAGTCAAAATCCTTCTGTAAAAGTCACTTGTGGGCATATGAGACCAAGATAGAGCTTATTGATAAAGCACATCATTCTATTGTTTACCGGACAAGGAATGAAGCCTACAAAGAAAAGAATACAGTACCTTCAGTCAAATATGGTGGATGCTCAAAGATGTTTTGGAGTTTCCTTTGCTGCCTCTGGCACTGGGTGTCTTGACTATGTCCAAGGCATCATGAAATCTGAAAACTACCAAAGCATTTTAGGTTGCAATAGAGGCAATGTTTCCTGTGTGCTGGATAAAAAAGCATGCATTTCTACAGCGACTGTGTTTGGCATTGCATTTGCAATGTGTTTGCAATGCGCGTCCCGTAAAAGCCTATGGGATGCGTTCAGCTGCATTAACACTAGCGTCTTCTAGCATTAACGCAGCTGAAAACTGCATTGCATTTAAAATGCAGCACAACCGTGACGCGTTACACGCCGTGATGCGTTAATTACGCATCAATTTTCTGAATGATGTTAGCGATCTCATACACGCGCGATTGCTAACAACATTGTTCAGATTGCTGGTGAGCTGTCACACAGGCAGACTCACCAGTGATCCGGACCAGCGAGCATGCTGGTATCCAAAGTACACATGGGGTTACTAAGCGCCGCGAGGCGCTTAGTAACCCGACGTGTACCATGGTTACCATCTCCCAGCATAGGCTGGGCCGCTGGGAGATCATTCAGCGCGCTGTCACACTGAAGGATGTTAACAGGTTTATGAACATGTTCATGAACCTGTCAACTTCAACTTGACTAATTATCGTTGTTGAATCGTTCGTTTACACACAACGGCTCACTAACGATGTCGGTTCAAAATTGTTCAACACATCACTTTTGAACGATGTTGAGCATAATGTTGAGCCATGTAACAGGGGCCTTTAGTTTCAGCCAAGAACTAGCTAAAAATACAACCTGATCTCCCATAATTAGAGTTGAACACTCACTTATGCAAAACACAGTTTAGATCCATATTCTTCTAATGAAATCTAAAAATACAAATCTTTAAAACTATTCCAACAGAGGACATTTCTAGTTTTGGGTCTAGTTGTAAAGAACAATTTTATTTTTGGGTCAGTTGGTGCATTAGCACGTAGAAGTATTTGAAACAAGAATAGGAAGCTATCGCTTTATCGTCTCGAAATGATAAATTTTATATGTTCAATATTAAAAGGATGTAATGATGTGTATGTAATGACTAAAAAGTATAGAATTTGTGTAAAAAAGACATGTTTTTAATGAAAAGGCATGTTTTACCTTATGCAAACCTTGCTCAGATAATTTAGTTTATGCATATAATGTATATTTTCTTGTTATGGTTGTGTAATAAACTCACATGAGATAGATATAGTGAGTGAGTGAATTCGTTACTATTTGATACTTGCACGTATAGTACAGTATTCGGGTTACTTATTATGTTGTATTTGTGCACTCTCCTCGCTATATTTGAATGTCCTACCCTACAGTTTTTGTGCCTCCTTTGCAGCTATTAAACATACTGGGCTTCTGTACCAATCACAGTAATATCACAGCCATCTTGGTTGTGGCACTACAGTGATTGTATGGCCACGCAGCATCATAGGGTCTATTTAAACCCCATCTCCGCTATCTTGCATACTTTGCAGCCAGAGACAGAATTGGAGAAGTATAGGGAAGAGATCGAGCAGCAGCTAGGGAGAGTGTTTAGGCCTCCCTATAACATAAAAGCCCTGGGGCTACCTGCAGTGTATACTAGGTTATTGTAGAGTAGGGAGGGAGAGATTCTCGAGCAGGGACAGTTTAAAGGAGCCAGTCTCTAGCTCCATATTGCCACAAAACAAAAGCTCATAGCTGAAACCACACAACAAATTCAGAGTACAGGTAGAGAGTGATTGTGGATTACGTAGGGAGAGGTTAAGCTGTTCTTCCAGTATCCATCTTAAAACAGCTCTTGTCAGAGCAAAGCTCTAATTTTCCAGCACACAGAGTAGTAGTATTTTGGGCTGCCTTTTGTTTAAAAGCACTGGTCTTTTTCTTCACTGTTTTTGGGGTCAGAGCTTGGCTTCTGCTGTCCACATCAGTCCCATTAATATGGTACTAGTGCCCTAGCCAAAGCAGTACTACAAACATTTATTACTACCTGCTATAAAGAATGCACCAGTCAATTTTCCCCACTGTTTTTGAGATCACATCCTGGCTTCTTCCTTCCATTTCCATCCTGTTAAAGGGAATCTGTTAACTGTTTTCACCCTTCTAACCTATCCCTACCTGTCCCTGCAGCCACCTAATACTTTCCTAATCATCCCTCTCTGACCAATATTGCATTTATAACAGTGGAACAGAACAGTTTTTAAACTTACAAATCTCTGACAATGGGGCGTTCCTGATGGGTAGGCGGTGTCTCCAGGGCCGCGCACCCCCCGCCTCACTGCTCTAATTACACCCTGATGGGCAGCACCATTCCTTCAGGACCGATGTCCTGATTTAAATCTCCCGCCCCGCACTTCCTGGTGTATGACGCAGATGTCGGGCGCCGCATCACGCCGCGTCATACCCAGGCATGCGCAGTGCGCTATATAAATAAATAATATTATTATTATTATTATTATTATTATTATTATTGGAGGTCCTTGTCATAGGTTGTCCCACATTGTGACTGTGATGGGGGATACATATTAAATAGAAATCTACTGTCAGTCACCATACAGTATTTGGCAAAAAACATGCCTGGATTGTGCCATATTGTGACTGAGATAGGGAATACATATTTGATAGCAATCTACTGTGAGTCACAATATTTTCCAGGCTCTTCTCATTCTGTTTCATCACTGTCTCAACCATTTCAGCCTTTTCCTCAGGCCCCCAGACCTCTTTGTATGGTCCAGCAAAAAAATATTTCTTGCATTTCCCATTGACTTGTATTGTACTTGCTATTCAGAACATATACGCAATCATTACAAAGTACTCGTAATGAGTATAGCGATTACAAATATTTTGGTAGTTGCTCATCACTAGAAAAATAGGTAAATAAACACTGAAAAACTACAACTGACCAGCCGGTTCCTGTGGACACTAGACATTTGGACTACACAGTCTCTAGTTGAACCTGGGCAGGCTGAAATGGCCTTGAAGGGAACCTGACCTCTAAAAATGAGCCCCCTTCCTCTTTTAACCTGTCCCTGCACCATGGTAATCCATTTCTATCCATCCCTTAGTGTCCATAAAGCGCTATTGTAAAGTTTATAAAAGTTCTTTTTTTACCTGTGGATCTGCAGCTTCTCATTATATGAGAAGCCGCAAAAGGCGGTCTTTTGTGCTTCTCCCGCCACCAGCGTGTTAATTATGCATGCCCATATGGGCGTGCTATAGAGCAGAGACTGTGCTTGTGTTGCAAGGGGGCGGTAAAAGCGATATGACGAAAATCGCGTAATATTGCCTTTACCGCCCTCTTGCAGCACAAGCACAGCCTCTGCTCTATAGCACACCCATGTGGGCGTGCATAATTAACACACGCCAGTGGCGGGGAGAAGCAGAAAAGACTGCCTTTTGCGGCTTCTCATATAATGAGAAGCTGCAGATCCACAGGTAAAAAAAGAACTTTTATAAACTTTACAATAGCGCTTTATGGACACAAAGGGATGGATAGAAATGAAATACCATGGTGCACGGACAGGTTAAAAGAGGAAGGGGGCTCATTTTTAGAGGTCAGGTTCCCTTTAACACCAGACTAAAAAATTGCAACTCAGACCTATGCTGCTTGAGAGGCCATCGAATGCTTAAAGTTCCTCGTAAGGACTTTGAGGGCAAAGCAATGTTCAACGTGTTGCCATATGGTATTTTTGCATTCCATTGGATCAACATGTTAGGCTATGGATTGAACTAGATGGACTTAAATTCTACCTTTGACCTTAAAAACTATGAAACTATGAAGGTGCAATGTGCAATTGACCTGAATAAAAAAAAGGAATACTAAAGCTAGCGTCAGACTTGGGTTATGGCATCCACTTGAAGGATTCGTTGAAGGATACATTTTTTTGTCCTTGCATTTACATTACATGTGTGCACTTATGTTGTCTAAATTGAAGGATGCGTTAACGCATTATACATGTATGTACCATGTGTTAACGGATGCATTTTCCATAGACACCCATGTTAAAAAAACACCTCTGTTTTCAATAACAGGCCCAAAAACTCTGCTGCCCGTGTTTTTATGTGCGCTGCAAAAAACACATAGCGCCAAACGCATTGCACTTTAGCAATGCATTTTTTGCATTGGGGTCAATGGGTGCGTTAACACATGCGTTTTTACACGCATGCTGTTATCGGATGCATGACCCGATACTGACCCTAGCCTAAGATCACTTCATCACTTGATGAAGACGCTTTGTGCGTTGAAACGCGTTGTGGAGACTGGATCCCATACTGAATTAATAAAGCCTACAGGTAAATTATGATAAAGCCTTGTCCTGGAATGTTTAGAGCGCTGACATAGTATCACTTTCTTTCAAATCGGCCACACACTCTCTCCCCTCCTGGGAAGCGTGATCCTCAGCTGCCTGACGACCAGGACCTCGCATACGTCACACAGACACTCCCCTACCAGTGTCACGTGAACCGATCACCGCGGACCACGTACACCTCACACATCTCGCTTTGGAGTCGGCGTGGAGCTAGTGCGGAAGACCTCAGACCGTTCCTAAATCCATCCACCTGTTGTGCGTCGGCACAACAGATCAGGTGAGCAGAGAGCCTGCACAACCGACCCCTATCCTTCACACACACAGGTGGCGCAACCCCTTTCACTGTTTTCACCTAGCCTAAGATAGGAAGAGATCTCAGTCAGTAAAAACAAACCAAGTAATACAAAATGAAAAGGTAATGTATGTACTAAAATAGAGTATGCCGCCTACTTCCTAACTGCAAACAGAAGATAGGTGCAGAGTGAAGAGCAAAAACAACAGAGAGATAAACCCCACCTAGTTTCCACTGACTGACATTAACAATGGCATTATGGTTGGAAATCAACATGAGAATATAACCAGCAGGAAACAATAGCAGGGGAAAGGATATATAACCACACACGAAAGGTGATTGGACAGTCAAATGAATAAATAAAAAAACCTGCAAAAGCAAGGATAACCGATAATAAAGAACTCAAGAAAAGTTGTATCTGCTGTTGCTCGGCGGACAGATAACCTGACCACAGAGCACAGGGTTACAGGTTTACACACTGACGCATGGCATTAGTCTTGTACTGTGAAATATTGCTTTAAGAACAAACTATGCTCACAGGCATCAACAATAAAACTTCTGTTTTGTAATATACAATGACTTTTCTGCTATGTTTAAACTATTTTGACTTAAAAGGGCACTTTTATTACTATCCTTGTCTCCAACTCCACTCATGCATGTACTTCACTGTCTAAGCTAATCAAACTCAAATTTTACACTGAAAAACATAATATCGCACAAACCCTCATAACAATGCCACCTGGTTAGGGATTTTACACACACATTGCTGCCCATCAGATTTATCAAAGTCTTTGTGAATGGAATATTTAGCAACAATTCAACAAATGTCTGTGTTCTCAAAACCATCCACTTGGGCCATTGCGTCCTATGAACATGAATAAACCTGACTCGCAAATAAATATAATGTACTATAAGTATCGACACGCATGTTTTCAAATCAGTCATTTAAGTCTGTGCTTATGGCACGGCTACATGGATAAGGGAACCCTGATATTGGGCTAATGTGTCTCAAGCTGCACATTTACTTAGCGTAAAGTCCTAGATGTACTATTAGGACCTTGCAAACTGGCCAATCAGGTGGCCCCTAGTGATGACGTAGTTGTGACGTGGCGCCATCTGATTGTCCAGATCACTACCGGCCATCTGATTGGTTGGTAGTGACAGGTCCTTTTCCAGCAATCGGATGGCTTCTCTGCCAGTCCCGCTGCAGGCGACGGAAGGTGAGTATGTAAGTTTATTAATTTTTAACAACTTTTATTCACTTTTAGGCTACTTTCGTAGTGTATCTATAGATACAATGCGAAAGTATTCGTACTTGCTATGCTCGCAATGAGTTGCGAGTACCGGTACCTACTCTTTGCTAGTATAGCGAGCACCAATATTAAGGTACTCGCTCATCCCTAAAAGTGCTATATAAATGAATAAATATTATTACTATGAGTAGCATGTTGTGATTTATCTTTCTCATGGCTTTCCGAGTAGTTGGGATTGATAGATCCCCTATAAATTATATTTCACATAGTTTACAATTCCTGGCATTTCCAACAGGAAAGACAGAGCCATTGCAAAAGAAAAGGTGCATGATTAGTGGAAATTATGGCAATTTTAACCTAGGTGTCTAAGAAAACCTTTTTACAAATGTATTTTTAGGAAATATTAGAGTGATCTGTATGTACCTATGAAGAATTTTCTTGCTATTCCTCCTTGTTGCAAAAGGGTCAACAACATTTTAGGGTTCAGAAAGTAGTAGACAGACTGGATTACTAGGTTGTGTTGGGAATGACCACGGTGACTTAGGCTAGGGTCAGACTTGCAGATTTTGCATGCGTTTTTGAGACTTGCGTTTTGTGAAAACGCATGCAAAAACGCATTCATAGGCTCCCATGCAAAAAACGCATGCCCAATAGCAAAAACGCATGTATGAATGTACCATGCATTTTTGGGATGGATTTTTGCAAGCAGCATTTTTTGGTGTTAAGGACAGATTGGAGAGGTTCAACAGTGTTGGCAGGGAGGTCACAGAGGAGGAGGTTGCAGTAGTCGAGATGGGAGATAATGAGTGCATGTACTAGTTTAGTAGATTGAGGGTTGAGGAATGGACAGATTTTGGAAATATTTTTGAGTTGAAAGCAGCAGGAGGTGGCAAGGGCTTGGATATGCGGTATGAAGGACAGCGCAGAGACAAGGGTCACTCCAAGGCAGTGGACATCAGGTACTGGGCAGAATGTGATGTCATTTATTGTGATAGATAGATCAGGTAAGGTAGGTATGTGAGATGAAGGAAAGATGATGAGTTCAGTTTTGTCTACATTGAGCTTTAGGAGGCGACAGGAGAAGAAGGAGGATATGGCTGACAGACACTGTGGGAGTCTGGAAAGCAGAGAGGTGATATCAGTGCCAGAGAGGTAGATCTGAGTGTCATCAGCGTACAGGTGATACTGGAAGCCATAGGACTTTATGAGTTGTCCCAGACCAAAGGTATAGATGGAAAAAAGGAGGGGGGCCCAAAACAGAGCCTTGAGGGACCCCAACAAAGAGGGGATGGGGTGAGGAGATCGCGTGGGAGTGGGAGACACTAAATGTGTGATTAGAAAGGTAAGAGGAGATCCAGGAGAGGGCAAGTTGAGTGATACCAATGGAAGAGAGGACTTGTAATAGGAGGCAGTGGTTGACTGTGTCAAATGCAGAGGACAGGTCAAGAAGGAGGAGGATGGAGAACTCTCTAATACCTTTGGCCGTGAGTAAGTTATTAATAATTTTGGTCAGGGCAGTTTCAATGGAGTGATGGGGGTGGAAGCCAGATTGAAGGTTATTAAAGACGGAATTAGATGAGAGGTGGGATGAGAGTACAGAGTGGTCATGCTTTTCGAGAAGTTTGGAGGCGAATGGAAGCAGGAATATGGGCAGGTAGCTGGATGTAGAGGTGGGGTCAAGGGATGATTTCTATAAGGTAGGTGTAATTGTTGCATGTTTGAAAGCAGAAGGAAAGGTACCAGAAGTTAGTAGCCTTCCATATAGTATAATTCCCACCACATAGTCCTCCATATAGTGCTATGCACTCTCCTTAGTCCTACATATGGTAAAATGACCCCCACATAGTCCTCCATATAATATAATGAACCTTTCGTAGTCCTCCGTGTAGTATAATGCACCCCCCCATAGTCACCTATATAGTATAATGGACCCAACATTGCCTTCCATATTGTGTACTGCATCCCCGATATTCCTCCATATATGATAATGTTCCCCCCATTTTCCCTCTATAAAATCATAGTGAACCCCACATAGTCCTCCAAAAGTTGTAAAGCACCACCCAAAGTCCTACATATATTATAATGACCTACACATAGTCCACCACATATTATAATGTACCCCTTATAGTCCTTCATACATCCTAAGGCACCCCATAGTCTTCATTATACTGTAATACCCCACCCATACTTCTCTCTATAATATAGTGCACACCTATAGCCCTACATATATCATAATGCACCCTCAAGGGCATCAAAATAGTATAATGTACACCTCACAGTTATCCATATTGTATTATGTCTTTTGGCCACCATTGTATTCACTGATTAAGAAAAAATACTCACTTCTCCTCTTTCCCCTGCTGTTCCATGTCTCTGCAGTGATGTGTGTTCTGAAACATTGTAAAAGAGAGTTGATCCAGCATCTAGGTTGGCACAATTCATGAAACTTTGCATTATTAAAAACTATTAAATAGACATAATAGATCAGGAACCATAGTAGGTGTGAAGGGTAGTATACAGGTTCAATATTTATATACTACCCCTCACACCTACTGTAGTGTCTGATCTATTATGTCAATATTTAATAGTTTTTAATAGTGCAAAGATTTTATGAAGTGTGCCTACCTGGAAGCTGGATCTCCCTACATATATGTATCAAATACTAAGCATTGGCAGGATACCGTGCTTGCTTAAAGTTAATCTTTTTTTCCGTTCTGCAGCTCTGTACATCTTGGTTCAGCGGCTGTGCCATAGGGGCATCATCGTGCCCACTATGAAGTCAGATCTCAGATGTCAAGGAAGAACAATGAACATGGAAGAGTGGCACTCCCTCTTTCATTATTGCTTTCAACTGTATTTGGGTCCACGATGCTGATACAGTCGAAAGTGTGATGCCCGGCGGGGGGCCCAATGTTGGTGGGCCCCCCGACTCATTCCCACCATAGTGACCACGCGGTTTGCCGACATTGGTGGTATGCCGTTGTCTTTAACTGGGAGAATCCATTTCTTTCATGTACTACTTGAGAAATGTTGCTGGAGAAGTAAACAATCTGGCGGTTTCTAAGGAAAGGTCCTCAGAGGATGGTAGACGTCTCTAAAGTCTTTAAAGGAGCAGATTGCTCACTTTCTGACAAATTCTATAAGCGTTTTATATGCTGCTCTGATGTTTTAGTGCTAATTGAGATATTCATGAGGAAAGATTCATTCTCTGAGTACTGATTAATCACCTTAATTATGTCTACATGCAATTTAAGCTAATTTTACCCACAGAGGGTTTTATCTCCAACTATACATTGATGTATTGCGTCATAAAAAAAATCAGAAATCAGATATAACCCTTTTGTTTAATTTACTTAATTCCTAATCATTTTTAAACTCTATTAAAAAAATCACTTGTCTTTCCCTGTTACTTAATGTTACAGAACTGGTCTTAAATTCATATTTTTGGATATTTTATGCTTTTTCTTGGTTATGTATTATTGAAGGAAAGTTTATTTCAGAGATTTGAGTTAATTCTATTAGAAGGAAAAGTTCAAAGAATGGTAACAGCTGAATAACTTGACTTTTACACCCCAACTAGGTCACATCCAACTGTTCTTCAAAATCTTCAAAAAGCTTTTAGCAAAATAGTTTTTTTTAGAATCTTCATCTCGTTTTTTCAGCTGTGTTAATGTTTTTTGATAATCCACATCATCCGGATGTTGACCCTCCACTCTGTGATCTCTCAGAATGTAGCACAATAGGAGTTAGATGCTGACTTATTAGTCTTCTAGGGAAGAAAACTTTTATAAGTGCTAAACATTCCTACTAATTGTAACATCTTTGTATTTTTTGCAGTCTTACCTTTGAAATAGGTGTATGTTTAACGTGGTTGTGCACTACTCAGACATTCAGTTTTCAATCACAATGTTTGCCACTATTGAAATTACAACACCTATACTCACTTCCGGTGCGAATGCTGTTTCAGTGGTGTAAGCACTCACTCTCCTGGGGCTCACATCACATTGTTATGTCACAATGAGCCCTGTGCCCAGTCAGCACTGACTTCACTCTCCAACTTTCAATGAACCGAAAACATAGAGGAGGCTGTTGTTCACTGCCTCTTAATGTTCGATATGTCAAAGGTGGGGATTGAAGTCGGTGATGACTGACATAACAATCTCAAATGAGCTGTGGGTAAGAACAAGTGCCGCACCCGCTAGAACAGTGCCAGCACTGGAGGTGAGTATAAGGGTTGTTAATGGGGGCAAACATGGGGATTGAGAAGGTTTTGTATGAGATGAGGACAACCTCTTTAAAGCGAATGTCTCAAGTCAAAAATTCATATGTAACTGCTATAACTTTCTAATTCCAATGGTGAAGCTCTTTCTATTCATGTATTTCTTTTATTTATACTCCCTCCTATCCTTTGTAAATTGCAAAAAAAAAGAGATTAATTCTGTATGGCAATCACAGTGAGTGATCACTTACATCTCTGCTGCCCACTCCCAAAGGAATGAATATTCATGTAGTGACATCACTGCACTGCACTGTGCTTCTCTGCATGCACACATCCAAAGTGAAAAAGAAAGCTAGTAGTGAGACACAGAGCACAGGAGGAGGGAAGAAACAACAGCTTAGGGTGCTTTCAAATCTGTGTTGTAGTGTAATTCCCAGCAGATCCGGTAGATGTTGCCGCATATGCCGGATCTAAAACTGAGGTTACTGGGGGCACCACAAAAAGTTTACAAAAGAGGGATCCACCTATGCAAGTAAATAAAGCATTTGTTTAAAGTAGAGAGTAAAGCTACCTGCAATAAAAGGTGATCAATCAAATAATATAAACATTATATCAATTTTATTCAAAAACTAACATGAAGAAAGCACACAGGTTAAAAACAATTAAAAAAGGCTTTTGCAAAAAGCCTGTACAAGAGGGTCCCCCGCAGTGTTATAACATACAGCACTTTGTAGTAGGAACAAATTACATGTGTAAATATCAAATTTTTACATACAACATGGAATAATATGGGCACATACAAATGAAGAAATCTTGTGCTGCAACAAAGTAGAAGAAGCTAGGGATCCGTAGGCAGGTTTGTATTAATAGACAGGCCTTAGAAGAAGGAGGCCTCAGGAGTAGGAGGATAATGTAGTAATAGTATTAAAGCATTAAAGGAGAGGGCAACAGGAATAAAGCATAGGTGTACCGATTATTTGCAGTGAGGCTAAAGCTATAGGGGGTGTGCAATATCAGTTGTGCACGGGCAGGTAGCCGTTAGGTAACAAAAACAATCGCTATCCCTAGATCAGGATGCAATGTAGCAGACAAAGCCAAGATAAATCATACACCAAAAAAAAAACCCAACTAAGCTGCAAAGGCCTCACTAATTATGAATGCAAAAAGACATGCAGCTGCAGATAAGTAAAACCAATGCCTCAGTTCAATGCCATCAGATCCACTCCTCCTCAAAGGGGACATCCTAAAGAGGTTGGTAATACCTACTTAGAGTTTCAGCTCCTAGTCGGCAAAGGGAGACCCCCCTAGTTACGGTACGAACCACGCATATCGTTACATAGGTAACTTCATCAGGGGAAGACAGCCAATGGCTGATCTACCGCGTACCTTCTGGCTTGCGGCACCGATCTGGCAAGCTCCATGCATTCTCTATGGGGTTTGTGGTTGGGTGCGGCAAGTGCGGTATTGCCGAATCCAGAACTTGGAGTGCTTGCGGCACCGCAAAAATAAAAGCTGCTTCCAGCATTTTTTTTGCACAGCCGCAAGTGCCAGATCTGTCGGATTCGGCAGTACCTTATTTGCCACACCCGACCACACGTCCCATAGAGAATGCATGGGGCTTGCCGGATCGGTGCCGCAAGTCGGCCGTTAGGCGGCAGATCCATCAGATGCAGCGACATCTGCAGGATCTGCCAGGAATTACACTACTATGCAGATGTGAAAGGGGCATTAGTTAGGCAGAGCTATTTAAATAACATTTACACATGTTTTATTATTCAGCAGTGAAAGTAATGGACCTGACTAGTGTAACCAGCTGCCTGCAAGAGGTGTGAAGATGCTTATAGCAAGAGAACTATAGATGGCACAGTAATGATTTTTGCATGTTTTAAAAGGGTTTCCCAGGCACCATTCAAGGCTACTATTAGCATCATACTGAAAAATTACCTGACACAGTCCTTTTAATGAATCATATAGTTTCTATACTGTAAATGTTTAATCAAAATTTCCTATATATGCAAACTATACATAATTTTCCATGATACAATTTTCCAATTTATTTTCTTAATCCTCAGTGAAGGTCACTAAATATGATCCTCTGTGTTTTATTTCTAAAAGATGAAAATCTGTTCTAATCATCTGTTGATCACAGATTTTTACTTTATTTTGTCTTGGTCATGAGATGGTCACACAGATTGTGAACTGAGTTTTTAACATGCTACATTATAACAATTTTCAAATAAGACAAATTTTTTTTGTATAATCTAAAAATAATTAATAAGTGTTTTTTTTGTTCTTTTTGTTGAAATAATGCTTGCATAGACAGCTTTACTATTTGTGTTCAAAGTTAAGTTGAGATTTATCAAATTTTTTAAATGAAATACTCTCTGGATAATATACAGAAAAATACCCGATGGTTATGGTGTTTCATTGTTTTTATGATACAAACACATTCATGGTTGCAAAATCTGTTTGTGTTAAATGCAGATTTTAAAGGGAACCTGTCACCTCCTAGAAGCCACCTAACCTATCAATACATGTCGATGCACCTTCCTATTAGCATTATAACCATCCTCTCGGTGCTAAACGCTTCCTTTCAAAGTTAAAATAAACACTTTGATACTCATTAGGATGATAATGAAGAGGGGACAATATGCAATTGTCCCCTGGGCGTGGTGTTTTGCAGCCTCCAGGATCCAGCCTCTCTGTGTTGCTGTGATGTGGAGCTGAAGGCAGGACAAATGATTTGCAGGTTGTGAGTGACAGAGGAGGAGAGGAGGAGGGACCGAGCCTGCACAAGCAAAGCAGCACAGAGAGGCTGAATCCTGGAGGCTGCAAAACAACACGCCCTGGGGACAATTGCATATTGTCCACACTTCATTATCATCCTAATGAGCAAGTATCAATGTGTTTATTTCAACTTTGAAAGGAAGCTTTTAGCACAGAGAGGTATGGTTATATTGCTAATAGGAAGGTGCAGGGATTTGTATTGATAGGTTAGGTGGTTTTTAGGAGGTGACAGGTTCCCTTTAAAGGGAATCTTTAGCATAGAAAAGTAGGCAACATATAGTCCTAGCTTGGAAAAACAGCATTCTACCCTCACCTACTGTATCCTCACCCATCCCTTGTAGACTGTGAGCCCTTGTTGGCAGGATCCTCTCTTCTCAGCTACTGTATCCTCACCCATCTCTTGTAGACTGTGAGCCTTCATGGGCAGGATCTTCTCCCCTCACCTACTGTATCCTCACCTATTCCTTGTAGACTGTGACCCCTTGTAGGCAGAGTCCTTTCTCCTCACCTACTGTATCCTCACCCATCCCTTGTAGACTGTGAGCTCTCACAGGCATCATTCTCTCACTTCACCAACTGTATCCTCAACCATCCCTTGTAGACTGTGAGTTCTCGCAGACAGGGTCCTCTCCTTACCTCACCCATCCCTTTTAGATTGTGAACCCTTGCAGGCATGGTTCTTTCTTTTCACCTAATATATCCTCACACAGCTCTTGTAGATTGTGAGCCCTCGAGGGAAGGGTACTCTCTCTTCACGTACTGTATCCTCACCCATCCCTTTTAGACTGTGAGCTCTCACAAACAGGGTCTTCTTTCCTCACCTACTGTATCCTAACCCATCGCTTGTAGACTGTGAACCCTCACGGGCAGGGTCCTCTCGCCTCCCCTACTGTATCCTCACCCATCTCTTGTAGACTTTAAACCCTTGCAGGCAGGGTCCTCTCTTCTCCTGTACGCTGGTGTACCTTGTATTGTTCATGAATATTGTTCTAGTCCATGTATGCCCTTTTCACATGTAAACCGCCATGGAATAAATAGCGCTACAATAATAAATAATAATAAGAAGAGTGTAATTCTTAAGAGACAAAGTGTCTACTAACTGGGGTGCTTGGATTCAGGGTCAGCTACAGGTTTCTTCGGACCCTTGAGGGGACCCTTCCCAGTGGACCTTTTTTGCTATCAGTTTCTCCCCCTCTCTTTGCAACATTGACCACTTGTTTTTATTTTTTTGGGTAAAAGAGTTGTGGCAGGGTGTCTTCTCGTTGTGTGAGATAAAGTTTTTGTCACCTCCATATTGAGGAATATAAGGCTTTTTGATCTTTTTTAATTCAATTTTTTTCTGGAGGAAAGGTGAACACAAAAACAGTGATTTTGGCTTATTTTACTTTTATTCTGATTTTGATATTTATTGTATGTGATGCATATTGTAATATTTTATCAGTTTGCTAAAATACCAAATATGTTTTTTTTTAAACTTTATTTACATTCCAACATAAGAGGGGTGAACTTTTATACTTAAACTTTTATATATGTATAACTTTTTATTTTTTTATTATAATTTTCTTTCTACTTTTTTTAGCGCTCAGTGGGGACGTCCTTGTACAATATATTGCAGTGAATCATAAAATTACCTACCGTATTTCATAAAAAGCTCAGCCACAGACTTGGCTTTATAGTTGTACAAGCACTGCAAACATCAGTCTTCCTCAAGTATCGTGACAAGGACAAGACCGAGAGCACTCAGCTATCCCTTCACTGATTGGTAATAGGCATTGAAAAGGACACCTTCCACTATTTTCAGCCACTTAAATGCTTGGCAGTGGCATTTAACAGGAAAACTGCTGAAATTGGAACTTTGATTGCATATGTTCGACTGTAAAACACAGCTGTCACCTGCATGGCACAAAACAGGCTCAGCTATTGAGCCCAGTCCATAAACATAGTGTGCACATCCACAAATTGAATTTTGCCCCCTATAAAGGTTGTTAGCCTCTGCACTTGCCGAGGTTCTTTAACGTTGGCTTTGACCCTGCTTGTGATTCCTATGTCAAAATGGAGTTCCTTTAACCTATCACCTTCCAATTGTATAGAATATGTTTATGTCCACTCTATTTTCATGTAAATTTTTGAATCATTGATTGAATCATTGAGTGTATAGGACATGTAATCAATTAGTCTAATAGATTTATTAGTAAATCAGACCATAGAAATTAAATGTAGACTATAGTGACAACAATTTAACTCTAAAGTCAACCCCAAATGAGATGATGTAATGTTGTGCCTTTTGGGCTCATTATTGACATGGAGCCTGAGCCTTCTGGACCTATCTACAGTAGGTTCTGGAACACATGGCTGGGAAATTCTGCCTTTGTAATATATTGATGGATACATACTATATCTTCAATAAATCAATTCTATATTAATACATTAAAAAAATTGGTACCATGCATTTTTCTAAATTCATTTTTCAAAATACATTGTGCCTGGGAGGAAATATGATGCTCCTGACGGGTTGGCTCTGGAGACCGCTAATAATTATTTTCCCCTGTGTCATTTGCTGGGCACATGAGCTCCTCGTGTCAAAGGGCACGTGAGCGGCTGCTGTCAGGAGGCACATGAGCTGCTTTTGTTGGGAAGCACATGAGCTCCCTGTGTTGGGAAGCACATGAGCTGCTGGTGTTGGGAAGCACATGAGCTGCTGGTGTTGGGAAGCACATGAGCTGCTGGTGTTGGGAAGCACATTAGCTGCTTTTGTTAGGAAGCACATGAGCTGCTGGTGTTGGGAAGCACATGAGCTGCTGGTGTTGGGAAGCACATGAGCTGCTGGTGTTGGGAAGCACATTAGCTGCTTTTGTTAGGAAGCACATGAGCTGCTGGTGTTGGGAAGAATATGAGCTGCTGGTGTTGAGGGCACAGGATGTGCTGATGTCTGGGGAAGTACATGATCTGCCGATGTTGGAAAAACATGATCTGCTGGTGTTGAGGGCACATGAGCTGCTAGTGTTGGGGGCACATGAGCTGCTGATGTCGGGGGCACGTGAGCTGCTAGTGTCAAGTGCACATGAGCAGTTGGTGTTGAAGGCACATGTGATTGTGGTGTCTGGAGTGGCACATTAGCTACTGGTGTTGGGGATACATGAGCTGCTGATGGCTGGAGCACACGAGTTGCTGGTGTCAAAATGCACATGAACTGCTGGTGTTGGGAACCATATGAGCTGCTGGTGTTAAGAAGCACATGAGCTGCTGGTATCAGGGCCTATATTTCCTGCTTGTGTTGTGAATTCACGGTTGTCCTGCTCTACAGTGACAGAGAAGATGACACCATCATTCTGTTGTGGGGAGGGTAGCGCAGGGTTTTAGTAGTCACGGGTGATGTTGAGCCTCAGCTGTGGAGCAGCCCTGGATTGGCAATACATGCCCCAACCAGCTCCCCAGTGCAACAGTCCTTGACACTGTCCCACTCTTTCAAGTACAATATAGAGACGGAGTCCAAAAGTCTTTCCAACACTCTTTTACTTGAACAGTCTCGTTTACCATGGGCACCACACTTGAATATTACATTCCTGAGGTCATTTTTTTCAATAGAATTTATTACAGACTGCTGCCATTGTCCCAATACATCTAAACTCTTGCCTCCTCTGTCCAACATCATGGTGGTTTGCTGTAAATTCATATTTTCCCCTTGATCCAGCCCTGTACCACCCACAGGAAATTCATACTGAGGAACAATTAAGGCAACTGATTGACAAAGTCACTTTACTGCAAGCAGTATGAAAACCCGTTCGCCCGACTCTATATTAAAGTCCACTGCAATAGGTACTAGATGAGTTAGGCTGCCTTCAGATTTGCAGATGCCTCCGCAGCGTTTTGCGGAGGCATCTGCAAGCATCTGCATGCAGAAGGCAGCCCCTATGTTAATAATGGAGCGCACGGCGGTCTGCAGATGCTTGCAGACCACCGTGCGCTCCCATTGCCCGCCATATGTGATCTGTGCGCAGGCGGACGCCTGCGCACAAATCACACACTCCCGCCCGCACCAGGGACATAACATGTCGCGTCCCTGGTGCGGGCGGGAGTGTGTGATTTGTGCGCAGGCATCACATATGGCGGGCAATGGGAGCGCACGGCGGTCTGCAAGCATCTGCAGACCGCCTTGCGCTCCATTATAAACATAGGGGCTGCCGTCTGCATGCAGATGCTTGCAGATGCCTCCGCAAAACGCTGCGGAGGCATCTGCAAATCTGACGGCAGCCTTAGTTGCTTCCCAGGAGCCCACTTTGGGAAAGGGTCGAGTACTAACATAGGAAGGTTTAAACTTAAATATGTCCTGGGCCTTTGTCCCAATTCCTGCACTGAAATCCTAGGGTGACCAAGAGAATCCATCTGGATTAAATTTTGGGCTACATGTCACTGCGTATCACACCGGTGATCTCGCTCCTACTTTACACTTTGGGGACTCTCTTGATGAAACTACAATGCAGGCACATTTTAATAACTAGGCCCCACCCTTAAGGGGTGCAGTATGTACTTTTGACTACTTCCATAACTCGAGGGAACTACTTCCTTACCTCGGTCGCTGGGTGGCCTCATACATATAATTATGCATATAAAGTTTGCATACACATATATAACACTTCAACATGTGCATATAAAGACATAGTAACAGCTATGGTAGGGGTGGCAGAGCCCTAAACCCCTCTTCAATTTCAACCCTTTGTAGATGAGCTATTTCCTGGAGATGTCGGTGCTGCCAGCCGACATTGCCTCTCTTGTCATGGAGCTCTTGGAATTCAGCCTTACCCACAATTTCTTTGTGTTTAAGGGGTCCTTTTTCCTACAGCTCCAGGGAACAGCGATGGGGGCGTCTTACGCACCCTCATATGCTAATCTGTTCCTGGGGCTGTGGGAAAGGGACCTCTTCATGTCGGATCGGCTGCCGTCGATGTGCCGTGTCAATTTGTGGGCACGGTACATCGACGACATCTTTTTGATCTGGCATGGCTCGGAATTTGAACTTCACACTTTGATTGACTCATTGAATATCAATGATGTCAATATTAAGATTACTTATCATATGGATAAAAACAGGGCTGACTTCCTCGATGTTTCCGTGGTGAGGG
Source organism: Allobates femoralis (assembly GCA_033576535.1). NCBI lineage: Eukaryota > Metazoa > Chordata > Amphibia > Anura > Aromobatidae > Allobates > Allobates femoralis. The sequence goes on from JARQOC010000007.1 coordinate 56,714,878, forward strand.
GGGAGGGTGGCCGGCTGTGCACCGACATCTTCAGGAAACCTACTTCTTCTAATGCCCTTCTCCATGCCTCTTCGTCCCATCCCGCGTATATGATACGTGCGGTCCCGGTGGGCCATTTTCCTCCGACTTAGGAGGATCTGCTCCACCGAGACCGACTATGCACTTCGTGCCGAGGAGTTGAAATTGCGATTCCTGGCGCGGGGTTACAGCCATCGTGCTGTCAAGTTTGCCGCTAATCGAGCCAAACATGCCACACGAAACGATCTTCTTTATAACACAAGACCCAGGGCACGAGATGGTCACGTACGATTCGTGACAACATACCATGGTCAATTTAATCAGATGAGGAAATGCTTGGATAAAGCTTGGCCAATACTACTTAGTGATAGTACTTTATCAAAAATATTACCATCAAGACCTATGGTCGCAGTAAGACGATCTCGAAATCTACGTGACCATCTGGTGCCTAGCCACTACACAAAAAATGCTCGCACTACGTTTTTAGACTACATTCCTCGGACTCTTGGTTGCAGTCCTTGTGGTAGATGTGTTTCATGCCCAAATATAGAGAGAACAGATACTTTCTCAAATGCGGCGGGCACTAAAATCTACCACATTTGGAAAAAGATCTCGTGTGTAACTACAGGGGTTATCTATTATGCTACCTGCCCCTGTCCAAAAATATACGTGGGTCTAACCACACGAGCTCTTAAGATCCGTGTGCGGGAGCATGTTTTGGGCATCGAGGCGGCAAAAGGTTGTGAAGATCTGAGGACCTTAAAAACATTACCAAGGCATTTTTTTGAATGCCACCAATCTCGCGGTGACCTCTTAAAAGTGAGGGGGATCGATTCTGTAGACTTGGGGATTCGTGGTGGGCCACTAGCCAAACGAGTTGCCATGCTAGAAACAAAGTGGATCTGGTTACTCGGTACACTGAGACCCAATGGGTTAAATGAGAATATTAGCTATGCTCCATATCTTTGATCTGTTTTGTCCTGTTTCGCTATTATATAACTGTAGACTGACTATGTCTTTTTAATTATTCTTTTTATACAGGCATGCCGGACTATTGTTGAATCGTTGTGGACTTGAACTTTATTTGCTATTTTTCAAACTATGGAGCTGTTTATCTGTGCTTGTGTTGCATTTATATTGTGATAATGTGATTTCTACTGTTATATATATGCATATATTCTTTAATGAATAGACATGCATATCACATGATATAATATTATGTTTTGTATGCTGTAAAACTACTTTCTAAATGACAGCCATATTTTTCTAACTTGTGACAATTGCATAGACCCTATATATATATAAATGTTGCACTGGTTGTTCTATAAAGGGTGTATTTTACAAGCCCCATACGGCTACAGAGCATCGCTCTGTGTCAGGAGCGCAATGCTCTGTGCAAAGCACTCGCCCAGACAGTGTAAACAATCCTATCATGTGACTAGCTATGACGCGCGGCCCCGTTGCTGTGGGAACGGTGAAGCGGTCGGACGCGTCGGCTTCTGAGTCGCTGGCTGCGATCGCGCGCTCTATACGCGCTCGCGCTTAGCGACTACGTGCTGACGTTTCCGCTTCCTGCCTCCACTGCTGCGGTCGCGCGTCAGCACAACAGCTGATCACGATGATTACAATGCCGGCCGGCCTTTTTAAAGCCTCATTCTCCCTGAAACCAATGCCCCCTGACGAAGGATACGAAATGGCCATCGGGGTATGTGTCTCCTGGCTGTGAACTCCTCTCTGGTGAGATAGCCATACTATTACAATCATGTGTGATGCTACTTGATATTGGCAATTTTTTCTGACATGCTGCATCCAGTGCTTCTCTGATCCAAATCCTGGGTCAAAACTTATTATGGGCAACATTGCATCAAACATTAGTACCATCAAATGTTATAGACTTTAAATAATCTGGATGTTAAGGATGGTTAGCTTTCCTGTATCGAATTAGTCTAAACCGCATTAAAAGTTGTAAGAACAAGTATAAGCACTTGCACTTTAATATTTGTCAGCTACCATTTATTGGGTATTATTCCTGTAGCTTATTTGACTCTTATATTATACTATTGTACTGTATTGCGGTGATATTCTTTTTGGTCAGTAAGGTTCTACCTGCATGTCAGTTTCTGCTGTATTATCATTACTATTATAAAATTTATACTCTATGCATCAGCACTTAAAACAGGAGACACCTCATTTGGGTTGTCCTCTCCTTATGTGTATGTCCCTCCTTGTACATTTTTTGCTTAATAAACTGTTTGATATTCAGATGTTGGTCGCTTGAATTATTGGTATTCCTGCCTTCAGATTTGCAGATGCCTCCGCAGCGTTTTGCGGAGGCATCTGCAAGCATCTGCATGCAGACGGCAGCCCCTATGTTAATAATGGAGCGCACGGCGGTCTGCAGATGCTTGCAGACCGCCGTGCGCTCCCATTGCCCGCCATATGTGATCTGTGCGCAGGCGGACGCCTGCGCACAAATCACACACTCCCGCCCGCACCAGGGACATAACATGTTGCGTCCCTGGTGCGGGCGGGAGTGTGTGATTTGTGCGCAGGCATCACATATGGCGGGCAATGGGAGCGCACGGCGGTCTGCAAGCATCTGCAGACCGCCTTGCGCTCCATTATAAACATAGGGGCTGCCGTCTGCATGCAGATGCTTGCAGATGCCTCCGCAAAACGCTGCGGAGGCATCTGCAAATCTGACGGCAGCCTTAGTTGCTTCCCAGGAGCCCACTTTGGGAAAGGGTCGAGTACTAACATAGGAAGGTTTAAACTTAAATATGTCCTGGGCCTTTGTCCCAATTCCTGCACTGAAATCCTAGGGTGACCAAGAGAATCCATCTGGATTAAATTTTGGGCTACATGTCACTGCGTATCACACCGGTGATCACGCTCCTACTGTACACTTTGGGGACTCTCTTGATGAAACTACAATGCAGGCACATTTTAATAACTAGGCCCCACCCTTAAGGGGTGCAGTATGTACTTTTGACTACTTCCATAACTCGAGGGAACTACTTCCTTACCTCGGTCGCTGGGTGGCCTCATGCATATAATTATGCATATAAAGTTTGCATACACATATATAACACTTCAACATATGCATATAAAGACATAGTAACCGCTATGGTAGGGGTGGCAGAGCCCTAAACCCCTCTTCAATTTCAACCCTTTGTAGATGAGCTCATCTCCTACATGACAATACATCAAAACTCACAATTGTTGCATTTCTGAAGATAAACAGGGTGAGAGTGATTTTGTTGCGAAGTACCCCTGATCTGATCTATGGGGAGTTCTAAAGAGACCAGTTGTCATCACTGTCCGCCAACATCCCGGCTCTAGTAGAGCTCATTCTGGACATGGATAAAGATGGATGATGTAATATGTCACTGACTTGTCCATTCCAGACCCTTGTCGTCCTCACACATCATGTAGGTCATACACAATAATGGATGTAGTGGTTTTGATGTAGGGTGTATTCATATTTTCGTCAACTAATTTGAATAAAACTGAACATTTTGTAATGAATGTTCTATGATTAACCTTACTGTCATGTTATAGAGGGAAAATGTCCAATGACGCTAAGAATTGTCAAAATATTGGAAATTGTTGTCGTGTTCAGTGACATATTCATTAAAATCTTAAATTTTAAAAGGGGTGTACTCATTTATCCTGAGCACTGTATACATGTAACTTTAAATGGCTGACCTTTATCATGTGTGGGCTCAGCGCAGAGGGGGTATGTAACACCTTGTTTCTAGGCACCATTAATTTCCATGTCATAAAACAGGGACTCATAAGTACAGCAGAGAGGTGACACCTTAGCATATCTGGTTTCAAAGATAATAATGGGGCAGAATAATGGACTTAAATGTTGTCATCAACTGTAATTACCTAAAAGCCTCAGTAAAACGTTATAGCGATTGCTTTCCCCAGTGTTCCTGCTATTGTTTTTTCTGCACGGAAAGTAATCTAGAAGTGCAATGTTTATAGGTCAATTTTATTTTATGTCATTTGCATATAATTAAGAAGCCCCAGGACGGAGTCATATAGTGCAGTCTATTGTGTGTGAAAAATTATGTCATTAGCATATCGCATTTAATGAACACAACAAATTTTCCAGAAAACTGTCTGCCTCTATGCCTCGGGCATTTTCATTTAAAAAATGCATTCTAATTTTAATAACGTTAATCTTTATTTTTTGGATTTTAAGATGGTTACAATTGTCTGGATCAAATAATATGATCAATATTGCTCTTTTCAAGGGTAGTAAACGGGATTTCTTATTTACCGCAGCTAACATCACTTCATGGATTTTAAACTGGTCAAAGAATAAATCTACAGCGTTGTATTAATGAGATTGATATGTCTCAATACAAAAAAACTCTGAAAACAATTTGCAATGAAATAAAAAGAAGTCACACTAAACGTACCTTACTAACCCTGCGTTGCTCAGGTTCTAATTTTCCCTGATTCCCTATAGTCTATGTGCTCCCCTTGGCTGATCATGTGCTATCTAGACACGTGAATAGATACCAGTCCATGACCTCCATGCTAGATGAACTGTGATCATCATCACCTACGGCAGGGGTTGGGAACTCCAGGTCTCAAGGGCCACCAACAGGTTAGATTTTTAGGATTTTTTTTAGTATTGCACAGGTGTTAGAATCATCATCTGTGCAATACTAAAGAAATCCTAAAGACATCACCTATTGGTGGCCCTTGAGACCTGGAGTTCCCCATCCCTGACCTACAGGAAAGGAACAGAAAAGTATTCGAATTGGAACTGGAATGACACTGGATCATTAAGGTGACGGTGACTTCTTTTGTTACATTTTTTTACATTTCAAGTTGTTTTTATATGTAATAAACACAGAAAGGGGCGCAATGTGAAAAGCACCTACTGGTATAATTGCTTTTGTGAGAGGGGGCCAAAGGGCCACTCACCTATCCTGGTTGTGCACCTCTGCACAACTGGAGTAAGAGGCACCAGGTTAGAGGATCCATGCAGGGCTGGATCAGAGTTCTTCCTGTGTCACTTCCTATTATGGTCATGTGATCTGAAAGCTGATGACATCACGGCAGGTCCTTGATTGCTTCTAAGTGTTACCCAGGTAACGCCAGGTCCTGACTCCACCTGAGGAAGACAGGCACCCTGTCGAAACGCGTAGTGGGAAGTAAAGGGCAATAAAGGTTTGTAAATCAAGCACTTTGAGTGTGTTAAATTTGCCCAAGTGCCCCAGTGCTCCTGAAGGATTGCCACTTGTTTCTTCCACAAGTTGCTTTTATAAGCATTTTAAGATTTGCAACCCCGTTAATGTGGGCAGTCTAATTGGCTGTGATGGCATCCTCAAAGATGGAGAGTACAAAACCTAATAGGTCTTATCACCTATCAACTGTGAGGTGGTATAGAAGAAAATGTATACAACCACATGCGCCATATTGATAAACTAGATCTGGAAAAGCGGGCTCTGCTTCTGGAAAAAAAGCAAGCCATTGTTTTTATCCACCTGGTGTGTATGTATTGCCTTTTTCATGTTCTAATATATTATAGTATAGATGACTTTTATTCACTTAGGAAGACAAAGTGAAGGACAGCAGACTGGTGGCTATTAAGACTAAATTGCACATACAATATATGACATCTCTAGCTCATTTTCATAATTAACCCAACTGGATGAAAACTGTACTGCTTGTCAGGCAGTACACGTAAATTCAGCATGGCTACTTTTGTATTTGCTCAAATTCAGTCTTGCCTTGAATGTTTAACTCCGTGTGTATAACTTCAATAAGTGTGTATCGCTGGTGTGTGTCTACCCACAGTGCCATGGGATGGGCTTATTCTGGAGGGGCATGGTTAAGTGTCTACTGTGTTCTTAACAGAGCTGCTGATGGTAAGGATAGGCTGGACTGCAGATAGAGACTAAGTGCCACTCCAAGGAAGTTCCTGGGGCTGCACCAACTGACCAGAGAGTCAGAGGCACAGGAACGAGGTACAGGACGGTAAGACAGAAGCATAAGTAAATGATCAAAGGTCAGGGCATGCAACCCAAGATCAGAGTAGCTGAGGTTAGGAGCAAAGAGGTAAAATAGAACAGGTATTAAAGTCGGATCAATAATGGGAGAATCAATACAAAAAAAACGCATGAACAGGTCACTAGCAGATGCACTGCTCTGTGTGACGTCAGGAATAGAAGAGGAGGGCAGGCCCAAAAGAAGAGAAGGGGCAGCAGACACATAGCAGGGGCGGAACACACAAGGAGGAGGCAGGGAGGACTGTGCCAGCAGCCAGGACCTCTTAATATGATCCCACCCAGGCGACCTCTTAACTGTAAGGTTTCCAAAGTCTTTTTTAAATCTTACAGGGGGGCTAGAGACATGGGGCACCCCTTCCATGAATGCAGCAAACATGCTGCATTCAGTGCTGCATTAAGTTTGCCAAGCACTAAGGGGGTGACAAGTACTCTTTAACAAAATATATATGTAACACTTTTGTTTTTCATGAGCTGAACTTAAAGAACCAATACTTTTTTGTACACAAAAGGCCTTTTTCTCTCAAATATTGTTTGCAAATTTGTCTAAATCTGTGTTAGGCTTGAGTCCCACATGCCAATCCGTTTTTCTGCCTTTTCCAAAACCTGATTCCATTTTTGAAAATTCCATTTTGCATGTAAAAAATACTATGCGTTAACGCATGCATTTCCCATAGGCCCCATGTTAAAAAAACGCATGCTAGCAGCATTTTTGGTGCCCGTTAAAAAAATTTATAGCATTTTTTAGTGCACTTTAGACAATGCATTTATTGCATTGGAGCCCATGGATCCGTTAACGCATGCGTTCTTCAGAGATTTATAAGATGAAGAACAGATGCTTTTAGCGGATCGAGGGCTTATGCGTGACCCTAGGTTTAGTGAGAACTTCTCCTTGGCCAAAATAATCCATCCACCTCACAGGTGTGTCATATCAAGATGCTGAATAGACAGAATGATTACACAGGTCAACAAAAAAATTTTTTTTTTCTGGTGCCCAAAATATTTTAATGAATTTGGGGTATTTTTGGGGTGCTGATTCTGAATATGCTATCAGTTTTGCCAGATTGGCTCAAGTTTTTGAGATTTTTGGTATCTTATTTATAGCACTTGTTGGTAAATGCGACGCATCATCTCATTAATTTCTTTGGATTAGTACTTGAACTGAGCAGTTCTCAATATAGTTTTGTGTTAATTAGTGTTCTAAAAGTTTGTTCATAGCTTGATTTTTGCACTAACTTTATGTTTGTTGTCTGTTGTCCAGTGAAAAGCATGAACTCATCAAGAAGAAGTCTTAACGATCCAGACTCATTCTGTTACATTTGTGGTGAATATACACTGACAAAACATAGAAGAAACATAACAGACTTCGTTAAAAAAGTAGCAAAAAACGTCTTTTTTTTAACACATTTTACGAAAAATCTCAAAAACTTGAGCCAATCTGGCAAAACTGATGACATATTCAGAATCAGCACCCCAAAGTTACCCTAAATTCAATGAAATATCTTTGGCACCAAAAATGCTGTTGACCAGTGTTATTGCACAGGTGTTCCTTAGGCTGCGTTCACATGCTGCGTAATTCACCATTTATGCAGTGCTTTGTAGTGCTTGCGCAAATGCAGTGAAGCGCAGCGCTGGAATGCATCCCAGCAAAAACAACAGCTTTTTCTGAAATGTGTTCACACGTTCCATCTTTTTGCTGCAAAGTGCGTGCGCAAAAAGAATCAACATGTCAATTCTTTGCAGGTTTTGATGTGCGCCTCTCCCATAGCCCACATTATAAAATGGGCTCGGGAAAAGTGCAGGTCAAAATGGGCAGCCTGTGAATGCAGTTGCGCTTTTTTGCGCAAAGCACTGTAAGAACGTGCAAGTGCAAAAAAGCACTGCTATTACGGAGCGTGTGAACGTAGCCTTAAGCGGGCCACAAAAAAGGCCACTCTAAAGTGTGCAGGTTTATTACACAGCACATTGTAAAAGATGTTGTAAGTTTTGAAGGCGCATGCCATTAGTAAGAATGTCCACCGGAGCTGTTGCCAGTAAATTGAATGTCCATAACAGTTATTTTGCACGTAGTTATTTAATGCAGTTATCTCTACCATGAGCCATCTTCAATGGTGTTTCAGAGAATTTGTCAGTACGTCCAACTGGCCCCAAAATTGCAGACCACATGTAACCACACCAGCCCAGGACTTCCACATCCAGTATCTTCAGGCCTCCAAGATTATCTAAGGCTAGGGTAATAACTGTGTCCGCCCTCAGCCTGCTGAATCAGTTTAAGACTCAGTTTCTGGCAGGCTCAGTGCATATCGTTAACTAACTGTAGCGCTATGCGTCTCTATGGCCCCCTGATGCTTACCACACCGCCGCCTCCACAGAGAATTCCCGGATATATGCTATTGGAGAAAGCACAGCAAATGCGGTTTGCAGCATTTTAAACGGATGCAGAGTTTTAAATGGATTCAGCAGGCTGAGAGCAGACGCAGGTCTGACCCTAGCCTTAGACTGGCCACCCAGACAGCTGCTGCAACAATCAATTTGAATAACCAAAGAATTTCTGCACAAACTGTCAGAGACCATCTCAGGGAAGCTCATCAGTAGCTCATCATTCTCGTCGCAGTCTCCACCTGTCTGCAAGTCATCATCTTAACTGACTTGAGTGGGCAAATGCTCTCATTCAATGAAGTCTGGCATGTCGGAGAGGTGTTCTCTTCATGGATGAATCATCTTTTTCACTGTATAGAGCAGGTGTCAGACAGGCAAATGGTGGTCACATCAGATACTTACTGGTTTTCTGATAATCCTTGGACCCACCAATATAGTAAAATAACACATTTTACAGTGACCTTTTATTGTGGCCAGCCTGGGGCACACCTGTGCAATAATCACGCAGGTTAATCTGCCTCTTGATATGCCACACCTGTGAGATGGATGGATTATTTCAGCAAAAGTGAAGTGCTCAATAACACAGATTAAGACAAACTTGTGAACAATAGTTGACATAGAAAGACCTTTGGTATACATAGAAAAAATAATAAATCTTTGAGTTCAGCTCATGAAAAATAGGAGCAGAAACAAATGTGTTGCCTTTATATTTTTTTGTTCAGTCTATGTACTATGTATGCTAAGTACATAACAACATATATTAATTTACCTTCTTTGGTACTGCATAAAGTAGTAAAGATTAGGGATGAGTGAACCTGAACGCTAAGGCTCACGCTTCATACCAGACACTTAGTGTCTGGTGCCAAGCTCCGAACAGGGATATCTACCAAGACGTCCGTGTTACTTTTCTTCATCAGCAGCCAAATAAAGATTGTTCAGAAATCCACGGAGTAGAAATAGGGGCTTATATACCGAGCTACCGCGCTACCGTACAGACCAGTCTATACATTCACTGACAGGAATTAACTTTCTGTGTGATTTATTCTCAATGCGTTTCAGGATCCTTCAAGCCTCTTCACAGGAGAATCACAGAGATGTACATCTTGTGATCCTCCTGATGGAGGGTCATGAAGACATTGAAATGCATTGAGAATAAATCACCCAAAAAGGTTTAAATCCCGTCAGTGAATGTATAGACTGGTCTGTACGGTAGCGCGGTAGCTCGGTACATAAGCCCCCATTTCTACACTATGGATTTCTGAATTATTACTTGAGGAGACTGCTGTACACCATGAATCTTGGAAATCACAAGATATTATAAGCAACTTCAGTGGTTGTAACTTTCCACTTGAGCATTTTCATTAGTTATCACAAGTGTCTCACCACAGGTAAACCTTATGTGTGCCTTGTTTTTCCTTTCCAGTAAATTGCAAATAAAGCTTGTTGAATGTTTGTTTTTCTCTTTATTTCCTATCCAAATTGTTTACAGGGCAATTGCCCTACTCTTATCCCTGTTTTGCTTCCTTTTGAAGCCCCCAACCCTTAATACGACCATTTTACAGCCATCTGACAGCACCAAATCTTGGGTCCCCATTGACTTATATGAGGATTGGGAGTCCGGGTTCAAGTTTGGGACAAGTCCAGGCACCGAACCAAACTTTTTACTAAAGTTTACCCGAACCTAGGGAACCTGAACATCCATGTGTCCACTCATCTCTAATAATGGTGAAATATAAAAGTCACATTTTTCTAATTGAACTATGAAGACCTTAGAAAAATTCAGCTAAAGAAGGATAAATGTGTTAGACACCGACAGGACTCTGGATAATGACTTAAATTGTAATGAATAGTAAAATGTTTATCCATCCAAAATAATCTTTAATAGTTAGTTTGAAACCTTCAAACCCTAAGGATCATTTGTAATAATTTTTTCTGCATATTAAACAATGACGTGACATTTCATTCTTAATAATAAAGATTTATCATGTTTAATATTAATTAGCAATCGCTAACCACAGAAATGACGATGAGCAAAAATCTGTGTTGCTGATTAAATGGAACAAGGCCTTGCTAATGGAGAGTAATAATACCCAGGAGATGTCTAAAGAAACAGAACAATATGTTTTATAAGGTTTTTTATTATTTACTATGTTCTTAAATTAAATGTTTAATTTTTTTGTCAAAATCAAATTAATTTTAGCTTTTCCTAGTTTATGCCCTTTGAGCGGTGCACTCCTCTCTTTTTGAGCTTTTTCTTAGTTTAACACAACCACACAAAAATTCATAATTAAGCTCCGGTGCTTGATCAGAATTTAAAGATAGGAAGGAGAAGTATTGCATTAACACTAGAAGTCCCAGGATTTTCGAGCTCCCCCCTGAAGTCCCGAAAGAGGGTCAAATGACCCTAAATCCAAACTGACAACCCTGATGGCTCCAATTAGCATCCTTTCATTTGTAAATGTGGCCTAAAATCCTTCAGGTCATTCGACCCGTCTCTGGGTTCCAAAGTGTAGAAATGTTTAATGACCCCTCTCTGGGACTTCTAGTGTTAACCCATGACTATGGCTGGAGGTTAGCTACTGAGATACTAAGGGTGCACTTGGTGGCACTGAGGTCTACCGTACTAGTTGTGACAGGACAGAGAGGAAAGACCACTGCTCAATAGGCTGCACTTCATGCAGAAAGACTTCACTTATACACAAATGTCCAACGGGCATCATCCGCTAGACATGAATTTTAAACACATAAAAAACATTTCATGTGAACTATAAAATGAGGAATATGATTATAGTAATTGAACTAAGAGAGAATAATATGTGGTTTCTCTGCACTGGAGACCAAGACATATGGAACAGGATTAGGTGGGGTTTAATCAACGCGTTTCAAAGAATTCAAACTTCTTCATTATGAAGATTCAAGTTGTATCCGGATGAAGAGGTTGGAATACTTCGAAACACGTTGAGTAAACAGTACCAAATCCTGTTGCGTGGTCCTGGTCCCTTCATATAAATTCTACAACAGCTCAGATAAGCCACATTTTTCAATCTCTCAGTCTAAACCTTGACTTTATGGTCCGTGGATTATGTAGTAGTAGTCAAATTATAAAACCTTTTCATTGTAGTCACATCATGTGATATCAGTCACAACCACGTAAGGTGAGCTGACAACCTACATATTTTCCACGTGTTATCCGGTTAAGACCTTATGATTCTTTTCACTCCACAGCTCCTTATACTAATTTAGCACCATGACAAGTCTTATCCTGGGTTGTCCAGGATCATTAAGACATTATGTGATTTCTTTCAAAACAAAACCCACATTTATTCAATGTGTTGTTATTGGTATTGCAGCTCTGAGCTCTTGATTTAAATGGGCCGCAGGTAAAATACTTCACACAACTTTCCAAAACTTTGCAAGACTTTACCTACTGATGACTATACTGGATTATGATATTAAAATGATTGGATTATTTTTTTTCTTCAGTTGTTGTCATTTCCTCTACAACGTTTGAGTCTGTAAATCAGACAACTTACAATATTTCCATAGGCCAATAAAAAATGATATGGTTTTCAATCTGGAAAAAATATATTTAGGATTTATACTTTTTTCAAAATCTTTCTGACGTTTGTCAAATATATTGTTCTACTTTTGACCATATCAAATAAAAAAAAATTTGAAAATCCCAACACAATGAATGGATTAGATGAGAGTAGTCCTGTTAAAGGATTGTTCTCATCATTGAGATCAAAATCATTACTTAAAAATAAGCAATTGAGTCAATGGAATATTCACCCAATGGTCGTGATCTTGTTTAGTGATCACCTTTTGAAGTGCGGGTTCGAGCAGTGCAGCCAAACCTTTTGGTGCACTGTTAGTGACCCTGAACTTAAACCAAACCTCAATAGATGTCACTGATTGGCAGTTCAGCTCTCTGCCCAGATACAGCAAGCCATAAGCCAGAGGTGGGAGGGCGTTTTTTTTTTTATCAAATTAATTTTGGACACACAGTAAACCCAAAAATTGAGCTTTTAACCCCACTGTCAACTGATCAAATACTGCACACACTGGGCCAAGCACCAACTATACCCGACCACAAATGTAAAGCACCCAAACTTCGAACTTGAACAGGTTTGCTCTACACTGGGAAGTTTGGTGATCCGAAGTTAACTTTCAAAGGTTTGCTCAACTCTAATCTTGTCTTTCAACCAATGAATGGTTTACATCTGATTGTCACGTACTACGGTCACTTCTGTAGTGTGGGCTGCAACTCTCTGTGCTGTCTCGCCAATCTTGGGAGCGTATATTTATGAGCATTTGAAGTATCTCCTGTCCATATCTATCTCATTCCTTTTCCATTCTATAGGACAGGAGCCAAAATCTCATTTAATAGACCTGCTGTCTGCTCAAAGTTCACAATCACAGCACACCCACTTTTATTGAGGCCACTAGGGCTGTCTAATGTAGCAGCTCTGGGAATACGCACATTTAAGTCAGTGGAAGACGGAAGCTGATGGCTGAATTGTCCATCATACAGGAGTACCCACCATCCCACCAACATGGAGATCTGTAGGCTGTGTGGCTGGATGCCTGGGACGGGCTTGTTTGGGATGACCCTTTATTTGATTTTTTTGGGGGGGGTTATTTATGTTAAAAAAATGGATACACAAAAAACATAAGGCTGTCACATATTTCATTATAGCAATTGTAAGTGATTTAGATTTGTTATTTACTGTTATTTACCGGAGACATTCTTTTATATTTTTATTGTGTTTTAGAGATGTGGTAGTTTGAAGAATGAAAACTTGTAGGACTTCAAAATAAACTAATAATGCCGGTCTGATGAATCCCAAAAATATATTCTCTTGTAAACTTTACATATACCGTAAATCTATTACCTTATGTTGTTAAAAGTAACAAAATCAGTCAGAAACTTCTATAATTACAACATTCTAGAATCTAGAAATAAATGTAAAATTGATTATGCGAGAACTGTAACATTTGATCAACCAAACATACCTCTAAGCTAGAGAAAATGATGTCTTATATGCTAGTAATGGACATAACTGCAAATCTACCTTTGCAAAGAGGTACTATTTGATGAAGTGTTCAATAAGGTGCCAACATTGCATATCTTAAAGGGAACCTGTCAGGTGGTTTATACCCCCAGCTATCACTGTCTGCACCTGTAGCTTTATAATAGCAGTCTAATCATCTCTGTCTGAGCTCACAGTGTAATGTTAAAGGTGAAAAAAAGCATTTATACACTTACATTTCAGTCTACATCTTGAAGGAGGGGGACTGTCTGGCAGAATAATAGTTAACTCACTATTAACTTGCATGGCTAAAGAACTTGTGTGATGTAATGATCATGTGACTATAGCGGGCGGAGCTAAGTGAGCAAACTCATATTATGTTATAGGGACGTAGCTCCGCCTATTGTAGTCACATGGTTGTGACATCACATCAAGTCTTCCAACATGTTCTAACATAAGGCTGAAATGTTAACTATTAACCTGCCAGACAGTCTCCGTCCTCCAAGCTGGAGTCTGACTACCTCATTACATAAGGAAATGTAAGTGTATAAATGCTTTTCTTTCACCTTTCACATTACACTATGAGCTCAGACAGGGATGATTACAATAGTATTATGAAGCTGCAGCTACAGACAGTGATAGCTGGGGAGGCATAAACTAGCTGGCAGGTTCCATTAAAGAAAAAATTATGTTGTTAGTATGTACACCTACAAGATTTTTTTTTAACAATCCATTCGAAATCTATAAAGATTAAAGTTGATCACTACAGCATATCCAAACTCTCCTGGAAGACTTTCTACAAGAATTTTGAGGTGTCTATTGGAATTTTTAGCCCTTCATCTAGAAGGGCATTTGTGAGGTGACACTGATGTTGGGAAGAGGCCAGGCTCACAATCTCTGGTCTAGTTCATCCTAAAAGTGTTGGATGAGTTTGAGGTTCAGGCTCAGTGCAGTCAGTCATGTTCATACACAGAAAATTCACGCAACCATGTCTGCATGCACCTTGTGCACTGGGCACAGTCATTGTGAACAGAAAAGGGCCTTCTCCAAACTATTCCCTCAAAGCTGGAGGCTACAATTTGTCAAAATGATCTGTATATTGAAGCAATCAATATTTATCTTCACATAAACTATGCAGCCAAGGCTGACCCCTAAAAAAGCCACACAGCATTATCCTCCACTACACTTTACTGCTACGATTATCTTAACACCTGCCAAACTCAGAGCTATCCATCAGACCACCCTATAGAAACGTGTGATTTGTCTCTACACAAAACAAGTTTGGACTGTTTCAGTGTTCAATGGTGGCATGTTTCATTATATTGTGCCTGGTGGCGTAAGGCTTGCAAGCAGTTATTTAGTCATGGAAACCCATGTCATGAAGCAAAGCAATGGTGACTTTTATCCTCTTGGCTCCTCAGCACTTGCCTCCCGCTGTGTAACATTACAGGGTCTCCAGTTCATGGCTGAGCTACTGTGATTCCTTTCTCTTCTCAATAATATCACTCACAGGTGATGGAGGAAAATTCAGGAGTATGAAACGTCATAAACTGTCTTGTTACCCCAGTGGCTCCTATTACAGGTGGTATCAGTGAGCTCTGCACCACCAGTCGCTCTGTCACATGTTAGTAAAAGCACATGACATGGTAGGGGAGTAGGCTATACACTGGAAGTAGGCGGCCAGAACACGTATACTGGGAGCAGAAGGCTAGAGGTTATATACCAGGGACAGGGTGTGAGGGGATTTGTACCGCATGTTATAAACCAAGGATAATAGAACTGATTTAAAAAAATAATAATTTGCAATTTTTTATATTCAGAGACTTGAAAAAGTATTCATAATTCACAAAACTTTTCCAAATTTTTTCACATTACAACCACAAACTTACCGTAAATGTATTTTATTGGGATTTAATTTAATATACCAACACTAAGTACAAGTATTTTGAAGTATAAAGTATATTATACCTATTTTATATACTACTAGCTGCAGTTAATGGCATGGAAAACACTTCTTGGATTCAATGAAATTTCAACGAATTCTTGATGTAAACATAGCACAATCTGTAAAAAAGTTGAAGATGAAAAGAGGATGGCTTCTACGACTAGATAATAATCTTAAACCCATGCCAACATCCACAATGGACTACCTCAAAAGGCGCAAGCTCAAGGTTTTACAATGGCCCCCACTGTCTCTTGATCTAGACATCATTGAAAATCTGTGGCTAGACCTCACATGCAAACTGAGCCTGGAATCTCACAAAATTAGAAGACGAGCTGAGAATCTCACAGACCTGGAAGACTTTTCCAGGGAAGAAGGGATCAAAAACCATCAAACAAGAATTGAAAGAGTCTTGGCGGTTAAAAAAAGCATTTACAAGCTGCGATACTAGGGGGCTATTAGGTACTAACCATGCAGGGTGCCAAACCGCTTGCATCAGTCAATTTTCCTTTTGGAAATTTAAAAAAATGTAAAAGATGAAAATATTGTTTTGCCTAAAATACAAAGGAAACGTGTCATCTTTAACTTCATGTCTTTTAAGGCCCTGTCACACCTGGCGACGGGGCTGGAGATGTCGGTGGCGACTGGCGGGTGCGCGCACATTTTTGGTGCCCCGCCAGCGTCGCCGTCCCCCATTTACATGGGGCGACATCTCCAGCCCCGCGCCGGCGAGCTGACAGGCTACATCACCGCTGGGGTGTCTGAAAACCCCAGCGGCAATGCAGGACAATGGGAGCCTATGTCTCCCATCGCCTGACAGGTCACGGCGGCCGGTTACACGGGGTCATGTGTACACATCGCCCCAGATCGGTCGCCTGGTTTCAGAGCACTGCTCTGAAACCAAGTGATCTCCCGGTGGCGCCGACATTGCTCCTTTACATGAGGCGACGTAGGGGCGATGTCGCCGCTGATAGGCCACGCCCCTACGTTGTCTATGTAATTGGCGGCTATGTTGCCCCGTGTGTCGGGGCCTTTAGAGATCATGTCATCTTCAACTTGATTAACCGTAATTGTGACCAGGGGTGCACACATTTTTGCATGCCACTGTGGGTGTATCAGACTTCAAGATATACAGCACAATTTTCAGATTGACATTTTTTTAAATATTTAGTAAACCAGGTATTATTTCCTTTACTCTTCACAAATACTTGTACTTTCATATAAAATCTCAATAAATTATGTGTAAGTTTGTGGTTATAATGTGATAAAATGCGGAAAAGTTCATGGGGTATGAATACTTTATCAAGGCTCTGTATATATGCATTTTTTTCTGCTTGGGATGTTTTGGTGTAATGAATCGTCATGTTCAGCAGAGAAAAGCGCAACCTCACATCAGCAAATCCGCGCAACGAGCCGGGACTATTAATATGCAGCTCAGAACCCTCCACTCCAGCAGTTACATTATCTTGTATTGCACATACATTGTTGTCAAGGCAACCGGTATCCTTCAAGCAAGTCTATTATTATGGCTATTACAGGCTTTTGTATTCTCTTGTGCCAAGGCTATCATTCTGAGCTCTTTTAAGTTAACAGTTTTAAACACATTACGGATGCAAGGACTGAGGCATGAAATAAGGGAAATTATGCTGTCCCAGTAGATAAACTGAGCTGGGTGCATATTCTGACACGGGTAATTAAATGTAATCAGTTAAGTAAGAATTTACTGTATTGCACAACACATCACACTGATGCCAAGATCAGAGCCGATCCAGATAAACAGCCACCTTCAAATGATGATATTTCTTTTAAACTGGATGTGTTCACTGAACAGAATGCAAATTATTTTCGCTTACTACACAATGATGTCAATTTCAATATCACAAAAGACATAAAAAGTAGCTAAAAGGGCTTTCTTTTCTGTAAAGGATTATATTGAAGACTATCTTGATTCAATAGGGTTGTTTCAAAATCAAAATATTGAAAGTCTATCCCAAAAAGAGGCCATCAATCTTAGACGGGTGGGGGTTCGCTAGAGATCGCAAGCTCAAATGATTCCTGCAGTCTCTTCAATGTATACTCTAGGGCAGTGTTTCCCAAACTCCAGTCCTCACGTCCCCCAACAGGTCATCTTTTCAGGATTTCCTTTGTATTGCACAGGTGATGCCTTGATAATGATTCCATTACCTGTCCAATCCTAAGGAAATCATGAAAACGTGTCCTATTTGGGGCAATGAGTATTGGTGTTTGGGAAACACTGCCCAAGAGTATATCTAACCAGGGCTGTGGAGTCGGTAAGTCAAACCACTGACTCTTCATTTTCCCTCTTTCCGACTCCAACTTTGAGTCCGACTCCTTCATACATGGCTCATGTTTAGGTGATAAATTTATTGAAGTAAAATGTGACCATCAGGCTTCTAATCATTATTATGGTACAACAATCAAGCTATTTAGAAAGAACATAATAATAATTTATAATAATTTTCAGCACAATCTGCATTGAACTACTGTCCCCAATTTATTATATGTTTAAGTCGGAGTCGGTTCATTGTATACTGACTCTGACTCCGGCTCCACAGCGCTGCATCTAACGGCACACAATCTACCTAAAGAAGCCTCTTGTTAACGTTTTTAAATAAATATGTGTATATGTGTATGTAGTGAAGTGCTAGTATTTTACCCATAACTACCTATCGCCGCCTTCTCCAGGATCCAGCTACATTCTGCTCCTCTTTTCAATGACGTCACCTCTCTTCAGAATCTCTGAGTCACATTATGCTCTGCATGTCCTAAATATCACTTTTATGACTCAAGTCCATGAAGCATTAACCATTTCACCATCGGCGATTTTCCACTTTTCCCTCCCCTTCCTCCAAGAGCCATAACTTTTTATTTTCCTATCAATATAGATACATGATGGCTCATTTTTTGTCGGATTAATTGTACTTTCAGATTAAATTTATTTTACTATCTAGTGTACAGGAAAATGGGGAAAAAAATTCAAGTGCGGTGAAATTGCAAAAAAAAGTGCAATTACACGTTAGTTTTTTTGGGTTTATTTACCATGTTTATGGTAAAACTGACATGTTAGTATGATGCCTCGAGTTGGTAAAAGTTTGTAGATACCAAACATGTATACTTTTACTGTTATCTAAGAGATGAAAATTATTCAAAAGCTTTCAAAGAAACAGAATTGCGATTTTGTTGCCATTTTCTGCAACCCGTAGCTTTCTCACTTTCGGGATCTGGGGCTGTGTGACGTCTTATTAATTGCGTCTTGAACTGGTGTTTCTAATTATACTAATTTTGGGTAGATGTGTTGTTTTGATCGTGTGTTATTGCATTTTATTGCAAAAAACGTAATTTTGGAGTTTGGACTTTTTTGTCCGTTACATAGTTTGCCGATCTGGTTACGGTAATTGATTTTATATTTTAATAGATCGAGCATTTCTGAAGGTAGAAAATCCAAATATCTCTATTTCTTTTATTTTTTAATAGTTTTATTTTCAATGGGGCAAAAGGGGGCTGATTTGAACTTTTAGATTTTTCATCACACTCTAAACAGCTCTTCCAGCAGCTCTGATGGGAGTGGCATGCTTGGTAACAATGGGGTTAATACCAGCCTTGTATTGTCAGCTGGTACTAAGCCCGACATTCATGATGTCAGGCCAAATTAGATACAGCCATAATGAATTTCTAGCAACATAAAAAAACACAGCACAGAGACAATTTTTTTTTTATTAGAGATAAAACACAAAACACATTTAGGGACTCCATCTTTAATTACAAAAAAACCCCTTCCTCTTACATAATCCACAGGCAGAGCATGTTCAGCTCTGCTTCATCGCTCTGAACAGACAAGCGCCTGTCCAGAGCGACAAGCAGGCTTAGGCTGAGCTGGGTGCCATAACTAAAGTCAATCGAATTCATTGCTGAGCCATGAACTCGGGTCACCCCTGAATGACATCACTGCGAACACTGCCGAGAACTGAGTGGTTCTTGGCAGTACAGTGAATATCCCCGGAAGTTAATGAGTGGCCCCAAAAGTAGATGCGATGGATGGCAAGACGTGCGATGGCAAGACAGCAGAATCTGGTAAGTGTAATGATGATGTTTATTATTTATATGCTTGTTTTACAGTCCCCCAACTCATCACATAACTGTAAAATCCAAGCTCAGGGTTTGGATGCAAGTTCGAGTCATGTCTGGCCCCGAACTCAGACTTTAAAAACAGGTCCTAGCGAGTCCACAGATCCTGAGCATTGGTGTGTTCGCCCATCACTAGTCATAGGTCAAAAAGTGGGGCTCCAAATGAGGCTCCACAGAGTTATAAAAGAGCCTTCTGGCCACACTTAGAGCATAGAGTGAGCAGGAGAATCTGCAGAGAGAAAACGTTTCTGAAATGAGGAGCCGAACAACCCTGGACACAAGAGAGATGGAGGTAGGTGAGTATATTAATACATTCACACTATGTTACATGCCCATATGCACAGATTTAATGAAAAAAAATCCAAGGAGTGGTTACTTAAAGAAAACATGTCACCAGATAAAAAGCAGCCACTATTCGCTCAAATTTTTTTCCTGTTGCTCCCGTGAGTATTCACTTTTTAATTTTATAGTCTTTAGAAAAGAGGTGTGGTACACATGATCATCTGGGGCAAGTCACTCGGCTTTTCTGCCACACACTCTTTGTAAATACCATACAAATTTCAATTGCTAGGACAGCAACTTCTCTTTCCACATGTTTTCCCCTGTAAAAATAAAACTCAGTGGAAATCAACAGGAGGTGAGTGGTAGGAACAGCTCTCACTTCCTGCTTATTACTCATACATCTGGAGTGGAGGAGAAAGAAGCTGGCAGTGATTCGTGGCAAGACTTGCATGACATCACAACCTCATATGAGCCTTGAGAATGTCAGTAATTTTTTTTGCTACTTATAGACTTGAATAGGCAAGTTTCATCCAAAATCCGGATAAGACCAGTGCATGCTGTAATTTTTTTTTTTAACTCAAACATTTGGTCTTTATGAAAAAACTGTCATCTCAAGAGATCAATTGAAAAACATTGGCCCAAGTCCTACCTGTGTATGTGAGGCCAGTTTTTTTCATGGATAGCACTCAGCATGTTTCCCCCTGTTAAAAATAACACAGGTTCACCTTCAATGCCGGTGCGATCCCACCAGTGTCGCACTCACTCTCTTAGGGCTCATATAATGTGTTCAAGCCAGCCCTGCGCCCAATCAGCTTCACTTGCCACCTTTGGACAAATCAATCATCAAGATGTCAGAGCTGTGGCTGCAGGTCACTTGCTCTTGGTGTTTGGTTTGTCCAAAGGTTGAGCGTGAAGCTGATTGGGCGCAGGGCTGGCTTGTCAACATTACAAGAGCCCCGAGAGAACGAGTGCTGACAGCACTGAAATGACAAAAGCACCGGGGGTGAGTTTAAGCGCTGTTATTTTAATGGGGGCAAATACTCTACTTGAGAATAGGTTGGCCAAGAACTAGAGAACCCCCTCAAGAGATGCAGAAACAAAGTGAGCATGTTTGAGTTACTCTGTACCTACTATAGTTGTATGAAACTGCTGTGCTTGATCCATGTAAAGTTGAGTTATGTCCATGGAGTGGTGCAAGATGAAGGAGAATGATTTTGCAAAATTTTGGTGCAGATATTTTTGCTAGGTGTCTGTATGTTTATTATTATTATTAATAATTAGCTGTACTACCCGGCTTCGCCCGGGATAATAACTGCTGTTAACAAAATACATTGTGTTAACAAAAATTTATTCAGCACTAGGGATGGGTGAATCTACTCGCTAGGACTCGTTACTCGGCGAGTAGTAAGGGACTCGCAGGACTCGGTACTCTGCGAGTTTCCCAGTGATTACTCGCACGAGTCCAATGCAAATCAATATCAATCCTAGTTTTGTCAGAAACGCTGACAACACTAGGATTGCCATTGTTTGCATTAGACTCGTGCGAGTAATCACTGGCTACTGTGCCAGTGATAGCAGGGAAACTCGCAGATAACTGCTGTTACATTGCCGAGTCCAGCTGTCTTCTCTGTGCAGCTCCAGGGTCCTAGAACCTGCCTGCTCACAGACATGATGTAGCAGTGCTGAGATTGTTCTCAGTCTGCTCATTCCCTGTGCATAAACATCTATATTTATGCACAGGGGATGTAGCAGAGAGGACATCGCGTTTTGGACTACGTCGGACAGAAGAGGATTTTTTTAATTAAAGATGAAGTCCCTAATGGCTTTTTTTTTTATTTCAAATAAAAAATTTTCTCTGTGTTGTGTTTTTTTAACCCTTTATTGGAGATTCTTAGTGGCTGGGTCAAACGTGGCCTGACATTAAGAATCTCGGGCTTAATACCAGCTTGTATAACAAAGCTGGTATTAACCCCTTTATCACCCAGCGTGCCACTGCCACCAGGGCCGCTGGAAGAGCGGGGTTCAGCGCCAGAGGATGGCGCTTCAATGAACGCGCCATCTTCTGGGGCGGCTGCGGGCTGCAATTTGCAGCGGGGGGTGCCCAGAAAGCTTGGGCATCCCTGCGCTGTTGATTCCAGCCCCCAGCTGCTACGCTGTACCTGGCTAGACATAGAAATTGCGCGGAGCCCCACGCATTTTTTTATTATTTAATGAATTTCAGAGTCAGAGTCTCAGAGTCAGAGTCTCAGAGTCAGAGTCTTAGAGTCGGAGTCTCAGAGTCAGAGTCGCCTCAGAGTCAGAGTCGCCTCAGAGTCGGAGTCGCCTCGGAGTCGGAGTCGCCTCGGAGTCGGAGTCGTCTCGGAGTCGGAGTCTCCTCAGAGTCGGAGTCTCAGTCGGAGTCGCCTCGGAGTCGGAGTCGCCTCGGAGTCGCCTCGGAGTCGGAGTCGTCTCGGAGTCGGAGTCGTCTCGGAGTCGAGTCGGAGTCGTCTCGGAGTCGGAGTTGTCTCGGAGTTGGAGTCGTCTCGGAGTCGGAGTCGTCTAGTAGTCGAGTCGGAGTCGGAGTCGTCTCGGAGTCGGAGTCGTCTCGGAGTCGGAGTCGTGTCGGAGTCGTCTCGGAGTCGGAGTCGTCTCGGAGTCGGAGTCGTCTCGGAGTCGGAGTCGTCTCGGAGTCGTCTCGGAGTCGGAGTCGTCTCGGAGTCGAGTCGGAGTCGGAGTCGTCTCGGAGTCGGAGTCAAAAAAATGCGTGGGGCTCCGCGCAATTTCTATGTCTAGCCAGGTATAGCTAAGCAGCTGGGGGCTGGAATCCGCAGCGCAGGGATGCCCAAGCTTTCTGGGCACGACTCCGACTCCGAGACGACTCCGACTCCGACTCGACTACTAGACGACTCCGACTCCGAGACGACTCCAACTCCGAGACAACTCCGACTCCGAGACGACTCCGACTCGACTCCGAGACGACTCCGACTCCGAGACGACTCCGACTCCGAGACGACTCCGACTCCGAGACGACTCCGACTCCGAGGCGACTCCGACTCTGAGACTCCGACTCTGAGGAGACTCCGACTCCGAGACGACTCCGACTCCGAGGCGACTCCGACTCCGAGGCGACTCCGACTCTGAGGCGACTCTGACTCTGAGGCGACTCTGACTCTGAGACTCCGACTCTAAGACTCTGACTCTGACTCTGAGACTCTGACTCTGAGACTCTGACTCTGAAATTCATTAAATAATAAAAAAATGCGTGGGGCTCCGCGCAATTTCTATGTCTAGCCAGGTACAGCGTAGCAGCTGGGGGCTGGAATCAACAGCGCAGGGATGCCCAAGCTTTCTGGGCACCTCCCGCTGCAAATTGCAGCCCGCAGCCGCCCCAGAAGATGGCGCGTTCATTGAAGCGCCATCCTCTGGCGCTGAACCCCGCTCTTCCAGCGGCCCTGGTGGCGGTGGCACGCTGGGTAATAGAGGTTAGGGCCAGCTTTGTATTATCAGCTGGCCCTAAGCCTGAAATTTATGGCGGTCATGCCAATATTAGACATGACCGCCATGAATTTCTATTAAATTGTTTTAAAAAAAACACAACACAGAGAAATTTTTTTATTAGAAATAAAAAAAAAAGCCATTAGAGACTCCATCTTTAATTAAAAAAATCCTCTTCCGTCCGACGCAGTCCAAAACGCGATGTCCTCTCTGCTCATCCCTGTGCATAGATATAGATGTATATGCACAGGGAATGAGCAGACTGAGAACAATCTCAGCTCTGCTACATCATCTCTGTGCACAGACATTCATGTCTGTACACAGGGAATGAGCAGACTGAGAACAATCTCAGCTCTGCTACATCAGGCAGCAGGCGGGCTCTAGGACCCTGGAGCTACACAGAGCAGACAGGACTCTTATCTGTGCGAGTTTCCCAGCCAGCGATTACAGTTGCAAAGTAAACTAGTTCAATGCAAATAAATGACAAAACTAGGATTGCTTCAGGCTGAAGCTTCCGAGACACATCTGCGAGTTGTAAATCTCACACTACTCGCTATTACTCGCTTCCCCATTCATTAACATTGGACTCGCTAGACTCGCAACGAGTAGTGAGTCCTGTGCTCGGACTCGCTAGAGTCAAGCGATTCCGAGTAATTTAGGATTCGCCCATCACTATTCAGCACACAAAAACCACAAAACAAATCGATAGAAATGTAATTATTAAAAGGCAAAAACTAAGCTAATAGAAGCATTTCACAACATATATTTCAACACCACAGATATTCCACACAGATTTAACTAAATTGGCAAAGTAATGTGAAGTCATCTTCTACTCCTTATTCGAGAGCCCTTTGATAGACGACATTCTTAGTTCTTCCTTCAGGTGCAAAGACGAACAGATTTTTGGCTGTTCCAACTCTTGAACAGGCCACATAAAATTGACCATGAGAAAAGCATGGAGATTTTAAATCAATTCCAACTACTTTCAAAGACTGTCCCTGAGCCTTGTTGATGGACATAGCAAATGCCAGTCGAACAGGAAACTGGAGGCGTTTAAAATCAAAAGGCAAATCAGATGGAATAAGAGGAATTGTTGGAATGAAAACATCTCCTGTGGCACATCCTGTCAAAATGGTTGCCTGAATTACATGTGGAAACAGGTTCTTAATCAAGAGTCTTGTTCCATTACACAGCTTTGGTGGACCCTCGCTTCCCTCTCCTCAGAAAGTTCATTGGCCCTTGAGGAAGCAGCTCTTGTTTTCATGTCTGCAAGCCTCGCTTCCCTCTCCTCAGAAAGTTCATTGGCCCTTGAGGAAGCAGCTGCTGTTCTCATGTGTGTCAGCCTTGTTTCTCAGTCTTCACATTTTTCACTCACCCATAATGCAGCTTTTCTTTTTGCATCAGCTGACATTTGTGCCAAGGAACTCCTTTTCTTATGAGGCATTATTGTGGTAAAAATAGTCTGTAACTGGCAGTTTCTATATCCTCTCACATAGAGGTAATGTGACTGACATCAGCCTTTCCACCAACACACCCTAACTGACATCCTATTACCTCACAGACATCCTATTACCTCACAGAAGCTTTACTGAGAATGTCCTTTGTTGTCTATATTAACCAATCAGAGCTCAGATTAACAGTAGCAAAATAGAAGCTGAGCTGTGATTGGTTGCTATTGGCAGCCTGATAAATCCCCAGACATCAGGAAACCCTTCCCCCTGACAGTATATATTAGCTCACACATACACATAATAGACAGCTCATGTGACTGACAGCTGCCGTATTTCCTAAATGGTACATTTGTTTCCCTTGTAGTTTTGCTGCTTATTAATCAGATTTTTTAGACTTGTGTGTGTTTTAGGGCGATTATGTGGCAAGGTTGGTGCATGTGTGGTGAAATGTGTCCTGAGGGTGGTATATGTGTTCAAGCACGTGGTAGTGTGAGTCGCATTTTGTGTGTGTGTTCATATCCCCGTGTGTGGTGCGTATCCTATGTCGGGGCCCCACCTTAGCAACTGTATGGTATATACTCTTTGGCGGCATCGCTCTCAGCTGTCGATTTTCCTCCAACACTTTTCCATTCACTTTTTCCCCATTATGTAGATAGGGGCAAAATAGTTTGGTGAACTGGAACGCGCGGGGTTAAAATTTCGCCTCAAAACATAGCCTATGACGCTCTCGGGGTCCAGACGTGTGACTGTGCAAAATTTTGTGGCTGTAGTTGCGACGGTGTAGATGCCAATCCCGGATATACATACATACACACATACATACACACACACATTCAGCTTTATATATTAGATATATTTTTCAGTTTTTATGCAAAAAGAACCGGGCACCTTTCGTATGGCTAGGTTGGCTCACACAATCAATTACTGCAGCATTAGTTGGCAGCCCCCGGTGACAGGTGTTGCACGCCCTATTACAGTTGAAACCACAGTCAAAGCAATAGAGTAAAGAGGGCGGCACTCACCAGTTTGCAGTGATCCTTTTATTCATCATTCATCATCATAGATGTGTTCAGCGGGGAGAGGGAGTGGGGATGGTGGACTAGTACCACTCACTCTCCCTGCTGAACACATGAAAAACCCCAATTCCAATAAACGCCATTTATTCAGAACAGAGAAACTCCTTTGAAGCTTAGACCTGTCTCATTGTGAGATCTATGTCAATATTTGGTAAAAGAAAGGATTAAGAACAAACTAGCTCCTCTTACAATATAAAGCCTTAAGGTAAATTCTAGAGACACGTTAATGAATTTATTACATTATACATGCACAGTACATGAAATTATTACTATATCTTTACTCTTTAGCAATTTTTTAGAGCTCAAGCTCAAATTGGCAAACCAATTTTCCTATTTTCACCAATAGCAAATCATTTACAGAACATATTGCAAACTGAAAATTGTGGGCTTTGTAAATGGAGTCTCCCCGCCAATCCCATTCTGCAGTGTACACCATCATTTCAATCGGTTTAGCTCAGCCATTATCTTTATCTTTTGAACAATTTGTGTCCACAGCCAGCACTAAATCTATATGTCCATTTTTACAGAACATTGCCTTTATTGGAATAGTAAAAGTCACATTTTGATGTCCTTTTAGCAGAACTTTAGTAATGGCCGAAAGTAATTGCACCGCTTATCCACAGTGATGAATATAATTATTAGACACACAGGAAAACAAAAATCGGAAATCAGCAGCTTTATTCTTAATCTGGACCACTTATATAAACTGGGTAGACAGATTGAGTAGATTGTTTTTATTGAGTGTGTCCAATATGTTATGGAAGAATGACTGAATATTTTCCTATGTTTTTCCACAATTGACCAAATACAAATTAACTGCCAATACTCTACTGCCAGAAAGTGTTTTATTTTTCTGTTTTTCTCTTGTTCAGCTACTGATCTTTCTATTTTCCTTCAGGATAAGACATCAACTCACAAATGTACAGTGCCTACAAGTAGTATTCAACCCCCTGCAGATTTAGGTGGTTTGATAAGATGCAAATAAGTTAGAGCCTTCAAACTGCAAACGAGAGTAGGATTTATTAACAGAAGCATAAATCTTACAAACCAAAAAGTTATGTTGCTCAGTTGAATTTTAATAAATTTTAAACATAAAAGTGTGGGTCAATTATTATTCAACCCCTCAAACCACCAGCATTCTGTTTGGTCCCCCTAAAGTATTAAGAAGTAGTTCAGGCACAAATAACAATGAACTTCACATGTGTGGATTAATTATCTCTTTTGCCAGCCTTTTCTGACTATTTAAGACCCTCCCCAAATTTGTGAACAGCACTCATACATGGTCAACATGGGAAAGACAAAGGAGCATTCCAAGGCCATCAGAGACAAGATCGTGGAGGGTCACAAGGCTGGCAAGGGGTACAAAACCCTTTCCAAGGAGTTGGGCCTACCTGTCTCCACTGTTGGGAGCATCATCCGGAAGTGGAAGGCTTATAGAACTGTTAGCCTTCCATGGCCTGGACAGCCTTTGAAAGTTTCCTCCCATGCCGAGGCCAGGCTTGTCCGAAGAGTCAAGGCTAACCCAAGGACAACAAGGAAGGAGCTCCGGGAAGATCTCATGGCAGTGGGGACATTGGTTTCAGTCAATACCATAAGTAACGTACTCCACCGCAATGGTCTCCATTCCAGACAGCCCGTAAGGTACCTTTACTTTCAAAGCGTCATGTCAAGGCTCGTCTGCAGTTTGCTCATGATCACTTGGAGGACTCTGTGACAGACTGGTTCAAGGTTCTATGGTCTGATGAGACCAAGATCGAGATCTTTGGTGCCAACCACACACGTGACGTTTGGAGACTGGATGGCACTGCATACGACCCCAAGAATACCATCCCTAAAGTCAAGCATGGTGGTGGCAGCATCATGCTGTGGGGCTGTTTCTCAGCCAAGGGGCCTGGCCATCTGGTCCGCATCCATGGGAAGATGGATAGCACGGCCTACCTGGAGATTTTGGCCAAGAACCTCTGCTCCTTCATGAAGGATCTTAAGATGGGTCGTAATTTCATCTTCCAACAAGACAACGACCCAAAGCACATAGCCAAGAAAACCAAGGCCTGGTTCAAGACGGAAAAAATCAAGGTGATGGAGTGGCCTAGTCAGTCTCCTGACCTTAACCCAATTGAAAACTTGTGGAAGGAGCTCAAGATTAAAGTCCACATGAGACACCCAAAGAACCTAGATAACTTGGAGAAGATCTGCATGGAGGAGTGGGCCAAGATAACTCCAGAGACCTGTGCCGGCCTGATCAGGTCTTATAAAAGACGATTATTAGCTGTGATTGCAAACAAGGGTTATTCCACAAAATATTAAACCTAGGGGTTGAATAATAATTGACCCACACTTTTATGTTTAAAATTTATTAAAATTCAACTGAGCAACATAACTTTTTGGTTTGTAAGATTTATGCTTCTGTTAATAAATCCTACTCTCGTTTGCAGTTTGAAGGCTCTAACTTATTGGCATCTTATCAAACCACCTAAATCTGCAGGGGGTTGAATACTACTTGTAGGCACTGTATTTAGCTGTAGATAGATAGATAGATAGATAGATAGATAGATAGATAGATAGATAGATACCGTATTTTCCGGTGTATAAGACGACTGGGCGTATAAGACGACCCCCAACTTTTCCAGTTAAAATATAGTGTTTGGAATATACTCGCCGTATAAGACTACCCCCCCTTCTACGGTATGATCCCCACTGCGACTCCACACAGCCCTCCATACAGTATAATGGACCCACATATAGAATAATGGCCCCTACATCTCTTCACACTGTATTATGACCACCACACAGCCCTCCATAAAGTATAAAGGCTTCCTCATACCCCTTCAAGTATTATCATCCTCCCACAGAGCCCTCCATATGTTATAATAGCTTCCATATGGTATAATTATCTCCATATATTATAATGCATCATCCATAGTCACCCATTATAATGCACCATCATAGTGCTCCATTTAGTATAATACACCACATAATCTTCCATATAATGCACCCCCATAGTCATCCTCATATAATACAACCCCATAGGCCTCCATATAGTATGATGCACCCCCATAGTCCTCCATATTCTATAAACACAGAGAGAGTAATGTGCCAGTGCTGGGGTGGGTGGAAAGTGTAGGTGACACGGAGAGGAGGGACATGCCAGCTCCAGATGGGGTGGTTTAAGAGACACAGGGATGGGGATGTGCCAACGTCGTGGGGAAGGGTGGCTTTACCAGCGTAGTAAGGAAAGTGGTAGGTGACATGGAGAGGAGTGGACATGCCAGCATCGTGGTGAGGGGCATAGGTGACATGGAGAGGAGTGGACATGCCAGCATCGTGGTGAGGTGCATAGGTGACATGGAGAGGGGTGGGCATGCCAGCATCGTGGTGAGGGGCATAGGTGACATGGAGAGGGGTGGGCATGCCAGCATCATGGTAAGGGGGGTAGGTGACATGGAGAGAGGGTCATGTCAATAGTGGTGGGGTACATGGGACGAACTTTCCTGTCAATATCACCCAGAAGAAATAATAAGAGTAACTACTGTAACCACAGGAGAATCTCATTTCAACTATTTCCAGTAGCTCTGCCAGCTGTCAATGAATGGAAACCTGTACTGGCCTGGGGAGTATCACAGCAGAAGGTTTGTAACAATGTGTCAGTGTAGAGATCACAGAGAGTTGGACATACTGACACTGTAACAAACCCTCAGCAGTGAAGGGTGACAGTCTGAGCAGAATATGGGTGTTTATACTGCAAATGTGAACTGTGACAAACTGTGAGCTGTCTCCTCCAGTCTGCAGGTCTGTACTGCTGCAGGGGAGGAGGGGGGAGGGTGTTTATAACCACACATTCCTCCTGGTCACAGGGATCCCGGGACGGAGTGTAATTCAGAATCTTCTCCCTCATCTGCTGCTTGTTTTCTATCATCAGAGAAGGGTTGGAAGAAGAGGAACTTTCGGAGGAGGACAATCCCCTCCTCCATACAACTCTGGTGATTGTAAAACTGAGCAGTGCCAGTGACTGACCCCACGGTCCCACCACAATCACAAGCACAACCCTCACCCTCTTCTCCTCACAACGAGGAGGGGGAGGGAGCAGTAGTGACAGACGCTGTACCTGCAGTAGGGGCCGGGGGTTGTATTGATATCCAGCTCCTTCATGCTGGAGGCTGCAAAAGTGTCGCTCTGTTCCTGTGTCTCTCCTCCTGGAGAATTAAGGCAGAGAGCGGCCGGCAGTGCACATGTCGTGGGCTGCGGGCCTCCTGCAGATGCCGCCCTGTCTTTTTGCCAGTAGGTGGAGCCCTGTACCCGGCCTATAAGACGACCCCTGACTTTTGATAAGATTTTCAGAGCTTCAAAACTCGTCTTATAGGCCGGAAAATACGGTAGATAGATAGATAGATTGATTTGAATGAGACTGAATTCTTGATTTTATAAAACTCTGTATCCTCCAGAAGACAGGATTTTTTTGTACTTCGCTCCCTGCAGATTCAGTAATATGGTGGTCTACAGGCCTAAAAAATGAGAGCTGGCTAAAGGTAAAAAACAAAGCAAAATAACAATACTCACCTCGCTGCTCACCTCCTGTCCACCTCACTTGCTCACTCTTCCACTTATAGTTCTTGATTAGTGATGAGCCGAGCATCTCAAGATACTCGTGTACTCGGCCGAGCACCGAGCCCAATGTAAGTCAATGAGTGACAGGCTCCGCCCACAGACTTCCGGCTATAAAACGAGTATTTCTGGGAAAGGGTGGGAGGGTGGGCTTTTTGAAATCGCTGCAACATACAACACCTTGCTAAGGCCCCCAGAGGGATCCTAACAATGAATCTGCTCTCTGTGAGGTGCCAGCTCACTGTGTGCACTGAAGGGAGCTGTGTACGTGTGTCAGATCGCTTATTATAACCGAGCAGTCCGAGCATCTCGGCGGTACTCGGTGCTCGCCGAGTAGCCCGAGTACAGTGATACTCGTGCGAGTACCGAGCAGCGCAGAGCATACTCGCTCATCACTATTCTTGATGTTTCATCTTCCACCCACCACATACTGAAACCCTGAATCTCTTCCCTCTAGTCTGGGACTTCTTGTCACAACTAAGCCCCCATAAATGGCTGCACACATGCACTGTAAGGATGCAGCAATGTCGTGATGTCAGGACTTGCAACATGACCTTACTATGAGCTCTCTAAGGCTGGGGTCACACTTGGCATGAGTTTTTTTAGTGACTTAAAAAAAACTCATGCGTTTTTTTATTTCTGCATGCGTTTTTTAAGGTGTCTGATGGCACCCTGCGTATTTGCATGAGTTTTTAAAACAGCACCAAAAAATAGTGCATGCACTATTTTTTGGTGCTGTTTTAAAAACGCATGCGTTTTTTTTAACATGGGCCCTATGGAAAACGCATGTGTTTTTGGATGGTACTAATGTACCATGCGTTTTTGCATGCGTTTTTGATGTCAGCTAATCACATAATAGCAAAAACGCACACAAAAACGCATGGTACTGTCACACATGCGTTTTTGCTATTAACACATGCGTTTTTGCTATTAAGGCATGCGTTTTTTAACATGGGGGCCTATGGGTGCGTTTTTACATACTTTATTAAAAACGCAGGTCTCCAAAAAATGAAAAAAACGCAAATGTGACCCTAGCCTAAGCTGGAACTTCTGGCTGTGAATAAGTCTGCACATGCTTGAAAATGGCTGAGTTACTTTTTTTCTCCAGTTTTTATGTACAAGGGTTGAAAGCAAAGTAATGCCTAAACCTTTGTAACTTGGGTTTCGATGGGAATATTTTAAAATCCTTAGAATGTAATCTTTAATTATCTACAGTATATTCACTTTTCCACATAATCACCAGACAATTGGTACTCTTCTGCTAATGATGAACAAGTTTTCTGAAGCCGTCATGGACGAAGTTGACAATCCGTTTCTGCAACCAGCCTCTCACAGTTCTGTCAACCTCTTCATCAGATGCATAGTGAGGTCCAAGCAGATCTTCTTTCACTATCAGAAACAGATGGACGTCAGACGGCGCCAAAATTGGACTATGGAGGATGCTGTACGGTGGTGAGCTTCAGTCTCTGAAATTCTGCTGTGGTGGCATGTGAAGTGTGTGATCTGGCATTATGATTCTGCAGGAAAACACTTCCCTTTTCCTTTCTGGCCCTTGTTAGTAATCATTTCAAAGTTCACAGCATTGTGATGTAACGCTCTTAATTGATTGTTCTTCCATGTTCATTGACTGACACGGTTCCATTTTTCACACTACAATTAAATAACCATTCATTGCTTCTCACCAACTGGAGCAGTAGAGGAGAGTCTACTGAACAGTCCAGTACCTGCCTCATACTAGTGCTGTCAATCTGCTTAAGCGTTACAAAGATGGAGGCATTACTTTTCATTCAACCCTTGTACTCTGCTTTGGGGTACAGCCAGATTCCAATGCATAATTGGGGGCATTTAACTTGCAGAGAAAAACATAGCTTTCTATTGAATTTCCTGGTAAAATCCACCGGATTTGGTAAATTCTAATCTAGCCCACATCTACTCATCTCTAATAGCTACATTTATTAAATTACCTATATGAGCCCTCAGTATGATTTTTTTCTTCAAGAAATATCGCTATTATTGCCCATGGAGTGCACCTACCTAGTATTGCAAATCAGGTTAATTTTCCTAACTGGAACTGTAATGTGCTACTACTGAAAATAAAACTTGGCACTCATTGGATTTTTTTGTTATGATTTATTGTAGTGACCAAAATAATAGAACAAAAGTTTCAGCCCAAACACTTTGGCCCTTCCTCAGTGTACTTGAGAGTCATCAACTGTCAGACTGTAAGAGAATCTTGTAAAATTAGGATGATAATGGTGGAGCCACAGGATAGAAGACAGATTATGGGTGCAGGTTGGACAAACCGCAGTATCCACCGCTGGGTAACAGTCCACCGCTACCGCTGTTAATCAGCAGTGGATACCGCGATTTGTCTCACCATCACCAATGCACTGTCTTTCAATGCTGTTGCTCCACCATTACAGTCCTGATTTTCCAGAATTTTCTCACAGGCTGACAGTTAGTGACTATTAACTACACTGAGGATGCCCAAAGTGTTAGAGCTGAAACGTTTCTGCTATTTTTTTGGTCATTAAAATAAAATCATCACAAAATATCCAACGAATACCAAGTTTTTGATTCATTCTGTGAAGAATTTGAAAGTGTTTATTCTTGAGCACCTACAATTTTAAATTGCCATTACAAAACATACCTGTGATGTAATACTAGACACCACTTACAGGATAGAGTGGTGCTGTTGTCTAGAAGTAAGCTCACAAAGGATAATTCTGCAATCTGTCCTTGATACACATCATAGTAAAAGGGTTATTTTCCAGCTGAGTTGCTAAGGTGCAACCTCAAATCTTAAGGTACCGTTACTACACACAGAGATATATTGCTTGCAACTCATTGGTTGCAGTGAAATCATGGACACAATGTTCCATTTGTACATGGCAACAAAATGGAACAATGTGTCCATGATTTCACTGCAACCAGTGAGTTGCAAGCAACATATCTCTGTGTGTAACGGTACCTTTACAGTAATTGTAGCAGTGTCTGACTGGAGATTTGGACCCAAAAGATTACTTATGGATTTAGAATAGGTAAAACCAAGTGAACAGAGTCTACTGAGTATTAAGTACAATATCCTTAGCCCTCAAAAGGTGGTATGGACCTTTCGACAGAGAATCCAAATGTTGCTTCCTCCACATTAGCTTTAGCTGACGCATAAAAGAAAGGTGTTCTGAGTTTGTAATACCAATATAGACTGAAAGGGTTCAGTCGTAAATTGCGTGAAAACCCATTTCAGGGTTGGTAGCAGACAGGAGAACATACATAAGAATGAGTTGTAATGGAAGACAAGTGGAACAATGAACACAAGACAGAAACCAAAAGAACCCTAAAGCTTTGGAAACTTTGGAAATGGTTTGAGTGTGAGGCATTTAATGTTATGAACAAGAGTACTGTAAAAAGTATGGTTCCAAATTATTAACCAATTTTGAATGCTTCATAAGGTTAATACAGCTCAGTTTCGTGACACGGGCTCCAATTCTTTGACAAGGTACTAATTAAAAAATACAGTAAAAAATGGGAAAGGAAACGGTGTTCACCAGTCCGCGCTGCCAGGATCCACTTATTCCAGGGAAGAAACTCACGATCAGATGTGATATGATCAAAACCTTTTATTGCATCCAACGCGTTTCAACGCCTTTCCTGGCGTCTTCCTCAGGGATCCCTGATCGCCCAGGGAGATGTCGATCAGGCATATCTAGTTTTGGACTGCCAATCACATTACTCTTTCTGAGATGTTTGGGGGAAGCTTACTTATAGAGAAAACAGGAGCTTTTGGTGAACGAGTGTTCTTATTAATAGGAGAAGCCCCTGAGATAGTTTTCGGCCAAACACTTAGCCAAATATCCTTTGGTCAACAGCTATCTAATGTGTAAGGCAAGCCTAATGCTTCTCCAACACATACTACATCTGACAACTTAATGATTATTTTGGAAACAGCTGTACGTCTTGATAAGATAGCTCCTCAATATCGGATCAGTGGACATCTGACTCCAAGCACCACCACTGGCCAGCTTATTGTAATGGCTATGGGACATAGGAAGTGGCACAGTTCCATATATTATGTTGTGGTCCTAAATGGTTCGACAGCTCATGCTCATTCACTTGTACGTCCAAGAACCTTTGGTGATGACTACACAATTTACAGACTGGTGTTTTTTCTGTTGCCATGTCCCCTTTATGTAGTTAATTGAACCCTTACCATTCTGATGATATAATAGTGATGACCTATTCTAAGGTTGTGTCATATTAAAGTACTTAGAAGTATTTTTTTTAAAGCTCCAATCCCTGTAAATGATACAAATCTATCTTCCTCCAACCACCACTAGGGGAGATTAAAGTATACAAAGTTATATGTGATCTCACTCTACAGGTCATATGCAATAAACTCCTAACAATCTTTAAATGCAACTAGAATTTATTATACTGGTCATTTTGATATCACTCTCTTAAAAGTAGATCTTCCTCCACACTATAGATTTTTTGAGACTTTAATTAGCATAAAATTATGGATCCATTCAAACTAAAGAAAGAAACATTCTGCCCAATTTAAAGGTTCACTTTAAAATTTAGATGAGATTAAGTCGGCTTATAAAATGGGGCTAAAATCGAATTTGTTAACCGGTCTGAGGACGTGGTCTTTCAACACAAAACAATACATAAAGGACTTTAATTAATTTCTTCATCTATCTCATTATTTCCTATTTTATAGAGTCATTGTCTGAAATCCTATTATTTTGCACAGTCCATTCAAACACCATGTAGGACAAATAAAAGGTGTCCAAACTCTGTTCTTATTTGCATTGAGATTAATCCATAATGTTATGGCAATGGTAGCATCCAGACGTATTCACGAACTGTGCCACTGATAATTATATTAATTATTTATTAATTATACAATTATAATACACATAATCAGAGATACTCCAGTAGTGATCTATATCAGTCATATTATGTAAAAAAAAGAATTATTATTGCATAGAAATGATAAGTGCACCTGCCTCATTATAAAAGATGGTGATTTTCCCCGGTCTTGTAAATCATCAATGCTCTTCCATGCTCTACTAAAGGAATTATGATAATCAGTCTATAAATGCGAATGATATTTATCAAGCTCCTTGCACGTCCTTATCGTGCAGTTAGGTTCTTATTAAACCATGAATTTTACATGGTATAAAAGACAATAGTCTATAAATTATTATTATGAACACATCCTTGAATTTAATTGTGCTGCTGAGAAGCTCATATACTATACTGTGTATTGTCAAGACTGTAATAAATCATGAATGGGGAGTAGGGAAAGGCTAAAAGTGAAGAAGTCCTGGAGTCATTAGCAGTTCTGTCACACAGTGCGATACCATCATCGAGACTGAACAACTTTATCGTAGGTGATGGAATTATTTCAAAGCGGGTCCATCACTAGGCTCTGAGGTGCCAGAATCAAGGTGTAAAAAGCTCAAAAACACTTGCTAAATACTGATATCTAAAGTTCTGAAGTAGGGATAAGTGAAACAGGCTTTAAAGCAGGGGTCCACAACTTCTAGCTTGTGATTTGTGGCTCGCGGCTGTCTTCCAGCTTGGTGCATTGCTATTAGGTCTAGAAAACAGCTATGAAAAGCAGATCTCCAGATGGTGACTGTTGTGAGCAGTCCCACATAGAAGAGCAGATCTAAATGGGGATAAGATAGGCACCCCTGGATCTTGTTATACTGCAATTTCTCTGGAAAAGCTTTGGCTATTATTAAACCAGTAATGGGGGTTCTGGGTGCCAATACTGTGAGGGGAGGGGGGAGCTGGGTACGGCTTGCAACTCTCTTATAGCTGGATGTGGCTTGAGACCTTCTTTCAGAGATGAATGTGGCTCTCAAGATCACAAAGATTGGGGACCCCTGCTTTAAAGTATGGTGTTCGTACAGAACGCAGACTTTACAAAGTCTTTTAGGGTTTGGGTGCTTTACGTACACAAAGCACTGGAGCAAGCATTTCTGTGTTTGAGTACACTCAGTGTATTTCCCAGTGCAGTCCGCTTGCGGTGTTTGATCGGCTCACATTGGGGGTAAAATAAGTGTCATCAGCTGTAGCGTGTACAAAATAATTTACATAACCCTGCTCTCACTCCCCCTGAAAGTGTTTTGTTTATAGCTGGCTGTATGTAGGCAGTGACCAGAACAGTATAATCAGTGACTTCCAATGATATTCCGGTCAAGTTTGTGTCCAGAGTAGAACTTTTATTAAGCCCAGATAAACCTCCAGAACACGGATTTCCATTGGTCCATTCATCTCTATGCTAAAGTCAGTTAACGTCTAAGATTTCATAGACATTTTGTAATGGATTTTGAGTTAAAATTACAGATGAGCCAATCTTTTGAAACTCAATATTGCCAGCTTCGAAAAATGTTTCCTAAAATATGATGCATGGCGATTTACAGGTACCCCAAATTTTTTTAGGTCTACAAAGACTGTATCCAGCCACTTTCAAGTTCTTTACCTCAAACTCAGCCTTAATATTGTGAAATTGACGTCAGCATATTTTACTGTAGGTAAATGATTCACAGCCAATTTTTACTATTATGCTGGCCTGTCACCCAATCCACTTCCATTTGTTCACTGTTTGATGTATTTATAAGCTGTATGTTGTGTCATCCTCTCTCTAGCCAAATGATTCCCAAATAGTTGCTGCATTCCCTGCTTTTGCTTTTATACAGTCTATGATAGTCTATCATAACTGTCTGTGTTTTACCATGTGGTAGCTGCAAAGCATTATGAGGAGCGCACTTGAAAGTGTCAAGGTCAAATGAGCTCCTCCAGTTCAAGCAATCTTCTGTGTAAAATGAAGGTTATTTTTGTGAATCATGCAAAGCCAATAAAAAATTATTCAATTTTGCCAAATTCACCAAGGTCCCAACAATTTGGCATGAACTTACTTTGCATAAAATCCATTTTCTTATCACTGGATTTTTAAACTGCAATATAATGTACGATAATACATTACAAGCTGTGCATTCAGAAATGCATAACCAACTATAAAGTAGACTTAGGTGGCCATAGGTAACTGGCCAGGATTGTTATTTTTTCCTAGTTCCAGCTGTTATTGCCCCAAAGATTTGTTCCTGTCATGTACATTTTCGCCTAGTAGAGAGTGAATTATCCCCTATTCACATTATCCCTTACATGTATATCTTGGGAAAACGCATACTTTGGTTACATCTACCCTCTCAAAAGGAAGCAAGAAGGTAATTATATTTTTTGGTCTATGAGATGCTCCTTCCTATAAGAACCCCCCTAGATTTAGACAGCAGAAAATAGTTTAAATATTTTTCCTATTTTTTTTTTACATTTCTCTGGCAGTGTAATGTGGAGGGGTCATTACCACTACTATTAATATAATGGGGTAGAAGAGGAAAGTAATAAATCTATTGTTACTGCTTCTCTTCAGTTCATCTCTTTATATAATTACCAGTTTCTGGCATCCGGCCACTGTGCCGCTATTCCAGCATGCATTGCGGCCGGATGCCAGCGCCGCCGATCCTCGCCACCAGCCGCGGCTTCCCGATGCGCACGCATGCGCAGTAAGCCTCGGATACACTCCGACAGGACCTTTGGTGATGTCACAGTAATGTGATCAGACACATGACCGTACATCACTGCAACTCCGCCTCCTGTGCTCTTCACTCCTTCCTAGCTATGACACGGAGCTGTCACAGCTCCGAAGGAGGGAATGAGGGCCACAGACACAGAAGGAGGGAGCAGACACAGGGACGGGGGGCACTGTAACACAGGGGAGAGCTCAGACATGGAATGGGGGCACAGACACAAAAGCACAGGAGGAAGAAAGCACCTGAAGGCAGGGGCACAGAATAGAGGCACAACACAGAGGACAGGGGCTCAGGACAGAGGACAGGATAAGGACAGAGGACTGGAGCACAGCAAAGAAGAGAGGGCCACAGGACAGGGCCACAAGACAGAGGCTCACGACAGAGGACAAGATAAGGGCACAGGACAGAGGACACAGACAGGGGCACTGCACAGAGGACATGGCCACAGGACAGAGGACTGGGTCACAGGGCAGAGGACAAGGGCCCAGGACAGAGGACAGGGGCACAATGGGGCACAGGATAGAGGACTGAGGCACAGCACAGAGGCACAGGACAGAGGACTGGGGCACAATACAGAGAACTGGGGCACAGGATAGGGGACTGGGGCACAGCACAGAGGAAAAGGACAGGGGCACAGGCCAGAGGACAAGGACACAACACAGGGCCAGAGTACAAGGGCCCAAGACAGAGGACTGGGCCACAGGACTGAGGACTGGGGCACAGGAGAGGGCAGAGGACAGGGGCCCAAGACAGACGACTGGCCCACAGGACAGAGGACAGAGGTCTGGGGCACAGGACAGGGCAGAGGACAGGGACACATGACATAGGACACAGCCACAGGACATGGCCAGAAGACAGAGGACAGTGCCACAGAACAGGGACAGAGGACAGGCCCACAGGACAGACGACTGAGGCACAGGACAGAGGCAGAGGACAGGAGCACAGGGCACAGCCAGAGAACACAGTACTAACCACTGACCCTCCATATACACCATATAAATCCCGCAACTACAGTGTACTTTCTGGAGAGAGGACTGTACTATTCAGCGCCTATTTCTACGCCATCTGTTCCCTTCACCGCACTCCCGATGCAATAGCATCGGGCCTTTTTACTAGTAGTATACATAAATAGCTCTGCTACATGCACATTTGCAGTTACACACTTACACACACAGCTCTGCAACATGAACAGTTACACTTACAAAGCAGCTAAAGGACCTTCTCCTCAATTTACTGAAGGACCTTTCAGATCATGTGATTAGTCAGATGACCTGAAAGGTCCAGGAATTACTCATGTGAATGGTCCTTCAGCTGCTTAGCTGGTGCAGCTCTGTCCATTCAACTTCTGGTAGCTCCCTCTCCTGCTGTGCACCGATCACATAGATCTTTTTGCAGCAGGAGAGAGGGCAGTTCTTTGTAATCATGGAAGATGCAGCATTAGCATTCAATCACCTCCACAGGAGGTTGCCTCCAGTCTTTAAGACACACAAACCTTTTAGCAGGAGTTTTGTCTTGTTAAAAATTGTGTCTAAGGCCCAGTGACACATAATGACGCACCAGCGATCCCGATAACGATGTGCAGAGGTCGCTGGTGCATCGTTTTTCACATCGCTGGTAAGATGTCAAACAGGTGTCTCACCAGCGATGTGAAAAACAGTGCACCAGCGATCCAGAGTTATACCGAGGCCGTTGGGAATTGTCACTCCATAGCATAGCATTAAAATCGTTGGTTATTGTCCCTGTTAAACACAACGATGTAGCGCTCCCAGCGGGAGCGCAACGACGTAGAAATGACTCAGAGCAGTGTGTATCAATCAGCGATCTCACAGCAGGGGCCAAATCGTTGGTGCGTGTAACACATAACGACATGGTTAGCGGGATCACTGTTGCATCACATCTGTGACGTTACAGCGATCTCGTTAGCAATCTTGTTATGTGTGACAGGGCGTGTCTAATAGTCTGAAGAATATGCTAGGTATCTACAAAAGATGGTTACTTTGGTCCTCTAAGGGACTTACAAACTTGGCTGCTATCAATGAGGTTATCAATTGTTGTCTGTGGAATTTTCTGCTGCATTAATTAGAAAATACAAATCATCAAGATCTGCTGCTAGAAGCTCCATTTGCGATTGAAAACCAATGAGGTGCCAGATGTGCTTGATCTGAAACGAGCTCAGAGATGCTGCAGCAATGGCAACACATTTAGACCATTCAGTCAGCTCAAAGTAGCATGGGAAACATTTGGCCTGGCACATTGAAGAAATGGCCATATGAGCTATTTGTGTATCTGAAATGGTCAGTTATGGCACATTATTCCACTCGGCACCATTTCCACAGGATTAGGACCAGTGTGGATTTTGATGATTTGCTCAAGTGTATTCAGTGGCACAACCTTCCTCAGACAACCATTATTAACCTCAGTGAAAGCAGCCCATGCTGGAAGTGCCGGTATGTCCGTGCATGTTGCTCGCTCTAGATACTAAATATATCGAGATGTTTCAAAAATGTAGAATCCATTTTTTCATCATTTGCAAATGTAGAATCCATTTTTTCATCATTTGCAAATCATTACTTTGTCCATCTCCCCTGTGATTTCCACCTTTCAAGGTCTTTTCCTTCTTTGTATTGCAATTTCAATGTTGAGACATCTATCTATATACTTTCAGATTTTTTTTAATAAACAGTATTGGCTAATGGACCAAATTTTTTAAAATATGGGCCTTGTTTTCTGGTACAACATTTTGAGGAAATACTTCCATGCTAATCCTAGTGACCTACAGAGGACAAATGTTCAGATAACTGCTGTGGAAGATTAGATATACCTTTCATCTGCTTCTTTACTTAATACCTGTTACATATTATTAATTGTTTTATGTTACTTCTATGTCTACAAATGGAAAGTAGTCAAAACTTTCACTAAATTCATCACTTAATAAGAATTGACAAGCTGTTGTACCATTTATATTGTAGTTGTCACACGGAAACAGTGCTCTGCTCATAGTCAGTGGCGTAACTACCGCAGTCGCAGCGGTCGCAGCTGAGACCAGGCCTGCCCCCTTGGGGGGGCCCTGAGCTCCCCGGGGGGCCTCGCGGCCCGTGCCTCCAGCCGCTCTCCACGACCGCGATAGCGCTGGAAGAGGAGTGGAGGGCGGACTGGAAGTGACAGAAGTCACTTCCTGCAGCTGCGCAACAGTGCCCGCCCCTTGATTCCTCTACAAGCCGGCAGGTAGAGCAGGTATTCGCGCCGGCCGGCATCGCTAGCACCAAAACCCCCCCCCCCCCCCCGCTCCTCACCTGGCCAGCTGCACTAGCGCCCCCCCTGGTCCTTACCCGGCCAGCTCCACTAGCAACTCCCCCCCCCGGTCCTCACCAAAGGGGCCCCGGAGTGTATCCTGCACCGGGGCCCACGGCTCTGTAGTTACGCCACTGCTCATAGTATTGCCATTAAGCTAATTTTCAAAGTTACTGAACCTTTATTTCTTCAAATTATGACCTCTGACAAAGATTACAACTCTAACACAAGCGGTCAGTAACTGGTGAATCAATGTTAGATGACTTGTTAACAATGTAGACCAAACACTAAGAAATATTCCAAATGAATAAGCGTAGAACGGAATTTCTCACAGGATCAAAACTTCAGTTATCATCTTTAATCTTTGGGAGAATGTGGCACAAGTATTCAATATTCCTTCAGCACCTCCACATAGGAAATGGTGCACTAGACTTCCTATTAAAATGTATGGTTCTTTCATCCAATGCATTGGGGGTTTGGTCCTCCACAGTAAGAAACACCCCTTTGTAGAAAAAATAGTA
Source organism: Allobates femoralis (assembly GCA_033576535.1). Lineage (NCBI taxonomy): Eukaryota > Metazoa > Chordata > Amphibia > Anura > Aromobatidae > Allobates > Allobates femoralis. Next base: position 56,756,729 of record JARQOC010000007.1, read on the forward strand.
AATATCTGGAATGAGCATAAGTCCTAACAAGCTATGTAAAGAAAATATGTCAACAGGTCAAAAGTATCAAGTGTTTGGTCTTATGTTATTTCCGCTGCTCTACTGAGTTTTCAGTTTTTTCCTACTTGTTTTGTTGTAAATCAGCTGCCCGCTTCCAGAGATATCAGCCTTCATTTTTAGTGGTAATTTTTACCAAAAGGGCATTACTCTCAGTATCTTGGGGGTGTGTTTCTTCAGGCTTCTCTTAATGACTACGCTGTGAGCCTGGCCCCCTTTGTATTGACCATAAAAAGTATAACTATTGTGAGGTGACACTTACTGAGTGTGTTGGGGAGCACTTACTGCGCAATTCAAGCACACATCAACAGTTTCTTACAAAAGATAAGTGTATTGGATTTATGTAACAGTCATAAACCGCCACTTTGGATATGTAGCTTATAGTCACTAAAAAAGTTCACTTCAAGTGTAGATACCATAGAGTCTTTATTTCAGCAGGTATACCACACACATTAGGGAAATATTTATGACCTCCAAATGTTTCAACCGTGGATACCCCACACTGTTCATTTACTGAACTCAGTCAGCACATACAGTGGCCCACTCAGTTTTTAGCAGCTCTTGCAGCTTAGCAAGGTACACACTGGCTCCTGCCACTCTTGCTATCCATGAGGTTGCACACAGGGATCACCCATCAGGTCCTTGGACATTCTCTGTGTCGGTACCTGTTGTGAGTCCAGATTCACTGGGCCTCGGTTACTTTCTAGACTTCTAGGAGCTCTAGCCAGCTCCACTCTCAGGCATGCCTGTCTGCCATGTGGTTCAAACAGGAAGTGCAGGACCTTGATTACATCACAGTCATGTGATCCATCAGGAGTCTAAATGTATCCATGAGTCATGCCTATTGAAGGTATGTGGATGTTCAGTCCCTCCCATCACTTCTGAACATCCTATCAAATGGCCCTTTTAAAGTAAAATAAGATTCCTGGTACTACAAGTCCCAGGCAAACTATCTGGTTTCACGTCACGACAGATCTCAGTCTAGGCCCTGTTACACTGCACGATATCCTGAACGATATCACTCAAACGTCACAGGTTTGGAGTTGTTCAAACGACATCGTTAGGACGTCGTTGCGTGTAACACCACAATTCAACTACAATAAATCGCTGGATCGTTGATCGCAGATTTGAGAGTATGTTCTCAAATCAAACCATCCTCGATCAGCCAACCTGCTGCATCGTTGTGTGTGACACCGCGATAACGATGTCATTCATGACTTCGCCCATTCACATCAATGCACAATTATCGTTCGCTGGGTTGTGCGAACGATACTTGGTCGCTGGATCATTAGTGCGTCGTCCTTGATATCTATTAGTGTGACATCTCACCAACTATCTCTAAATGATGTCCTATTGACCACGCGCCCCCAAGATCGTTAGTGAGATTGTTTCGATATTGTGCCGTGCCATGCGCCTTCTGTGCGATACATACTGGCCATGTATAGTATTACCAGTATACCTCACACTATGTAAAAGACCTATATCTTTGTAACCATATGGCAAATTTAAAAAAAAACAAAAATGGAACACTAGTGGTGCAGTGAGAATATAATAAGCTGACAGGTACTATGACAGGTAATTTTTAACCACTTTTGACAGGTCCTATTTAACCCCTTACCCCATATAGTTTCATGGTTTAATATCTTTTAGGGTTGAATGTAGATTTTAAGTCCATCGAGTTCAACCCATAGCCTATCATAATGTACTCATATCCATCATGTGCTAGATCTCTGAATTGATGCAGGCTTAGGAATTGATCCCATGTATGTGCTAGCAGATGATGGATGTGATATTCAGCCATCACCTGCCTACTGCCCACCAATGGTTGTTAACCTATTTAATGCCACTGTCAGTCTCCGACAACGGCATTTAAAATGCCTTGGCAGGGGGTAGTGTCATGCTAGGCGTGGGACAGCACTTAACTGCCATGATGGTGGAGTGTAGACTGAAGCACCCTCCAGAATGCCAGCTTCTGGCTGGCATTCTTAAGTGTCCACGGATTTCACTATATAAAGCAGTACTGTGATATATATACATATATATATGTGTATGTATATATATATATATATTACAGTTTGCAGAGATGTGTGGTCCGGGCACTACGGCTTGCATTTGAGTTCGGCTGCTTCCCATTTAGGGCAATCCCCCGGTGCTCAGGTGTTGCATGCCACATAGACAGTATTCAACATATGAAAAATAGAAAAAATATAAAGGCGGCACTCACCGATAGCAGGGTTTCAGTTTTCTTTAAAGAGGACCTGTCACCAAACCAGGCATGGTGATCTAATTACAGCACTGGATGCAGCATGTCTGCACCATGCAGACAAGGGGTCCCCCAGCACTTGAGCAGCCCTGTACCCCGAGATAATACAGTTAGAAAACTTATATGCTACAGCCACTAAGGAGGTGGCTAGGGGCTGCAGCCAAGGGCAGATTCACACCCCCTGCCTGTGTAATCTGCCCACCGCTGCCAATCATTCTCTCCCTGTCTGCAGCATTTAAACAGAGTTTTTTTTTCTCTCCCGTTTAGCCTCGCCCCTCAGGAGCAGGGCTAACGGACTTCCTGGGAGAGAGAGAAAAAAACTCTGTTTAAATGCTGCAGACAGGGAGAGAATGATTGGCAGCAGTGGGCAGATTATACATGCAGGGGGTGTGAATCTGCCCTTGGCTGCAGCCCCTAGCCACCTCCTTAGTGGCTGTAGCATGTAAGTTTTCTAACTGTATTATCTCGGGGTACAGGGCTGCTCAAGTGCTGGGGGACCCCTTGCCTGGATGCAGTAGACATGCTGCATCCAGTGCTGTAATTAGATCACCATGCCTGGTTTGGTGACAGGTCCTCTTTAATGCTTGCCTTTCAATACATTAAAAGTTCCAGTGCGGCGGGGAGACAGGAACCCGTTGAAGTGGTTACTCACCACGAAACGGTGCCGTCGTTCCGCCGGCTCCTCACTCCCTCTCCCCGCTGCATTGGAACTTTTAATGTATTGAAAGGCAAGCATTAAAGAAAACTGAAACCCTGCTATCGGTGAGTGCCGCCTATATATTTTTTCTATTTTTCATATATATATATATATATATTATATATATATATATATATATAACCAAATGTTTGCAGATTCAATTTCCCTCTAACTAACAAATAGAGTGAAAATTTTTTAAAAATAGGAAAGTAATAAAGAATATACAAGTGAAAATCACCCACTTCCCCACTATTAAAGATACAGATATAAAAAATACACGTGTACTATCACAACATCCATAAGTCTGATTCATGAAAATATAAAATTAAGTAAACCAATTGGTAAACAGTGTAACGAGAAAAAAAAATTATATTGAAGAATTACGCTTTTTCCGTGGCTGCAACACTGAAAAAGCATCATCTTTGCTACAGTATCAATGAAAAGTTCAGCTCAGGGTGCACAAAATAAGCTCTCACCATTGAAAAAAAATTAAACATTACGAGTCTAGGAATATAGCATACAAAACAATATTTTTCTTACAAAATTTTGGATTTTTTAGTAAATACAAAAAACCTATGCATGTTTGGTATCGCCATAATCGTACCGATCTGGATAATCACAGTGTATGCTCATTTTTACTATATAGTGAATTTTATCAACAAAAAAACTAAAAAAACAATTGTGTAACTGTGCTGTTTTTTCCATTTTTGACGCATTAGGAATTTTTTTCTTGCTTTCTAATTGATCACATGATAAAATGAATGGTGTCATTCAAAAATACAACTCGTTTCACATAATAAACAAGCCCTGATATAGCTATGTGGATGGAAAAGTTTAAAAAAAAGTTACAAGGAAGAAGAAGCTGGAAAAGACAAAAGCGCAGAAATGGAAAATAGCCATGTCAGGAAGAGGTTAAAAGACAGCGACATTTCTAAGTCTCTATAGGGCTCATACTCTATATGGCTCATAATACTTTACAAATAAGACAAACCTAAGTTCTATTAACTGACAATATTATATTTTTCTGAATGCATTAATACACGGGATCGTGTCACTTTTATATTCTATCAGTTCTGCTGTTAATGGGGAGGAAAGCTTTTTGCATCTTTCCTATCACACAATCCTTAATAACAACGCAGCTTCATGCTCAATACAGTTATCGCCTCCTCTTGTCATCTTTCATACCCAACATGACAAATGATTCCGCACAGCGCACCGACAGAGACAAATCATTGTGTTTCCATACAGTTATCAATCAGATAATAAGATTGTAATAAAACCACATAATACAGACACTCAATCCCTTTTAATTTATTTTTTCCTTAGGCCGGCTTTACACCACGGTGTGATCAGGTCCGGGACTGTTCGGTGTGAACCAGACAGCCCTGGACCCAATTTTGACACAATGTAGCCCTATTTGCCATCCGGTTTTGTCCCTGTCCGACAGCATCAGGCTGCATTTGTTTTTTGCCCCGGACATAAAATCGGAGCTTGCAGCATTTTTGTGTCCGGGGCAAAAAATTAAACCAAACCGGATCCTGCCAGATTCTCCCGGATCCGGCGTGATCCATCACCCCCTAACATGGGAGTCTATGGGGTGCCGAATCGCCCTGGACCTGGTTCCCGGACGGCGGGTGCTGAAGCGCTGAACTTCAGCAACCAGAGCTGTCCCCTGCTGAGATTTCAGGACTGCAGCTAGCTCCCCGCAAGCCGCGATAATGACATTTCAGCAGGGACAGCTCCTGCAGCTACGCTTTGCCGAAACCGGTTGCAAACAGGACTGGAGGGCATATTAACCCTCCGGTTCTGTTTGTCCGGAGCTGTCAGGCTGTGTCCGGTGCCTCCTGCAAAGCAGCGGACACAGCCTGACGGCCGAAAAAACCGTGGTGTGAAGCCACCCTTAGGAAAATTCTGTTTTAGCTTCTTCTTGGAAACTCAACTGCGCCGGTGACAAATCATTAATGGGTCTAATGGTAAATTGAAACTTAAGGAACACTAGTAGAAAAGGACAAAAGACATGAGGATCGTAATGTTATTATGCCTTATATATATTATATATTATATTATATTATATATTATATATTATATATATTATATATATATATATATTATATATATTATAATATATTATTATATATTATTATGCCTTATATATATGTTATACTATGCCTTATACATTTTTAGCTTTTCATTTTGGAAAGTCTGGTAAATATTTATTTCACATAAAAAAAATAGCCTTCTATGATGTTAGGATCGATTTTCAAACATGTGAAATTAGATTTTTTTCGGCAGGGATTAATATCGATGACTTATCCTTAAAAATAAATGATTTAGCGGTTATTACGTTCTCTCTTATTCTCCTGTATGAAGAAGAACTTGCAGTACCATTCATGACCACTACACAGAACATGGAGCTGCTTCACTTCTGAAAAACGCTGATCCAGCTATTTGGGGCGGGGGGATGGTCCAGGATATGGATGCCCATCTGTGGGATACAGTTGACATACTCCAAGGATGTGTAGCCAGTGTACAACAACAATGTACGTTGTGCTCAAACGTTTACATACCCAGGCTGATTTTTTGCTTTGTTGGCCTTTTCTCAAAGAATATGAAAAAAAAAACAAAAAAAAAACCTTTTTTTCCACTCATGGTTAGTGGTTGGGTGAACCCATTTATTGTCAAACTACTGTGTTTTCACTTTTAAAATCATAATGACAACCAAAAACATCCAAATGACCCTGATAAAAAGTTCACATACCCTGATGATTTTGGCCTGATAACATGCACAGATGTTCACAAAAATGGATTTGAATGGCTAATAAAGGTAACACCCTCGCCTGTGACCTGTTTGCTTGCTTGTAATCAGTGTGTGTGCATAAAGCTGAGTGAGTTTCTGGGATCCAGACAGACTCTTGCATCTTTCATCCAGCCACTGATATTTCTGGATTGTGAGTCATTTGGAGAGCAAAAGAATTGTCAATAGATCTATGGGAAAAGATACCGTAGTTGAACTGTATAAAAGAGGAAAGGGATAGAAAAAGATATCCAAAGAATTGATAATGCCAGTAAGGAGTGTTCAAACTGTGAATAGCAAATGGAAAATCTGGGGCTCTGTAAAACCCAACCCATGATCAGGTAAAAGAACAAAAATTTTAGCCATGGCTGCCAGGAAAATTGTTTGGGATGCAAAGAAAAACCCTCAAATAACATAAGCTGAAATACAGGACTCAATGAAAACTAGTGGTGTAGCTGTTTCAAGATGTACAATAAGGAGGCACTTGAAGAAAAATGGGCTGCATGGTCAAATCGCGAAAAGAAAGCCATCCCTTCGCAAATGCCACAAAGTATCTCACCTACAATACGCCAAACAGCACAGAGACAATCCTCCAAACTTCTGGAACAAGGTAATTTGGAGTGATGATATTAAAATTGAACTTTTTGGCCATAACCATAAACATTACATTTGGAGAGGTGTCAACAAGACCTATGATGAAAGGAACACCATTCCTACTGTAAAGCATGGAGGTGGATCTCTGATGATGTGGGGATGTGTGAGCTACAAAGGCACATGAAACTTAGTCAAAATTGTAGGAAAGATGAAAGCAGCACTTTATCAGCAAATACTTGAGGCGAATTTGCACTCATCAGCCCGGAAGCTGCGCATGGGACGTACTTGGACGTTTCAACATGACAACGATCCAAAACACAAGGCCAAGGCGACCTGTCATTGGCTATAGCAAAACAAAGTGAAGGTTCTGGAGGGACCATCCCAGTCTCCTGATCTCAATATCATTGAGCCACTCTGTGGAGAACTCAAGCACGCAGTTCATTCAAGAAAGCCCAAGAATTTACAGGAACTGGAGGCTTTTTGCCAAGAAGAATGGGCAGCTTTACCATCTGAAAAAATAAAGAGCCTCATCCACAACTACCACAAAAGACTTCATGCTGTCATTGATGTTAGATGGGGCAATACACGGGTATTAAGAACTGGGGTATGTGAACTTTTGATCAGGGTCATCTGGATGTTTTTGGTTGTCATTATGATTTAAAAATAAAAAAAACAGTAGTTTGACAATAAATGGCTTCACCCAACTACTAACCATGAGTGGAAAAAAGGTTTTGTGTTATAATTCATATTTTCTGAAAAAAGGCCAAGAAAGCAAAAAAATCTGCTGAGGTATGTAAACTTTTTAGCACAACTGTAATATTTAGTCGTTTCACCAATTCATAATCCTTTCACCGTATGCCAGCAAAAAGTTTAAATGGAATACGTTAGCAAGATTTTTGCCATTTAATCTGAGAACGGTAATATATAGAGACAGGGACCAGCTGTAGGCTTAATAAAATCACAGTTTTATTAGAGGGAGATTATCACTAGAATACTAGTAACCCTGCTGCCATGTAGTCCGCTCTATTCAATAGCTCTGTATAACTCCACCACATCACTGATTGGCAGTTTTCTCTGTTAAACTCTGTCCTACCACTGATTAGCAGCTTTTTGCCTATACACAGTGAACACAGAAAGCTGCCCATCAGCGGTGTGGGCATGTTATTCAGAACTCAGTATTCAATGAATGTATATACAGTAAATACAAATATTGATTTTATCAAAACTGAAGCAAGCAGACCAGTAAGTTATATATCATTGGTATCAGGGTATTTGCCCCTGCCATCAGATGAGGTAACAAAAATTTAGTGACAGATGGTTTGGCTTTCTCTCCCTTGCAACCAGTTTTTCTCAAAAATGATTCAACTGTCCATCTGTAAAAGTAGACCTAAGGCTGGTTTCACGCTACCATTTTCTGAATCCGAGGGAATGCTGGTAAAACCATCATGCCCCCCCCTGGATTCCACCAGAATTATAAAACATGATGCAACTGGATGCACCTGCACCAGTATTCTCACTGATCCTTCTCACGTGAACATCCCGTAGCTTCAGGTTTTGATCTTTTTTTGCTTGATTCGGTGGCGTGTCATTAAAAATTGTGTTTTGGGCATGCTCTTTAACAAAACACAGATCCGGCATTCAAAGCCAGTGGGATACAGATTCTACCAGATCTGAGTTCCATAGACCACCATTATAATTTAACCCACATTACCTCTGAACCGGGTTTCCACAGTTAAATCATTACAAAATGCATTTTAGGTTTCAGTGTAAAAACCGTGTACACCCGTATCAGGTGAAACCAGAAACAACTGGATGCACATGCAGTTTAATGTGGCCCAATTAAAAGTCAATGGGACTGAAAACAGAAGTGGGTGCATTCAGTTTCAGCGGGATTCACACCAATATTGAAAACCGGTAGTGTAAAACATTCCTTGGAGGGTGACCAACGCCTGACGCCTCCACTAACAACTTAAGCCCCCATCACACTACGCGAGATCGCTAACAAGATCGCTAATAAGTCACAGTTTTTGTAATGCAACAGAAAGCTCGCCAGCGATCTCGCTATGTGTGACAAGTAGCAGCGACCAGGCCCCGCTGTGAGATCGCCGATCGTGTTGGAATGTTCTGGACGACTTTTTGATCATCGTAATCCTGCTGGGCAGCATGCATCGATGTGTTTGACGGGGACAATGACCAACGACCTCAATGCTACAGGTCTGTCAGGGTCCCAACGACTGCCGTTGCTGCATCGCTGGTGAGATCTGACTGTTTGACATCTCACCAGCGACCATGTAGCGACGCTCCAGTGATCCCTACCTGGTCGTATCATTGTCGGGATCGCTGGTGCGTCGCTAAGTGTAATGGGGCCTTTAGAATTTTCCCTCGCAGCACATAGCGTTAAAGCTATGAGCTGCCTGCCAACACTGCCCTGTAGAAACCCACAGTTTATCTTAGCAGCGGCCACACAGGATGTGCGCTTTATCACAGCACACAGGAAATGCTGTCTGCAGCGTTTTCCTGTGTGCTCAGCTAAAGCGCACATCCTGTGTGGCCGCTGTTAAGATAAACTGTGGGTTTCTACAGGGCAGCGTTGGCAGGCAGCTTATAGCGTTAACGCTATGTGCTGCGGGGGGAAATTCCAAGTCAGGCGTGGGTCACCCTCCAAGTGTGACCCTAGCCTTATTCTTATCATACACATATCTGAAGTTGTTCTTTTTCATCACATTCCATAAATGTCTGCTAACAGGTACTAGTTTTCTGAACCTGTCTAGTAACTCCTTCTTCTCTCTGGCTGGCTAGATAATAACCCTGCCCTCTCTGAACACAGGATGCTGCAACCCATAGGGAATCTACACATAATAAGTATGTAACGATGATGGTGACCTTTTCAAATAAAGAATTATATGACACCTACTTAAATACTATGCGACTCATATTGATAACATGTAAACAACAAAACATAAACTAATGTAATATTTAGAAATTCATGAAATAAAATGAACATATTAAAAAGTTAGATCAGAGAGGTCAATCTAATATCATGGAGTTCTTAAAGCTAAGCCACTAAACTGTGTATGTGAGGTAGTAAATGCAAAGTAACAGAATATGGACAACCCACTGAGGAAGTCCAGGCGAAACGTGCTGAGGTGACTATGAGTAAGTTATGCAATTCTTAAGTGATTTTTTTCTTGTGGATTTATTATTCTCATATTTTAAGGAATTAAATGTAAATCGTGAATTATAAAATCTAGTGTTTACAGAAATTCAGTATACAATGATATCTTTTTCTTTACAGCATACCCTATAGGTATGATTAAAACTCAGCAAATTGTATTTAGTCTCCCAATGGAAATTTTTATCATTTTCTAGCGGTAATAGTGGAATATAAGGGGCAAGAAATGGCATGGTTTATAGACCATTCATTTTATTGGTGAAATCAATGTGAAACATCGGTCAACTCACAGAACATGGCATTTGATGAACATTGCATCTCATAGCGAAGGCTATTTAGTGATTATAAGCACTAAAATAGCAAAAATGTACCGTACTTTTTGGACTACAAGGGTAGGGTCACACTTGTGTCAGCCCTTGTGGTTGACGCAAGTGATAAAAACTTAGAAATTCTCCCTGCAGCGCCTAGTGTTAACGCTATGCGCTGCCAGAGAACGCTGCCCCTAGTTACCCGATGCTTACCTTGACAACCAGGCACACACAAAGCTGCTGGGAGTGCGCTTTACAACAGCGCACAGGAAACGTTATCTGCATAATTTCCTGTGCGCTGTTGTAAAGCGCACTCCCAGCAGCTTTATGTGTGCCTGGTTGTCAAGGTAAGCATCGGGTAACTAGGGGCAGCGTTCTCTGGCAGCACATAGCATTAACACTATGCACTGCATGGAAGATTTCTATGTTTTTAGCGCTTGCGTCAGCCACAAGGGCTGACACAAGTGTGACCCTAGCCTAAGATGTACCGGACTATAAGACGCACCAGGTTTTAGAGAAGGAAAATAGGGGGAAAAATGAAGCAAAAAATGTGGTTATAACTAACTGTTATGGGGGATCTGCTGCTGACACTGTTGTTATGGGGGTAATGTCCCCATCCTGGGTCCCTTCCAGGATTACCTGGAAGGGAACCAGGATGGGGACATTACCCCCATAACAATATGTCCCCCCCCCAGATATAGCCTCCCATTCTGGTATATAGCTCCCCATCCTGGCATATAGCTTCCCTATCATGGGTTATAGATCCCCCATCCTGTGATATTGCACCTCCCATCCTGGGATATTGCACTCCATATCCTGGTATATTCAACCACCCATCCTGAGATATAGAACCTCACCCATCCTGTTATATAGCACCTTCCATATTCCATCCTGGGATATTGCACCCCTCATCCTGTGATATTGAACCACACATCCTGGGATATTGCATCCCCATCCTTGGATATTGCACTTCCCATCCTTGGATATTGCACCCCCCTTATCCTGGATGTAGCCCCCTCATCCTGCCACACAAACAAAAATAATAAATTATGTAGCTCATACTCCGTAGCTCCCTGCCTTCAGCATCGCCATCTTCCAGTGTCCCGGGAATCCGATCATGTGACCGGGGCCGGCTTCAGTGCTAAGGTGATGGACAGGGGATACAGTGAATATTACAGTAGACTAATTAGCGGGCCTACATGATCACGGGTTGCATTTGCAGCCTGCACCAGACTCCTCCAGCCCATTCCAGAGCCACTGCTCCCTCTAGCAAAGCCCCATGGCCAGCATAGGTCCATATATCCTGACCAAAAGATGCACCTCCACTTTTCCCCACAATTGGGGGGAAAAAAGGTGCATCTTATGGTCCAAAAAATACAGTAAATTTTCTACAAAGCATGCTAATATTATCCTACAATAATATATATTAATCTAATTATCCCATCCTTGTATAGCATATTGCCCACCGTATATACAATGCCAATTTGGATGCAAATGATTATGAAATGGTTTTCCTTGCTCTTTGTAGTATGTGCATTTTGCTGATTTAAACTGAAAGCAGCAAAACTATAAAGGGACACATATGGCAATAAGGGGTAAAGACGTAAGGCTGCCTTCAGACTTGCAGATGCATCTGCAGCGTTTTGCAGATGCATCTGCAAGCATCTGCATGCAGACCGCGGCCCCTATGTTTATAATGGAGCGCACAGCGTTCTGCAGATGCTTGCAGACCGCCGTGCACTCTCATTGCCCGCCATTAGTGATCTGTGCGCATGCGGATGCCTGCGCACAAATCACACACTCTCGCCCGCACCCGGGACGCAACATCTCGCGTCCCGGGTGCAGACGAGAGTGTGTGATTTGTGCGCAGGCATCCGCATGCACACAGATCACTAATGGCGGGCAATGAGAGCGCACGGCGGTCTGCAAGCATCTGCAGACCGCCGTGCGCTCCATTATAAACATAGGGGCCGCGGTCTGCATGCAGATGCATCTGCAAAACGCTGCAGATGCATCTGCAAGTCTGAAGGCAGCCTTAGTGCAAAACAAACCTGAATATGTGTTACACCTTAGATTCCTCAAAGTCCTTCCTTTTATTTTCATGATAGCTTTATGCCCCTTGTGCATTCAGTCAAGTGGCTTCATATCAGGTAATCACATGGAATTTGTTTTCAACAGTCTTTATGGCATTCTCCAAAGGGTTGATACTTGTTGGTTGCTTTGATTTCAATCTACAAATTATCTCAAACCATATTAATCGGGTTGAGGGCTTGTGAATGTCGAAGCCATGTCATCTGATGCAGCAGTTTTTCCCTTTCCTTCTTGGTGGCACAACCCTTACATAGCCAGAAAGCATGTTTTGGATTATTGTCTTGCTAAAATGCAAATGCAACACAAACAAATGTGACAAGTGCACTGATTGCAAACTGTAAGGGTACCTTTACACGCCGCTACGGCAGGATGGATACAACCCGCTACTTCACGTGCACGAGCACGCTCCAACGGTTACAAACGGTAATCGCATCGCCGCCACAAGGTGCGCTACGCTACGTTACATCTATAGCTAGCTACATCGCCGGGTGTCTCAAGTAGCCATCTGTAGCTTAGCTTACCTCATTTACACACCGCTACAACAAGCTAATATGGGCGGACCTGGTGCAGCAGGGACAGCACATAGGCGTGCCACAATTGAGGAGTACGAGCCGTCCGTACGCTGATAGGACAAAGCAGGAACATCATGATTGGGCAGGCATCGCAGGAGGCTGAGTAATACAGCACGCTCGAGCAATTGTGTAGTGTGACTGGTCAGCTCCTTAAATATGCCGCCCTATGCAGTGACTACCAATCGTCATGCAGGAGCTTCCACCAATGATCGCAGATGGGGCGCGGTATCCCGGAGCCTGTGTCACGCCCTAGCTACATTCCAGCTACATAGCCTGGTGTCCAGACATCCCTTCTGTAGCCTCTTTACACGCCGATACAGCTCGCTACAATTGGCTTTGTAGCCATCTGTTTTCGAGCAGTGTTCGGAAACAGATGTATCTGTTGCCGGCTGTCTCGTCACGTCTTCACACGCCGCTACTACGGGCTATATTGACACTACAAGCTACATTTGTAGCCTGTAGCGGGTTGTATCCATCCTGTCATAGCGGCGTGTAAAGGTACCCTAATGGATGAACAGTCATTGCAAATGGCCATTATAGGCATGCTGGGTAAACTGCCTTGAATTTGGATTAAATCACCAATATTGGTTCCAGCAAAGCTCCCCCACACCATCACACTTTCACCTCCATGTTTCATGGTGGGCACTACATTTGAAGAAACCACCCACTTACTTTTTCTTTGACTGTAAAAAATGGCCAAAAATCCCAAATTTGACTCATCAGAACATAATAATGATTTCCAATTACCTATTATCCAGTTCTTGTGTTTCTTTGTCAAGTTTGTATTTCTTGTTTGAGATCAGCAAGTACCGGTAGTTGCTTTTTTACAGCTTTTTGACCATAATAGCCTACTTCTTATAATCTTTTTGAATGTTAATATCTCGCTGTTACTTGATGCTTGCACATCATTTATGAGGTCTGTTATCTGAGGTGCTGTTTAATTTGCACTTTCTAAAGCTGATAACTCTGATGAACTTATCATCTACAGCAAAGATAATTCTTGGTCTTCGTCTTCTGGTGTGGACCTCATGAGAACAAATCTCATCGTACTGATTGATAGTTGTCATGACTGCACTTGAGGATTCCTTTAACCTTCTAGAAATGTTCCATAATGACAGACCTTCATGTTGTAAAGTAATGATTGACTGTTGTTTTGCTTTATTTAATTGAGCGGTAATTGTCTTATTCTGGTTTAGAATGGTTGTGAAATAGGATTACATACTATATGGAGCTGTGCACCAACACTGCCTTTACAAAACACACCTGATGGCCAAAGATCTCAAAAATGAATTCTTGATGAGGCATACTGGTACATTTGAAGCCTTTCCAAGAGAATATATGATGAAGCTGCTTGACAGAATGCCAAATTGGTGTAAGGGGGGGAGGAGAGGTTTGAGTAATCCAATGTTGAACATGTAATCTGATGTGTGTCTTTACTTCCTTGTGTGTTCCTTTGTAGTTTTGCTGCCTTCAAATTCAATCTATAATGTGCACATTCCAATAAGTATAAGCATGAGCAAATGTGTCTAAATTCGGGGCTGATGCTCTTTTGTACAACCCAACAATGGCTTAATGGCAAGATGGAGAACAGAGTGTACACGCCAAGAATCCAGAATATACCAGGGTAAAGCGGTTAACTTGATTAACACTAGAAGTCCCAGAGAGAGGTCAATTAACATTTCTACCTTTGGAACCCAGAGACTGGTTGAATGACCTGAAGGGTTTTAGCTAACATTCTCTAATCACCGTCTTTTGTTCTGTAATTAAGGCCATTACTGTCGCACCACAGAAGGTTGTTGTTTTCCATTGAGTTAGCCATTTAGTTTCTAGTTAATTCTATTCAGTTTGGACTAAGGGTCATTTAACCCTCTTTCGGGACTTCAGGGGGGAGCTAGAAATTTCTGGGACTTCTAGTGTTAAAATGAAGTGGCCTTTAGCAATGGGACTTATGTATCACAATATATCACAATATATCACAATATTTTCAATTTAAGTTGTAAATTGTATGGTTTTCGATAAGTTATATCCTTTTAGTTGGTTTCTAAATAGTTATACTGTAGACCTATGATAGCATACATACCAAGACAAAAATTGTCTATGAAGGTATGTCCACTTTTGTGCCAGATGCATTGAATCAATTTAATTAATTGATGAAAGTATAAGTATGTATAATTCCACTAATAAGACACCATACTGCTCCATGTAGCAGAGATCATTTAACATTTTCAGGGAAAAAAATCAGAAAGGTTAATTTTATATATGTCAAAAAGATTCCAAAGTAATATGTTCTATTAGTACATCTTGTTCAGTCATTTAGAGTTTTACGTACATTATAGTCAAAATTCTATTTCTTGGCTCTGCCAACTACAAAGGAAATAAGTTCTGATATTAAAGAAGATTTAGAATTAAGACTCGTTTGATGCAAAGAAAATCCACCTCAGTATTAAGTATCTATCTTCCAGCTAAGATGTCTGACCAAACTTGGCAAGAATACTGACATTTCAGCAGTGAAACATTTCAGTCAAGTTGATACTCTGAAGATTACGGAATTATCATATTCTGATGAACTCCTACAAACTTATCTCCTCAGAAAAATTCATTGCATGTCAAAGTTACTAATTCAGAATGAAAAAAATATACCCAGAATTTAATCTTGTATTATTTGTAAATCTCCAGATGAAAAATTTACATACCCACGTATGTAAGTGTTCATGTCAGGAATAGGCGATGGATGGACGAGGGCAAAGCAAGTTCCCGCAACAACATTTCCTTATTGTAACTTATGTAATAATAGTGGTGGTTACTAAGGTTGAACTTGACAGTGGACCTTCAGACTCTGAGCTGATTGCTCCCTTACTTTCATAATTTCATAGTTTTTAAGTTTGTAGGTAGACTTTAAGTCCATCTAGTTCAACCCACAGCCTAACATTTGACATAGAACTTCCAATTACCTGTGTCCTTTCTTCCTCTAGCTTGATAAATTATATAAAAATAGATATACTCAAACACTGAACATTAAAAAGGATGCTTACTGCCTGCTTATTTCAGAAGTTTAGCCAGCACCCTTTCAGACTTTATTGCATGTTTGCCTGGAAAACTAAATGGGACTCTTTAAACTGTTAAAATCAGCAGTCACTAAACTGCCTCTGGATTAGAACCGACAATCTTATGTTGTGTAATTTCCTTATTTCAGTCTTGAGCCACATTAGGTTCTGTTTCTCTCTGGGTCTTTATTTTATGTTGTCCCTGTTGTTTTCCTCTTTGGTAAAAAGTTTTTTTCATTTGTTAATTTAGTCTGTCCTATCCCTTTTTAGATGTGATTATTTAAACCTTCCCCTAGCTGATCTTTCCTGCTGGTGACATTCATTGTTGATTTTACTTGGAGTTACAGCCATACTGCCTTTGGATTTCTGTCAGTAAGATAGAGATCAGCTAGGATATTTATCTCTGCTGTTTCTTCTGTATGCTCTTCTACTTTCTACTTTCTTTACATAGGCGGTAAGAGGCATTTATTTGTAGAAGTTGAATTTCATTTTTTTCACATTGTTTTTTGTGGTTTTATGTTTTCTTACTCAGGGATCCTGGCTATCTCTGCTCACTTTCCTGATATATGCAAATTGTCACTTCAGTGAGGAAGTGAAAAAACTCTAATGCTACCCAATAAGGGTAGCGATCCTTAAAGTCACAATTGACTCTTTAACAAGCCTTTTAATATGACTTAGGATTTGTGCCGATCAGAACCCCAAACTGCAGATGCTGTGTTTCAGGGTGACTGCCCCTCATCAGTGCAGTGTGTGGAAGTTCTGATCTGGCTGTATGAGAGGCTAAGACGAGGTCTGGGGAACTAGCTTTCTACTTCATGGTGAGGAATCTGCTTGCCACCATAAGGAGAGATAAGCTGATAAGGAGAGTTATAGCTGCAATGCTCTTCTGGGAAATATGCAAATTGTCACTTCAGTGAGGAAGTGAAAAACTCTAATGCCACCTAATAAGGGTAGCAATCCTTAAAGTCATAATCAACTCTTTAACAAACCTTTTAATATGACTTAGGATTTGTGCCAGATCTGAACCTCAAACTGTAGACACTGCATTTTGGGGTGACGCCCTCATCAGTGCAGTGTGTGGAGTTCTCATCTGGCTGTATTAAAGGCTAAAATGAGGTCTGGGGAACTAGCTTTCTACCTTATGGAGAGGAATCTGCCTGCTGCCATAAGGAGAGAGATAAGCTGATAAGGAGGCTTATAGCCACAATGCTCCTCTGGGAAATATGCACATTATCACTTCAGTGAGAAAGTGAAAAAACTTCCTTATTGGGTGGCATTAAAGTTTTTTCACTTCCTCACTGAAGTGACAATTTGCATATTTCCCAGAGGAGCATTGTGGCTATAAGCCTCCTTATCAGCTTATCTCTCTCCTTATGGCAGCAGGCAGATTCCTCTTTAAGGTAGAAAACTAGTTCCCCAGACCTCATCTTAGCCTCTCATACAGCCAGCAAAAAATAGTAATGGCGGTCTGATTAGGAGCGCTCTAAGGATCAAGCAGACATGTAAGATGTTTTCATAAATGGCAAACCTTTTATTAATTTCTTAGCTCCCCTCACAGCTCCACTACGCGTTTCAACTGTATAAAACAGTCTTCATCAGGTGGTGTAAGGGGGTACACTGGACATTGGCGGAGGCTGGTAAACCGGGTTGTGCAGGACTAGCACAACCCGATAAGGTGAGTGGCCACCTACCCACGCCACTTAGACGTTTTTAATAAGGGGATCCTACACATTTGCGCCCCTTTTTCTTTTGTTTTTCATACAGCCAGGTCAGAACTCCCACACACTGCACTGATTAGGGGCAGTCACAATAAAATGTAGCATCTTCAGTTTGGGGTTCTGTTCTGGCACAAATCCTAAGTCATATTAAAACAGGAAATTCAGGAAGGGAAGGTGTGCTACGGTCCGCGCTGCCAGAATCATCAATGAAGACCCAAGGCGAAGTTGTGATCCAAAACTTCTTTATTCTTTATTATTTTGGATCACAACTTCGCCTTGGGTCTTCATTGATGATTCTGGCAGCGCGGACCGTAGCACACCTTCCCTTCCTGAATTTCCTGGTTTAACCCCACGTGCTTGGAGTCGGTGGAGGTCCAGCAGCAGCCATCAGGATATTATCCTACATGTTTTTCAACCAGTTGTGGGTCACACAACTGAAGTAGGTGAGTGGATTGCCTTTTTCACCGCCGTAATTGTAGTGTCTAGTGATAGGGGCACTATTGCGCCTCTTGTCCCCCTCCCCTCTTTTTTATCAAAGTCATATTAAAAGGCTTGTTAAAGAGTCTATTATGACTTTAAGGATTGCTACCCTTATTGGGTGACATTAGAGTTTCTTCACTTCCTCACTGAAGTGACAATTTGCATATTTCTTAGAGGAGCATTATGGCTATACGTCTCCTTATCAGCTTATCTCTCTTCTTATGACGGCAGGCAGATTCCTTTCGTGATATAGGATTTTAGTGCTCTTCCCCTTTCCCAGGGTTCCTAATGAGGTAGGAGGAATGCTCAAAGGCTGAATAGGAAGCCAAGTCCAAGCTGTTTTCTCCTAATCCTGTGGTTAGGGATATTCCAGCCTGCACAAGAGTCAATATGGACTATGCAGCTAGGAACTTTTGTGTGTACAGGAATGTGTTGGGCCAGGTGTGTTTATTTTGAAATAGCTCCTAGGTTCTTGTGTGAGTTACTACAAATACATTACATAGGCCACCTTTACACAATGCTGTGATCATGAACCACCATAGTAAATTACATTCTATGCAGAGCAAAATGTCATGTGAAGCAGCCACCAACCAATGGGGTACCTGGCAATAAAAGTTGGGAGAATTTATTTGAGAATAATTGAATTTTACCCAAATTCTACCTTATTCTCATCTCCCTGCCCAGCTTTCCGTCCAGCTTTCACTGCTCATTGTCCCCACTACCATCTCCAGTGCATTTTTTTTTATTTGCTATGACGTAGAAGCTAGATTATTCTTCAATAAAATGGATGGAGACCTTCGCTGAGAGTTTTTTGTAATTTCCATTCATATTAAAAGAGACTGACTTTGAAATACGAGCATCTCTACATGGCAAAAAGAGACCGGTTAGGACTGGAACCTTGTTCTTGGAAATCCTGGGGTGTATTTTGCAGGAATTCTTCCCGTCTATCATAATTGTGATCATGATTCATTTTTCCAGGGAGACCTTTTTATAACTTCCAGCTTCCAAGATTTTTTCTCATCTGGTTATTCTAGACACTTAATTATTCAATCATGAAGATGGTTATTCAATTATTGAAGCTTAATTTTATGTTGATTGTGTTATGAATTACCCAAATATGGCATCAAGACAAAATATCCAGAACAATATGTGGATTTGAATCTTGAATAGGTGGGATATACAAGTCCAAATTCTGGGATTTTATTAGAGCATTTACACATACAATTAATATTTATTGCTTCCAGAAAATAAAAGCGAACCTAGTGTTAGGTTAAACACCATAGGTTATACTTTTATTACAGCTGCTCACCTCAGTATACCTATTCTTTTTTTTTTTAAATCCACCACACGGTTCCAGAGACAAGCTTCTATTTAATTAGTGTTACTTTTTGTGGTGTTTACCAAGGGGCAGAAATAGAGCGAAACAGCCTACGGCATGCCCACAGTCAATTCAAGAAGCCACACCCTTCCGGTAAAGAGTATTTCAGAGGGAGTGCCGAGGAATCAAAAGATGCAGTGAGAACCAAGTGGATGGCAATGAGTTGCTGAGAGAGGTGATCAGTAGGGATATCTTGAATTTTTTACATATTACACATATGAGGTTCTGAGGTTTTGAGAGATCTCCAGAGCATAAGAAGGGACATTAGATTCACAGAGAATTATCACACGAATAAGCAAATTTGAATCTTGCCCGATCCATTTATGTTGAATCTGGACAAATGATCACATTTGATGTTGTTCAATTAGGAAAAGAGAGAATTTTAGAGGGATCTTATTTGAGAATACAAATATGTAAATGGGTAGAGATTTCTCTAATGATCATTTTACATCTAGGTCTACAAAAATGACAAGGGGATATCCTGTATGTATCAAGGAAACCAGGATTCTGCGCTTGTCATGTCACGGATTAAGGTGCGTGACAGACAAATAAATATAATCAGGCAAGTTAACTCTTTCAGGCAACTTTGGCAATTTTCAATGCCCTCATAACATATTCAGCAACTTTGGTATGTTTGTAGTAGGAATTAAACAAAAAAATAAAAACTACCCAATCTATGAAAGCCAAAGAGTCATTGTACAGCAGTGTCATAAACCCACATATAGGCCAGGTTCACACATACAAATCCGTTTTTTGCCTTAAATCTGTATTTGGGAACATTTTGGACGTTTTTTTCTTTCGAAGTCCAAAAACACATATGCGTTAACGTATGTCTGTGCATCTTTTTAAAAAGCGCATACGTTTTTATGCAGCACCCCAAAAACGCTGCTAGCTGCGTTTTTGTGGTTAACGCATGGCACATATAGGCACCTGCGTTAACACATATGCGTTTTTAATGAAAAAAAGACTAAGTTCCAAAATTTGGCAAAAACATCCAGATCGTCAGGGGACACTTTTGGCACCCATAAAAAAAAAACCGGTTTTTCTAAGGGCTTAAAAAATGGATTTGCATGTGTTATCCTGGCCATAGAGGGGAGCTTTCATTCAGAGAAAATAGTCTTCATATAGTGCAAATTTCAGACTTCTTCTACAGATATAACAACAGGGTGACTATAGAATTTAGGCTAAAAAAAAAGTCACCAGAAACAGCTGCTGAACTTTGTCAGCCAGGTGAGACGCCAAAGTCACAACATCCATGTCCCACCATTAAGCGCGACTGCACATGGCATCGTTTGTTCATAGATCAACTGCGGGAACATGGCATAGCGTGGCATTTGATTTCAACCTAGCTCACCTGAAGGCTTAGATATCAGCATTTTTCTGCTTACATTTCTGTAAACTTGCTGTGACTGGTCAAGCCTGCCTTACTTTACTTCGTGATTGTGAATTTCCTTGGACTGATCCTTCCCTTTTTGACCCTATTTTTTGATACCTAAATTGAACTTGCCCATCATTGACCCAGATCTGCTATAAGCTATCTGTCTGTTCAAGACTATAGCTTGGACTTTGGTCTGTGTATCCAACAGAGAATGTTCATCCATCCTTTCGTAGTTTAAAGGTCCCGTCACACTAGGCGATGTGACCAGCGACGTCGGAAGCGATGAGCGGGTGCCCGCTCGCTTCCGACGTCGCTGGTCACCTGTCACACAGAATCGCTGCGGCCGGCGATGCCGCAGCGATGCAGGCGGTGACATCGCTCGCTGGGCTGGGCTCAGCCCAGCGAGCGATCCGCAGCAACGCTGCGGTATAGGCTGGATCGCCTGTGACATCGCTCTGGCGATGTCACACGGCGCGATCCAGCCTTATCGCAGGTCGCAGGTTGACAGGTTTACGGTTCTTCCGTAAACCTGACAACCTGCGACCAGCGATAATTCGCGGTTCGCGTCGCGCTGTCACACAGCACGACGTCGCTAGCGACGTCTGCTGTGACGTCACTTTTTCGCGATGTCGCTAGCGACGTCGCTGTGACGTCACTTTTTCGGCGATGTCGCTAGCGACGTCGCCTGGTGTGACGGCACCTTAAGGGTTTGGGAAGGGACTTTATATCTCATGTCTCTTAGAACCATTCTCTGTTCACTCAAATACAATCAAAACTGACTTCTCGTTTTCCATTGTGCCAACCTTTTTTTCCTGCTGAGAAAGTCATTGTTTGCATACATGTTATCAACTCTTTAACTAAGAGTATAGAAAGATTGTTATAGACCAAACATTTCTAGCCAGAATGCCCATGACAAGTCACAGAACCCCTATTATTATGGAAGAAAGGGTGAAAACCGGGGCACAAAGTCCAGCAAGGCTAATCAGCAACTCTATTGGAATTACAGCAGGTGTGTACTAGTGTTGCTCTGCCTAAGCATAAGTCTGTAATGCAGGCAAAAAAGAGGATTGAGGCGGCACTCACCGGTTTTTCTGAAGTATTCTTTTATTCCTTCATAGGGTTACATGTGCAGGGAGGGAAGGGGGGTGCAGAGTCGGACGACAGTCGGCTGTTTCACGCTGTATGCGCTTCAACAGGTCCAATCAATCAATAGGTCCAATTGGACCTGTTGAAGCGCATACAGCATGAAACAGCCGACTGTTGTCTGACTCTGCACCCCCCTTCCCTCCCTGCACATGTGAAGGAATAAAAGAATACTTCAGAAAAACGGTGAGTGCCACCTGAATCCTCTTTTTTGCCTGAACCGCTATTATTTCCTATAATGACCCCATTATATGCCACAGAGCCATCATTGAGTTTTTTGAGAGTCTCCATAATGCACGATAATCATACCTGCTGTGTTACTTCTTCATTATGTTTCCTTAGTTTGGTGTTCACTGGTAAACATTGAGAACCCAACAACATCATCTTAACATGCTGCTTTGGCAAGATAGTATTATCAAATTTTAATGGTGGGCTCCCCCCACTCTCCTTTGTCAGATGAAATTTCAAAAAAGTAATTATTTTGCTGCTACAGGAGATCATGTGTCTGAGGTGTGTAGACCAGTAAAAGCAAACATATCAATTAAAAATGTGTACAAGTTGGGTCTGGAGAAATAGGGATGGCAGAAAGAGCTTTCCATCAACTGTCTCGGTTTGTAGTACCTTAGGCCAGATTCACATTGAGCTTAGTCTACCCATTCATGACTTCATTGAGGGCTTCCATCTAAATCTCCAAAAAATGAGATTAAGTAATAATGTATACTATTGCAATGGTTCCGAATATTAGTATGTGTGTGCCAATGTGAATGGTATATGGATGTCAGTTTTGGAAAGTGCGTGTGTTAAAATTGGGCATTTGGATTACGAGTTGGCTTTATTTGCCAGCAGTCAATAGCAGTGAATGACATCCAATCGATGCAGAAGAGGTGAGGCCACGAAAACACCATGGCCCACCTATCGTCAATATTTCCAGATCGCTGATTGCAGAAAATACGTCGCTGAATTTAATGTCACACACAGTGATGCACAAGCTCAACGGAGCGATCAGCGACAGGTTTACGACCTGGTTCGAAAACCTGCAATCGGTGATCAGCAACATATCGCTGGTTGCATCGCTTTGTAACACGCTGCAATGTCGCTCCTACGTCGTTTGAGCGACTGAAAATCTGTGACGTATGAGCGACATTGATAGCGATATTGACGCGTGTGACGGGTCTTTAAGACATTCTTCCAACAGAGCTATTGAGTACAAAGAAATCTAAGATAAGGGTGAGAATGCGCAAATAGGGTCTTATCCTTAGGAGACAGGATTGTTTAGGTGAAATATAGGAACTGCTCACCTGATGTGGTTGTGTAGCACACAACCGGCGTGATCGCTCAGTACTACACAGCTGCTCCAAGGACCGTACTTCCACAGGTCACCGTGGTCACGATAAGTTTCCGCAGGACAAAGTACCTCATGGTTCGAGCTGCTGTTTTCGTATGATGGAAAAACCAGAGCAACAGCGTTAAGCGTGGGGCCAACATACCTCCAGGTTGCAGCCAAGCTATAGGCATACCGGTGTATCTGGTTTATCCATCATACGAAAACAGCAGCTCGGACCACAAGGTACTTTGTCCTACTGAAACTTATTGAGTACAAAGAAGTATCTGGAGTCCCAAGATAAACCTTTGCTCTCTACGTTGTCTCCTTTTTGGTATCTGTATTATTACCCTGACACTACTAGCATAGAAAAGAAGGCAAAGCAGAATGCAAAGCTGGCCAATTTGGACTTTGCCTCAGTCTACTAAAAGAAATCTTGAGGAACAGTCATCTAGGAGAGAGGCTTAATATAATGTGAACTCTACTTTATCATCCTACAAAAGTGATCCAACTAATTTCTCCTACAGAAAAAAAGAGATAAGTGGCCTGATAGAACTAAACAAGACAAACTTTGTCACCAACTTGTTAGTGGCAAAAGCATAAATAATGTATATACAGTTTCCTCAGTGATTTGCAATGTTCCTGTAAACCCACAAGAACTAAGCAATCATTTGTATAAGGAGCCTGTTTCAATTTTGTGCCTTTGTAAGTCAGTGCTATGTGATTGCTCTGTGGTTCAAAGGTTCGTGATTAAACTGAGTGTGAAAAACTGTAGATATGGCTAATCAGATAATCAGCAGAGGCTAAACGTACAATGTGATAGCATTGATTTACTGAAGAGGCAACGCTTGAAACCTTTTCCAAAAGCCTTCGACATTTTCACCCCTACTTTTAATAGACAGATAATGTCCAATTATCTGTTATTTATTAGATATTGATTTTTTTCCTCTTCATTTATCTGAACATTAGCAGCAAGTTGAATATCATGACTTTCCAAGGTAGAATCCTTTTGCCAATGCAAGAATCCGAACCCAACGATTGTGATTCACGCATGACCAAATCAGACTGTTCTGATAATCACCGCTCTCTTGACTGCAGAATATTTTTCAAATCAGAAGATGATTGCTAGTCGCTACACATCCTTGGAAGGTTTGATAGCGGTCATTTTCCAACTGCCTTTTCTGTCATACTCTATAATGGTTCTATTGATTCTTTCTAGTCACCCGGTTTTGGATAAGACGTTGCAAGATATGAGAATTTAGAAGTAGAAACTAAAAAAAAATTTCATTTTAAATGGCTACAATCAAATAGTTTTTATTCTGTAATAATAAATTATAATTCTAATAAAACAAGAGCAAACACAGACTGCTGAACGTTATGTAGGCCAACCTCATTCTTTCTTAATTTATCAATCTGTGAGAAAGTTTAAGGTTTTCTGATAATTTGCACACTTTTCTTGCAGAGAATCTGGACATATTGGTAACTTGAATGATAAGGTGATGGTCACCGTTGGCCTAATGGCTCCATGTAGTAGTGCATCTCAATGAATTTGAATATTATACAAAACCAATGTCATATTGCCATGTTTCAGGGCATTCCTGGGTGCCTTGAAATATGTTGACTAATAAATAAATATTATATTCACCCTTTGATGTCTCATGCAATACAGCAGCATGGTATTTAGCCCTACAACTCCCTACTTTAATTTTCTGAGATAATGACCTTTGGATTTTCATTGTCTGTAAGCCATAATCATCAACATTAACATAAATATACATTTGAAATAGATCACTTTGTTTGTAATGACTCTATATATTATATGCATTTTACTTTATGTATTGAATTACTGAAAAAAATTAACTATTTGATATTATAATTCATTGAGATGCACTAGTAGATGTACCAATACCGCTAACATATTAATATTATAAGTATTTATCTGATAATGTGTAATTAAGCTGACAGCATCATTGGGCTCTATTAACTTTTTAACTTTAAATTCATATATTGGTATGATTTAGATTAGTTGATTTGGATTGGGGCCTACTAGCATAATAAAGGCACATAGTAGGGGCCTTCAGGGGGGAAAAAGTGCAAGTTCTCCCACTTAAAAAGATGTGAGAATCCTGTAATTGACATCATAGGTGACCTCAACTATGAGAGACAAAATGAGAAAACAAATCCTGAAAATCACATTGTCTGATTTGGAAATACATATTTTTCCAATTTTGGTGTAAAATAAGTATTTGGTCAATAACAAAAGTTCATCTCAATACTTTGTTATATATCCTTTGTTGGCAATGACAGAGGTCAAACGTTTTCTGTAAGTCTTCACAAGTTTGGCACACACTGTTGCTGGTATGTTGGCCCATTCCTCCATGCAGCTCTCCTCTAGAGCAGTGATATTTTGGGGCTGTCGCTGGCAACATGGACTTTCGACTCCTTCCAAAGGTTTTCTATAGGGTTGAGAACTGGAGACTGGCTAGGCCAATCCAGGACCTTGAAATGCTTCTTATGAAGCCACTCCTTCATTGCCCTGGTGGTGTGCTTGGGATCATTGTCATGCTGAAAGACCCAGCCACGGTTTGCGCTCAAATTCTCACGATACATGGCCCCAGTCATTCTTTCATCAGTTGTCCTGGTCCCTTGACAGAGAAACAGCCCCATAGCATGATGTTGCCCCCCCATCATGCTTCACAGTAGGTATGGTGTTCTTCAGATGCAACTCAGCATTCTCCATCCTCCAAACACGAGTTGTATTTCTACCAAACAGTTCTACTTTTGTTTCATTTGACAATATGACATTCTCCCAATTCTCTTCAGGATCATCCAAATGCTTTCTAGCAAACTTCAGACGGGCCCGGATTTGTAATGGCTTAAGCAAGGGAACACATCTGGCACTGTAGGATCTGAGTCTGTGGCAGCGTAGTGTTTAACTGATGGTAGCCTGTGTTACATTGGCCCCAGCTCTCTGCAGGTCGTTCACTAGGTCCCCCCATGTGGTTCTGGGATTTCTTACCGTTCTTGAGATCATTTTGACCCCCTGAGGTGAGATCTTGCGTAGAGCCCCAGATCGAAGGAGATTATCAGTGGTCTTGTATGTTTTCCATTTTCTAATTATTGCTCCCACAGTTGGTTTCTTCAAACCAAGCTGCTTGCCTATTGCAGATTCAGTCTTCCCAGCCTGGTGCAGGGCTACAATTTTTTTTGCTGTCCTTTGACAGGTTTTTGGTCTTGGTCTTCACCGTAGCGGAGTTTGGAGTGTGATTGTTTGAGGTTGCGGACAGGTGCCTTTTATACTGATAACAAGTTCAAACAGGTGCCAGGTTATGAGTGAACGACAGTGGAGCCTCTTAAAAAAGAAGTTACAGGTCTGTGAGAGCCAGAAATCTTACTTGTTTGTAGACGACCAAATACTTATTTTCAACCAAAATATGAAAAAAATTTCTTTACAAATCCCACAATGTGATTTTCAGGATTTGTTTTCCCATTTTGTCTCTCATAGATGAGGTCACCTATGATGTCAATTACAGGCCTCACTCACCTTTTTAAGTGAGAGAACTTGCACAATTGGTGGCTGACTAAATACTTTTTCCCCCATTGTATTCTTAAAGGGAATTTGTACCATTAACGCAACTAAACTGTCTATATGGGCAACAGGTCATAGAAATTTGATTCTAACTATATAACTTGATATCTGAGATCTGTTGTCCTAGTCCAGAAAAATCCATATTTTTTAAAATATGTAAATAAGCTGTTAAAATATATGGGCGGGGCATAGAGCTGCATGAAAATCTACCTCCAGTGCTTATTTTAAATTAAAGAGGGCGTTACCAATGTAAGACATGTAGAGACAGTCTACTCTCTTGGTCTCACTGCAGAGTTGTGTGTGATTACATTTAACACAGTACAGCGCAACTGAGCTTTATTTCATTCCAAAATCAGTTGCATTTCCCCCTTCCTCCCCCAGTGCTGTCAACTCTGCTGTGGAACAGTGCTGAATGGCATTACAATTAACACTTTTTCACTTCCATATTACAGATCGTGTCAGTGTAGGGACAATACAACAGGGCTGATAAAAATATGAGAAGAGAGGCAGATGTTTATGATGTTTATGATGAGACAGCTAGGCTGCACTGTACTACTTTTAATCAGGCACATTTCTGGAGTCATATCTACCAGTAGGATGACAGAAGTAAATTCCAAAAATGCATAAAAGTCCAAGGTACCCAAAATTATTCCCCACATATAAAGCTTTATTGACTTCAATACATACATCAAATATTTGTAAAAAAAAAATGTAATAACAAAGTTGAAGTTACAACATAGTAGGTCCTTTATCAATCTATTAAAAGGGTCTATATGTACTATGAGAGGAGAGCTGCAACTGGAAATGTGCTTGTATAAAACAAATTTCAGCTCTGATGTACTGTGCTGGTTATAATCACACATTTTCGTACAGTGAGATTAGGAGAGCAGGCTGTCAGTCGTTACATGTCTCCCTTTCATTTAAAATAAATTCTGGAGGCAAATTCTTGCAAGTGCTAAGATGACGCCTCTAGGAATGATGAGGCACATTTAAGGGTACGTTCACACGCTGTGTATTTGATGTGTATTTCTGAATTCTTTTACGCGTGAGCTCATCACAAACCAGGAGCGGGTGATTAAATACAGAAGTGGTGACGTGGTATACTTTTCCGCTGATTGTTCCACTCCTGGATTGTGATGAGCTTGCACGTAAAAAAAAATGCAGCAAATACACAGCAAACACGCACCCTAAAGCCGCCCATTACAGAGGCGACGTGGGGGCGTGGCCTATCGCCGGCGTCATCGCCCCTACGTCACCTCATGTAAAGGGGCGATGTCGGCGGTTCCAGCCGGTCGCCTGGTTTCAGCTGTGCTCTGAAACCAGGCAACCATCATGGGGCGATATGCATACATCGCCCCATGTAACCGGGCGCCGGCGACCTGTCAGGCGATGGGAACCATAGGCTCCCATTGTCCTACATCGCCGCTGGGGATTACAGACACCCCGGAGGCGGTGCTGCCTGACAGCTCGCCGGTGCGGGGCTGGAGATGTTGCCCCATGTAAACGGGGGATGGCGATGCTGGCGGGGCACCAAAAACATGCGCGCACCCGCCAGTCGCCGATGACATCCCCAGCCCCATCGCCCCGTGTGACGGGGGCTTAACAGTTCTAGCATGATCATGCCCCGGTATAAATTGGAAATTAAGAAGGACTGCACCATATTTTTCCTCTCCCCAAAATATTAGAAAACTAGAAGATTGGGGAGGGTACTTTTGAGTTAAAAATTAAGGCAATGCATTACACATATCCCATTGTAACTGTATGTTGAGATTTTGACTGATTTTCCAAATTTGCCATACACTTGCATAATGGAAAATGAGTGGACACAAGGTGCGTCATAACTCATATGTACCTCTCAGATACTCTAGTGTCACAGCCAGAATCAAAGATAA
Organism: Allobates femoralis; assembly: GCA_033576535.1. Taxonomy (NCBI): domain Eukaryota; kingdom Metazoa; phylum Chordata; class Amphibia; order Anura; family Aromobatidae; genus Allobates; species Allobates femoralis. The sequence goes on from JARQOC010000007.1 coordinate 56,785,220, forward strand.
CTTTTTGCTGGTATTATGTCAACCAGAAATATGTACTTAGTAGCTGGGGTTTCATACCAACTGGGGTCAAACAAAGGCTCCCGTTTCCGCTATTTGCATTAGTTTATTATAAGAAGATAAAAAGGAAAAACCATTTCACCCGAACTAGGAGTGGATGAATGTAAAGCATGTAATCACACTGCCACCAAATGTGGACATCAAAACATCACAGTGTTTTTAGTCTTCACTCACTCACTCTGAGGTTTGAAATGCGTTGTTTTTTTTATTGTCCACTGTAGCTTCATGTTTTAATGATACCAACAAACTCTGAATTTTACTCTACTGTATATAGTCTACACATCTGAAGCTGGATCGTTTTCAATATATCCTCACTATCGTTTATTGGTCATGCCTTGTCTGATCCATTGCAAGGATTCATTGAATTTATAAAAAAAATTGTTTTATAGGTAAAGTTGAAAGAAGACGTTCTCCAACAGCTGTTGCGCCACTGATTCTGGAACAGTATTTTTTCAGTGATCCTCCGTTCAAACTTATTACTTCTTAAATAAAGATACAAATTTTCCCTTCAACCAACTGGGTGCATACTACAAAACCTCTGCAGCCGTTCTCTTTATCTCTCAATGTGCTGGACAATCAAACTGATGTAACCATAGAGAAGTTCTGGGGTATATGACCAATTAGCTAAAGGAAAAAATTGCAATATTAAAGAACGAAGTGGCACAGAAAAAAAGATAAACTTTTCCGGAAACATTGAATCGGCAATAGAAGGATGTACTCAGTACAAAAGGAAATACAGTTAAAGGTTTTCATTGAAGTAAAAAATTACATATCCAACACTGACATATATGAAATATATATAACATATAGTGACCCTCTGGCTTGGTTGCCAACCATTCAGAAACTTAAGGACAGTAGGTAAAAAGGGGCACATTTTTGCCCTTTGTGTAAAAAATATTAAGGCGCTCTTGAATGCAGATAATGTTTACATATCTTAATTATGGGCTGTAGACAAATATCACTTATCATTAATAATTGAGTTTTTCATGCCTCAGGATTTGATTTAGTCACCTCTTGCTGTGTGGTCGATTTATTTCCCCACTGAGCCACAGGATGGTCAATCCCTGTCCAAGTGCTTATTGTCTTTTATCTTTTCTTCTATCTTATTGGTGTACGATCGGCAGGTGCTTTCAATTTCTTGCATAATTGATGCTATCACATTTCAGGTTTGGCTATTTATACCCTCTTGATGCTGACCTTATTTGCTGGGTATATTTGAATGTGGATCCTCATAAGATGTTTCAGACTCACTGCTAAAATTTGTGCCTGTCAGACAAAGACTAGCTTGCTATTTTCTCTTTGCTCTTACACTTATCTACTCCTTTCTCCTGTTTATACTTAGGTTGTAGGAGGCTATCCTAACTTGCAGTTGCTATTTCACCTTTTGCCACTTGTGCATGTGTTTTATGTTTCCACACCTTGGGTCCTTGCCTATCTTTGCATGCATTCCATATGCTGGGTCATAGTGTACAGCAATCTTCCCTATGGTTCCCTCCTAAGGAGGTACGAGAAACATCTCAGCCTTTCATGTAGCCAGTTCCAAGTAGCTGTCTCCCAGTGAAGTATCACGGCCTGTGCAGGAGCCACTATGGACTATGCTGCTAGGAATACTTGTCTGTAAATGAACCAGTTGGGGTAGATACAGTTGATAGTAGATAGGCTTTTTATTACCCTTTTTTACCGTGTTGGAATTTTCATGTGCAGAAGAGATTTATTATGGTTTTCCAATGTGTCTGTACGCAATTTTTTTGTAAGAGTCCATATATAATTAAAAGCCAGATTGGCCACCCTGCCTTTCCGTAGTGAGTTAAATGCAGAGAATGGCTATCTCATATCTCTTTGCCTTTTTCTTGGCTGCTTTTGGCTAATTTCCTTTGGGATAATGCAGTGATTTGTGACTACAGTTTAGTTCCAGCACCTATGGGAACCTGAGACTTGCCTCTTCTCTCATCATTGGTTAAGGTTGCCAATTTAAACAAGAAATTATGTATTCTAGATATTAACTTAGATATTAATGAGAAAATGGATACAAAGTTACTCATTGCACTACACACTCCAAAATGGCACATATTCCTTATCCTAAAAACAATTTTAAGATGTTAAAATGTAAAAACTCTGAATCCTGAAGGCATAAATAGGCTATACATTTAGGGAGTGAAGGTCACATGAAGCGGTCAAGTGTTAATAAAACATTTAATATATGATTAATCCAAAACAGTAGGGCCAAATACTATAGAGGATACAAATCTCAATGTGTGGTAGCGAAAACTGATAAGAAAATTCACTGTTGCCCTGGAATAAGATAATGTAGTGCTCTAATATATTCAATGAACCCATTGTCTGTAAACATGTGACATCAATGTCACGACTGTATCAGTAAAGCTGGTACCTAAGATAACAAGCAGATGATACATTGACTTACCCTTGAAAGATAAGTTCTACACAAGAGGCTGTTTTGCCCTGTCATGGCTCTTTAATTAGTATTCGTTCTTATTTCCATCTAATAGAGATTGTTCTTTGCTTTTTGTTTACTTTGGACTTTAGAGTAAAAGGCTTAGGCTGGTTTCACATAGAGAATTTTTTCCTGTCCGTGGGATCCTACTTTTTGCAGGACCCCAACGGACAGGAACGGATAGCATTGGAGGTGACCTCAACATGCTATTTCTGTGTCCGGGTCTGTGATTTTCACGGGTCCGGACACAAAAAGAGCTGTGCGGGGCACTTTCATTCTCCAATGTATATACATACATTGCATAAGTGAAATTAAGTAAAGCAAGGGTTAAAAATAATAAATATGCATGCTCACCTGTCCAGCGAGTCCCCCGATGCCCCCATCTAGCTCCCGAGGGTTGAAGGGCCTGGGGAGCGGGGCTACCCAATCAGCTGATCGGGTCACATGACAGTAGTTAGCGCGGTAACACATCATGTGACCCGATCAGCTGATCGGGTTGCCAGCCAACGCCAGGTCCTGTCCTGGGAGCTAGATTGAGGCTTCGGGGGACTCGCCGGGCAGGTGAGCATACATATTTTTTATTTTTAACCCTTGATTTACTTAATTTCACTTCCACAATGCATATATATACATTGCAGAAGTGAAATTAGACGGTTAAGAGTAGTTTTAGTGTACTGAGCATGCACAGTACACTAAAATCGTGTGCAAGAAATGATCAGCTGTTTTCTCAGACCCATGCTCCATAGGCCCCCATTTTAATGGCCGTGGATCCTGTTGGAACCGATTGTGTCTAATTTGGTCCGCTGTGCCCAAAATGGGAGCAGTCTCCAATTTTGTGTACAGCAATAAATCGGACACAAATCGGACACAAATCGGATGCCATTAAGGGCAAATCCAATCCGATCCATGCCCAAAGGGATACATGGGGGCCAAATCGGATCCGTGGCTGTCCGTTTTACAACGGACAGTCACGGATACAAGAAAATCGTAATGTGAAAGTACCCTTAAACTTTAGAAACCTCAATGATAAATAGACTTTATTTCTTCAAACCACAATTAAAAAATCCAGCAAATTTCATTCAAGCCATTAATATTGCTTTGACCATAAGTTTTCAGTAAATTAACCTTAAAATATTGATTTGTAACGTCTTCAAATTACATTAAAATGATGCTATTTTACCCTCGATAAATCATATCAAAGTGACAACCATTAGATGTCTATACTAATCTACATGTGAATTTCTCGAAAGAATAGTAAAAGTCTAGAATAGCCCCATTGGCCTTTGTGAAAACTGCAAGATTTGTAATATTTTTTGTCAGCCAAAGTATTGCACAAAGTAAAAAACAATATATATATATGTAACCTAAAAACTTGATCAAAACAATACAATAATGGAGCATATCCAAATTACTTAAAAAATGATGCTTTTAATCCAATAATCATTATGCATTTTTTATATAGAACCAACATATTCTACAGCACTTTGCAGAGATCATTATCACATCATACCAAACTGCCATTTATTACAAGTATCTCTTCATTCTAGCTTTCTGTTTTCTGCCTTACTGCCTATTGTCAAGTGCGATCCTTCTCCAGTAGCAGAGACGTCGAAAAGGATTAAAGGAAGTGGTTGCAGGTTTTTTCCTCTCTACATTTGCCATTTATGCCTGCATGAATTTTGACAGATAAAAATGTCTTTCTTCCAAACTATATACAGACATAACCTAGTTTTAATTTGGGCAGGCAAGCATGAGACATTGTTCTACTGGAAAGAGAGTGAAAGGAAAGCCATGCACCTATAATGCTGGAAGAATGCTTTTAAATAGGAACAGATTACTGAAAAAGGTGGGCAGGAAGTTATAGAGCAGGAAAAATGGTACAATAAAAATAAACAGTAAAATCAGCAAACTAAACAACAACCAAAGGCTGAAATATACAAAATTACCAACTTAGTTCAAATACCGTTAAAAGAATCCTTGAAAATTTGTTGGAACATAAGCTAAGTTTCAAAAATGGGACTTCTTTATTCCAATAACCCTTGACACCTATCCCTTAGTGAAAGGAATCTTTCAGGGTAAGCCATCGGTGAGGGGGGGCATCATATGTCTAGGATGCTATAATCTCCACTGCTAGGCAGGCGTAAGAAGAAGGGTCATTTAGGATTTCCATATCGGTGACAAAAGTGTGTTCCCTACACTATGTATATGTTGTCCTATTGTCTGTTAATCTGTGGGTCAATGACTTTTTAACTTTTGTATTAATAAAAGTAAAGATTTTAATTGAACTAAGTTGGTAATCTTGATTGATCTGATAAAACATAGAATATATTACCTCCTATATATTTCTAAAAACGAACTATAAAATTGAAATATACAAAATGGGCTACAGTAGCTATAGGGGGTGCAGAGGTATCACTTGGCTTTGTTGCTTGGTTGGGTCAAAAGAGCACTTGCCATTTCAGAGCTTTCCATTGCAGATAATTATTAGGTGTTAAAGACTAAGCACGGGACCTTGTAGATACAACTCTGAGGTTCACACAACTTCATCAAAATTACATGGCTAAATTTGAGTTAAAAGCCAGAGTCATCATGTCCTGTGCAAGCTCCTTTGAGACCTGGAAAGACACATAATCTGAGAAACATCTTGACTGTGAATGCTAAACGATTTTCTAAACTATTAACACATGACTGGTGGATAAACATTTCTAAGGGTACCTTCACTCTTGCGTTTTCAAGCGTAGCGTACCGAACGCAGCCAAACGCTTGCACACTGCGTTCCTATGTTTAACATGTGAACGCATGTGCCTGCATTGGACTGTGTTCGGTTGAGTTTGCGTTCGGATGCGCACAATTTGTGAGCTCTCCGAGCGCACTCCGAACGCAGCATGTTGCATTTTTTGTGCGGTCTCTTGTTTTATCTGCAAGTCCCCGCAAGCGCACAAACCATGCATTGAAGGCAATGGATCTGCAGTGTCCTCCGAATGACAGTGCAGGAGAACGCTGCGGATCTCATTGAAATCTCTCCCGGTGGCCGCCGGTGATCAGTGGCGGCCACCGGGAGATCAGCTACAGCCGTCGTTGCTCTCCCGTCTGTGTCAGTGCGGGAGATTTGAAGAAACAGCTGATCTGAAAGCTGTTTAAATCTCCCACGCCGACACTGAATGGGTGAGGTTGGCGTGGGAGATTTGAAGCAGCGATCAGCTGTTTCTTATCTCCTGCACTGATATCACCTATTCGGTGTCAGCGCAGGAGATTTAAACAGCTGTCAGATCAGCTGTTTCTTCAAATCTCTCGCGCCGACACCGGTGGGAGATCAGCTGTGGCCGGAAGGAGGAGATCTCCACCGCTTTGCTCCTCCTCCCGGCCGCCCTCAAGACAGCTGATTGGCTGGCCGGGCTGCATACTAATGTGAACGCATGTAGAGATTCTCCACTGCGTTCACATCAGTATGGGCTGCGTTTGAGTCTGCATGTCATACGCATGCAGACACAAACGCAAGTGTGAAGGCAGCCTTAGGGGGCATTTCAGTCCCAAAAGGTGCAAGAGATTATAAAAAATTATGATTAAAAATTATGGAAGATAGTTAACTAGGGAACTGAATATATTCATGGTGTTTTGAAGATTGACAGTTCCTTAGTCCTTTCTTTACATTAGATTTATCAGTTTATCTCATTATCATCTATTCTTTGGGTTTCTTTTTGACTACTAAATGAATAAAAAGTCAGGGTATATTGCTAGAAGAATAGGGCTATAACACCACGAAGTATAAGTGCTGACCATTAATGGTTACAAACAGAAGCATATACTTATAAATAAGGTATCATAGAAAAAATTATGTATATTTAAATCAGGTTTTCATTTTAAATGTCTGTTTTAAAAAAATGGTAATAATTTTATTTTCATGTAACCATGTGTATGAAAAAATGATTAAACTTACAATTTTCTTACTGGCCACAAGATAAGTCTAGACTTAACCTTCTGTCTTTTTAGGAAGAGTTTACAGCAGTTTCCTTATCATACCAGACAATATAACCATGATGCGTAAAACCTCTATAAACAGCTGAAAATACAGGATCCACTTTTTCACAGCTCCCCCTGCTCCCTCTCTTTCATGATTACATTTGCACATGCTCATTTCATGCTTCAGTGCTAAAGATAGAATTAGCGTTAGTCTACTGCTGTGAGTTGTCTGAAACAACAGTACACACACACAGTGGACTGTGTGACAATTTCAAGACTTTTACTTTTTTTAATACAAATCATGATATAAAAAAAATTACCCAAAATGAGAAAAAAAGTGTAACAAGAAAATCTTGTCTAAACAATAGGTCATTTTGTGATGTCACATTCCCTTTAAAGGACCACTCCAGCATTTTGTTTTCCACCATTTTAATGTAAGACCCATGCCCCCTGGTCTTATACGTACCTTTTGGGAGTTTCAACTTTTACCAACAGTCTTCCTGCGGCGACATCTTGTGCCCATAACTTCTGACTAGCCGGAAGTCAAAAGTTATATCAAAAGAGCGTAACGAATCTCTAAGAGAGCCAGAGCAAGGCCAGAATGAGGCCAGAATGATGCCAAAGCAATGTCAGCATGAGGCCAGAACAAGGGCAGAATGAGGCCATGATGAAGCCAGAACAAGAAGAGGATGAGGCTAGAATTAAGTGAGAGCGAGATCAGAATTAGGCCAGATTGAGGCCAGGATGAAGCCAAAGAAAGGCCAGTACAAGGCCAGAACAGGGCCAGAACAAGGCCAGATTGAGGCCAGAATTAGAGCAGAATAAGGCTCCCATATAGATATATTGAAACTGACCGCTTGAATGCTCCATAAAACACAGCAGCTTAATTTTTTGCCAGAACCAGATGGAGTGATGGCGATAGCGGGTGAAGCCGCCGGATGGTGAATATCAGACAAGGGGCAGGACACCTACATTTAAAGCACTATACCAGCGTTTCAATAACAAAAAAAGCTGGACCGGTGCTTTAAAACGATTGCCCAATGACACAAAAAGATCCACTATCAACTTGTAAATTTAAATTACCAAAACTTACTAGTAGATTTTATTTCTGACACTGTACAGATGGTCCAATTTTAGACTCCATTTCTTGGCCCCTGTAAGTGTAGGCTAAGATGATGCAGCAGAAGTGGGGGCTGGGAACTTTCTATGCTATCATGTGTAAGTGATGTGATGTCTATCTGGATTTCTGTCTCAGTTCATTAGCTGAGGAAGCCTTCAGCTCCCCATATAATTGGGATAGTTGTAGGTTGATCATGCAGCATGCAGCTATCTTCCCTGACTCTCCCATACAAAGCTTATCTCTAAAAATTGATAAACAGTCTAAAATTGGACATGTCAGATCCTTAACTTCTCCAACAATTATATTTTCGGGGTTCTCATACACATTAGAAAGTCAGTGGATTTGGCAAGGGTTTGGACTCACCCATGACAGGGAATGGAACTGACATAGCTAACACAATGCCAACCCTTTCATCACTTCTTCCTAACACAAGAAGGGAGGGATGAGACCTGTGGGGTTTGTGTTTTTGGACACCCTCTCTAAAGGATTGGGATAGCTGGGAAGCAACTGGAACCAAATATATTATATCAAATTTATTTAATTGCATATAGTCTACAGAGTTTGCAGTTGTGGGGCCTATGGAGAGGCTGGGCTAATTGTCTCTTCCTACTTGGCTGAAGACAAATCTTTTTTTTAGAAGGTTCTTGGCCAAGTTACTGGGTGGCCAGATATCATGTGACAATGCTGCCTCTTGATAAGTCAGAAATCTTTCAATTTATGTTGGAATTGTCAACGTTCGCACTTCTCATAGCAAACTTCAATAAGGCTTGATCAAGCAAAGCTCGTTGGTACCAGAGTTGCCAACTGTAATACACTGTACCCTTTGTTAATCCTTTCAACTAAGAGAATGCCAACCAAGATCAAGAGTTCTTGCATGTAGTTTCTGGACATGATTCCTTTCTATAGGTTTGTTTTGTCTCTTAGTGATGGGTTAGTCTAAAAAGATTCCATGGTTCAGCGCCTCAATGCAATGTCTAACCTCAATCATAGATGTGGCGGACAATTGTGAGGAGCCGTGCATGTTGCTGTGTCACATAGATGACACAACTAATTAGGCACAAAAATACATTGCTCACTTTAATAAGACAAGGAAAGCAAGAGAGGGCTACGAGAACTAATGTACATTTTCTACTTACACGATTTTGCGGTTCCATGATTGGAAGAGTTTATATTCTTATCATTTTTAATCTTAATGATTAAAACTGTATGGAAATCAACTTATCACATTTATTTCTTCATTACTCTTATGGAAGAAACAGAAAAAAAAAGCAATTTGACTTGATAGAGATCCTACTCCGCCAGTAAAAAAATAATATATTGTGCCAATTCCAACAGAACATCTTTGCTTACTATAAAATATCAGAATATCATGGTGAAGAACAAATATTATGAAACTCCATAATAACGCTTGCAGCCATTAATAAGCATAAGGGAGCAGCGCACATCTCCATTCATTTGCATTTCTTCCCATACAAAATAAATAAAACATACATTTTATATCTATTTGCAAACAGCTTAATTTGTTTCTTGTGGATTTATGTTGTAGTCTATATTTTCTCCAGGCTTTACAATTATGATTTACATCATATAATATTCACCGGCATTGACCGAATTTAGGTTACGTTATCAGATGAAGGCAGGTTCGTCAACGACTAATGCGGTTAAAAGGGAAAAATATCCAATGTTGAGCATAATATTTTTATTGTATATTAAAATAGAATTTCTGTAAACGAGGATCAATTTGCCTATGAACATTAAGAAATAATATCCTGTATCATCATCAACCAATCTATAAGAGAAAAATGATATGATGGTAAAGTCGTTCTTTATTTCATATTTTTTCATATTCTTTTTGGAACTTTAATTTTTTCCTAATTACTAATTAATTTTGCAAAATAATCTATCAAAAAATGAAACTCTAGATCTCCCAATCTTAAGAGCATGATTAATTATGAATTTTTCAAAAATATTTCAATGACTTTTTTTCTTAAGAAATCCCTAAAAATTCTCATGTTGGAGTATTAGGAAAAAAAAATGTCTACAACCAACCTGTAAGGAAGGAAAACAATATGGTGGTCAAGGTTTTGTGGCTGAAGGAAGGTTTTCCGAAAGCGAGGTCAATGATGGCATTCAACAGACGTTGTGCCGAGAAAAGCCAAGAACACTGATCACAGACTTGGCCATAGGAGGGTTCACTAGAAAGACTTGTTTGTCCTGCTAAAGGCTGGTTGACAGACATCTCCATTAATCAACCAACATAAGCATTTATTCACCAAGCTCAATAGATTTTCCATTGACAAACATCACACGCGGTCCCATATAAAGTTTTCGATTGTGAAATTTGGAGTTTTTTCCATAATGCCTATGAACAAAGACAACAATCCAATGTCCTTGGAGATGAAAAGAACAGCTCTGATGACCTTGGGCAATTTTTTATATAACTCGTTACATGTCAAAAACTATACTGACCTCATTTCTTTTAATACATGACCAAAAGGAGGCTAGAACATAAAGAAAATAAATGTAAGGCTTCTATAAATATGCAACTAACGTGAGACAATACCAGCGCAAGCTGTCACAGCTCCACGCACAAATTAATTGTAGCTGTTCATTTGCTTCAATTCAGATGTTAATCCCTTAGAATAAAAGCTTTTTCTGAGGAAATGGGATTCTGGTGATATGAATTTAATGGTGATTGAAGGGGGCTTGGAGGAGACATTTGTCTTTGGTAAAAGATAAATTCCTGGTGTATACTGTTTAAGATGCAAAGCAAATACCCCCAGCCATGGGGCTTCAAATGAGCAAGACAAACAGAGCAATCAAAGCAGAGCTGAGGAACCACTGGCTGAGAGCAGGACCCGGTCACTTCCAAACAACTCGCCGAGGTTTATTCCATTTATATTCATTACCTAAGTAAATGTATTGGGTTACATTGCTTAGCGCTCAATGTGTTTGCTTTAATATGATATTATACAGAGGTTTATTAATGGCTGACATAACGTCCCATTACAGCAAATTCGAACACATCTTCATGCTTACAAGAAATGTTAGCTATCAGAGAGAGAAAAATAGGATATATATATATGGCTATAGATATATGTGATGTGTGCTTGCGTAATGTGTATGTATATATACACAATATATATATATACATGTGAACACACGTCAATATATCTATTTATCTACATCTATATTTTTATATATGCACACCTATAGATATATGTGATGTGTATGTATATATACACACGTCAATATATCTATCTACATACATCTAAGTATCTATCAATCTATTCTGTCTATCTATATCTATATCTATCTATATGCATAGCTATAGATAGATATATGTGAAGTGTGTAGGTATACATACTATATATATATATTATATATATATTATATATACACACACAGGTCAATATGTCAATATATCAATCTATCCATCTATCTTTATCTAACCTCTATTATCTGTCCATTTATCATCTATCTCTCCATATTTCTATGAGTCGATCATCTATCTGTCTATCAATCTGTATTCTATCCAACTGTCTATCTAACTATCTATCTATCTATCGATCATCAAAATTGCATGCATTGAATTTATATTCTGCACTTGGTCATTATTTATCAAACAATTTCAACAATGAATGACTTATTGTGTCTACATCTATCTATCTATCTATCTATCTATCTATCTATCTATCTATCTATCTATCCCCTACACTGCATGCTAATCAGTATATTCCCCATTGTCATGCATTACATTGGTAGTGTATATAAACAAAGTGCACATTGCAGCCTCTGCAGCTGGACTGCCTTTCACAGAGGGTCAGGCAAGCAGTGACACCTGTAAACCGGAGCCCAGACCGTGCTGCGGACCCTCATCACTTGCACCTCATGCATTTTACATTCTGTCATCTATGGCTTTCTCACAGCACATGCAATGCCCATAAGTAAACGAGATTCTCCTAGAAGTCAAATACACCGAGCTACAAAATGTACGCTGCCTTCAGCTCCAAAATCTGGATCCTGTCATTATAATTGCAGACATATACTCTCAGATAATACACGGGGACATAGTTCAACATCAGAGCAAATGTTCTCTTTCAAATTCTCGGCAGGGAGATCATTTTTTTCAATGCAAACTTTGTTTCCGTCTATTCTTAGAAATCCTACCTGATACAGATGTGCCTCTCTGGCCGGGGTTCATTTTTTGATCATTTCAGCTCCACACAGTAGAAATTCAGTTGTTCTCAGCACCAAATCAGCACAGCACAGCTCTAATTCAGAAGACTCAACCTCCACATCAAGACTTAGACACACCTCTCTCCATGTCATCTGCTACTCTCCAGCTCCCAGGAAGAAATGAAAAGGACCTGAGCTGAATAAAAGATGGATAAATTCTGTTACATTTTATCACATCAGCCCAATAACATTCACTTACAATTTTTTTTCTTACGGAAAATCCTGTATTGACGTCCAAAATTACGTTAAAGGAACATTTGACGCTGGTTGGATAGCTTCTTATAAAGAACTGACTTTATTATCAAGATGATGTTATACAGGTCAGAAAATGTATAAAATTATTATACACAATATCTTAACAGTATGTGACAAGTAAGGAACAACAGGAGTTTTGTTTACGACCAAGAGGATGGATGGATAGATGGATGGATGAGAGATAAATAGACAGATAAATACTAGATAGATACCAGTTAGCTAGATAGATAGAGAGTAGATAGATAGCTATAGATAGATAATAGATAGATGCATGGATAGATAGATAATAGATGGATAAATGTATGATAGGCGGGCGTCACACACAACGATTTTGTGTGGGAACTCAATAACGATGTCAGGGGTGCGGCTCGTGCTCAACATGTTAGTGAGGTGTCACATGTATAGATAACGTTCACGATGCAGCAGCGATGTTACATGCAGGGATCGTTGGCACAAACAGCGAATGATGCTTGTCAATGATGTGAATAGGAGAAATCGGTCAGGAGATCGGTTATCGTGTGTCACACAGAACGATGCAGCAGATTGCATGATCTACATCGTCTGATATGGGGGCCGGTTCCCATATCTGTGATTAACGATCTGACCACTTATCGCTAGTCACAATATGCTGTCACATGCAACAACGTCGTAGAAGCAATGCCAAATCAGGCACTTTCCAGCGATATCTTTACATATACGTAGCGTGTGACACCCGCCATAAATAGATAGATAGATAGATAGATAACCTGGCTTCAATGCTATAACTAATCCAAGACATCTGCAATAAACTATAAAGCAAGCCTGAAATACAGGAGATGCTCCATCACGTCTACAACTATGAACACAAGTTAAAGTAAGAAGAAGTGAGTTAAGCTGCAAAAGACCTCAATGATATATTCTACACAAAGGCCAGATTGTCCAACTTTAAAAAAGTCAATACAAGAGGCCAAAGTTAAAACATATTAATGGTTGGTTTGAAAGAGAATGTAAAGCTGTAAGGAAGACCCTGAGAATAGCCTCAAATAAGAAACATAGAGACCCCAACCACCCACTTCTGAGGGAAGCCTATGCAACAATGGCAGTATAAGACCATCCTCAGGAGCAAAAGCAGAGTTACATCTCCACCAAATTTAGCCAACTCCAAGACAAATCCTTCTGGAAACTATGGAATGACATGGGCACAAGAAGCAAGAAACACAACATCCATATCCAAAATGGCAATATCTGGCTCCAGTACTTCAGAGACCTCTATGAAGACATCCAAATGGAAGGCCTAAGCCAAAAACACGAAAACATAATGGCAAAACTAAAAGCAATGGAGGAAAAAGTCAAAAGTTTCCAAAACCTTCTGTAAACACCAATTACCTTATAGGAAATAGGAGAAAGAGTTTCTTCCCTAAGTTGTACAAAGCACAGAGGTCTGGATGGGATCCTACCAGAAATGATGAAATACAGCCTGCCAGAGACGCAGGGTGCAATAGCTAAACTGTTTACTACCCCGTACCTGGAACCAAAGCCCTATCAAAGCTATCTCCAAGAGTGAGGACACGTATGACCCTGTCAACTACCAAGGTATATGTGTTAGCAAAACCTTGGAAAACTGTTCAACAGTATCCTGAACAAGAGGATCCGAAGTTTTCATCTTTCTGCAATTTCAGCTCCATGAAGGAAGTAGAAAAACATATATAGTACTGCAGGAAGAAGAGAGTGCAGTGGAGATACAGCGCAGAGTGTGAGTGCATGCCATAGACTTTGAGAAAGTGAACCATGATATGCCATGGACTTCTATAGCCCCCACCCTGAATTTACCCATCCAGCGTTCCTACAGTCCTTATCCCCATTGTATACTTGCTTTGCAAAAGCTAATATGCATTTATCCAGGGAAGGTATAGTGAATCCCATAGTATAAAATCTTCAAGTTTATTTCAAGCAATTGTAAGATCATATTGGCTGAGAATTAATCTCAATGTGTTTCTGCTTCAATGCCCTTATTCACTGAGATACAGATTACTTATGATACAAGGTTTAAAAACATGTAAAAGCCAGTAATTTGGTTGGAGACCCAGAATAGAAAGGTACGGACAAAGCTACAATCTAGGTCACAGTGAGGCATTTGCAGCTAATTAATAATATGCATTTAGTCCAGTCAATAAAGTTTCTTAAATTTTGAATTTGATACAAAAAAGATAGATTGGCCAGGGTCACATTTGCGATGTGCCCCTAGCCTGCCGGATTCCGGTATTATCTTAGAACTTTTTCCAGCGCCGCATAGCGTTTCCGCTATGCGGTGCTGGAAACCGCTGCCCTTAGTTACCCGCTGTTTACCTGCACGACCTGTCACACAGGCAGCGGCTCGGAGGGCGTTTTACAGCGCCGCACAGGAAACCGTTGCAGACACGATTTCCTGTGCGGCGCTGTAAAACGCCCTCCGAGCCGCTGCCTGTGTGACAGGTCGTGCAGGTAAACAGCGGGTAACTAAGGGCAGCGGTTTCCAGCACCGCATAGCGGAAACGCTATGCGGCGCTGGAAAAAGTTCTAAGATAATACCGGAATCCGGCAGGCTAGGGGCACATCGCAAATGTGACCCTAGCCATAGATAGACAGACAGATAGATAGATAGATAGATAGATAGATAGATAGATAGATATAGATAGATAGATAAAAAAAAATTGATAGATAGATAGATAGATATAGATCGATAGATAGATAGATACTGTAGATAGATAGATAATAGATGGATAGATAGATAGATAGATAGATAGATAGATAAAAAATTAGATAGATAGATAGATAGATAGATAGATAGATAGATAGATAGATAGAAAAAAATTCTCTGCAGCACTCAGCTACTATCAATGATGCACATAAGCTAACAAGCAGTCTATATTTGAGGAAAAAAATTTAAAAACTTGCGTTTTTTTTCAAAAAACTCAAAAATCTTATTTTTTTATTTTCTTGGGGTTCTTGGTACATACATTGGCCAATGTCCGTTTGCTCATCAACCGCGACAAGGCGACCCCAGGTCTGATGAGTCTTAACGTTGACATCCCTGTCCTCCTTTTCCTCCCTATCCCACGCGGCTGATGAGCAAACGGACATTGGCCAATGTGTGTACCAAGAACCCCAAGAAAATAAAAAAATAAGATTTTTGCGGTTTCTGAAAAAAATTTAAGTTTTTAATTTTTTTCCTCAAATATATACAGCTTGTTAGCATATGTGCATCAATGTTAGTAGCTGAGTGCTGCAGAGAATTTTTTTCTAGTTGTTTGACCCAGTGTCCCTGCTGGCACCAGTTCACATTATGTCTGTGAGTGCTGTGCAGTTTTTTTCTGTTTTGTAGATAGATAGATAGATAGATAGATAGATAGATAGATAGATAGATAGATACTGTAGATGGAGTCAGATAGATAGATATAAAGAATAGTTTTATTCACTATCCCACATCTAGAGAGCTCCTATTTTTCTCTGGATTTATAGTCATAATCTTTATGCATTTACTTAGGATGAGCAAATTGATTCAAAACAAATCAAATTCATTTAGACTTTCCCCAAATTCATGGATCCAAGAGAATATGACTTTTGGAAAATTTGATTTTCACTTATCCAGCAAAATGGCACCCAGTCACTGTTTTCCTTAATTAGCATGAGCCGGAGTCATATGCTGGTCTCCATGCCTCTGTTACAGCACTGGTCTCCTCTTCACCAGTATAGTCCTAGGTGACCGCATTGGGCGACACACATCAAGATTTCATAATTTTAGAATGCACATCGAGCCCGAGCTGTAAGTACCAGCAGAAAGAAGAGGAAACCACTCATTGTTGGGTCCTTGAAGCCGACAGAGGAACAGCGATCTTTAACCCTTATAGGCCTGTTCATTTATTGTAAGTTGAGTTTGGGAGACCACAGAATATAATAAATGCCTCTTACCAATGGCATTGGGGCACATTTAACTTGCTTTGAATAAATCAGATGTGAATTGAGTTTCCTGGCTGATTTTTAACAAGATTGCTGAATTTGGATTTTTTTTGGTTTCCTCATCTCTAAAATTTCATCATTACCGTATATACTTGTGTATAAGCCGAGTTTTTCAGCCCAAAATTTGGGCTGAAAAGTCTCCCCCTCGGCTTATACACGGGTCAATATGGTAGGCTGCGTGGTGGGGGCTGTGTCCGGGGCTGTGGAGGCTGGAGGAGGCGGGGGGAGGCTGCTGTATGAGCGGCCCCGTCACGTGGGGCCGCTCATTATATATGCACTGCTTCCCCCTGTCAATCAGCGGCAGGGGGAAGCAGTGCATATATGCCCCCAAATGCTGGCACTCTTCCCCCTTGTAAGGGCCCCCCCCGCTGCGTATCTTACCATCCCGGTCTTTTGCACAGCGCCGCTCCTCGGTGCTCCGTTCTTCATGCTCCCGTCCTGCTACATCCGGGATCCCCGGCCGTTGCAGGTATATGACGTCATCTTGCGACGGCCGGGGATCCCGGATGCAGCGAGGACGGAGCATGGAGAACGGAGCACCGAGGAGCGGCGCTGTGCAGAAGACCGGGATGGTAAGATAAGCAGCGGTGGGGGGGCCCTTACAAGGGGGGCGAGTGCCAGCATTTGGGTGCTGCTATATACCCCTGGGGGCTGCTGTATACTACCACTGGGGCTGTATATTCCTCTGGGGCTGTTGTATACTACCACTGGGGCTGTATGTACCTCTGGGGCTGCTGTATACTACCACTGGGGCTGTATATACCTCTGTGGCTGCTGTATACTACCACTGGGGCTGCTGTATACTACCACTGGGGCTGTATATACCTCTGGGGCTGCTGTATACTACCACTGGGGCTGTATATACCTCTGGGGCTGCTGTATACTACCACTGGGGCTGTATATACCTCTGGGCTGCTGTATACTACCACTGGGGCTGCTGTATACTACCACTGGGGCTGTATATACCTCTGGGGCTGCTGTATACTACCACTGGGGCTGTATATACCTCTGGGGCTGCTGCATACTACCACTGGGGCTGCTGTATACTACCACTGGGGCTGTATATACCTCTTGGGCTGGTGTATACTACCACTGGGGCTTCTGTATACTACCACTGGGGCTGCTGTATACACCTCTGGGGCTGCTGTATACTACCACTGGGGCTGTATATACCTCTGGGGCTGCTGTATACTACCACTGGGGCTGCTGTATACTACCACTGGGGCTGTATATACCTCTGGGGCTGCTGTATACTACCACTGGGGCTGCTGTATACTACCACTGGGGCTGCTCTATACACCTCTGGGGATGCTGTATACTACCACTGGGGCTGTATATACCTCTGGGGCTGCTGTATACTACCACTGGGGCTGCTGTATATACCTCTGGGGCTGCTGTATACTAACCACTGGGGCTGCTGCTGTATATACCACTGGGGCTGCTGTTGTATATACCACTGGGGCTGCTGCTGTATATACCACTGGAGCTGCTGCTGTATACTACCACTGGGGCTGCTGTATATACCTCTAGGGCTGCTGTATACCACACTGCTGGGGGCTGTATACCTGTGCTGGGGTTCACCCTCGGCTTATACACGAGTCAATAGGTTTTCCCAGGTTTAGGGGGCAAAAGTAGGGGGGTCGGCTTATACACGGGTCAGCTTATACATGAGTATATACGGTATATTAATACTAATGACGAATTAATCAAGAAAATATTAAATTCTGAAAAGACAAAAAACCTGCATTTTCATTAAGCACCAACTCCAGCCTGTCTCCTTACTTTTGAGATTTCACCATGTAAGTTTGGGATAAACACATAAATCCATAAGGAGAAATAATTGGTCTCAACAATGGACTGGGCACAAGTCCAATGCTGCCCACCCCCCCAGAGACATGCTGTTTACTCCTGTGGGCATGTGAGGGGTTAATGAGCCAGTTATACTATTGCCGGCTTTTGTCGGCTTTGTACAAATTTCTGAATGAAGCCGCGGCTCCTCACAGTACAGGAGATACTGTACGTAATGTGCGTATAGTATCAGCCGCTGTCCAGGGTCCTGTAACCATTAACATTAGGTATATAGCGGTGCGATGCCCGTAGACCTAATGTTAATGGTTACAGGACCCTGGACAGCGGCTGATACTATACGTACATTACGTACAGTATCTCCTGTACTGTCAGAAGCCGCCGCATTCATTCAGAAATGTGCACAAAGCCGACAAAAGCCGGCAATAGTATAACTGGCTCATTAGCCCTCCCATGCCCACAGGAGTGGACAGCATGTCTAGAGACATGTTGCCCACAGCTACTATTAATATTTAATGCTTCAATAACAACTTTGTTCATCCCTGCGGCAGCAGGGATGAACAAAGTAGACAGTAACCGCATTAGTCAGGATTACACATCTGGAGCAATCTGGTTACCCCATTGCAGTTAGCAAAACCGCTCCGAAAATTGCAACCTGCATAATTTTTACCACAGGCTGCAGATCCGGATGCGGTAATCGGATTGCATGTAGAGCAATCCGGTTACTATAATGGACTCCTATGGGGAGCGTTTCCTGATCCGGTTTTGATCTTTTTTACAGCTCAAAACTGGATCAGGATTTAGGAATTCTGCCGCAAGTGTGACCCTAGCCTAAGTTCACATCTAGGGTGGTTTGCGTTTGCCCAGCAGTGCACTTGCATTGCGTTAGTTCATTGAAACGCAGTCAAACGCAATGCAAATGCAATTCAAACGCATGCGCTAACGCACCTACTGCAGTTGGTTTGAACGCATGCGTTTGCTCTAATGCACAGATAACATTGCAGGCGTTCAAACGTAACCGCAGTTTGCAATTGCATTTGGCATTACGTTTGACTGAGCTTGCCCATAGGAAACAAGGGTGCGTTAGTGCATGCATTTGAATTGTGTTTACATAGCGTTTGACTGTGTTTTAATGTGCTAACCCAATGCAAGGCAAACGCAGACAAGGGCTGATGTGAAAAGTCCCTTAGGGGCCCGCTACACGGTGTCACCTCGCCGGCGATTGTGCCGGTGATGCAGGGACGTGGCCTAATTGCGGCACCATAACCGGCAAATTGCCAAGTGTAACAGGGCGATTCAATGGCGAAAAATCGCCTCTGAATGATCACCTGGTTTCACAGCAGTGTTGTGAAACCTGGCGATCTGAACAGGGCAATCATGCCTGATCGCCCTGTGTAACGCGGCGACCTGCAATGTTTAACATTGCGGGTTACCGGCCGCTGGGTTGCTGGCAACCCAGCGAGCGGTCGCCGCCGCTACTTGCAATAATCTTTAGGAAGAAACTGAGTATTATCTGATAGAATTGCAGGGGTGTCAATACTTTTGGCCACAACTGTAGAACCACATTTTAATACAACCTGTAGTGCCCTGGATCCAGGTATTCCTGGTTTTTGACATAGACACCAAAATTATATCTTTTGATTTTGGTCTCAGTGAAAAAAATGTGGACACCTGGATCAGGGGGAAATTGAAAGAACTGGATGCACCAGCTAGTTCTTGAGCTCCATTAAAAGTTAGTGGGGCCGAAAACGGATGTGGGTGCATCCAGTTTAAGCTGGAATCACACGGATTCCAAAAAATGGCTGTGCCTAATCAGCCTAAGATATGAAATGACAGTTGGTGCTTTTAAAGTTCTATGGAGGGAGAAGAAAGGCTGAACTAGAGGCCAACACTGATGTGACAGTTACAGTTTCCATAGAACAGTATAATCGCCAATTGCCATCTCCTATCTTAGTAATGAATGAATCTGCACTCACCGAAGACAGTTTTTACCCATGAAATGAGAATGATCAGTATAAGAGGAGAAAAAAGAGGATTTTCCTCATAAGACGTAGTATAGTTTCATATTTTCAAGTGTGCTATTGAATTATCCAATAAAAATTAAACTGACGGTTACTCTCATGGGATTCTCATGTTCTACTGCAATGATTTGCACTAAAATTTAATTATTGTTTCTCATGTTCAACATATTTTAGATGGACATTACCTTTAGGCACTAAAGGTACCGTCACACGCTGGTATATAGATGAATCAGATCGTTAGCTATGTCACTTGACCGCGACCCTTCCGACATCGTTAGTGCGTTGTCACACACAAGGATATCGTTAACGATCTCAAATTTGGCAACGCTCCAGCTATTTGGAGAAGAACGTTTGAACGATGTTATAAAGCGGCAGGAATAGGAGAAATATGAACGATATCGTTCAAAAAGGTGTCACACTCAACGATGGTGCTTCTTCCCATGATGTTAATTGGACGACGAACGATAGATTTGAGGTCGGGATCTCAAATTTTTGCTGAACGATCCAACGATTTATCCTTCCAACATCGTTCGTTTACACGCAACGACGCACTAACGATATCGTTTGAACGATCACAAATCTGTGACGTTTCAACGATATCGTTAACGAGATCCTAGCGTGTGAAGCGGCCTTAAGTTTATAAATCTTAAACAAAGCATTGCACCATTCCTTCATTAACTTGTGTCTTCCCCCTTGTTCTGACCACATCATTTTTCTCACTTTCACACTGTGTCAGATTCACAATGAATAGCCTCCATTTTCCCTTTTTCCTTCATCATTTATTAATCTGGAGCTGAAAGAATCGATTCTCCAAGTTTGATATTTGCAGTGATTCAAACTTGTTCAGATTCAAATTCAAGGAATGAAAGAAAACCTTTAAAGGGAACCTGTCATGTGCAAAATGCTTTGTAACTGCATATATGGGTTTAATCTGCAGGTATATAGCTTTAAAATGCTGCCAGACTACAGCTTTGCTACTGGGAGGAATGAACCTACAATATACTACAGGAGTATCTCTTATTAGGTAGTTTTTATTGCGTATTAAAATGTCCTGTGTGGACCGTGTGACAGTGTTACAGTGTTTAACATACACAACACATAAAAAATATATATAACCCTCCCCCACACCCAAGAAAACACAATATCTATTGTATTAAGGAAGAAAGCTTGATTCCATAAATGTCACCTGAACAGTGTTTTACCTATAATTCCTAACGGGTTGTCTGGATATGAGTCTCCAGACATAGACCACGTAGGTATTAATGGTCCGTCTGTCACTTTCAGTCACTGTTAGTATATATCACAAGCGGAGTCCCCAAATAACATAGGTATAAGATCAGGTCTCCAATGATATGTAACATCTATTATCATGCATTTAGCATCCACAAATACAGTAGATGATGTATACAACATATATGACCACAGGTTGTGATCTTTTAACGCCCGACGCGTTTCGCCTTTCTTGTACTATAAAGGCTCTTCAGGGGCTTATGCATCAGGATACATGATAAAATACATCAGATGATGGACGGGTTCCTTATGATATTCAGGTAGCCTGTGTTGTGAGATCTTGTCCCAGGTTACTTTCCTTAAATCAGATGGAGACGGAATGTGATCCCATATTTATGTGTAAAGAGGTGTACCACAGTCCGCGCTGCCAGGGTCACTCACATCAAAGAAAATGAGTAGACAATGTCCAGTTCAATCCTTCTTTATTCTCCTACGCGTTTCGGCGCCTAGCCTGGCACCTTCATCAGGGGGAAGGTGCCAGGATGGCACTGAAACGCGTAGGAGAATAAAGAAGGATTGAACTGGACATCGTCTACTCGTTTTCTTTGATGTGAGTGACCCTGGCAGCGCGGACTGTGGTACACCTCTTTTCCCTAAGCTTCTGGTTTTGTCTTCACGTGTGTGAGACCGGTGGAAGTCCAGCAGCAGCCATCAGGATATTTATCCTAACAGGTCTACAAACCAGTTGTGGGTCTCACAACTGGAATAGGTGAGTGGTTCACTTTTTCTCACCTCTACACAAGCTAGTGTCTAATGATAAGGGCACTATTGCGCCTCTTGTCCCCCCCCCTCTTTTTTGTCATATATATGTGTGGGGGTTTCACGTCCACAGAGTGTTCTTTCTGTAAACATAGGGGAAAGCTGTGGTAGTTGTATTGCAAACAATATCCTCCCCAAATGGAAGGGTTCAGGCTCTGAAGGTTTTTATTCAAATCTATATAGAGACCTCCACCAGTATAGAGAAGTGAGTATATTTAGCTACAGGTAAAACCCACAGTGTCAGGATGTAGTCATAGACTATGGACATCAGTGGAAATACCTATCACATCGCCATATTCCACCTCCCTTCCCAAGAGGTCACTGATCAGTTTGGGTCTTGTTACCTTTTCAAAAGGAAACTACAACACAGAACAGAGAAGGGGAGGGGGGGGAGGGATGATGTTTTCAAAACCAATTCATAATCAGAACCAGGGGGGAGGTAAAATTGACAAACTGAAAAAAAGGGGGGGGTTAAAGAACCTTATACATAGATGTATAATATTATGTCTATATATTACATACCCTCCAGATATGTTCCAAAAGTCCCCCAAAAGTCCAGACCCCTATTGATATAGACCTTGTGGTCCTGAAAAAAATGTATATATATATCTCTATATAATGATAAATATAGGTTTTTGATTAAAGATTAGGCAAATGTACCTTGTTGCAATGATCCTCTGTCCCTTGCTAGATGTAGGTGGTCTCAGAGTTAGATGGATGTTTGATATGGTCCCCAGAAGCCCCAGATGTCTCCTATTGTATAGGTCCTATCAGCCTTCTTATATTAAGGCAAAATGATCCTATCTCTGTGGACAGATCATTATATTTAGTGAGCCTGATAGACTCCTATATTAGTTCTTAATTCTTATATCAAGTTCCCATGTTTTCATTTACCTTCTCAGTGGAGACTTAAAACCTGGTTGTCCAGCTTCACCAAGTAGCCTGTGGCGTGGTCAGCATCCTCACCTCCAGTGATAGATGTGAACCGCCGCCCTACTCCAGGGTTAATATAGTGTAACCCTAATTAAAGTTTCTGTGCCGCCTCCCGGTGCTCATTTGCATGCGGGCAGCGTGTGCGTTCCAGAGCCGGAACGCACGCTTCCTTACTGCGCATGCGCCCGCTCCCCTTCCCTAGCGACGCGTCGCCACGTCGATTCCATGCGAACACGTCACAGGGTGGGTGGGAGATGACCCGACGCATGCGCACAAGTGCTCTGCAATGTGAGCTGTGCGTTGATTCCCTGTGTGATCTAAACAGCAAAACGCACATTCAATGTGTGTTTATCTGAGATCGGGTGGTGGTTAGGCAAAAGGGAAATGGAATGGTTATAATGTATTGGCTAAATTATTTAGGTCTTGGGACTCAAAAAGTCTCATCAGGGGTATATGTCTGTAAGATTTATAGTATCTTTATAGGAGAGAGGGATTCCTAAGGGGATGTAGAGTTAAGGTCTCCTAACATACTCCAATTGGAGAGAGTGGGGCACCTATAACTTAATCAGGGAAAAGGAATGGGGGCACCTAATTCTTGACAAAAAGAAATCTAAAATAGAGATCAAACCACACATTAGAATGGTCTCAAATCCATTCCATCTGCTAGCTAGATCATTTCTTTGTAACCTGGTAAACCTCATTGTAAGAGGGTCTATATTAAAAGATAAGTAGCATGGTAAAGTCACCAACTACCAGAGGAATGAACCTAGCTTCTTGCTTTAGTCATTGGGGTGGTGCACGGAGCACTTACATCGAGTACTAATGCAATAACTCCCTGGCACTTTGATTGACAGCTCCCTCTACATATACACACCGCAGAGCAAGCTGTCAAAGTGTTGGTGACTGATTTCAGTGGTCTCCCTTGGGTCTTCTATCGTATCTGGGCTCTCTTGGGTCTATTGACATCTGGTCTCTCTTTGAACGTTTCTCTGATCTGCTCTTTCTTGGATCTTCCCTGAGATCTGGTCGCACTGGGATCTCATCTCTTTTGGGACTTCTAAAGGATCTGGTGTCTCTTGGGTCTTTTCTCACATCTGGTCTCTCTTAGGTCCTCTCTCAAATCTGATTTCTCTTAAATCTCATCTCTCTTGGTGTTTATCTTGGGTCTGGTCTCTCTTGGGTCTTCTCTTGGACTGCTGTAAGCCAACTCCGCTGCTCATATGACAGCCCTGCTGTCGGGCCCACAAGGGTCTGGGGACTCAGGCAGTTGGGTGCAAGGAAGACACAAGTGGTCGTTGCCCAAGCCTGTGCCCTTGGGGTGACAATAAAAAGGGGAGTTTTAGATGGGAAATAAAGTTAATAAAAGTTGTGACGCCAGCAGTATATTAGGTGAAGGCACCGGCTCTGTTGGGATCTCCGGGGTGATGGGCGGCAGCAAGGTGTTATGGCTCCCTAAAGGTGTAGTGGGGTCCCCGGGGCTGTAAGGGTAGAATGGTGGAATAGGGTAGCACAGTCTTTGCTGTGTGGGACAGGCAAAGGTAAAATGGAGATATATACCATGACAAGTGCCAAGTAACCCCAAGGGGGTAAAGATGTATTTACCTGCCTGTATAGCCCCCCTAACGCGCGTTTTGCGTTAGTTTTGTCTGAGCCCTATGCATTGTGAATATGAATAGGATGTAAAGTCTTTCTGTAAATGATTGGTTGTACCAAGTGGGGTAATTCCTGTCCTGTATATCTTATATATCTCCATTTTACCGTGTTTTGGTTATAATGAATTAATAAAAATGATCATTTGATTGATTTGGCCTGACTCCTGGGTGTGTATTTTGGAATTTTGTTGTATTGGAGGGCCTTATAATTATTTGAGGGTGAACCCTATTTGAATTGGTTGTTTGTTATCTGTTTACAGATTCCCATTATACCCTCAGTATGGATATTAGATCACCCTCCTCAGACGAAGCTAAGGCGAAACGCGCGTTAGGGGGGCTATACAGGCAGGTAAATACATCTTTACCCCCTTGGGGTTACTTGGCACTTGTCATGGTATGATTACTATTGAGAGGTTTACTGTGGGGCTTATAATGGTGAATTGTGTAGCCCTATGCATTGTGCATATGAATAGGATGTAAAGTCTTTCTGTAAATGATTGGTTGTACCAAGTGGGGTAATTCCTGTCCTGTATATCTTATATATCTCCATTTTACCGTGTTTTGGTTATAATGAATTAATAAAGATGATCATTTAATTGATTTGGCCTGACTCCTGGGTGTGTATTTTGGAATTTTTTTAGGTACACTTCCAGAGTTGAAGGATGCACTCTGGGATTTCCACACCGAGTGGGCTATAGGCTTCCTTGTCCTGCTCCCTTGTCCTGAAGTCTGGTGTGTGTGGAATCAGGCCTGACCTCTCTTTTCTCTCTCACACCCGTGTTGCTGCACTGAGGGATCTCATTTGGCTACCACTACCTCTTCTGTGGCTCCTGGCTCCCAAATGGGGAGTGCTGCAGTTGTCCGGGAAGCTAAGCCTCCGCGGCATACTGGGATTCTCTGCTGGGCCAATCTCTCCCTTGCAGACTTGGACTCCAGTGTCCAATGTTCTCTTGGGGTGAGCCGGTATGGCTCCTCTGTCCCTGCTGTATAGTTCCTTGCCTCTGCCTTTGGTCTTCACTCTCTGGACCCTCACACTGGCTCTGGTGGGGCACTGGTTTCGGGCCTAGCACGGCTCCGTAATCAGTTTTGCTCACTAGGCTCTGAGCTGATCTTCACAGTTCTCCTAGCGACTGCACACTCTGGCTAACCCCGCCCCCAGCAACTGTATTTATAGGGGATCTGGCTTAACAGAAACCAGTGGTGCTCTTTCTACAGGCCTGGACTGGAAGATGTTGTGTGTATGTGGGTACCAGATGTGGAAATCCCTTGGTGTACTAGTTGGTCCTGTGGCTACCTGGCACAGGGCGCCACACTGCTTCAAGTCCAGGCAATGACTTTCCCCCTTCTCAGCTCTTCCAATTATTAACGGTGCCACATCTGTGACCGGACCTGGCGAAACCTCCAAGGAAACATGCACTTCACTCTTAAGTTCCTGCTTGTCCTTTCTCTGTCATTTCTGACCAGCAGATAGTACTGTTTTCATGTGGGCACACTGTAAGACATTAATTGTGTGAATATTTTTTATTGTCTGCTTGCTCACAAGAGCTTACACTTTACAGTAGAAAGAGAGGACTCTTTGACCATAAGAGCTTACACTAAACAGGAGCGAGAGAAAGGTCTACTCTGATCATAAGAGTTTACATTCTACAGAAGATAGAACACCTTGCTCGCGATAGGAATTTACATTCTACAGGAAAGAGAGGACCGTAGTGACCATAAGAGCTTACATGTTACAGAAGAGAGAGAGGACTCCGCTGATCAAAATAGCTTACATTATACAGAAGAGAGAGAGTGGGCCCCACTGATTATAGGAGCTTACACACTACATGATAGAGAGAGGACCCTATTGATCATAAGAGCTTACACTCTACAGGAGAAAAAGGACCCCACTGACAATAAGTGCTCACACTGTACAGGAGAGAGAGGAACAAACCTATCATAAGAACTTACACTCTACATAGAAGAGAGAACCTTGCCAGCCTTGAGAGTTTATACTCTAAAGAAGAGAGCGAGAGAGAGAGAGAGAGCGTTGAGAGGAGCTCACTACCCATAGGAACCTACACCCTACAGAAGGCAAAGTCTTACCCAGTGACTCTGGTGATGGAAAAAAACTCTGCTGTACAATCTGTACTTCACTTAAAATTAATGATTCATGATGGCCCTTGCATCGATCCCCTACATGCAAGGTATGAATTGTAAGATGGGAAAGCTACAGGACATTATATTGCAGCCCATACTGCAGTGGAAAATGACATTTGCCTGCTCTCTAATGCTTTGGCCAGTTGGAAAATGGTGCCAGGAAAGTTTTTTTGGCAAATTACAATAGAAATCTCAAAATAGTTGAATTCCTGTGAAACCATGCATTCCACAAAGATAATTTCTGACTCGATTCTCTCATTAATTGTTCCGCTCATCTCTAGTTACAACTCAATAGAAAAAAGTTAAAAAAGCACAGCATCCATACCCCACTGCAGGGACAGACATATAATTGCTACAACCTGTGCAGTCGCACAATGGTCCAACTGGTAAGGGGGCCCATTTCCACCTCAACAGCAGGTAGAATTGTACATTATGATGAGCTCTTGGTCTGTAAAGGGCATATATATTGTTCTTGAACAGGGGTCCTTTTCTGTCTGTGTATGCCGGTGCCCAACTGTATGTCTTTATAGAGTTATATAGAGTTATACCTCTAACATATAGATTTGAACAGATCCTTGCTATACAAAAACAAATAGTTGTGTGGCCTTCAGCTTTTTAAACCCACAGATTCAAGTACCATGATGCTCAGGCGGCTTGTTTACGATGAGCAGATATTATTAGGTACATGTTTTGCCCTTTGGGCTCACTCACAATGGACTACTGGGAGATTTCAGACAAGTCACAGATAAGAATTGATTGGAATTTGATTGTTTCCTCAGCGTGCAAGAAGAATACATAATACAATAGATGATAATGGAATGTTGGATTTTAGCCTTGCTTGTCGGAGCATGGAGTAAATCTAGCGGAAAGTGAAAAAGAAAGTGGAGAGATGTATTAGAAAAGAGCTTTATAATTGCAGGAGGAAGGGGAGACCGTACAGTCTTTGTGCCACAATAAGAATGGGTCTAAAGATATTTCCACATAGCCAATTTGAACTGTCAAACGCAAGCAGTCTCATTTAAAACTCATCAATCGTGAGAGCTAGTATATTGTGTACTGATATTAATAAACTGCTGACCGTACATGTCAAGATAAAATTATATATATATACAGTTGAAAACAGAAATTTTGAAGCGTACATAGAGTACACTATATAGAAAGACACATATGCATGTATTTCTCATTATCTGGCATGAAACCAGAATAAACCTTTCCTGTTTTAGGTCAATTAAGATTACCATAATCTAATATATAAAGCTGAATGTGTGTATGTATGTGTGTATGCATGTGTGTATATCCGGGATTGGCATCTACACCGTCGCAACTACAGCCACAAAATTTGCACAGTCACACGTCTTGACCCCGGGAGCGTCATAGGCTATGTTGTGAGGCGACATTTTAACCCTGCGTGTTCCAGTTCACCAAACAATTTTGCCCCTATCTACATAATGGGGAAAACGTGAATGGAAAAGTGTTGGAGGAAAATCAACAGCTGTCAGCTATAGAGACAAAATTTTGCACAGTCACACGTCTGGACCCCAGGAGCGTCATAGGCTATATTGTGAGGTGAAATTTTAACCCCGCGCATTCCAATTCACCAAACAATTTTGCCCCTATCTATATAATGGGGAAAAAGTGACAGTTACCAGTTGACAGTTGTGAATGAGAGGGGCTTAATGATAGCACCAAAGACTAACAGCACATACCAGCATATAGTCACTAAGATGGGGCCCCAACATGAGATATTCACCACACACGGGGACATGTATACACACCACATGCACACAAAGAGTAACAGCAAGTGTATAGTCGCTAAAGTGCAGCACCAACATTGGATACTCACCACGCACCCGAACAAACACACACACACCACAAAGAGACACACACAACACAGAGACACACACCTCCCCCAAGGGGGGACACACACACTCTATAGCGACACATGCACTCACCCCACAGGGACACACACACACCACAAAGAGACACACATAACACAGACACACACACCACACAGACCCCCACACAGGGACACACACACATAGCCACCCAATAGGGATGGGACACATGCACTCACCCCACAGGGACACACACACACACCACAAAGAGACACACACAACACAGATACACACACACACCACACAGACCCCCCCCCACAGGGACACACACACATACACTCCCTATAGGGACACATGCACTCACCCCACAGGGACACACACACACCACAAAGAGACACACACAACAGAGACACACACCACACAGACCCCCCCCACACAGGGACACACACATACACGCCCTATAGGGGCACATGCACACACCCCACAGGGACACACACACCACAAAGAGACACATACAACATAGACACACACCACACAGACCCCCCCCCACAGGGACACACACATCTACACCCCAGGGACACACACACCACACAGACAAACACAGATGTGCACAAATCACCTCATACAACTCGCCTCATACGTGTGCTATCTTTATTTTCCAAACATAAACATCTGATTAAAACAGCCAATGTGCAACACATGTGCCATATAGGGAATTAATGATTTCCACCGAAGAAAAAGCTGGGCTTTGTAGTCCGCGCTGACCTCAAGAATCTTCCAGTCCAGTAAAGGGTTAATCAGGTTAATAGCCCTGATGAAGTGGCAGATTTAAGGCCACGAAACGCGTAGGCAAATAAACCAGAACCTGATTAACCCTTTACTGGACTGGAAGATTCTTGAGGTCAGCGCGGACTACAAAGCCCAGCTTTTTCTTCGGTGGAAATCATTTATCTTCAGTGGGCTCCTGCAGCGACCATTACCAGGCTCTCTCAGTTTGTTGTGGCTCTCACAACCACCGCAGGTGAGTCACACCGATTGGGGGGACTGGACTATTTATTAAGACGATAACGCCCTATGTGCGCTCCCTATTTATCCTTTTTTATATAGGGAATTAAGGCAGATGTCAGTCACATGAGCCGTCTATTATGTGTACGTGTGAGGTAACATATACTACCCGGCCGGGGGGAGGGTTTACTGTTGGCTGGAGATTTATTAGGCTGCCTATAGCAACCAATCACAGCTCAGCTTCTATTTTCCTACAGGTCATTAATATGACATATTCAAATTCAATGTTGTTATAGCTAACAGCAGTTATTTATTAACCTGGGCGTAGCCGGGTATTACAGCTAGTTACTAATATTTGCCAAATGCCAGAATCATTATTTTTTAAGGCATTTTATTACTTTCTGCAAAATCACAAGTTTACATACATTTTATTAGTATTTGGTCCTACTGCCCCTTAACTACTGCACCCTCCTTCTCACCGACTTCCCCGCTACCTCCCTTGCACCTCTCCAATCTATCCTAAACTCCTTTGCCCAACTAATCCACCTGTCTCCCTGATACTCCCCTGTCTCCCCCCTCTGCCAAGCCTCTCACTGGATCCCCACTTCTCAGAGATCCCACTTCAAAACCCTAACCATGACATACAAAGCTATCCACAACCTGTCCCCTCCATACATCTCTTATCTGGTCTCCTGACACCTACCCTCACGTGATTCTCCCAAGAACTCCTTCTCTACTACCTTCTTCTTTCCTCCTCTCACAACTGCATACAAAATTTCTCTCGTGCATCCGCTATACTCTGGAACCCTCTCCCTCAACAAATCAGACACTTGCCTACCCTGGGAACCTTCAAAAGATACCTGAAGACCCACCTCTTCCGAAAAGCCTCCAACCAACAATGCGAACTGGTCCACGGCACCATCTCACGTTTGGCACTTCCCCACTCCTACTGTATCCCCACACATCCCTCCTAGACTGTGAGCCCTCGCGGACAGGGTCCTCTCCCCTCCTGTACCTGTACCATTCGATTGTCCATACAAATTGTACTTGTCCTCATCTGCCCTTTCCATATGTAAAGCGCCATGGAATCTAATGGTGCTATATAAATAAATAACAATAATAACTATGACTTAGGTCAAACATTTTGGATATCCTTCCACAAGTTTCTAACAATAGTTGGTAGGAATTTGTGCCCATTCCTTATGATAGAACTGGTGTAGCTGAGCCATGTTTGTAGGTCGCCTTGCTCTCCCCTGCCTTTTCAGCTTTGCCCACTCATTTTCAATAGGATTGAGATCAGGGCTTTGTGAAGGCCACTCCAAAACATTAACTTTGTTATCCTTAAGCCACTTTGTAACCAGTTTAGCAGTATGTTTTGTGTCATTGTCCATTTGGAAGACCCATTTCTGCCCAAGCTTTAACTTCCTGGGTGATATCTTGAGATGTTGCTTCAGTATTGCCATATTATCTTCTTGCCTCATGATGCCATCTATTTTGTGAAGTGCACCACTCCCTCTGTATTTCACAGTTGGGATGGTGTTCTTAGGCTTCCAAGCTTCTTCCTTATTCCTATAAACATATCAATGGTCATTATGGCAGAACAGTTCAATTTTAGTTTTGTCAGACCACAGGATATGGATTCAAAAATGTGGGTCTTTGTTCCTGTGTGTGTGGCGCCCCGCAGCGAGTGCCTCACAGGAGGGTACTGCACCCCTGACTGAAGGTGCAGTATTCTCCGTCTCGGTTATGAATAGGTTAACTCCAAGGCTCCATACACCACATGCAACATGCAGAGGCAGAGGACCAATTGGGTCCTGGTGGGAGGAGTGTGAGATGTGCAGTGTGGGGAAAGAACAGTTCAGAAAGTTAGAAAGTGGGAGAGACAAGTGCAAAAATGAAGTCAGCGCAAGACAGCTAACAGGGAGTGCACCGAGGAGCGGTGACCCAGACATGAAAGTGGCCAAGTAACCAGTATCCAGTAACCAGTAACCAAGTAACGGGTCCAAAGACACCCACGCCCAGTCCATCCGGAGACGGGTCCCGAGGTAGCACAGACGTCCATCGCTGTGCTACAACACCGGAGTGATAGAGGGCTCTCTAGGAGCGCATCATGACAACCACCATCTCCGCCGCTGTGCCAGGAGGGGTACCCACCATTGGGGTTCAGAGGATCCATCAGGAATCGGTGGGCCTCGGCTCGAGTCCTCAATATAGGTTCCCCAGTATCCTAACCCGGTGCATGAAAGCAGCGACGAGTAACAAGGGACAGTTAGTTAAAGAGGGAAAACTGTGGAGCCTTGGAAAGATACTGTGCATCACCGGGACCACCCAGTCCTTTACCTACAAGTGACTGTTATCCCGTTTACCATGCATAACTTCAGTAAAGACCCGTGCAGAGGAGCACTGTGTCCGAGTATTCCTTTTCATCTGTTGCTACATCATTCACCTACCACATCAACCGAGCTGCCGTATTCCATCAGTGCAGCCCTTGACCCCAGGGACTATAGCTCATCCTGGGGGCAGCGGTTCCATCTAAGCTGCCGCACATCCCCGGAGGTCTAAGCAGCGCCGGTGTCATCACCAAATACCCACAGGTGGCGTCATGAAACAAACTTTATCTTTATTTAACTGTGCATTGACCACCGGGCCCTTACAGCCTCAGGCACTGAACCGTGACCGCAGCCAGCGCCTGAGACATGAGAACCCGGCAACGGTGAGTCATGTGCATTTGCAAAAATTAATCTGGCTTTTTTATGTTTCCTTTGGAGTACTGGCTTTTTCAAGAAAGAGTGGTCTTTCAGTCCATGTTGATACAGTACTTGTTTCACTGTGAACAATGACACAATCTTACCAGCTACCACCATCATCTTCACAAGGTCTTTTTCTTTTGTTTAACTGTTGCTGGATCCCTGCCCATTAAATTTGTAGTCCTTTATTAGGTTTAGGGACCCATTTGAGCAAGATACAGTGTTGGTCACCATTATTGGCACCCCTTCATTTTTTTAATAGACTTGACAATATCTTCAAAAATAAATGGAATTGTTCCAAATTTATATTCTCAGTATTTCTTAATTAGTGATCCAAAGTAATACAACAATAAAACATTGTTTGTCAACATAAATACTTGGTTGCACACCATTTGGCATTGATGATGCCTCCAAGCATTTCTTGTAGCCATCTATAAGCTTTTTGCACTTCTTAGCTGGTACAGTTTATTCAAGCTCCTGAATGTTTGCAGGGTTATTTTTTCCCAACGGCAGATTTCAGCTCCCTCTAAAGATTTTCAATGGGATTCAGGTCAGTCATTGCTGCTGTTTTAATACAATTCATTTTTTTCTTTTTCTGCCATTCCTGAGTACTTTTGGATGTGTGCTTTGTGTCATTGTCTTGCTGGAGGACCCATGGTCTTCAATTCAAACCAAGTTTTCTTAGACTGGATCAGACATTTTTATCTAAAATCTAATAATAATTCTATGATTTTATGATTCTTTTGATACTGTGAAGGTTTTTAGTACCATACACAGAAAAGCAACGCCACAGCATTATGGATCACCCACCATGCTTAACTGTTGGTAGGTAGTGATGAGTTAACCTGACCTGTAAAGTTCAAGGTCCATACTGAACACATAGTGTTCAGGCACAAGACCCGACTTCCCTGTGAAGACCATGTTACAGTTACAGTTTGTTCAGGGGTAGGGGAGCTGTAAAAAGAAAAAGAAAACACTTATTAAACAGCATCTTTATACTTACCGTCATCAGGGCATCCCAGCATCTTTATACTTACCGGCATCAGGGTGTCCCAGCATCTTATACTTACGGCATCAGGCGTCCTGCTGCCTGTATTTCAAGGTCGTTCTTAACTTCCTGGGTATTCACTGCTGAAGGGTGGAACAGCCAATCTCAGATACTGTCACAGAGAATAGGCATCTGTGATTGGCTATTGGAGTAATGTGGAATCATCCAATACATTATACTAATGCAAAGCTGAAACAACCTCTTTATTACCCAGTGTGCCAATGCCACCAAGGCCACTAGAAGAATCAGGTAAAGCACCTGAAAACGGCGCTGCAAAAAAATGTGCCATTTTCAGGGGTACCTGCAGGCTGCTATTTTTAGCATAGGGGCCCAGAATGCTTGGGCCTTACCATGTTGAGAATCCCAGTCCTCTGCTGCTTGGGTTTTACCTTGGCTGGCAATCAAAAATAGGGTGAAGTCCACGCATTATTTTTTAAATTATTTTCTAAATAATTACAATATAAAAAAATAATAGGCTTCCATGTATTTTGATTGTGAGCCAATTTAAAGGCAGGCAGCTGGGGGTGGCGACCCATAGTTGTCTGCTTTATCTGCGCTGAAAATCAACATTACATCGAAACGCTAAGTCATTCTTTTTTAATTATTTATTTTTATAGTACTATGATGTCAGTAAATGGGTGAGGGGCACAAAAGCCAATCACAGATGCTGTCACAGAGAATGGGCGTCTGTGATTATCTGTTGGAGTAACCTGAAACCAGAACATGCATTCTAACATCTACCATGCTAGCATGTATTGGCTGATTCCAGATTACTCCAACAGCCAATCACAGATTGGCCCATGGTCTGTGACAGTGCCTATGATTGTTGACCTCTCTGTAGTGAATACCAAGGAA
This sequence comes from Allobates femoralis, assembly GCA_033576535.1. Taxonomy (NCBI): domain Eukaryota; kingdom Metazoa; phylum Chordata; class Amphibia; order Anura; family Aromobatidae; genus Allobates; species Allobates femoralis. The sequence goes on from JARQOC010000007.1 coordinate 56,819,368, forward strand.
GTTAATAAGCAGCCCGGAAGTACAAGCGGCAGGTCGCCAGTAAGTATAACGCTTATGTTTAATCCATGTTTCCTTTCTTTTTACAACACCTCCTGCCCCATCTGATAACTTTAAACTCAGAGTTCAGGTTCAGACTCAAGTTCAAGTGACGTTTGCCCCAAACTCAAACTTTAAAAAAATGTCCAATCAGGTCCGCCGAACCTGAACATTGGCACGATTCACCCATCACTATTGGTGGGGTGTTATTTTTCTTATAAGCTTCATTGTGCTGTCTTTAAAGTATAACTGACTGTTAAATGTTTATTTAATAATATGTAAAGCAAGTGATAACTAAACGATCAAATGTACTTTATTAATTAAATCTGGAAGGAAACCATTCATAAACCTTCCACAAGATGTCCCCACTAGGCTGTGTCTGAAGCAGATATATGTTCTTTCTCAGTTAAGGTACCGTTACACGATTGGATATCGTGAACAATATCGCTGAAACGTCACGGGTTTGGACTTGTTCAAACAACATCGTTAGTACGTCGTTGCGTGTGACACTGAGCTACGACTACGATAAGTCGTTGGATCGCTGATCGCAGATTTGAGAACCTGCTGCATAGTTGTGTGTGACACCACGATAACGATGTCATTAATGACTTTGACTATTCACAACAGTGAACAAGTATCGTTCGCTGGGTTGTGTGAACGATAGCTGCTTGCCACATCATTGGTGCGTCGTTAATGATTAGTGATGAGCGAGTACTAAAATGCTCGGGTGCTCGAAGCTCGGGCCGAGCATCCCGAGATACTCGTGTACTCGGCCCGAGTAACGAGCCCAATGTTATCCTATGGGAGACACGAGTATTTTTATGAAATGACTGCCGGCTGCCTGGAAAAACCCTAAAATTGTCACAAAAGTGTCAGAAGAGTGCTGAAATGACATGGCAACACCATGGGGAAGACCCCTGGAAGCATTTCTCAATCAAAAGTCACAGCTGTGAACAATGTTGTCCGAGTTTCACGCCAATTTTACGGAGTGTCCAGAAAACCTTCCAAAATGACACCAAAATGAATATTTAGGGTGGAAATGTTAAGGGCACATACCCAATAGTGAGATACAGCTAGTGTATGTTACTTTTTGTGATTACATGAAAGATTTTACGTGAAAACATTGTGCGGCACTCCGATAACCCTGACAAGAGACGTCCATGAAGCCCTGTCTAGAAATAATGTGCGCCATTTTGAAGAACTGGGTCTATTGTAGTATCTTCCTTTGCCAGGGCAGTCCAAAATTGGGAGGTTCACCAATGCCCCTGGATACAGACATGCAGGATGGCCTGTAAACAAGAACTGGGTGTATTGTAGTATAGCCCTTTGGCCAGGTCAGCTAAAAATTGGGAGGTTCAACAATGACCCATGCTTACAGACATGTAGTAGGGCCTGTAACCCTCAAGTGGGTGTATTTTAGTATAGCCCTTAGGTAAGGGCAGCCAAAAATTGTGAGGCTCCTCTTTGTCCCTGGATGGAGACGTGCAGGAGGGCCTGTTAAGAAGAACTGGGTGTATTGTAGTGTAGCCCTTTGGTCAGGGCAGCCAAAAATTGTGAGGCTCCTCTTTGTCTCTTTGTCCCTGGATGGAGACGTGCAGGAGGGCCTGTAAAGAAGAACTGGGTGTATTGTAGTGTAGCCCTTTGGTCAGGGCAGCCAAAAATTGTGAGGCTCCTCTTTGTCCCTGGATGGAGACGTGCAGGAGGGCCTGTTAAGAAGAACTGGGTGTATTGTAGTGTAGCCCTTTGGTCAGGGCAGCCAAAAATTGTGAGGCTCCTCTTTGTCCCTGGATGGAGACGTGCAGGAGGGCCTGTAAAGAAGAACTGGGTGTATTCTAGTGTAGCCCTTTGGTCAGGGCAGCCAAAAATTGTGAGGCTCCTCTTTGTCCCTGGATGGAGACGTGCAGGAGGGCCTGTTAAGAAGAACTGGGTGTATTGTAGTGTAGCCCTTTGGTCAGGGCAGCCAAAAATTGTGAGGCTCCTCTTTGTCCCTGGATGGAGACGTGCAGGAGGGCCTGTAAAGAAGAACTGGGTGTATTGTAGTGTAGCCCTTTGGTCAGGGCAGCCAAAAATTGTGAGGCTCCTCTTTGTCCCTGGATGGAGACGTGCAGGAGGGCCTGTAAAGAAGAACTGGGTGTATTCTAGTGTAGCCCTTTGGTCAGGGCAGCCAAAAACTGTGAGGCTCCTCTTTGTCCCTGGATGGAGACGTGCAGGAGGGCCTGTTAAGAAGAACTGGGTGTATTGTAGTGTAGCCCTTTTGTCAGGGCAGCCAAAAATTTGGAGGCTCCTCTTTGTCCCTGGATAGAGACGTGTAGGAGTACCTAAAAACATTTTTCCCATTGAAAATTAGCGGGTCTCCTGTCGTTGTAATGCCCATTCTAACAGAATGGGCTAAAAAATTTACCACTGCGGGTATACCTCAAACAAGAGCCTAACTATTCTAACGCTCATCATGGTGTCACATGAGGAGAAGGAGTAGCAGTCCAGCGATTAGCCAAAGTATGGAAGTGTGTACCCATGGGTGAGTGGAGGTACATGTCAAATTCAAATAACAAAATAAAATTCAGTTGTCATTTGCTGGTGGTGTGGTGAAGTCTGGCCCAATCCAACCCTTGTTCATCTTGATCAGAGTGAGCCTGTCCGCATTTTCAGTTGACAGGCGGGTGCGTTTATCAGTGATGATTCCACCTGCTGCACTGAAAACACGCTCTGATAAAACGCTAGCGGCAGGGCAGGCCAGGACTTCCAAGGCGTAGAGAGCCAATTCATGCCACGTGTCGAGCTTGGAGACCCAATAATTGAAAGGCACCGATGAATCTCGCAGTACAGTTGTTCGATCTGCAAGGTACTCCTTCAGCATCTGCCCGAACTTAGCATTTCTGGTGGCACTACCCCGCACGTCAGGGGCTGTGGTACGTGAGGGGCTGAGAAAACTGTCCCACATCGTAAAGACAGTTCCCCTGCCTCTGGCGGATTGGACTTGTGCCCCTCTCGGCCGTACGTCTTGGTTGTCCATCGAATCCTGTCCTATGCCGCTAGCGTTTTGTGAGGGGAAGGATTTCACAACTTCCGTGACTATGGCCCTCTGGAACTGCAGCATTTTGGCTGACCTCTCCGCCTCAGGAATGAGAGACATAAAGTTCTCCTTGTAGCGTGGGTCTAAGAGTGTTGCCAACCAGTACTGATTGTCGGCCAAGATGTTCTGAACGCGAGGGTCACGAGACAGGCAGCTTACCATAAAGTCAGCCATGTGCGCCAGACTCTTAACAGCCATCACATCAGTATCCAGACCAACACGATGACTGAACATGCTGTCCTCCTCCTCCTCCTCCTCCTCATCTCCCCTGTCCTCTGGCCAGCCACGCTGAATCGAGGGTATGACTGGTGTGCATGTCATATCCCCAATTTAGAATCCTGGACAAAGTGCCTCAGTGTCCGCGCTGCTGCTCCGAGACCAAAGACACACAGACACGGGAATGTCTGGATCAGCAATAGCCTTTATTTTCCGACGCGTTTCGGAGCCTCCTCCCGAGCTCCTTCCTCAGGATGTTCCCTGAGGAAGGAGCTCGGGAGGAGGCTCCGAAACGCGTCGGAAAATAAAGGCTATTGCTGATCCAGACATTCCCGTGTCTGTGTGTCTTTGGTCTCGGAGCAGCAGCGCGGACACTGAGGCACTTTGTCCAGGATTCTGTATTACAACCACGGTCACCGTTGGGAGTGCGGTCCCTGCAGCAGCTGCCTGTACGCTATTCTACCAGTTGTGGGTTTCACAACTGACAAAGGTGAGCAATTCCACATCGATAAGCGACAGTGTATCATTGAGATAAGACCCTATTGCGCATTCTTTTCGTTCACATATCCCCAATTTGGCCTGAGAGTTGCTCCATGTCTTCATCCTCCTCCTCCTCGTCATAGTCCTCCACTACACGTTGTGATGACATGAGGCTGGGCTGTGTGTTTTCACCCACACCCACTACAGTTTCTTGCTCTAAGTCATCGCGCTCTGCCTGCAATGCATCCTCTTTTATTTTCAGCAGAGTCCGTTTTAGAAGGCAGAGTAGTGGTATGGTGACGCTAATAATGGCGTCATCACCGCTCACCATCTTGGTGGAGTCCTCAAAGTTTTGGAGGACGGTGCATAGGTCCGACATCCATCTCCACTCCTCAGGTGTTATGTGTGGAGTTTGACCCATTTCCCAACGGCTTAGGTGATGCAGGTAGTCCACAACTGCCCTCTTCTGCTCACATATCCTGACCAACATGTGCAGCGTTGAAATCCAATGCGTGGGGACATCACACACCAGTCTGTGGGCCGGAAGACGCAAACGGCGCTGAAAGCTTGCAAGGCCAGCTGAAGCAGCAGGTGACTTGCGAAAATGTGCAGACAGACGCCGAACTTTTACCAGCAGGTCAGACACCTCCGGGTATGACTTCACAAACCTCTGAACCACCAGGTTGAGCACATGGGCCACGCATGGAACATGCGTCAGCTGCCCTCGCCTCAAAGCTGCCACCAGGTTCCGGCCATTGTCACACACGACCTTTCCTGGCTTTAGGTTCAGAGGTGTGAGCCAGTGATCTGCCTGCTGTTTCAGAGCTGTCCACACCTCTTCTGCATTGTGGGGTTTGTCACCTATGCAGACTAGCTTCAGCACAGCCTGTTGCCGCTTTGCAGAGGCAGTGCTGCAGTGCTTCCAGCTTGGGACTGGTGTGGAGGGTACAGTGGATGAGGATGCGCAGGTGGAGGAGGAGGAGGCTGAAGAGCATGACATTCCGGAGCTGTAGAGTGTCGGTGAAACCATGACAGAGGTAGGGCCTGCTATCCTTGGTGTGGGAAGGACGTGTTCCGTCCCTCGGTCAGACTGGGTCCCAGCCTCCACAATATTGATCCAGTGTGCCGTCAAGGAGATGTAGCGGCCTTGCCCACAAGCACTTGTCCACGTGTCAGTGGTTAGGTGGACTTTGGCTGAAACAGCATTCTTCAGGGCACGTGTGATGCTGTTGGACACGTGGTTATGCAATGCGGGGACGGCACATCTGGAGAAATAGTGTCGGCTGGGGACCGAGTAACGTGGGACAGCAGCCGCCATCAGGTCGCGGAATGCGTCCGTCTCCACCAGACGGAAAGGCAACATTTCTAGCGCTATGAGTCGCGAAATGTGAGCATTGAGGACTGTGGCATGTGGGGCATTGGCAGCGTATTTGCGCCTGCGTTCAAATGTTTGCTGAATGGATAATTGAACGCTGCGCTGGGACAAGGACGTGCTTGATGGTGGCGTAATTTGTGCTTCAGCAACTTCAGGTGCAGGACCGGAGGCTTGTTCGCGGCCAGCATGGACAGGGGATTGGCGTGCATGCACAACAGCCGAAGACGTAGCAGTGACATCAGCACGCACCGCTCCTCGACTCTGTGGTACTTCCCACAAAGTCGGGTGCTTGGCTGACATGTGCCTGATCATGCTCGTGGTGGTCAGGCTGCTAGTTTTCGTACCCCTGCTGATAGTGGCATGGCAGGTGTGGCAAATGGCCTTTTTAGAGTCTTCTGGAGCCAACTTAAAAAACTCCCAGACTCGGGAAGACCGAACATTTGCACAGGCACCTTGAGTCGTGTTGTTGTTCTGGGGAACGGTTGCCTGCCTTCTGCCTGCGGACGCACCCCTGCTTCGTACTGGCTGTTGTGATGCTACGCCTCCCTCCCCCTGTGCACTGCTGTCCTCGCTCTGCATATCCTCCTGCCATGTAGGGTCAGCTACTGGATCATCCACCACGTCGTCTTCCTCTTCCGCACCCTGATCCTCCTCCTGACTTCCTGGCAATTGTGTCTCATCATCGTCCACCCCTTGTTGAGACACTTTGACAACGTTCCGTTCGTCATAACGCGGCTGCTCAAATATTTGGGCATCTGTACATACCATCTCCTCATGACCCACTTCAAGAGGAGGTGGCGACAGGCCAGATTCTGCGAATGGATACGTGAACAGCTCTTCCGAGTGTCCTAGTGTGGGATCTGTAATGTCCGTGGACGTGTAATCGGCCAGGTGGTAGGAAGGAGGATCAGGTTGGGAAATGTGCGGTGCAGTATCACGGCTACTGACAGTTGACCGTGCGGAAGACAGGGTGTTTGTGGAGGTGCCCATCTGACTTGAAGCATTATCCGCTATCCAAGTAACAACCTGTTGACACTGGTCTTGGTTCAACAGTGGTGTACTGCTGCGGGCCCCAAGAATTTGGGACAGGACGTGCGAGCGAGGAGATGTGGCCCTTTGTTGTTGCGAAATGAGTGCTTGCACACGACCTCGGCCTCTGCCTGCACCACCATCACGTCCACTTCCTTGTTCCTTGCCAACGTCCTTGCCAACGCCTTTGCGCATTTTGCCTGTATAGAGCGACAACTGCCTGGTGACTGTGGAGGTCACAGGAGATTAGGATTTTAGTTCCCTAAGCTGTAGAAACGTATGACGTACAACAGTGTGGTGACTGTTGAGATGACAAGAGTTAGGATTTTTGTTCCCTAACTTGTAGAAACCTATGACGTACAACAGTGTGGTGACAGTTGAGATGACAATAGTTAGGATTTTAGTTCCCTAACTTGTAGAAACTTATGACGTACAACAGTGTGGTGACTGTTGAGATGACAAGAGTTAGGATTTTTGTTCCCTAACTTGTAGAAACGTATGACGTACAACAGTGTGGTGACTGTTGAGATGACAAGAGTTAGGATTTTAGTTCCCTAACCTGTAGAAACGTATGACGTACAACAGTGTGGTGACTGTTGAGATGACAAGAGTTAGGATTTTAGTTCCCTAACTTGTAGAAACGTATGACGTACAACAGTGTGGTGACTGTTGAGATGACAAGAGTTAGGATTTTAGTTCCCTAACTTGTAGAAACGTATGACGTACAACAGTGTGGTGACTGTTGAGATGACAAGAGTTAGGATTTAAGTTCCCTAACTTGTAGAAACGTATGACGTACAACAGGGTGGTGACTGTTGAGATGACAATAGTTAGGATTTTAGTTCCCTAACCTGTAGAAACGTATGACGTACAACAGTGTGGTGACTGTTGAGATGACAAGAGTTAGGATTTTAGTTCCCTAACTTGTAGAAACCTATGACGTACAACAGTGTGGTGACAGTTGAGATGACAAGAGTTAGGATTTTAGTTCCCTAACCTGTAGAAACGTATGACGTACACCTGTCTGGTGACTGTAATTGTTTAAAGAGAGGATTTTAGTCCCTAACCTGTATTAAGGTAGTACGTACACCTGTCTGGTGACTGTTTTGATGACAAGAGTTAGGATTTTAGTTCCCTAACCTGTATTAAGGTAGTACGTACACCTGTCTGCTGACTGTTTTGATGACAAGAGTTAGGATTTTAGTTCCCTAACCTGTATTAAGGTAGTACGTACACCTGTCTGGTGACTGTAATGGTTTGAAGAGAGGATTTTAGTCCCTAACCTGTATTAAGGTAGTACGTACACCTGTCTGGTGACTGTTTTGATGACAAGAGTTAGGATTTTAGTTCCCTAACCTGTATTAAGGTAGTACGTACACCTGTCTGCTGACTGTTTTGATGACAAGAGTTAGGATTTTAGTTCCCTAACCTGTATTAAGGTAGTACGTACACCTGTCTGGTGACTGTAATGGTTTGAAGAGAGGATTTTAGTTCCCTAACCTGTATTAAGGTAGTACGTACACCTGTCTGGTGACTGTAATGGTTTGAAGAGAGGATTTTAGTCCCTAACCTGTATTAAGGTAGTACGTACACCTATCTGGTGACTGTTTTGATGACAAGAGTTAGGATTTTAGTTACCTAACCTGTATTAAGGTAGTACGTACACCTGTCTGGTGACTGTAATGGTTTGAAGAGAGGATTTTAATCCCTAACCTGTATTAAGGTAGTACGTACACCTGTCTGCTGACTGTTTTGATGACAAGAGTTAGGATTTTAGTTCCCTAACCTGTATTAAGGTAGTACGTACACCTGTCTGGTGACTGTAATTGTTTAAAGAGAGGATTTTAGTCCCTAACCTGTATTAAGGTAGTACGTACACCTGTCTGGTGACTGTTTTGATGACAAGAGTTAGGATTTTAGTTCCCTAACCTGTATTAAGGTAGTACGTACACCTGTCTGGTGACTGTAATGGTTTGAAGAGAGGATTTTAATCCCTAACCTGTATTAAGGTAGTACGTACACCTGTCTGCTGACTGTTTTGATGACAAGAGTTAGGATTTTAGTTCCCTAACCTGTATTAAGGTAGTACGTACACCTGTCTGGTGACTGTTTTGATGACAAGAGTTAGGATTTTAGTTCCCTAACCTGTATTAAGGTAGTACGTACACCTGTCTGGTGACTGTAATTGTTTAAAGAGAGGATTTTAGTCCCTAACCTGTATTAAGGTAGTACGTACACCTGTCTGGTGACTGTTTTGATGACAAGAGTTAGGATTTTAGTTCCCTAACCTGTATTAAGGTAGTACGTACACCTGTCTGCTGACTGTTTTGATGACAAGAGTTAGGATTTTAGTTCCCTAACCTGTATTAAGGTAGTACGTACACCTGTCTGGTGACTGTAATGGTTTGAAGAGAGGATTTTAGTCCCTAACCTGTATTAAGGTAGTACGTACACCTGTCTGGTGACTGTTTTGATGACAAGAGTTAGGATTTTAGTTCCCTAACCTGTATTAAGGTAGTACGTACACCTGTCTGGTGACTGTAATGGTTTGAAGAGAGGATTTTAGTCCCTAACCTGTATTAAGGTAGTACGTACACCTGTCTGGTGACTGTTTTGATGACAAGAGTTAGGATTTTAGTTCCCTAACCTGTATTAAGGAAGTACGTAAACCTGTCTGGTGACTGTAATTGTTTGAAGAGAGAATTTTAGTCCCTAACCTGTATTAAGGTACTAAGTACAAGAGTGTGGTGACTCTAATGGTCACAGAAAAGCTTGGATTCTAATCTGTATCACCCTGCCTATATCCTCCTAGATTAGTCCTGAGAAGGACTGTTGTGGTCAGCAGCCGTTTGCAGCCCTGATCCGGATCTACCTATGAGGGCCGCAAATCTGTCCCTAATCAGCAGCAGACACTCTCCCTACACTCACTGTCTGGATGGCTGTGTGCCGAGCACAGCGCGCCGGGACTTATAAAGGCTCGGTGACGCTGTGCAGGCCGGCCAATCACTGCTATACCACAACTAACAGGGCTGTGGCATTGCAGTGGTCTGTCAGCCAATCCCTGCACGTGGGCTGGCTCTCAAAAGAGCGCCAACATGGAGAGATGACGACCACGAGCACAGCACGAGTATCGCGAGATTACTCGGTGCTCGGCGAGTCGCCCGAGTACAGTGATACTCGTGCGAGTAACGAGTAGTGCCGAGCATGTTCGCTCAACACTATTAATGATATCTAGACGTGTGACATCTCACCAACGGCCTCAAAAAGATGTCCTAACGACCGCGCTACTGTGTAATCGTTGGTGAGATCGTTACGAAATTGTAGCGTGTAACGGTACCTTTAGATCCATTTTATGCTTCTCACACAGACTGAATACGGCCAGATAACTACATAAGACAGGGACGACATGAAGCAATCACTTACCTCAGGAATACCGTCCAAGAAAACACTACGGGTAGCCGGCTAAAGCGCTCAGCACAGTGAATTCCTAGGCGCATTGCCCCCTGGGAATTACAAATATGCAAATAAAGTCTGTGGAGCATCGTTTAGGAGTCTCAACACAGGACTAGCCAGATATCCCTCCAGGGAATTAAATGTGGAAGGAAACCATTCATAAACCGTCCACAAGATGTCCCAACTAGACTGTGTCTGAAGAAGATATATGTTCATGCTCAGTTCGATCCATCTTCTGCTTCTCACACAGATTGAATACGGCCATATAACCATATAAAAGAGGGGGCGTGGCCTACACAGTGTCCCTTTCTAAAGTGGCTAGAGCTGATCTCAGTTTACTTCATGCAGGCACAGTGTGAGCTCATGAGCCTGTGGGCACACAGCTCCTGGCTGTGAGATATTATCTGACTCCTCTCCATTCACATTTGCTCTCCTCCTCAGTGCAATTAGCTGATAACAGGAGGCAGAGATGTGAATGGATTAGCCAGATAAGATCTCACAGGACCTGTGTGCACTGTTGACATCTTGAGCTCACACTCTCCCTGCATGAAACTTGGGATACTGATAAATTGTCAACGCTGGTAAGGCCCTGTCCCTCTACCCACCATATGTCAGATTTAGAATTAGCTTAGGGGGACATCTTCTAGAAGGATTTTAAATGGTTTTCTATCAGAGTTATCTTATGAAGTAAAGTGAAAGTTTATTATAATCACTTGCTCCACATTATTATTAAGTAAAACTTTAAATGACAGTTACACTTTAAACAAACTGTTGATTTGCATTTCCAAATAGGTCTTTTTTTGTTCTGTCTGCCCATAGAACATTTTCCAAGAAGAATTGTGGTTTATCCAGTATGCTTTGGAGAGATAAGTCATTCCTTTTTATGTCTTTACTTTAGCAATGGTTTCTTCCTTGGCTTACGCCTATAATGCTCTGCTTGATTTAGGCTAGGTTCACGTGCTGTGTATTTGCTGGCTTCTTTTATGCGCATGTATTTTCTGCATTTTGAGCATGCAATTTTTTGAGCCGATAAAAAAAGTGGCATTCACACGTTGCGTTTTTATGTGTTTTTTTACGCACACGTTATTTTCTACACGGTTCTCTAAAAAAATGGCTGTGATAAAGATTGTTGAGAAAAAAAAAAAAGGTCCTTGATGTAATTTCCTGTCTTTTCAGAGGAGACCTTTTGTTAAATTATTAAATACCCCACCTCACAAGAAGGGCTTGTGCCCTATGTTATACTATGTACACATGAATAACATTTATTGGGGGAATGAATATAATGTGGGGGCACCTGGTAAGGGGCGGAAAGAGTGGGTCTAACCCACTACTTTATTTTAATCACCGTTTAAAGTCATGTCCACTTTTGCTGGCAAATCAAGACCTCCTAAGCCATTTATGTATTGAGCTGTCAAGGAACGCAATCTTCTTACAGCTCAGTACATAATGGGCATAAGGAGCGCAATCTGCGGCATTGTAACTGGGGAGACACTGGGGCCACCCGAGGACAGCTCAGGTGGCATGACCTGAGCTGTGCTTGGGTGACATGAGTTACCCCCCTTACGATGCCACAGCGGTCGCAGGTTTCATCGTAGTTCACACTTGATGCAGATGAACTTTCCCACAGCCGGGTGCTCAGCTACATCTCTACCAGCAGACGTGTGTGTGCTGGTAGAGATGTAGCAGAGTTGAAGAAGAAGATCTCCTGTGGACTACGCCGGACTAAGGGGGAGGTTTTTTTCTTCAATAAAGATGTAGTCACTAATTGTGTTCTGTTTTATTTCCAATAAAATATTTTTTTCAGTGTTGTGTTTTTTTTTAATCTTACTTGAAATTCATGATGGCCATGTCTAATATTTTGGCGTGTTATCATGAATTTCAGGCTTAGGGCCAGCTGATATTGCAAAGTTGGCCTTAATACTATTATTACCCAGCAAGCCACCTGGCACCAGGGCCGCTGGAAGAGTCTGATACAGCGCCAGAAGATGGAGCTTCTATGGACGCACCATTTTCTGGGGGTGGCTGCGGACTGCAATTCGCAGCTGGGGGCCCAGAAAGCTTGGGCCACCCTGTGCTGCGGATTCCAGCCCCCAGCTGCCTTGTTCTACCTGGCTGGACACAAAAATAGGGCAATGCCCATGTTGTTTTTCTTAAATTATTTCATGAAATTCATGAAATAATTTAAAAAAGTGCTTCCCTAAATTTTTGGTTCCTAGTCAGGTACAAATAGGCTGCTGGAGTTCATGGCAGCTCGTACCTGCCTTCTGTACCTGTCTGGAATCTGGAAACAGAGAAGGCGCAATAGTGTACACCTGTGTGCACAGCGGACAATAATTTACAAGGTTTGCCCACTTTTTAATGGTTGTGTGAGTCACAACCACACTGACTAATGTCAGACCCACAAGGGTCTGGGGTACTCAGATCTCGGGCGGTCGGGTGCAGGGATATCACGGGTGGTCGGTGCCCAAATCTGTGCCCTTGGGTGACAATAAAAAGGGATATATTTACAGGAGTAATAGTTTATAGAAGTCATGACGCCACCTGTAGATCCGGTGATAGCACCGGCGCTGCTGGAGCCTCCGGGGTGATGGGCGGCAGCAAGGTGTTGTAGCTCCCTACAGGTGGGGCGGCATCCCCGGGGCTGTAAGGGTATGATGATGGAATAGGGTAGCGCAGTCATTGCGGTGTGGGACAGGCTGGAAGGATGGACACACACATAAGAAAGTCTTTTTCTCTAAATTTTACTGGTGTTTTGCAGGTTCACTTCCAGAGTTGAAGCGTGCACTTTGGGATCTCCACACTGAGTGGGCTATAGGCCTCCTTATCCTGTTCCCTTGTCCTGAAGTCTGGCATGTGTGAAACCAGGCCTAACCTCTCTTGTTCCTCTCACAACCGTGTTGCTGCACTGAGGGCTCTCGCTTGGCTACTGCTACCTCTCTGTGGCTCCTGGCTCTCAATTGGTGAGTGCTGCGGGTGTCCAGGAAGCTAAACCTCTGCGGTGTACTGGGATTTTCTGCTGGGTTAATCTCTCTCTCTTACAGACTCAGACTCCAGTGACCAGTGTTCTCCTGTGGTGAGCCGGTATGTCTCCTCTGCCCCCGCTGTACTGTTCCTCGCCTCTGCCTTTGGTCCTCACTCTCTAGACCCTCACACTGGCTCTAGCGGTGCACTGGTTTTGGGCCTAGCATGGTAACTCAGATAAAAAAGGCACATTACAAATGAGCCATATATTTGCAGAAAAACAACCATTCACTTATATGTAATTCAGCAAGGACGAGGAGAAGGCAGGAGACAAACAGTTACCTCATTAATAATTGACCACTGGCAAAGAGCCGGCCAAATCAGCAAACTTAAATATCCCAGTCCAAACCACCCCCCCAGTCGTGATCAGATTCAGGTGATACATCGCTCACAGACAGGGTAGATGCACCACCAGTCTCAACCACACGAGGGAGCTCCAAACCAGAAATTCCATGCGAGGAATCCACAACAGTACCACCCCCTCGAGGAGGGGTCACTGAACCCTCACAAAAGCCCCCAGGCTTAGCAGGATGAGCCAGATGAAAGGCACGAACGAACTCATCGGCATGGACATCAGAGGCCAAAAACACACAAATTATCCTCCTGACCATACCCCTTCCACTTAACAAGATACTGGAGCTTACGTCTCTAGAGGCGGGAATCCAAAACCCACTTGACCTCATACTCCAAATCCCCACCTCAAGAAAGACTTGTGAAACACATTGTAAATCCGAAAGGACGCAGGAAGCGCCAACCGGAACGAGACAGGGTTTATAACCTCAGAAATCCGATAAGGAACAATAAACTGTGGTTTATATTTGGGAGAGGAAACCCGCATAGGAATATGCCGAGAGGACAACCAAACCAAATCGCCAACCCTAAACTGGGGACCAACACACTGCCCGCGATTAGCAAACCGCTGAGCATTCTCCTGGGACAGAAACAAGTTGCCCACAACCTGAACCCAAATCTGCCGCAACCACTCAACTCTGGAATCAACCCCCCAGCAGGCAAAAGATACACCCTGCCCGGACGAAAATCGAGGATGAAAACCGAAATTACAAAAGAAGGGCGAAACCAAGGTAGCAGAACTAGCCCAATTATTAAGTGCAAACTCGGTCAAGGGCAAAAAGGCAACCCAGTCATCCTGGTCAGCTGACACAAAACATCTCAAATACGTCTCCAAAGTCTGGTTAGTTCTCTCCATTTGACCATTAGAATGAGGATGAAACGCAGAAGAGAAGGACAGCTCAATACCTAGCTGAGCACAAAAGTCCCTCCAAAACCTGGAAACAAACTAAACCCCGTATCAGACACAATATTTTCAGGAATGCCATGCAACCGAACGACATGCTGGAAAAACAACGGAACCAACACTGCAAGAAGACGGCAACCTTGGCAAAGGAACTAGATGAACCATCTTGGAAAACCAATCACAAACAACCCAGACAGTCATACTCCGGGAAACAGGAAGATCAGAAATAAAATCCATAGAAATATGAGTCCCAGGTCTCTCCGGCACAGGCAAGGGTAACAACAACCCACTAGAACGGGAAAAGAAGTCTTAGACCGTGAGCACGTTGCACAGGACTGCACAAAGGCCCAAACATCACGCGACAATGAAGGCCACCAAAAGGTCCGGCTGACCAAATCCCTGGAACCAAAAATGCCAGGGTGACCCGCCAAGACAGAACAATGAATTTCAGAAATATCCCTAGTAACCCATCCAGCAGGAATAAACAATTTCCCCTCAGGACATCTCTCAGGTTTATCCGCATGAAACCGTTGAAGAGCAATCCTCAAATTAAAAGAAATAGCAGACAAGACTACCTCCTCTTTAAGGATACCAGGCTCAGAGGTCTTCAAGGAATCAGCCACAAAGCTCCTAGAGACGGCGTCAGCCTTCATGCTCTTAGAACCAGGGAGGTAGGAAACCACAAAATGAAAGCGTGTAAAAAACAAAGACCACCGAGCATGTCTAGGATTCGATCTCTTGGCAGACTCGAGGTAAACCAGATTTTTGTGATCGGTTAAGACCACGATATGATGTTTAGCTCCCTCCAACTAGTGTCGCCACTCTTCAAAAGCCCACTTCATCGCCAACAATTCCCGATTGCCCACATCCTAATTACGTTCAGCAGGGGAAAATTTACGAGAAAAGAATGCACAAGGTCTCAACGTGGAACTGACAGAATCTCTTTGAGACTACACTGCCCCTGCTCCAATCTTCGAGACATCAATCTCCGCCTGAAAAGGAAGAGAATCATCAGGTTGCCATAACACAGGAGCAGTAGTAAACCGTCGTTTGAGTTCCTCAAAGGCGTGAATAGCCGCAGGAGACCAATTCTCCACATCAGTCCCTCTCTTGGTCAAATCAGTCAGCGGTTTAACCACACTAGAAAAATTTGCAATAAACTTACGATAAAAAGTAGCAAAACCCAAAAACGTCTGAAGGCCTTTCACAGGCACGGGCTGAACGCAATCATGAATAGCCTGTACTTTAACAGGATCCATCTCCACAGAAGAAGGAGACAATATAAACCCCAAAAAAGGAATAAAAAAAGAAATCTTTTGGACACCAAAGAGACACTTAGACCACTTGACATACAGAGCATTATCCCGAAGGATCTGAAACACCGTCCGGACCTGCTCAACATGAGAATCCCAACTGTCAGAGAAAATCAAAATATCATCCAGATAGACAATGAGAAACTTATCAATAAAATTCCGAAAAATCTCATGCATAAAAGACTGAAAAACTGATGCGCATTTGTCAGTCCAAACAGCATAACGAGATATTCGAAATGACCCTCAGGTGTATTAAAAGCTGTTTTCCATTCCTTACCCTGATTGTATGCCACTCTGAGGTCAATTTTAGTAAACCAACTAGCCCCTTTGACTCTAGAGAACAAATCCGAAATCAGGGGCAATGGGTATTGAAACTTAACCATGATCTTATTCAAAAGGCAGTAATCAATACAAGGTCTCAAGGAACTGTCTCTTAGCAACAAAAAAGAAACCAGCTCCCAACGGCGAGGACGATGGTCGAATATGGCCCTTCTCTAATGAGACCTTAATGTAATTCCGCATGGCATCATGTTCAGGCACAGACAGATTAAAAAGTCGACCCTTAGGGAATTTACAACCAGGAATTAAATCAATAGCACAATCACAGTCCTTATGTAGAGGCAGAGAATGGGACTTAGGTTTGTCAAAAACATCCCTAGCTCACTAGGCTCTGAGCTGATCTTCACAGTTCTCCTAGTGACTGCACACTCTGGCAAACTCCACCCCCAGCACCTGTATTAATAGGGGATCTGGCTTAACAGCAACCAGTGGAGCTCCCCCTACACGTCTGGAGTGGAAGTGGGTACGAGTGTACGTGGGTACTAGATATGGAAATCCCTTAGTGTACTAGTTGGTTCTGTGGCTTACCTGGCAGAGGGCGCCGCAGTAACATATGGATATTTATCCTGATGACGGTATACAGCCGTTCCCCCAAGGCACAGTAATGAGGAATAGAAAGTGAAAGATGGGGTATCTGAACCACGCTCCCATCTTGACAATTTCAATCCAACAAGGAATTAATAATGGTGATTTTATTTTTATACGCGTTTTGGGGGTATAGCCCCCTTCTTCAGGAAAAATCTGTAATTTATTCCTGAAGAAGGGGCTATACCCCCAAAACGGCTGTCAGTACATTCAGAAAAAAGAAGAGAAGAAGAAGAAAAAAAAATAGCACACTCACCTCAGTCCAGGGGCACGTCCAGTGAGCTGCAGGACCTGCTGGCAATCACCTGATGCTGTTACCTGACAGCATCAGCTGATCAAAGCAGGCTTTTTACTACCCAGCCTGTTTAGGGGGTATAGCCCCCTTCTTCAGGAAAAATCCTGAAAAAGGGAGCTATACCCCCCAAAATGCGTAGAAAAATAAAATCACCATCATTAATCCCTTATTGGATTGAATTTGTCAAGATGGCAGCGTGGTTCAGATACCCCATCTTTCACTTTCTACTCCTCATTTCTGTACCTGTCTGGCATACAAAAATATGGCAAAGCCCATGTCGATTTAATTTTTTAAAAAATCAAATAAAAAAAATTATAAATAAAACCACAAACACATAACCCTAACCCTAATGTTAGGGGTTAAAAAAAATTGTGGGGTCCTGCTGCATTTTCTATTTCCAGCTAAGGGCACCCCAAGCAGCTACTGGCTGCTAACCCCTGCTGCTTGGAATTATCTTCACAGGCAAAGGAGAATCCAGGGAAACATTTAAAAAAAATTTTTTTACAAAAAACTAAAAAAAAAAAAATGATGTGGGCTTCGCCATATTTCTGTATGTTAGCCTGGTACAGCAGGCAGGTAAAGGATGCCCCCAACCCTCAGCTGCCTATTTGTACCTGGCTGGGAAATCATTTTTTTAATTATGTCATGAATTTCATGAAATAATTTAAAAAAATTTAAAAAATGTGGACTTCGCCCTATTTTTGTGTCTAGCCAGGTACAACTAGGCATATGGGGGCTGGAATCCATAGCGCATGGTGGCCCAAGCTTTCTGGGCCCCCCGCTGCAAATTGCAGTCCACAGCATCAGTCCAAAACATTGATCATTTCACACAAAACTCCAAAAATGGGCCAGACAAAAGTATTGGCACCCTTAGCCTAATACTTGGTTGCACAACCTTTAGCCAAAATAACTGCGATTAACCGCTTCCGGTAACCATCAATGAGTTTCTTACAATGCTCTGCTGGAATTTTAGACCATTCTTCTTTGGCAAACTGCTCCAGGTCCCTGATATTTGAAGGGTGCCTTCTCCAAACAGCCATTTTTTAGATCTCTCCACAGATGTTCTATGGGATTCTGGTCTGGACTCATTGCTGGCCACCTTAGAAGTCTCCAGTGCTTTCTCTCAAACCATTTTCTAGTGCTTTTTGAAGTGTATTTTGGGTCACTGTTCTGCTGGAGTTTTGTGTGAAATGATCATAGTTTTGCTTTTTGCACCATTCTCGTTTGTGTTTTTTTATTGAAGACAAATTAAATGAAGATAATAATACCAAAGAATTTGTGATTGCAATCATTTTCAGGAAGAAACTGAGTATTATCTGACAGAATTGCAGGGGCGTCAATACTTTTGGCCACAACTGTATAACTTTATCTTCATGGGTGCCAATAATAGTGTCCGATGTAGTGATGGGCGAATCCTAAATTACTCGGAATCGCTTGACTCTAGCGAGTCCGAGCACAGGACTCGCTACTCGTTGCGAGTCTAGCGAGTCCAATGTTAATGAATGGGGAAGCGAGTAATAGCGAGTAGTGTGAGATTTACAAATCGCAGATGTGTCTCGGAAGCTTCAGCCTGAAGCAATCCTAGTTTTGCCATTTATTTGCATTGGACTCGTTTACTTTGTAACTGTAATCGCTGGGAAACTCGCACAGATAAGAGTCCTGTCTGCTCAGTGTGCTGGCTGCCACAGCTCCAGGGTCCTAGAGCCCGCCTGCTGCCTGATGTAGCAGAGCTGAGATTGTTCTCAGTCTGCTCATTCCCTGTGCATAGACATCTATATCTATGCACAGGGGATGTAGCAGAGAGGACATCGCGTTTTGGACTGCGTCGGACGGAAGAGGATTTTTTTAATTAAAGATGGAGTCCCTAATGGCTTTTTTTTAAATTTCTAATAAGATATTTTTTCTGTTATGTGTTTTTTTTAAAACAATTTAATAGAAATTCATGGCGATCATGTCTAATATTGGCGTGACCGCCATAAATTTTGGGCTTAGGGCCAGCTGATAATACAAAGCTGTCCCTAACCTCTTTATTACCCAGCGTGCCACCGCCACCAGGGCCGCTGGAAGAGCGGGGTTCAGCGCCAGAGGATGGCGCTTCAATGAACGCGCCATCTTCTGGGGCGGCTGCGGGCAGCAATTTGCAGCAGGGGGTGCCCAGAAAGCTTGGGCATCCCTGCGCTGCAGATTCCAGCCCCCAGCTGCTTAGCTGTACCTGGCTAGACATAGAAATTGCGCGGAGCCCCACGCATTTTTTTTAAATTATTTCATGAAACTCTGAGACTCTGACTCTGAGACTCTGACTCTGAGACTCTGAGACTCTGAGACTCTGACTCTGAGACTCTGACTCTGAGACTCTGAGACTCTGAGACTCTGAGACTCTGACTCTGAGACTCTGACTCTGAGACTCTGACTCTGAGACTCTGACTCTGAAATTCATGAAATAATAAAAAAAAAATGTGTGGGGCTCCGCGCAATTTCTATGTCTAACCAGGTACAGCTAAGCAGCTGGGGGCTGGAATCCGCAGCACAGGGATGCCCAAGCTTTCTGGGCACCCCCCGCTGCAAATTGCAGCCCGCAGCCGCCCCAGAAGATGGCGCGTTCATTGAAGCGCCATCCTCTGGCGCTGAACCCCGCTCTTCCAGCGGCCCTGGTGGCGGTGGCACGCTGGGTAATAAAGGGGTTAATACCAGCTTTGTTATACAAGCTGGTATTAAGCCCGAGAATCTTAATGTCAGGCCACGTTTGACCCAGCCACTAAGAATCTCCAATAAAGGGTTAAAAAAACACAACACAGAGAAAATGTTTTATTTGAAATAAAAAAAAAAGCCATTAAGGACTCCATCTTTAATTAAAAAAATCCTCTTCCGTCCGACGTAGTCCAAAACGCGATGTCCTCTCTGCTACATCCCCTGTGCATAGATATAGATGTCTATTCACAGGGAATGAGCAGACTGAGAACAATCTCAGCTCCGCTACATCATCTCTGTGAGCAGGTGGGCTCTAGGACCCTGGAGCTGCACAGAGCAGACAGCTGAACTTGGCTCGCAAAGAAACAGCAGTTACTTTGCAAGTTTCCCTGCTATCACTGGCACAGTAGCCGAGTCTAATGCAAACAATGGCAATCCTAGTTTTGTCAGCGTTTGCCATTCATTTGCATTGGACTCGTGCGAGTAAATGCTGGGAAACTCGCAGAGTACCGAGTCCTGCGAGTCCCTTACTACTCGCCGAGTAACGAGTCCCAGCGAGTAGATTCGCCCATCCCTAGTCCGATGGGCTCACAACAATTTGCCATAAAATGTATGCAAATATTTAATACATGAAACGAAGACTGCATTAGTACTCTGTAGAATAGTATTAAATAAATGTACTTCACGCTCAAGTTGGCCAATTCCTGCAAGTCAGAGTGAAAATAATGACAACAAAGTTTGTTTGGACAATGGATAGATAGGTAGATTGGAGTTTTCCTTCAGTGCATAGTCTTTCATATGTATGTCCTGCTGAAACCAAAGATGATAAATGTAAGCATGTTGTCCACCTGAAAGCTTATTTTAGACATTTGGAGGAGCAAAATGCAACAATATATATGACAATGTTGTTGAAACCCCAATTGTTAATGCAGATTTGGATCCTATTGTAGATGGCTTCAGTTGCTTACATGAGGGGAGTCCACGTATTAGATATACAGGTGGTCATTTAGGAAAATGTGTTGTAAAACCACTTCAATCTTTCTGTTCAACACAGAACATTGAGCTGAAGGCAATTTCTGCAGTGTGTATGACGAGGCCAGGGCTTGAGGGGGTACTCGGCCACCGGGTCTGCTGAGTCGGGTGTCACGGGTGGACGGGATCCCGGTGCCGTGCCCTGGTGATCATTTGAAAGGGGGATGTTGATGATGGGAAAAGGGGCTATTTACAGGGGATCATGACCACACCTGTAGTGTCCGGTAATTTGGTACTGGCGATGCCAGCCGGCCACTGAGGTGATGTTTGGGGCAGCAAAGTGTGGTACAGCTCCCCACAGGTGGAGCTTTACCTCAGGTCAGCAATTGTAGGAAGATGGTGAGGGAAGGCAATGATGTAAATGTTGATGCTGCAGTTCTTACCCCTCTGCTGAGCTGCTGCCGAAGCTGAGCCCTTCAGGAAGAATAACAGAAACTAGTTCAAGTTTAACTCCACTTTACTTGGTACCGGTTGATGGCATTAACAAGACACGGTACAGTTTGGTTTACAGGGTGGATGTTGCCAGCTCAGGGTTCCCTTATGGAGTCTCTAGATGTCCTCTCTTTGTTTTTCAGGGTTAATTTCTCTCTTCCTTTCTCAATCTTTCCCACCCTTGCAGAGCTCACCCGCCTGTCCTGCAGTCTGTATCTAGTAGGCTTAGCTAGACTTGTACCAGTTGTGGTGATGTGGCCCCTGGCCGGATGCTTTACACGGGTTATCAATGCAGGTCTCTGTTCACATGGGCCGGTTTTCCTGATTGTGTGTGCTGTGTGAAACCAACCTGAACACAATGGGGTTTCATGAGCCTAAGGAGCAGCAGTGAGAGTGGGATGAGATCCATGAGGAATAGGATAATACTGTGTGGATGAGTGCTTTGCTGGGCTAAAGCTGAATTGTGCACAAGGGGTTAATCACATCTCAGGTCTGTGTGTGAGTGAAGATGTGCTGATTGACTCACTGGATTGCAGCTGTGAGAGGCAGCCTGGATAAGAACCTGCCAGGTGTCTGAGTGAGGGAAGGACGATGGGAATCAGAGAAGTCCAGACCACTGCCATGTGAAGACGTGCTGGAAGTGATGGGAGCCTGCCAGCTCCATGCTAGTGCACCTGATGTGTGTATGCCAGCCAGTGTCCAGGACCGAGGACGGCTCAAGGGCCAGGTGGTCTTGTGTGTACTGAGTGACAGGGCTCCTGGTACTATTGTGGGCCCTGAGTGTGTAGCATATTGGTGTATGTAAAAATGCCATGAATGCTGTGTCATGCATGAGTCATAATGGTTTATGAAAAAGTGCCATGTGTGATGACTCGTGTGCAATAGGATGGGGAATGATCCCTGTCAGGGTGATAGACGGTGATAGCCGTCTTTAGAACCAGACTGAGGTCTGCAAGGGTCGGTGGGTGACGCCTTGAAGTTCTGGGGAAAACGTATGTGAATGTCCTGTAATGTAATGTTATATGGGAATGTCATATAATGCAATGTAAGGACATGCATATTATATGTGAAAATGGAAATAGTGTTATGGTTTATGTGTTGAAAGCGGTTTATGACAGAAATTAATAAATCCGCTGCTTATGTTACGTTGAAATGTAGTCGCTGCTGTCATTTTCCCCGTGCCAAGCGGGTTCCCCTGGGGCGCTACCTCACACAGTGCAGAGGGGAACAGAAGGAACGCACAAGTTTCCCACCTGACACCGGGATTCAGTCCTCCACCTCTAGTGTAGAACCGTCTTTTGGGCTTGAGGGGTGAGGTACCTTTGTGGGGCTGTCAGCAACCCGGTTCTGTTGGGCCTGCAGCTCGTCGGTTTCGCAGTCAGGGTTGAACTCCTGGCTGCCCCGGCTTTCCGTGTCGCTGGTGCTCCCTCAACGTAACCAGCTGACTCCTACCAGTCCTGGCCCGTTGCCTTCTGTCCTGGGTCCCCACTTAAAGATGGGGTACCTCCACTCAGCTGGGCTGCCAGGCCTGACCACTCTGTCTGCCTTCTCAGCACCGTCTGAGGTAAACTGTCAACTGTCACTCTTCCTCTATCCTAAGCTACGCCCACACCCTTCTGAGATCTACCAAGTACTGGTTCCCCCTACTCCAGGTGATATGGTCCTAAGTGAGTGTAAAAACAGACTCCATAAGGTTTAATTCCCAAACTAGCAACTTGCAAATAATATTACATTTTTATAATAAAGCGCAATACCACTCTGTGGCGCCTAGTCACAGGGGCGCCACCACCCCCTTGGGGAAACACACCCTTCCGCGGGTGTTAAACCAAACCTGAAATAAAATACATTTTACATATAACAATGAACATTTCGGGCGTATCTGCTTAGGAGGCCTGGCTCTACTTAGACCACCCCCAGGCACTTTCTTTTCCTAACTTAATGTGCATGGGGGTTAGTCCAGTTCCTCCACCCTTAGTTCATTAACACTAATAACGTATCTATATTTTAAACATTTTTATTAACAGGTTAACCAGGTAACTTTCAAACATGTAATAACAAAACTTTTACATTCACTTATATTCTTCCTTTGCAGGAGGCTCATCTCTTATAACGTTACTTTACTTTGATAGCTTTGACTATAGTCTAGTCCTTATCGGTCCAACAGGGACCAGGTAACATGTCTCTGATTTATGTTCATCAGGGTTTAATAAAAGAGAAAATATCTGCATACATGTCCATGTACTGCAAAAAAAAAAATAATGCAAAGAACAGATGCACTTCAACAAATAGAATAGAGTTCACACTCTTGACAGTGCAATATCGGGTTAACTTCTTACTACTCGACTTTACTAACCCGGATTGCAAACCACCGCGGGGACCTGCGTGGCGTTCATAAGTGATCACGTCTCCACGGTACAGGTCCCTGTCCGGGTGGCCCTGTGGTAAATGTTCTTCTACGTTCCTCCGACCGACATGGACTTCCTGGTAAAGGCCCCCCTCTTTGGCGAACCCGTGCCCAGTACTGCGATTGAAGGTAGTGACCACCCCCCGTTTACGTTGGTCTAGGGGCAGTGGGGGCTGATTGCGGGCCATGACACGGGCTTGTCGGGTCTCCAGCTCATTCGCATACCAAGCCTCGCGCCGCTGATGTCGCTCAGCCTCGTCGTCCAGTTCGGGGCGGGTAAACCAGGGGCGACCTACCAGTTGCCATGTATGTCCACTATCATCGGTGCAGAACGCTGTTCTCTTTTCTCCGACCACTGCTATTGGTGCTGGTACCGCGACCCTCCATAGCTCGGGGGTCCGGCCTCCTCTACGCCGCTGACAGCTCCTTCTTCATCCAGACTCTCTTCCTCCTTTCCGACACCGACCTGGCCACTCGAGTACTCCTCTGGTTCCTCCACGGTCAGCTGGGGCTCCTCGGAGAACTGTATGAGGTTTCCCACCTCAGCGACTTCCTCCTCTCCGGACTCCACAAAGGGTACATAAACCAGGTCCAGGAGATCAGCCAGCAACTCGCGGGTTACCGGGCAGTCAGTCTGAGTAGCAACCAACACCCGGAGCTCTTGTTCCCTTTGAGCTGCAACCCTCTGCCGACGGTTCAGCTGAAGCACCATCTCTGCTCCCCAGCACCGGACGGTCCACTCGGTAACTTCCCGCATCTGTAAACTGTAAATCATCCAGGGCAGTCCTCCAGAAGGCACGTCCTCACCGTCCATCTCCCGCAGTAACACACTCGGTTCTGCGCGGTCCATCAAGATGTCCTGCTCAATATCGTGCACTAGCTGTTTAAAGTTGGGAACAGCCATCGCCTCACAACTGGTTTCTGGTAACAGGTCGGAGCCTGACCAGGTATCACGTGGATGCTCTCGGCCGCACCCTGCTTAGTTTTTATTGTCTCAAACCGGTGTGGGCTGGCGCTCGACCCGCCCCCTTGGTTGATTGAGAGCAATGGGGGCGGGGAGACTTTTTGTCGCCTCTTGAATGGCCCATGTATGCTGAGGCGTCGAGGCACGCCACTGGGCCAGCACAATAGTTTCTTTTATATTTTTAAGCCCGCCGCTATTCTCTTCACTCCTTGGCAGAGCGGAGGGGCGGTGCTTATCTTCCCGCTGTTTGTCCTGCTGTAGTGACGCAGCTGTAAAATCCTGTGGCGATGAAATGGACGGCCACATAAACAGTCAATAAAATAAAGTCTTAAAGCACTCTCCTATCCTGTTCGTGACGCCAGAAAATGATGAGGCCAGGGCTTGAGGAGGTACTCGGCCACCGGGTCTGCTGAGTCGGGTGTCACGGTGGACGGATCCAGTGCCGTGCCCTGGTATCATTTGAAAGGGGGATGTTGATGATGGGAAAAGGGGCTATTTACAGGGGATCATGACCACACCTGTAGTGTCCGGTAATTTGGTACTGGCGATGCCAGCGGCCACTGAGGTGATGTTTGGGCAGCAAAGTGTGGTACAGCTCCCCACAGGTGGAGCTTTATCTCAGGTCAGCAATTGTAGGAAGATGGTGAGGGAAGGCAATGATGTAAATGTTGGTGCTGCAGTTCTTACTACTCTGCTTAGCTGCTGCTGAAGCTGAGCCCTTCAGGCTGCGGCAGGAAGAAAAACAGAAACCAGTTCAAGTTTAACTCCACTTTACTCGGTACGGGTTGATGGCATAAACAAGACACCGTACAGTTTGGTTTACAGGGTGGATGTTGCCAGCTCAGGGTTCCCTTATGGAGTCTCTAGATGTCTTCTCTTTGTCTTTCAGGGTTAACTTCTCTCTTCCTTTCTCAATCTTTCCCACCCTTGCAAAGCTCACCCGCCTGTTCTGCAGTCTGTATCTAGTAGGCTTAGCTAGACTTGTACCAGTGCAGAGGGGAACAGCAGGAGCACACAAGTTTCCCACCTGACACCGGGATTCAGTCCTCCACCTCTAGTGTAGAACTGTATTTTGGGCTTGAGGGGTGAGGTACCTTTGTGGGGCTGTCAGCAACCCGTTCTGTTGGGCCTGCAGCTCGTCGGTTTTGCAGTCAGGGTTGAACTCGTGGCTGCCTCGGCTGTCCGTGTCGCCGGTGCTCCCTCAACGTTACCAGCCGGCTCCTACCAGTCCTGGCCCGTTGCCTTCTGTTCTGGGTCCCCACTTAAAGATGGGGTACCCTCCACTCAGCTGGGCTGCCAGGCCTGACCACTCTGTCTGCCTTCCCAGCACCGTCTGAGGTAAACTGTCAACTGTCACTCTTCCTCTATCCTAAGCTCCGCCCCCACCCTTCTGGGATCTACCAAGT
Organism: Allobates femoralis; assembly: GCA_033576535.1. NCBI lineage: Eukaryota > Metazoa > Chordata > Amphibia > Anura > Aromobatidae > Allobates > Allobates femoralis. The sequence continues at coordinate 56,844,764 of JARQOC010000007.1, forward strand.
ACTGGTTCCCCCTACTCTAGGTGGTGTGGTCCTAAGTGAGTGTAGAAACAGACTCCATAAGGTTTAATTCCCAAACTAGCAACTTACAAATAATATTACATTTTTATAATAAAGTGCAATACCACTTTGTGGCGCCTAGTCACAGGGGCGCTACATGTACAATGGTAAAAGATTGATCAGTAATAATCTACTATGATTCCAGGTACATTTTCGTTGTGGCACATGACTGTCGGCCCCTCTAGAGGAGCAGGATGCTCTTGAGTCCTCAGCCAGGCCAATAGAAACTGTTGACAGAATTAGGCTTTTTTTTTAGCAGTGAGGAGCTACTTAAGCAAATGACTATTAACAACAGCCAGGTTAACACAAAGGAAAAGACTAAACTCAGGCAGATAATGCTGTTAAGTGAATATACCGGTTGATAATGTGGTTAAAGTAGGTACCATTATGCCATTACCAAAGAATTAAGTATGTAGTGTGGATTAGGTTATACTTGTGTACTTTGAGCTGTTAGGTAAAATACATCAATAGAGTTCAGACAAACAAAAATAAGAATGAAAGAATAATGCAGCAACATGTGTGATGTGTAGGGATTGAATAACAAGTGTTGCCCTCACGGATCAATCCTCCCTTTGAAAATCAATATTATTCTTCGCCTGGCTCCTTTGCTAAAGAATCCATAGCAATTATTGTAAATCAACAATGGCTAGCATCAGAGTTCAATCAGGTTGTTATTGATATATTTTAGCTTGTACTGTATGTGTCCTCTACAACCCAAAAAAAGTGTGAAGGTCCTAAAGGGTGCACCCAAGTCTATTGCACCTTTTCCAGAAACTACAGCCTGATTTCTGACAGTTAATCAAGATATTCAAATGGAGTCCGTGGAGCCTCGATTAAGAGTCTCTAACACGGGACTAGCCAGATATCCTCCAGGGAAGACCTGGCCCAGGGGTGGAATCCTTGCACCACCATAACCACCATATTAAGTGTCCCTTTTAGTCAATATCCCATTCAGTTACGAGTTAAGGATATGACAAGGGAATTAACAGAGTCAGGTATCCATCCACAGACAGCTGTTTCGGGGTATTGCCCCGTATCAGTGTGGAGTAGGATTCTGGCTAGGTGGGAGCAAGGCCTAGTAGACCAACATCACAAAGCACTCACCGATCTCAGGGAGACCAGTCAAAGAAAACACTGCGGGCAGCCGGCTAAAGCGCTCAAACACAGTGACTTCCTAGTTAATCAAGATAGGCAAAGAAAAGTATGTCCTTGTCTGTATCTATATATTTTTAGGATGACCTAAGGCCTTGCCCTGTGCAAAGGCAACTGTTCAATCAGTACCTAAGAATCTGATGTCAGAATTAATATGACAACCTCAATAATTTGAAAGTTATGAAGAAACAGAGTGGTAAATGAGAGTAAGGAAGAGATTAATGTACTTAAAGAGGACCTGTCACCAAAGCAGTCATGGTGATCTAATGACAGCACTGGATACAGCATGTCTGCAGCATGCAGGCAAAGGGTCCATAAGCACTTGAGCAGCCCTGTACCCTGAGATAATACAGTTAGAAAACTTACATGCTACAGCCACTAAGGAGGTGGCTAGGGGCTGCAGCCAAGTGCAGATTCACACCCCCTGCCCCTCAGGGGGCGGAGCTACACAAGAGAGAAAAAAAAACTGTATTTAAATGCTGGAGACAGGGAGAGGATGATTGGCAGCGGTGGGAAGATTACACAGGCAGGGGGTGTGAATCTGCCCTTGGCTGCAGTCCCTAGCCACCTCCTTAGTGGCTGTAGCATGTAAGTTTTCTAAGTGTATTATCTCGGGGTACAGGGCTGCTCAAGTGCTGGGTGACCCCTTGCCTGCATGCTGTAGACATGCTGTATCCAGTGCTGTAATTAGATCACCATGCCTGCTTTGGTGACAGGTCCTCTTTAGGCATGCAAAAATCACATAGCGTAAGAAGGTAAACTGGAATGACAATAGCCAAGTAGGGTCTTATCCATGGGAACAGAGACAAAAATATAGGAATATGAAATTATGTTCACGTGACAAGATTGTGTTAACACAATCCTTAAAGCACTTAGATTAAGACACCCAAGACAAAGAAACAATCCAAGGAAGGAACCAAAATTACTAAATCCTGTGTTGTCTAGTTGAAGAGACTGTTGATAAACCAAGTACAAGACTCATAAGGCCCCGTCACACCTGGCGATGGGGCTGGAGATGTCGGCGCCGACTGGCGGGTGCGCCACACTTTTTGGCGCCCCGCCAGCGTCTCCCGTCCCCCATTTTCATGGGGTGACTTCTCCAGCTCCGCGACAGCGATCTGACAGGTGGCATCCCTGCCGGGGTGTCTGAATACCCCACCGGCGATGCAGGACAATGGGAGCCTATGGCTCCCATCGCCTGTCAGCTCGCCGGCGGCCAGTTACATGGGGCGATGTGTGCACATCGCCCAAGATCGGTCGCCTGGTTTCAGAGCACTGCTCTGAAACCAGGCGACCACCCGGTGGCGCCGACATCGCCCCTTTACATGAGGTGACGTAGGGGCGATGTCACCGCCGATAGGCCACGCCCCTACATCGCCAATGTAATCGGCGGCTATGTGGCCTGGTGTAAAGGGGCCTATAGAGATTGGAATTAAATGCAGTTTATGTATCAATGTGTTTTGAAGTATTACACTTATTCCTCAGGACCAACACTGTGAAAAGGCAAATAACATGTGCGGACAGCAAATTAAATAAATGAACAAATAAAAAAGGACCTTATCCGATTCCTCTCTTGTTATAATAAAGTTTAACTGAAAAAAATAGATTGAAAAGAAAAAAAAAGAACCGAGATAAAACATGACATTAATGTTAAGTAAATCAATACAAATGGTATATTACAAAGATAAAGATACGTCTGCATGTAAGGAAGAGATTGTGAAAACATAAAGTAGCTTAAGAAAATCAAACTTGTATTTGATGTGTTCATTAGTGATAGCGAAAGACTGTTATGCAGTCGTGCTAATGTCATGAGCTATTTGAAGTGGTGGTGAATTAGTGAAAAAATCCAATATAAAGTTGTGAGAAATTGATGAATAAAATAATTATTGTCTTAACTTGTTATGTAGCTAAACACATGGTCAAAATACTTGGTACCCCTCGTTTAATGAAAGAAAAACCCACAATGGTCATAGAAATAACTTGAATCAGACAAAAGTAATAACAAATAAAAAAATCTATCAAAATGAACAAATACAATTCAGACATTGCTTCCACAGAATTTTTTAAAAATAAAACTTCTCAAATAGGCCTGGAGAGAAATGATGGTACCCCTGAAAATAATGTGACGAAAGGGACATGTTAAATCAAGGTGTGTTCACTAAGTAGCATCACAAGTGTCTACAGTCTTATAATCAGTCAGTGGGCCCGTATATAGGGCTTCAGATACTCACTGTGCTGTTTGGTGACATGGTATATACCACACACAACATGGACCAGAGGAAGCGAAGAAAAAAGTTGTTTCAGGAGATTAGAAAGAAAATTAGAGACCAGCATGTTAAAGGTAAAGGTTATAAGACCATCTCCAAGCAGCTTTATGTTCCTGTGACTACAGTTGCATATATTATTCAGAAATGTAAGATCCATGGGACTGTAGCCAACCTCCCTGTTTTGTTGTTTTGCAGCTCCAGGATGCACCCTCTCTCTGTCTGTGTGCTCTGCTTGTGCAGGATGTTCCCTCCCCCCTCTCTGTCACTCACAGAAGGCAAACCATTAGTCCTGCCTTCAGCTCCAAATCACAGCAGCACAGACAGAGAGAGGGTGGATCCTGGAGCCTGCAAAACAACACACCCTAAGGGCTAAAGAATATAGCCCCTGCTAATTATAATCACTAATGAGTAAGTATTAAAACGTTTTTATGCACTTTCACAGGATGCTTTTGCAGAAAATCAGGAAAAAACGGGAATTAACTCCGCGCTGACCATAGGGCTTGCTAGAAGAGCATTTTATTTAACAGCACACAACACACAGTTAAAACACACTTGCCTACGTGTTTCGTGATTCACCGATCACTTCATCAGGGCATATGGTACATTCAAAGTGCAATTGTCCTTTTTAAAAAACTTATGTTACTGAAGTCACAATTTGGATCTTCAAACGTCAGTTCCGTGAAAAACACCCCCTATTACACTAGGTTACAAATATACAGTGATATTATACAATTTCAAAGCCAATTCAACTTAAACATATCTCAAACAACATCATTGCTCTATTACTAAAAACACTAATAAAATTAAAATCCAATGATAAAAATAAAAAAAAATAAACTACCGTATATAATCGTGTATAAGCCGACCCGTTATAAGCCGACCCCCCTACTTTTGCCCAAAAACTGGAACTTATTGACTCTGCGTATAAGCGAGGGTGGACTCAGCACAGGTATACAACCCCCATGCGATGGTAACGCAGCCTCCCAGTGGTAGTATACAGCAGCAGCCCCAGGGGTAGTATCACACTCCCAAGGTATGTACAGCCCCAGATGGTATATGCAGCCAGAGTATATCAGCCCCATATGCAGCCCCAGAGGTATATGCAGCCCAGAGGTATTCAGCCCCAGAGTATATGCAGCCCCAGAGGTATATGCAGCCAGAGGTATATGCAGCCCAGAGGTATATACAGCCCCAGAGTATATGCAGCCCCAGAGGTATATACAGCAGCCCTAGTGGTTATACAGCAGCCCCAGAGGTATATAACAGCAGCCCTTAGGTAGTATACAGCAGCCTTTGGTATACAGCACCCCAGGCTGTAACAGCACAGCCCCAGGGCTGTAATACAGCCGCAGCCGGAGGTATACAGGCCCCCCCATCAAGCTCCAGGGCCCCCCCCTTGCGCGGCAGCCTGTAAAGTAAAATCATACTTACCAGTGTCCTGTCGCGCCGTCCGCAGCTTGCGACACACGATCCGGGCTTCAATCCGCGTCTTCCGGCTTCCGACTTCTTTTACTCGCGGTCATGACTCATTCCCGCGACTACAGAATGCGGAAGACGCGAATGAAGCCGGGATCGTGTGTCGCAAGCTGCGGACGGCGCGACAAGACACTGGTAAGTATGATTATTAACTTTACAGCTGCCACGCAAGGGGGGGCCCTGAGCTTGATGGGGCCTGTATCCCTCCGGGGCTGCGGCTGTAAAATTTATACTACTTGCTATAAGCCGAGAGGGACTTTTCAGCCAAATTTTGGGCTGAAAAACTCGCTAATACGCGAGTAATATACGGTAATTAAAATTATTAATTTGAGGGTCAGAAATAGAATTCAGCTCCCAGGACACAGTACCTCGAGGTCCGCGCTGCCACTTCAGAAAAGGAACAAAAGAAGCCAGTACAAAGGAATGTCTGGATCAAACCACAGGGATCTGTGGAAAGTACGGTCCTGCAGCAGCTACTTGTATTTGAGCGATCATTACCAGTTGTGGGTTTTCACAACTACATCAGGTGAGCAGCCTCTTTGTATAAATATTTATTGCCTTTTCTAAAGAAGGTATCACCCTATGTGCGCATTCTTGAATTTATAGAAATAGAATTCAAACACACTCATTAGGAGGCATTACACTGAAAGCCATCTCCTTACCACTACACCAACTGTCTATACTTTTCAAGCTCATAATACTAGAATTTAAAATAAGAGATAACAATTCTTTTGTTTTTTCAAAAAACCAAGCAAGCAGTGGAATCAAACTCATTCCTTCCAGGACTCGAAAGAATTGATTGAATTTTTAACTTAACCACCCATGGTACTTTTATGTTGCTTCAGAAACCAAGCAAGCAGTGGAATCAAACTTGTTCCTTCCAGGTCTCTACACTCAAACCCCTTTCATTACCGCTACACTACTGCACTATCTATTAAACTGATTACATATTTTAACTTAAACCACCCCTGGTGCTCGCCTAAAAGATTTTTTTATATATGATAGGACTACTTAATTAAACCATTTTTTAAAGTGATCCTGAACCATAAACTGACCCCCACATCTTTAGACCTGTCCCTGCACCCCCTCTTATCATTTCTAGCCATCCCTTTTGCAGAAAAAAATCAATTTATTGTAAAGTAGAGAAAAGTTCATATTTACCTCGTCCTGTGTGAGTTCTCCGTTTCTGAGGAAGCCGCAAAGGCGGGGCCTGTCTACTGCTGCCTTGTAATTAGGCATGCCCCTCTCAGCTTGCTGCCTTGGTAAGAGCCTGGCCACGTCATGAAAGGGGGGGGCTTAATGCTCATACCAGTAGTCCCCCCCCTTTCATGACGTCGGCAGCTCTTACCAAGGGCAGCAAATCAAGGAGGGCAGTGCATAATTACAAGGGATACACTTCATCAAATGATGCTATTTATTACCCCAAAAATTGGGTAGCAAATCACTATGGGAAAATCGCACCATAAGGCAATATAACAGGAAGAAAACACAACCGGACAAATCAGTTATATGCAAAGATTACTTTAAGATAGTTAAAACCAGTATACAAGCATGGGTAAAAGAGGGACCAAAAGTTCCACAACCCACAGGGGATGGGTAACCAACAATTGAAACCATTAAACAGGAAAGGATGGACTCAGTTAATGGTATAACATAAAGGCTGGTGCAGTGCATTAATGGAGAAAGGTATTTTTAATTGAGACCTGGAACTAAATATAAACATAAATCAGCAATCCGACTGGAAATCTATGTGGAAATTTATGTTATCATGAACCAAGTTCATGCTGATGTATGAACTCATTAATCCATATTTTGTATGAATTACCTATGGATTAACAAATATAACCAGAATAGCATAGGCTTGCAGGTTATTTTAGATGGTTGCTGAACTCTAATTCCATTACCTTTAAGTAGCTGACAAAAAAGAGAGACTACAATTGAGTACAATCAATTAATCCCCAAACCAAGGAACGCGATTATAGCCAAATGCAGAGAAAACCACACTGATTTCTTCCAATGCTTTTGCACCTAATGGTGCATTGGCTCAAATGCAAACCTATCCATACCGACCCCAACAGCCGTTTCGATTGACCTTCGTGCGAATTTAAATTAATTAAAACTACCTTCTTCTCCATTAGCATGGTGCACCAGCTTTATGTTATACCATTAACTAAAACCATCCATGTACCCCGTTATATGGTTTTCATGTTGGTTACCCTCCACCTGTGGTTGTGGACTTTGTCCCTACTGTTTTCCATGCTTGTCTTATACTGGTTTTAAACCTTTAATAAATTGATTTTGCATTATACATGATTTGTCGCAGATTTGTTTTTCTTCGTTATATTGAACAAGGCAGATTGAAGGGCCCCCTATTGCGGCTTCCTCAAAACGGAATTCACACATAGGACAGAGTAAATATAAACTTTTCTCTACTTTACAAAATCGATTTTTTACTGCAAAAGGGTGGCTAGATAATATAGAAGGGGTGCAGGAGGCTTAAGATGCGGGAGCGGTCATTTGTGGGTTGACAGATTACTTTAAGGTTATGTTCACAAACCTTTTATTTCAACCTATCATGTTTTATAACACTATAAAAATTAATTTCAAGTCACAACGAAAAGGGTTTGATGCCTATAATTCACTATCAAATCTCACCGGAGACAAGAGACATTCATAACTCATGTCGGACCCCGCAGTTGGAGGATACAATTAATACTCTCAAGTATAAAAACTTAGATTTTATTGGAAGAAAAGCGGCAATTAACAACCCCCTGAAATCTATAACCATTCTGATTATTAACCAATTCTTTATGTATCTACATTCCTGTACTGTTTTATTCTCCACTAAAAAACAAACTAAGGCTGGGGTCGCACTTGGCATCAGTTTTTTTAGTGCCTTAAGAAAAGCATGCGTTTCTGCATGCTTTTTTCATTTCAGCATGCGTTTTTTAAGGTGTGTGATGGCACCCTGCGTTTTTGCATGTGTCTTTAAATCAGCACCCAAAAAAAGTGCATGAACTATTTTTTTGTGCTGTTTTAAAAACGCATGCGTTTTTTTAACATGGGCCCCTATGGAAAACGCATGCGTTTTTGGATGGTACTAAATGCTACTAATGTACCATGCGTTTTTGCATGCGTTTTTGAAGGCAGCTCCTCACATAAGTGCAAAACCTCATGCCAAATACGCATGGCACTTTAGACATGCGCTTTTTGCTATTAAGGCATGCGTTTTTGCTATTAGGGCATGTGTTTTTTTGCATGGGGGCCTATAGGTGCGTTTTTACATGCGTTTTTAAAAACACAGGACTCCAAAAAAGCAAGAAAGAAACGCAAGTGTGACCCTAGCCTAACATTATGAAGGGTCATTATATCAGTAGAAACCCTTCTGACAAAACTTAATGATTGAGTTTTTTCAATCGCTCAATCTATATTAAATTTACACTAACGGATGTTTTTGAGTTGGTTTATTAAAAAAGATTCAAAACTTCATTCAATCCCTGTGGGTCAAGCGTATCTAATTTATGAATCCAAAACATCTCTTTTTTATTTAGCGCAGCTGATCTGTTTGGAACTTCAGGGGGAGCATGATTGATGGGGGTATCTCTCAGAACTACATTATTTCTATGAATCATGGCACAGTGTCTAGATAAACCGTGTTTTAAATAACCATTTTTTATTGAATCTGTGGGATTGCAGGATGCTTTAAGGAGACAAAAGGAGTGTGAGATTAGTGATAGGATGCTGCAGGGACATGGTTTGGTAGCTTAGGAGGCGTTCTGGAGGTGACAGGATCCCTTTAAACAAGGGGTACCGACAATTTTGACCACTTGTAAATGTTTTTGGCTATTTTTTATCATGTAGGTGATGCCTAAATTTATGTACGGAAACCTCTATATTCATTAAGGTTACAAGTTAAGTAGATGATCCATAATACTTTGGGGATTCTGTTGAAAATCGCAAGCCTGTGTATTTTCTGTTCTCCACAGCCATAAACTGAACTCAAGAAACTGCTTCGTTGGAGTAGGCCTGGGTTCACACTTGGGCATCAGTTTTTGCAAGAGGCTCAAATACTGGATCCTTTTTTTAAAGGGTGTTTTTTTGGCTGGTTTTTGACCCTCCTGAGTTGCTCTGCTTTTTTTGGACTTTGGCATTTGTCCCAAAAAATGTTAGGAAAACCTGATCAGTTTTCCCATAGGGTCCCATGTTAAAAAAGCCTGATCAGTTTTTATTACTGCACCCAAAAACGCTGCTAGCAGCATTTTAGGGGTCCAGTTGAGTGCAGCCTCAATTTTTGGCATCAGGTTTTGGACTTAGAAAAAAAAGTGCACAAAATGATGCAACAACCTGATCCAAGGCTCTAGTGTGACTCTGGCCTTAGGCTACTTTCACCTCTACGTTTTTTTCTTTCTCCGAAAACCAGATTTCTACCGAGACCATTTTTAAAAAAAAAAATACTGGATGCAACCACATGGTAACCAGTCAGTTTTTGCTTGGATAATGAAGAAAACCATGCGCAACAAGCATATCCAGCTTTGCACTCCATATTAGTGAAATCTTTGCAAAAACGGCACTTGAACATGCGTGTAGTAGCAACATTAAAACATAAATTGCATTCACTGCATCGATCCGGCATGCGTTGTAATGCAATGCGGGGCCGGACAGTTTTTTGCAAAACTGTGTAAACTGAAACCCACAAGCAGGTAAACCGGAATGGTCAGGATGCGTAATTGAGTCATGGTAACGAACCCGTTTCGCATCCCGGCTATTGCCGGGATACAAACTTATTTAAAGTGTTTAAATGAGCTAATGACTGTTTCGAGGTCTGTAGGGGGCTTAAGGACCTCCCATAACAGATTCTCTTTTTAGCGCCACTTTTTGGTTCTTCAGAATACTGTGATGGGCTATTTTCGAGAGCCGTATTCATGTCACCCAAGTGTCCCCTATAACCCCGTATCCATTTATGAAGGTTGCAGTACACCCCCTATTACAATTTATGCTTTAAATAATGGTGTATATACATTATGTTAGCCAGCCCTTTAGATGTGGCCCGAGCTCTGCACGATGACATGGATTTTACAGGCGGCAGAGCGGCATTTACCAAGAAGAGTCTGCGGACTATTTTACAGAGGAGCCCAATTGGAATTCCCTTCACTTGCTACGGACACATGTAATATATACTTACATATTGCATTTGGATAATTCTTGTAATATATCACTAATTACTGATTAGAATAAAGGGGGTATCACACCTCTTAGTGTACGGGGGGGTTCAGGGGCAATGGTTTGCAACGGCTCCTGAGATCCCTTGTTAAGGTGTATTTGTGGAGAACACTATGAATGTCTGGCTTGGACTTTGTAGGGGGCCTAAAAGCCCCAAAACCCATAAATTCCATAGTCCATCAATCAACCTTTATAAGTTTTGTGATCCCCAAATAGCGGGATCGCAAATCTCTGCAGTTCCGATGGCTCAATTACAACTTTGCAGTCGACTTCGGTACCGCTCAATGTTGGCCGGTTTGGAACTTGCAAAGGAAAAATGCTGCATGCATATTTAACCAGGCTAGGTGCCTGGACCTAGGCCACTTCTGGTTTCTCTACGATGTAAGCGATCCGATTTTTTGCAATAGGCTCTATGAGTACTGTGTACCGGTTTTTTCTTTGTTAAAGCCAAAACCGATCAGGATTTTGTAAAAATAACGGAAATGTGACCCTAGTTTTTTCAGATCTTTTTTAGTGACACCCCTTATTTTATAGACATGTTTTAGTGAACAGTCTTTATGTTCATAGCTTAGTAGGCATGCGTATCTGTCTCTACTGGATGTAGTAAGATCAAAAAAAAGGTCCACACCCATTGACTTGCATTGCAGTATAAGGCTGGGGTCACACATAGAAATCCGTTTTTGGAAGTGATTTCTATGACCAATCCGTTTTTTATAGGGTGCTTTTTGAGCCTCCTGCACCCCTGAACGTTTTTGGACTTAGTCATTTTTTCCATAAAAACGCATATGCGTTAACGCATGCGTTAACTCAGGTGCCTATATGTGCCATGCGTTAACGCATGCGTTTCCCATAGGGCCCCATGTTAAAAAAACGCATGCGTTTTTTAACTGATGCCAAAAACGTTGCTAGCAACGTTTTTGGCTCAAAAACGGACAGAGCAATGTTTTTAAGTCAGAAAAAAACGGACAGGGTGTTTATTACATCCAATCTTTCTGTATTTTTGGATTAAAAAAATGACAAATGAAGCAAAACGGGCAGGGCTATTACCCGGTTACACATACATCAGTTTTTTCCCTTGTTTTCAATAACTGATCCATTTTTTTTAGGGTGCTTTTTGACCCTCCTGCGTTTTTGGGACTTTGCCATTTTTTCCATAAACAATGCTCTAAAAAATGGATCCATTTCCACATAGGGCCTCATGTTAAAAAACGGATCCATTTTTTTGCAGGCACCCAAAAGCGTTGCTTGCAACAATTTTTGGGTCCTGTAACAAAACTGACACAATGGCATTCACACTTGAGTGCAGCATCCGTTCTTGGCATCAGTTTTTGGACTTAGAGACACAAAAGTGAAAAACTGATGCCAATAACAGATCCAGGGCTTATGTGTGACCCTAGCCTATATCCTTTTATAACGGATCTGTCACAATACAGTTTTTTGTGCCAGACAAAAAAATGCTGCTAGTTGCATTTTAAAAAATACCTGAAGTGCCGGATACGACAGAAAAATGGAAGATAATGCCCCTTACCGGAGGTCCAAATGAAATGCATTGGTCAGTAATGCAAAGTTGTCAGATCCACTTTTTATTTTGTTCACAGTCGATTCACCATTTATTCCTCTTGCCAATTATTCAATAACCTTTTCAATCCTCAAAAGAAAATTTATACTCAACTACAATAAAAAGTAGATGGGAATTTTTTTTTTTTTTTTTTTTATTAACTTTCATTGTGTAAGATGATATGATATAGGAGACAGGAGTTAGGAGAAGTGGAGAGAATTTTGCTGAGCACAGCATTTGCATGACACTAGGAAGAATACCACAACTTAAAAATAAAGGTGAGCAAATAATAATAACAATAATAATAATCTTTTAAAAGTTGAATTTGTCAGACTCAACAATTTCCCAGGAAATGTAATCTATGGGGAATGGAAAGTACTCTAAGGCTGGAAACACACTCTCCTACTTACATGCGAGTCTCTCGGACGATACTCGGAAGAGACTGGATCAGTGACCCTGAACGGCCTCTCCCTCTCTGGACGGGGAGTGTGATGCTGCACAAAAATACAAAAAGCTGTCATTCCCGTCCTGAGAGGGAGAGGCTGTTCAGGGTCACTGATCCAGTCTCATCTTGCATGTAAGTAGGAGAGTGTGTTTCCAGCCTAAAGACTCTAATTGCTGTGAAATCCATGCATTAAACTAGTAAAATATTAAATTTTGAGAGTTCTCAATGGTTGATACCTTTTAAAGACTAACTGAAAAGATGGTAGTAAACAGCAAGCTTTCGAGGCTACTTGGGTCTCTGCATCAGGCTCACCATAACACAAAATCTGAAGTCACATATCTATACACAAATGGGGGATTGGATAATGCATTACAGAAGACAAGTGAAGTGAAGCAGAACACAGAATGGTTAGTGTGGGGAGGAGGGAAGCAGCAGGGGTAGTAAAGATAAGAAGTAAGTGTGATAGTTTTATTGCACTTTAATTGGTGGTCTGGTCCTGAATTTGAACATTCTTTAACTAATGTAAAAAGACATAAATCCATGTGATATGATCATTCCGGCTCTGAATGTGTCAAAGATCTTTATCAGTTTGTATTCCCAGACTCTCCTGTCTCTTTGTGGTTTGAAATTATTTTAAACTACTCTTTTGTCCTTATATAGTAATCTTCCTCATAACCTGTACTGTTACAAGCACTAATTTTAAACTACGTTCAAACATTGCAGTAATATATTTTCCACAATCACAGTAGAGCTGCAATGTTTTACTGCAATTTCAAATATTGTAAGAAAGCAATGAACAATGAACTTTTACCATGATAATGGCAAAAAAGGAACACTTCTGAATGTGATAAAGCTGACTTAGGGCCGCTTCACACTGTGGCGTGATCCAGTCCGGGTCTGTCCGGGAGGACCCTGACAGCCGCGGACCGGATCAGCACACAGGACTGGGGGGCTATTATGCCCTCCGGTCCTTTGTGCAGCGCATGCAGTTCCCGCTGCTGATAAGTCAAGACCGCGGGTGCCACGGCCTTGACCTGTCAGCGGCTTCAGCTGCGTGCGCTGCACACAGGACCGGATGGCATAACAGCCCCCCAGTCCTGTGTGCTGATCCGGTCCGCAGCTGTCTGGCTCCTCCCAGACAGACCCGGACCACATCATGCCGCAGTGTGAAGCGGCCCTTACAGTTTACTCACTGTTTTAAGGCTTTCATTCTCTGTATCTATGTATCTATGGATAATCTGTGAGCTACTCTCACTATCCAGATTCACCATAAAATGGCTGATGTATTTCTCGCTCCTGCTTTTTATAGGCTATAATAGTCCCTCCTGATTGGCTGTGCTATTTCACCTGATTGTAACAGCTGCCAAGCTGTAACCACCCGGGGGTCTGCTGCCCGTGATCCTCGGCCGCTACCTCCACTCCTCCGGCTCCTACCGCTCCTGTCCGGTGTCCAGGATCCCGGGTGTCGTCTGTCCGCCGACGGCTCCGGGGCGCTGGCAGCCGCCGCCCACTGGTCGGTCGGGTTGCGGCTTCCAGGGCTTCGTCTACCTTGCCGTATGCTCCTCGGGTGCGCGCACCCGTCCCCAGCCGCAGGGTTCCAGCACCCTCTGCTTGAGTAGCGCTGCTCGTCTCCTCACTTCCGGGGCTACTGCTTGAGCACATGAAACTCCATCTCCAAATCAGTATCTGCTGGATAACTGCAGGGAGCATGCTCCTCCCCTCAGCCAATCACCATGCCTCTGTGTCCTGCCAATCAGGACTGCCCTGCTGTAATATAAGCTTCCTGTTTCCTGTCAGTCTTTGCCAGGGCAATTTCTATTTAGTGAAGTTGCTATTCCTGGTCTGGTCAGATTGTTCCTTATTTTGCTTGATATCTGATTTCTGTGTGTTCCTTCCTGCAGATCTCCTCCCTGCCGGCTCCTCGCTGACTTCCGTGTTCCTGGCCTGCTACCCGGATCTCTTCCATGCTGAAATCGCTGCCTCAAGTCCTGGTCCAGATTCCCCGTGTTCCCGGTTCCCCGTGTCCTATCTTATACCCGGTTCTGGTGTTGTTTCCACGTTGCCTTGGGTCGGTTTATCACCCGTGTACGCTTCATTGGTCCTTCCGAGGTTGGTTTCGGCGGTATCCCTGTATAGGGGTTAAGCGCTCCGGGGCCTCCTTCGGTGGTGTTCCGGTGCTGTGGCCGTGTGGCCCTCCCCTGGGGCGTGGGTTCTTGTTTTGTTCAATAAACCTGTTAACTCTACTATACTGGTCCGCCTCTCTATCATCCCGGTATCAGCATCCGCACTACGCGGTCCAGTAGGTCCACGTGTGGGGTCCGTCAGTAGGACGTGAGAGATCTTGCCCTGGCCATGGACCCCGCTGATACCAGGTTTGATGCCCAAAGAGAGCTGGCCGGACTCCGCCAGAGTCACGACCAAGTTGTGGCATTGTGTGTAAGGCTAAGTTCACATGTCCAGTAATCATCAATTGGAAGAGATCCAGCAGCCATTCATTGACAAAGATGCTGTGTAAACACAACTTTTTTGTCCGTTTGCAAGTATTTAGTTTTTCAGAATCCATTTTTTAACATAGGAGTCCATAGAAAACAGATGCATTAACTGATTGCTATTTACAGGATTTTTCATTAGAAACTAATCCAGTAAGCAAAAAATGCAAACTATTAGAGCGCAAACCTTTATTACTGCATAGGGTCACCAGCATGCAAGGCCATCTGTTCTAGACTTATGGAAAAGCAATATGTAAAAAAATAGCATATGGCTATAATATGCTTCACACCCATGATCTTATACGTCTGTTCACACTGATGAAACCCATAGTATGGCTATTGCTTCTAAAAATGTGCAATCACTATGTAATGTCATAATAATCATAATACCACTACTAATATTATGTATTCATTAATATAACACTGTTAATACCATAGTACTTTATATACATTTGCAACAGCGTCCCCTTTGGGGCTCACATTTCATATATAATGCATATCACCCTTGTCCTCCTGGTATTTCTACAGTGCCCAGGTGTCTAATTCAGCATTCCAGATGAATTGGTGCCGATTGGTGACCTGAATAAACTTTTTTATTTTCATCATTATGTTTCATAGCAACATGTCATGCTTCAATAATGACTGCAATTAAGTATCTACAATGCAGTTTATATACATTGTGACCTGACATACAGGTGTTAATTAGCAGTTAGGTATTAGGTAACAATAGTGTGCAAACAGTCAACTCCAGTGCTGATTGCTTGTGTCTGAATCATGGCACTAAATGCAAGAGGCAGGCCCCTTAAGGTACCGTCACACGCGGCAATTTTGCAAGCAATTTCACTGGCAATTTGCTGGTTGCAGTGAAATCATGGACACATTGTTCCATTTCTACACGGCAACAAAACAGAACCATGTATCCATGATTTCACTGCAACCAGAAAATTGCCAGTGAAATTGCTTGCAAAATTGCCGCGTGTGACGGTACCTTTAGAGAAAACATACAAAAATACCCAAAGCTGTGGAACTTTAACAGCATCTCCCACCATCTTACCTCTGTCTGCACTCCTGGTGACATGTAGGTATTTTGTCTGGATTCCACAGTGCTGTCATTTCTTTACTCCAGGGCCCAGACGGGGGTTCGGCAGAAGCAGACCCAGAATGGCATCATGGGGAGGAGATGGAGTGAGACCGATTTCAACTGGAGCTCCACCACACTTCCCAATTTGGGCATCATCTGTAATGACATGGGGATCCATTCCTGTGTTTTGATGCAAGCTGTGGACCTGAGGAGAGAGTCCCAGTAGTAACGTGACTTTTACCCTGTGGCATCCGGAACCGGGAGCACCACATATCCGACTGCAAATAATCTGGCAAAATCTCTGGCTAGATTCCAGCTGCAGCAGGTTTGGCAGTTTCAGCTACTGGATACCATTCCCCAAGACCACCAGAACCAGGATATTTATGAATAGCCTGAGGAAGAGGAGCACCTAGAAGACAATGTTTCCCAGCTGTATGGATCACCCTCACCACCACTGGAGGCATTCAACCAGGGCAATCCATGTGGGGACCCCATAGGGTATGTTGATGTTCCCAAACATGGTCCTAGTCCTGTCTGTCCTAGAAGAGGTGGTTGTACCCTAGTTTCACCATCATCCTGTCCAGCGGTGGCAATGATGTAGTGTGCTGGGGGGCAGGTGGGGGTGGAGAATGCACCTAGAGGAGTGGCCTCTGCAACCCCTCCAAACTGTCCAGCAGCACAGTACACAAACAAACTGGACATGGGCATGCATTAAAATGTAGCTAAAGATGGCTAGTGGACATTCCTAAAGGCATGTTGGTGGGGCTGTAAAACAGTGACCTGTCCCTTACTTGATATTTTGGCCAAATAATGACTTTTGGGACTTGTTTTATTTCTATTTCTTTGTTGTCCTTGACCAATGCATGTGTTTTTGTTAATTATATGTATATGCTTTGTATATTATTAAGTTTTTTGGTTTGAAACATATAGTCTGTGTGTATATAGTAAAGTTTTTTTAATTCACTCCTTGTGTGTTGGACTGTTTCTGAAAACAGGGGTTTGATACTGCCCTACGGAAACTTGTGAACAAGCTGCAGAGTCTGTGGCCTGAAGTTGTGAGGTAAGGAACTGAAAGATACTACACCCAGTCCAGTAGAACAGAGCGGGCCAAGTGCAGTTCTCAAGGGCTGCAAACAGTGCATGTTTACAGGATTTCCCTTGTATTGCACAAGATGCTGGAATCATCCATCACCTCTTCAGGTGATGAAATTAGCACCTGTACAATGCTATACTGAGGCTCTCCTTGAACTCGCTTAGGCCCTGTGCCCATGGTGTGTTGTTTGATGTTTTTACACACATTTAGAATCTGCATCAAAATCTTCATGTCTATCCTGAGGCCAGCAAAGTGTAAGACAGGTCAGAAGTGCTGTGCAAACGTTGTTTTTTTGTTTCCTTGCACTTGTGGTTCACATTTCTTTTTTCTGACCCAAAATCTGCAGAAAATCTGCAACAAAAAAACATGTTGGCACAGATCTTCAAAACTCTCATAGACTTTGCTGGCTTAAGAATAGACATGTAGATTCTCAAAATTTGCTTTCAAAAAGCATCAAGCAACATGGTGGGTGACAGTGGGATTTCCTGCTGCGTGATGCCGGCTGTGTAACCTGACATAGCATAAGTAAATAATGGAAAAAAAAACTGTTTGACTCTGCCCTATTTTTAATTGCTTGCCATGAATAAAGTAGGAAGCTGAGGGCTGGTATTCTCAGCGGGGTGAGGGCCCATCATTATTGGGCCCACCAACGCTATAGAATAGCATCCCACAGCCGCCCCAGAAATTGGCTCATTCATAAGAAGCTGCAATTCCTGGTGCTTTACCCACCCCTTTCAGTTGTCATTTAGCGGTGGCAAATTGGGTAATAAGGGGTTAATGGCAGCTGTGTATTGCCAGCTGGCATTAAGCCCAAAATTCTTAATGTGGGGCCAATATTAGACCTGGCCATTAGGAATTTCTAGTAAATAATAACTAATATTTATATAGGAGGAGGGAATGCACAGCAAAAAGTCAAAAGAGGGTGCCACATAATGCAAAAGAGCATCAATCATGGGAAAGAAAGATCTTTCATATACAAATACGCACACTGAAATAGTATTAAAAAATTACAACTTTATTACATATATGTGAGCAACGCAAAAACACCAATTAAAAGCAGTTAAAACAATGTGGGTTTGGACCCAAAATGTTTTAACCTCTTTTAATTAGTGTTTTTGTGTTGCTTGCATATATGTAATAAAGTTGTAATTTTTTAATATTATTTCAGTGTGCGTATTTATATATGAAAGATCTTTTTCTACCTTGGTAAATAGTAAAGAGGACATAACGCAAAGAAAAAATATTTTATTAGAAATAAAAACACAAATACATTTCTGAACTTCGTCTTTATTACTCCCTCATACCCATCCTCGATCCTCTGCGACATCTTGATTGCATGCGGCGATGAAGAACATAGCGTCCTGTCATTGCAGCCTCCAAACATTGAATGAATGAGACTCCTGTGGTCACCGTTCAGGTAACCATGGTGGCCCTCTAATCTTAGCGGGTACAATGATTACCTGAGCTGTCTTCGGGTGACCTTAGGGGTCACTGCTTACTGGACCTGAATTGGCAGCTTACTCATTCAATATTTGGAGGCTGCGGTGAAAGGATGCTGTGTTCTTCAACACAGCCAGTGTGGCGCCCCGCAACGAGTGCGTCACAAGGGAGTATTGCAGCCGCAATATTCTCTGACTCAGCAATGAAATAGTTAACTCTGAGATCCAACCCAACATGCAACACCTAGAACAGGGGACCAATCCTAGGTCCTGGTGGGTGGAGTGTTAGGGTAGTGTAGGAGAACACACAATAATCTAGACAGTGAGAACAGAGTCAGAACAGAGTCTGGAAGGAATCTAGAACCTAGAACACAGAACTTGGAGAGGAGCGGGGGCTCCGCACCTCGTGCGGGCCCCTGGGCCGTCACCGGTCGGGTGTCAGCACCTGAGGCCTTAACCACCGGGATTGGGCATATCTACACGGGTTCCCAAAAGTCTCCCGTGCCCACAACTTACAGCCGGTTCACTGGTACCGAAGCTGGCAGCAGTTCACCTCTGTCACGCGAACCAGCCCCGTGGTGGAGCAGCTTTATAGGAGCACCCCACCACCAGCCAGTTTCCAGTCGTCTAACCAGCGGTGTACCCACTGAGGGATACAAGGCTCCCCAAAGCATCCAGAACGTACATCATGGATAGGGCATTGAAGCAGCCTCCCCGTACCCGATCTGGTATTCCTGGGCGACGCTGGCAAAAGAAGGAGCTAAGTAGGTAGAATGGAGGAACACTGCGGATCTCTGAGGAACACTATCACTGCTGAGTCCACCCGGTCTACTACTCAACCACTGTATACCATGTACTGCCTGCTGGTTACAGTAAAGACCCGTTGCAGAGACTATCTGTGTCCGTGCTTCCTTATGAACTATCCGTCCGCACACTAAGGTAACCGCAGCTGCCGCACAACATCTTGAGCAGCTCCAGCCCCCGGGGATCACCGCTCAGCCTGTGGGGAGCGTAACATCTTGCTGCTGTCCATCCCCCGGGGGTTCCGCAGCGTCGGTAGCCCTTACCGAATCTACTCATAGGTGGCGTCACGAATAAAAACAAATTAAACCCTTTTAATCTGTTCCCACAAGACGTCTTCACTTTTGATCTGCACTACACCGGGCCCCACTACCGGCAGGCGCGGTCCACCCGTGACAAGGAGGGAGAAGAATCGCCTGTATCAACCGGAGTCTGCCGGCCGCGGTGAGTCAGAAAATGGCGTCACAAACAGGATACGAGCAGGCCCGTTACCCAACGGGTATGTTGTGCTTAAAATGGACTTTATTGTCTATGATTGGACTTTGTTCGTCCCTAAAAGAACTTTCCCGCCTTTCCACCATTGGGTCAAGATGGCGCCCAAGATGGCGTTCCCGCCACAAGAAGCCGCCACGTGAAGCCCAGGAGTGAGTCAACCCCCCCTCATCGTGGGAGGGCCAAAGACGAAAGGCGCCAAACTCTTTGTCCGCCCTGATTGCTCGAATCAACCATGGGGGCGGACCCCAAAGACTTTTCCCACCATTGGACTACAAAAGCCCAGAGGAAATGGGAGTGTCAGAGACATACCGACAGACAGAGAAGACTTCTTCACCAGCTCAACCAGAACGTCTTACCGGTTGAACGGGTGTGGTTTCCCTCCAAGAAGAATGGCCAGCATGAGACTCCAAGACCTGATGCGGGAGGTCGAGGCGGAGGCCAGAGCAGCCATAGGCCAACCGGGTCCGGATCCTGCCCTTACCATAGACGGCAGTCCCGACTTCTGGCTAGAGGCTCTACAAGACCTCCGGGTGCGGTTACTAGAGACAGTGGAATGGACGATTCGCAGCTGGAGCGCGACCCTAGGCAGACGACTACACCATGCGATGCAGCAGAGCCGACCGGGTACAGCTTCTCCAAGCCCAGACGACGTCACCAGCTTCTCGACCGCCTCACCCTCGCCTACCACCTGTCCTGCTCCGTCACCAGAGCCAATAGACTGCGTCATTCCGGTGGAGGCCGCAACTCGACCCGTTCCAGCGACCAATATCGCAACCGATCCCGTTCTTGAGCCGGAGCTCATAACACGCTCCATGGAAGAACTAGATCTCTACCAGGTTCCCGCTGAGGAACCCGCGACATGTTTCACCACTACAGAGACAGTCGCCTGTTTTGTCCCCGTACCGGAGGCTTCCCTTGCCATTGCCGAGGCCTACCTGGTAACCGGGATTGAAACACCTTTACCTGCGGAAACAGATGAAGAGGCAGGCAGCCTGGAAGCCCTGCAGGACGTCCCTACGGAAGGATCCGCAGCACCACCGCCCTGTTGTACGATGGAACAAGCTTCAACGTCTTTCATCATCGAGCAACCTGATGTGGTCATCGAGGAAGAGGTCGGAGAGGATGACGACGAGACCCACAGCACCGCTGAGGATTTCGACACCGGGTTCGCTTGGGGAGACAACAACGAACTTCCTACCGTGCATACAGCTCGGGTACACTGGTCGGGTGCACTGCCGACACCTTCCCCTGTGCCGTTCCACCGGGTGCCGATACAGACAGCCCGCCAAGTTCAAGCTTCCCGCCAAACCACCAGCTCCATTACTCATCTTTACACCCCGAGCCGTAACGACGGAGATGTACGCCAGAGACGACGAGAGGAGTGGCAAGCCCGAGAACGCGCCAACATGCAGGCCCGTGCCGAGGCTCGCCGCCAGCCGCCGCTGCCTGATGAACTCCGCCGTGAAGGTAGAATTTCCACCTTTAACTTACATACCGGGTGGGGGTTCGCTTGGGAGGTGGGTTTGAATGAGGAGGTGTTTGTGGGGCGCCAGGACGTTGAGTCAAACTTGCCAAGAGGACATCCCGATCGCGACCTATACCGGGGCGACATAATCACCTACGAGCGCTACGCTTGTGCAGATGGGTGGTTCGCTATCCGGGTGCGCCATCACCCTCAGAGCCAGTGACTTTAAAACTTGAACTACCTCAATGACTCTGTTCCCGTTAATCATTGACTGTGTGATCTTGCGGCTACAGCCTGGACTCTAGTTAAAGGACAGCCGACCGCACGCTGGGTCCGCACAAAGTGATTACCTGTTTCTTTGCTTATGTCACCAAAGCATACCTTTATCTGTTTTCTATTTTAATAAAAGTGTGTCATATATGTATAAAAATGCAAAAACCTCTGTAATGTGAGTAGTTTGACGCTTGACGGACAAGCTGATTTAACCAAGGGGGAGTGTGGCGCCCCGCAACGAGTGCGTCACAAGGGAGTATTGCAGCCGCAATATTCTCTGACTCAGCAAAGAAATAGTTAACTCTGAGATCCAACCCAACATGCAACACCTAGAACAGGGGACCAATCCTAGGTCCTGGTGGGTGGAGTGTTAGGGTAGTGTAGGAGAACACACAATAATCTAGACAGTGAGAACAGAGTCAGAACAGAGTCTGGAAGGAATCTAGAACACAGAACTTGGAGAGGAGCGGGGGCTCCGCACCCCGTGCGGGCCCCTGGGCCGTCACCGGTCGGGTGTCAGCACCTGAGGCCTTAACCACCGGGATTGGGCATATCTACACGGGTTCCCAAAAGTCTCCCGTGCCCACAACTTACAGCCGGTTCACTGGTACCGAAGCTGGCAGCAGTTCACCTCTGTCACGCGAACCAGCCCCGTGGAGGAGCAGCTTTATAGGAGCACCCCACCACCAGCCAGTTTCCAGTCGTCTAACCAGCGGTGTACCCACTGAGGGATACAAGGCTCCCCAAAGCATCCAGAACGTACATCATGGATAGGGCATTGAAGCAGCCTCCCCGTACCCGATCTGGTATTCCTGGGCGACGCTGGCAAAAGAAGGAGCTAAGTAGGTAGAATGGAGGAACACTGCGGATCTCTGAGGAACACTATCACTGCTGAGTCCACCCGGTCTACTACTCAACCACTGTATACCATGTACTGCCTGCTGGTTACAGTAAAGACCCGTTGCAGAGACTATCTGTGTCCGTGCTTCCTTATGAACTATCCGTCCGCACACTAAGGTAACCGCAGCTGCCGCACAACATCTTGAGCAGCTCCAGCCCCCGGGGATCACCGCTCAGCCTGTGGGGAGCGTAACATCTTGCTGCTGTCCATCCCCCGGGGGTTCCGCCGCGTCGGTAGCCCTTACCGAATCTACTCATAGGTGGCGTCATGAATAAAAACAAATTAAACCCTTTTAATCTGTTCCCACAAGACGTCTTCACTTTTGATCTGCACTACACCGGGCCCCACTACCGGCAGGCGCGGTCCACCCGTGACAAGGAGGGAGAAGAATCGCCTGTATCAACCGGAGTCTGCCGGCCGTGGTGAGTCACCTGCAATCAAGAAGACATCGCAGAGGATCAAGGATGAGTATGTGGGAGTACTAAGCATGGAGTCCAGATACATGTTGTTTTTATGTCTAATAAAATGTTTTCTCTCTATGTTGTGTCTTTACTATTTACTTAAAATTCTTATTCACCGGGTTTAACATTTACATAAAATTAAGAATTTTGGGCTTAATATCAGCTGGCAATACAAAGCTGGCATTAACCCCTCATTACCCAGATTGCTACAAGGCAACTGGTAGCGCTAAAAATTGGCACTTCTTTTGAATGCGCCAATTTCTGGGGCGGCTGCATGCTGCTATTTTATAGCATGGAGGGAACAATAACAATGGGCCCTCACCACGCTGGAAATACCAGCCCTCAACTGCCTAGTTTTACCTTGGCTAGCAAACAAAAATAGTGCAATGCCCTAAACAACTTTTTTTCTCCATTATTTTTTTTCATACACTATGACACTGGGTTGGTTGCCATATACTGTGTATGACAACCATGCACAGACACCATCCAGATTGTAGAAATCCAATCTGATTGCAACAGCCAATTACAGGTACTTTCACAGAGCATGAGCATCTGTGATTGGCTGTTGCCGGTCAGTGAAGTGAATATACATAAAGCTTAATGGGCGGGACCAGACGTAAGTGAGAAGGAGAGTAAATAAACCTGGAAGCAAGCAAGCAAAGAAGCAAGCAAGCAGTGGGAGACTGGTCAGAGGATCTGTGTGTATCTGTGTAGGTTTGTCAGCTTTTTGACACCTTTGAAGGAGTTTTCTATGTCTTTCATGTTGCCTGTCATTAATTTGCATGGGGTTCGGAAAATTCATTTAACTGATCATTGAACAATTCGGCGAACACCCAGCATTCAGCGAGCCAAATGAAAATTGAACACTCAGGTGTGAGCTGATCTCTATTCATTATCCCCTCCATTGGTTTGTCTGCGGAAGAAACCTAATTTACAAATCAATCCCCATGCAACAGGTAATGCTTGGACTTGCAATTGGGTGGAGTGATTACTGAAGCGTGATGTATATGGAGGACAAATAAAAAAGAAAATAGTTTATTCAGCTCACCACCAATTCTTCTGAAATCTTGAATAAGGCTAGTGGGCAGCAATGCACGGACAGGTCCAATATTAATGATATATAACACATCTGTGCACATGCCAACAATCTGTATTCTAAATGTATAAGGCCATGTATGTGAAGCGTATGGACATATGCTATTTTTCATATGAATTACTATCACATAGGTTTAGAAGAGATGGCCTTGTATTCTGTTTTAATTAAAATAATAATAATAATAATAATAATAAAACACCTGAAAACTCCAGGTAGCTTAAAATTCTTTTTAAGCTCTAAAAAATTCTACAGTTTAAAAAACTGCTCCTGTATTGTGTAACCTCTTATGATCAGCAGGGCCCTCTCTCGCTTTCCTGTATAGTGTAAGCTCTTATGATCAGCAAGGTCCATTCTCTCCTATAAAGTGTAAATTCTTATGATCAGCAACATCCTCTCTCTCCTGTGGAGTTTAAGCTCTTATGATCAGTGGGGTCCTCTCTCTGTCTTGCCTGTAGAGTGTAAGCTCTTATGATTAATGGGGACCTCACTCTCTTGCTCTTTCTTTCCTGTAGGGTGTAAGCTCTTATAGTCAGCAGGGTCCTCTCTCTCATGGGGAGAGTAAGCTTTTTTGGTCAGCAGGATTCTCTTTGTCTCCCTAATGGTACATTTACACGCGGCCACAGGAAGGTAGGAACAGGCAGGCATCGGACACAATTGTGCCTGTTGCCTTGAAAAGACCACGATGTGGCTGCGTGTAATTCAGGACTTTCCTTCCTGTGTCTTCCCTGAAGGAAGGAAAGTCCTGAATTACACGCCGCCACATCATGGTATTTTCAAGGCAACAGGCACAATTGTGTCCGATGCCTGCCTGTTCCTACCTTCCTGTGGCCGCGTGTAAATGTACTATAAGTGTATTTTACAGGTAATTACCAGATTTCCAGTATTGAGATTAACCCACATTTATTAGCAGTAAATAAAATTATTTTAAAATTTGGTGAAGCCGGCAAAATTGTTTTTCAAAAAATCCCCTCATGTTTTATTTTTCTTTTGGATAAGTTTAAAATTTTACAATGATGGTTTAAAGGTCTGTTCACCCATTTGCAGTGCCCACTTGGCATTAGCTAAACCCATCGATTCAACTGACTAACAAGTGTCATTTTATCCTCTTTTGTTAAAACCCATACACATTAGATACAAGTCACCTGGACTTGACAGTTTTGGCAGGTCTGCTCACTTATTTGTTGTGTGTGGGACAGTTGGTTTAGACTGATATAATTTTAGCATCTCATCCTTTTGTTTTCAAGGAAGATAAGCTGCTGCCAGAGGAGTTTGGCAGATGCTCTCTTCTCTTCCCTCTAGCTAAGCTTTCCTCTCTAAAGTCCATTTATGTGCTCACAAGTGTAGATAGTAAGGAATGTTCTCCTGACAGCTACCTGATGTGTATGGACTCTAATTTATTATCTTTCCTTGTTTAGCACAACCTTTAGAATTTATTACCATTTTAGGATTTATACCTGTGTTTTTTTATGACTTCTTTCTATTAGGCTCCTTATTTTTTTGCCTTACTTCCTAGATACATACTTATATATTATATAGGGGGCGTACTATTAGGTTAGTGTTACTACTAATACCGTATTCTTTGTCATAAATAAGTATTTATTATGCATGCATGCGCTACATTGGTGTAATATGTAATATCTGTACTAGTTCTATTTGTTCTTACCTATATGTGTATTATTTATTTATTTCATAACTATCTTATTTAAATTAAACAATGGGTTGCATCTATTCTTTTTGGTGTTTTCAGTCCTAAAATGTTAAAATATCGCCTTTATACATGGGTTGTGGCTTTTTGTGTTTACCAATAGTGATGATCAAATAGTAAGATATTCAGGTTCGGATAGCTCTAATCGAATACATTGATCTGTTTCGGTATTCAGATCAGAGTAAGTTCACTATTGACCATTAGATGTGTTTCTCGTTACATGTTCGAAAAATTAGGTTAAAGCTAGCCAACCCCGAGATGTTCCTGCTCGCTCATTACTATTTACTATCCAAGGGAAAGTGTCAGTTCATGGCTTGTAGACACAAAAAAATTGCTTTGGCATTATATAAGTGTTAACAAAATTTCCTGTGAAGGAGCTATGTATAATCTAACCTATAAAAGATTTTAGTGGTTAAAAATGTGGATTCATATTTATTATTATAGCACCATTTATTCAATGGTGCTTTAAATGTGAAAAAAGTGCAAACATAGACAAGTACAATTATTATGAATAGTGCAAGGCACAG
Source organism: Allobates femoralis (assembly GCA_033576535.1). Lineage (NCBI taxonomy): Eukaryota > Metazoa > Chordata > Amphibia > Anura > Aromobatidae > Allobates > Allobates femoralis. Next base: position 56,870,765 of record JARQOC010000007.1, read on the forward strand.
ACAGGTGCAGGAAGAGAGATAACCCTTCCCATGAGGACTCAGTCGACAAGGGATGTGTGAGGATACAGCAGGTGAAGAGAGAAGAACCTGCCCATGGCGGCTCACAGTCTACAAGGGATGATTGAGGATACAGTAGGTGAGGGTAGAGCTGGTCATGTGGTGGTTCAGTAGACTGAGGGTCACTGCAGGTTGTAGGCCTGTTAGAAGAGGTGGGTCTTCATGTTCTGTTGAAGGTTTCTACTGTTGGCGAGAATCTTATATGTTGAAACAGAGAGTTCCAGAGCATGGGGGATGCACGGAAGAAATCTTGTTTGCAATTTTGGGAGGAGGAGATGAAAGAAGATCTTTTGAAGATTGGATGTTATATGCAAGTAAGATTTCAGCTTCCATTATGTCATAAGTGGCAATAGAATATTTTCAAAGCAAATAAGCAAAAGAAAAATAATTGGGCTAATTGCTATAGGATGATATCAGTAATACACAATTCACTAAAAGGGGCAGGTGCAGCATTGTAACTAGTACATCCTAACTGGTGCTAACCCCCCCCAGGTAGTGCTGGATTATATAATCAGGCTTTATGTAGACACCAGGAATACTCCATTTCAAATCATAAAGATAAAACAATAAGGGCCCATGGATCTTGCATAAACGATTAGTCAATTTCATAGATACTGATAGGTATGGTATTGGTTATAATAAGGTGAAGGGCATGCTAGCTACCTATATATCCAAAATAATGCCTAGTCAAATGGAGGCATATCCATCGCTCCGTTTTAAGCTAACTGTGAGTTTTAGCAATTTTGCATCATACATGGCTGCCTGTCCTAGCACAACCCCATCCTCCTCCATTCACCCTCAATTATTTATAGCAAAGTCCTTTGGTAACCAAGCTAAGCTTACCCAAATGGGGAGAACCACAGTGCTGCCACCAGTTCCGGGCCCACCCGCAAGATCTATGAGCTCTTGTTGTTTGAATTGAAGACGTTTGGGATTACCGTAATTTTTGGAATTTGGTCGCTTTTCGAGACCTGCCATAGTAATATATATATCCAATATATAATTCCCCTAACGCACTTCCGTAAGTTTCGGCGCTACTTCCGTCGTCGTGGCCGTGGGCGTGCAGCGGCCACGCGACCTGCGATGCATTCCCGCGCAGCGGGCATTGCGAGCCGTTGCAGGGACGCGAGCAATGGCCACGCAGCGGCCATTGCGAGTCTCCCGCCCCGGTGACGACCGACGATAGCCGAGCGCCGTGGCCGAAAATAGAACCAAGGGCCTGGCCATGCACAGCTCTAAAGACCGCTATGTATCTCAATGGGAAGTGCGGCGCTATTCTCATTGGTCGCTGTGTGCTGGCGCCGACCAATGAGAATTGCGCCTCACTTACAGCGGTAAATTTGAAACACAAAGTCCTCCATGTATCTCAATGGGAAGTGAGGCGCTATTCTCATTGGTCGGCGCCAGCACACAGCGATCAATGAGCTTCGCGCCTCACTTCCTATGGAGATACATGGAGGACTTTGAGTTTCAAATTTACCGCTGTAAGTGAGGCACTATTCTCATTGGTCAGCGCCAGCATACAGCGACCAATGAGAATAGCGCCTCACTTCCCATTGAGATACATGGAGGACTTTGAGTTTCACATTTACCGCTGTAAGTGAGGCGCTATTCTCATTGGTTGGCGCCAGCACACAGCGACCAATGAGAATAGCGCCTCACTTCCCATTGAGTTACATGGAGAACTTTGAGTTTCACATTTACCGCTGTAAGTGAGGCGCTATTCTCATTGGTCGGCGCCAGCACACAGCGACCAATGAGAATAGCGCCTCACTTCCCATTGAGTTACATGGAGAACTTTGAGTTTCACATTTAGCGCTGTAAGTGTGTCGCTATGCTCATTGGTCGGCGCCAGCACACAGCGACCAATGAGCTTCGCGTTTCACTTCCTATAGAGATACATGGAGGACTTTGAGTTTCAAATTTAACGCTGTAAGTGAGGCGCTATTCTCATTGGTCGGCGCCAGCACACAGCGACCAATGAGAATAGCGCCTCACTTCCCATTGAGATACATGGAGGACTTTGAGTTTCAAATTTACCGCTGTAAGTGAGGCGCTATTCTCATTGGTTGGCGCCAGCACACAGCGACCAATGAGAATAGCGCCTCACTTCCCATTGAGATACATGGAGGACTTTGAGTTTCACATTTAGCGCTGTAAGTGAGGCGCTATGCTCATTGGTCGGAGCCAGCACACAGCGACCAATGAGTTTCGCGCCTCACTTACAGCGGTAAATTTGAAACTCAAAGTCCTCCATGTATCTCAATGGAAGTGAAGCGCTATTCTCATTGGTCGCTGTGTGCTGGCGCCGACCAATGAGAATAGCGCCTCACTTACAGCGGTAAATTTGAAACTCAAAGTCCTCCATGTATCTCAATGGGAAGTGAGCCGCTATTCTCATTGGTCGGCGCCAGCACACAGCGACCAATGAGCTTCGCGCCTCACTTCCTATGAAGATACATGGAGGACTTTGAGTTTCAAATTTAGTCAAAGTCAAACTCAAAGTCCTCCATGTATCTCAATGGCCAGTGAGGCGCTTCTCTCATTGTACTCATGACAGTAGCAACATTAACCCCTTACATTCCGTTTTATCTGTAATTTCTATAACACAGTGTGTAGTTGTACTGCCACTGCAAAGTTAACCCCTATTATACCATTTCTGCCTTAACTCCATACTTTGTAGTCTCTATTACTACTGCCAGTAGGAACATTAACCCCTTATATTCCATTATTGCTGTTATTTCTATTACACAGTGTATAGTTGTAATGACACTGTGAAATTAATCCATTATATACCAGTTCAGCATTAACTGCATATTTGGTAGTGTTTATAACTACTGCCACTGGTACATTAACCCCTTGAACACCATTTTGGATATAATTTACAGCTCTGAGTCTGTTGTGGCAGTGCCTGTGGGACATTAACTCCTTCAATAACATTTTTGATATCAATATAAGTTCCTACTCTGTTATAGTCCTGTTAGTCGGACATTAACTCTTTCTACACCTCCACTATATTGCTACCCTCACAGTTCTGCCTACATCGCCTACTTAGTCATATATCTGGTGTCTAAGTCTATTATTTAAAACTCTTAAAAAAATTATATACAGATTCTAGACTCCCGATTCTTTAGAATCGGGCTCACAGCTAGTATTTATATATATATATAATTTGAACCCTGTAAAATTCCCACACTGAGACCACTCAATGGTGGTTTTCATTCTTTTTGTACCTCTAATACAGTATAACTGTTTTGTCCAATTGGCTTTTTAACTGTATTGTCACATTTAGAAGTTGAAATAAAAAGTGTTACATTTTTGGAATAGAACTCTGCTGTGAATTAATCACTATCTTTAGGATGTTATCAGTATAGCTCAAGTAATGGAAATTGGTGGAAGCAATAAAAATGAAGTAGGCATTTGCAAGATGGCACCATCCAACACCAGCAATATGTAGTGACACAGTGCTTACCATCTTACCCTTGCATTGGAGATTAGGTGGCCCAAAAAGTTCCTTTAGCCCATAATAAAATACATTTTTATTAATGACCTGTGATATTTTGGAGGCTTTGTTGGAGTTTTACATTAAGGCCCACGAGCTTTTAGTTACACCACTGAGAATGTGGCTAGTCTTTCCTTTCGCTCTGCGCCATGAACGTTGCTAACATATAAAATACATTGAAATGCAAACTGTATGTCCAAAGTAATATATACTATATATAATATAATTATCTTGTTTAACAATTATAATTAATGATTTATTGTTATTATTAATATTGCAGAATACTCATCTCCTCTTTAGTCTCACGCAGCTCCAGATCTTTCATAAGGACAACCTTACATAATGCAACATTCCCTCTGGTTACAGATTTGTCATTTTTTCCTCTTTCCAGCTGCTTGATCTTGAGGGAAGCCATTAACACAGACATTATCTAGTCTCTTCATCAAACAAACAATGTTCCCATGATGCTGAGTAGAGTATGACAAGATATCCGATGCTGTGCTTTCTTCCTGAATGAAACAAAATGACAAGTGATTTCAGTACAGATGATCAGCCTTTGACAGGCTCACTGCAGCCCGAAATATTACATATAGCAGGAAAAAAATAGTTACCGGAGATTATATATCGATATACTTGTATGTACGACACAGCCGTGCCTTTAAATCTAATGCTATCCGCAACACTCACTTCATCATCATCATCATCATCACGAGGGATTTAGTGCTAGAAACTGAGACGTCAGCACTTCATATGGCAGGCAGGTATGATTAAAAGATTCCAACTTGAATAAAAAAAACATTAAAAGCCATATGGCACATAGGAAACGGCAGCTACAAAGCGCTCTAAGCATTCCGACATTTTAATTATTTTTTTTGTTACATTTTCGGTAAATAGAATTAATAAACAACACATACTGTTTCCCTACAGCCATCAATAACATTGTAACTAATAGCTCACAAGAATATAAAGAGTTAAATTGAATTTCATTAGATTTTATCACACAAACTGCATACAGTGTCAAATAGATTTCTTCGACTTGAGTAGGGTGTACTTACTTTGAAAATCCATGTCAGAATTAGTTATTTTTTTATAAATGAAGCTCAAAGACCTGACTCATTATTGGATTTGAGCCTGATTTTCTATAGTTTTTGGTATGTTTCTTTTGCACCCAATTCTTCTCACGGATTACCCCTTTTTTAAATATGGAAATTGCCAATTTAAAGAGGACTTAAACTCTATTGGTGTCTCCTCATATACTGACATGCCAGACCTGACATGTCATCTTTCCATAAGGAGAAATGTTATAGATTACATTCCCACTGTCACAGGTGACTATAGCAGACAAGGGAAATTGTAGTAAGATGGAAGTGATGGGTAAAGGTAATCTGGGTAGCTAGTCTGACTCTATGGACTACCTCTAAAGATGAGGATGTCTCGGTCACCACCCTTGCACAGCTCATGACCAGCCCTGGGCTAAAACCCCATCACTTGCACCCAGGGAATGGGATAGAAACAGCAGCTCTCCACAAGATGAGTCTTTTAAAGTAAAAGGCTTCTGGAAGGCTTCAGAATAACAGCACATGGTCACAGTAGAGATTGAACTCTATCAACAATACCAGCTGATGGGTAATGAGATTATTTAAAGGCTGGGGTAGTGGACAATCGCATCTCCTGAAAAAAACAGCAGCAATTCACCTGAGGAGCCACATTCAGATAATACCATGGACAGCTATTGACATTAACCCTTAAGGTACCAACAGAAATAAACACATTTAAACTACTGCACAGCAGTTAACAGAGACTGCAGCAGAGCAGACAACATGTGACACACACCTTTTTAAGTCATATTATACTGCATGTGTGATAAATTTATCAAAATTGGTGAAAATATACTCCAGTCCATTGGAGTATTTTTGAATATACCAATTTTTGCAGAGTTTGCAAAGCGAGTGACTTTTTGCACAGAGCCACAAAAACAGCAAAATGCAAATGGAGTTTGTGGAGCCTCAATTAAGAGTCTCAAACACGGGACTAGCCAGATATTCCACCAGGGAAGGACATAGCCCTGGGGTGGAATCCTTGTGGAGAACACCATAACCACCATATTAAGTGGCCCTTTTAGTCAATATCCCACTCAGTTACAAGTTAAGGATATGGCAAGGAATTAACAGAGCCAGGTATCCATCCACAACCAGCTGTTTCGGGGTATTGCCCCTCATCAGTGTGGAGTAGGATTCTGGCTAGGTGGGAGCAATGCCTGGTAGATCAACATCACAAAGCACTCACTGATCTCAGGGCGACCAGTCAAGGAAAACACTGCAGGCAGACGGCTAAAGCGCTCAAACACAGTGAAATCCATGATGCATTGCCCCCTGGGAATTTAAATATGCAAATGGAGTCTGTGGAGCCTCGATTAAGAGTCTCAAACATGGGACTAGCCAGATATCCCTCCAGGGAAGGACCTAGCCCTGGGGTTTAATCCTTGCAGAGACCACCATAACAAGTGGCCCTTTTAGTCAATATCCCACTTAGTTACGGGTTAAAGATATGACAAGTTTATTAACAGAGCCAGGTATCCATACACACACAGCTGTTTAGAGGTATTGCCCCTCATCAGTGTGGAGTAGGATTCTGGCTAGGTGGGAGCAATGCCTGGTAGACCAACATCACAAAGCACTCACTGATCTCAGGGAGACCAGTCAAGGAAAACACTGCAGGCAGACGGCTAAAGCGCTCAAATACAGTGAAATCCATGATGCATTGCCCCCTGGGAATTTGAATATGCAAATGGCGTCCGTGGAGCCTCGATTAAGAGTCTCAAACACGGGACTAACCATATATCCCTCCAGGAAAGGACCTAGCCCTGGGGTGGAATCCTTGAGGAGACCACCATAACTACCATGTTAAGTGGCCATTTTAGTCAATATCCCACTCAGTTACGAGTTAAGGATATGACAAGGGAATTAACAGAGCCAGGTATCCATCCACAGACAGCTGTTTTGGGGTATTGCTCCTCATCAGTGTGGAGTAGGATTTTGGCTAGGTGGGAGCAATGCAGTACTGCCAGGACCTCGCAATCTGGCCAATCATGTGGCCGTTAGCGATCACGTGGTTGTGACGTGTCGCCATCTGATTGGCCAGATCACTACCGGCCATCTGATTGGCTAAAAGTCACAGGTCCTTGTCCGGTGATGGCAGGTCTTCTGGGACAGGCGTCGGACAGGTGAGTATGTAATTTTATTATTTTTAACAACTTTTATTCACTTTTAGGGTACTTTCGCAGTGTATCTATAGATACACTGCGAAAGTAATCGGACTACTCGCTACTCACGAGTACTCATAAGAGCGAGTAGCCGAATACCGCTACTATTCAGCGAGTTCCGAATAGTAGCGAGTATACTCGCTCATCCCTAGTATTATGTAAATAAGTAACCCGCTTAGTGATTAGCTATTCATGCATTGCTTATGGAATATACTTACCAATAAATCATATTGATATGTTTTCTTGACTATGGACGCCAAGTTCTTTATTGCCTAATTTATAAGGGTTGTGACCCTACTTGTGCATCAACAAAATATGAGTGTCCTCTTTAACAACCTCTTTAACCTCTTCCCAACCTTGGACGTAATAGTTCATACTATTTGTCAGTGACTTCCTGACCTTGAATGTACAGGTATATCCTGTCGATTGTGGGTCCACAGGAGCTGTCCCTGGTGTGATAGCTACCGGAGACTTGACTTTCCCGACAACCAAGCCCCGATCCATCCATGGCAGTTTAAAGACATAAATGCCGCAATCAATATTGATCGTGGCACTTAGGGGATTGGGAGAGGGATCCCTTCATCTCCGCGAAGTAATCACAGGAGCACAATTGTCGCCATGGTGATCTGAGGTTATCATGATAACTTCCGGGTCATGCCTGCATCATCATTCCTTTTGGCTTCAGGCAGTGCAGCTCTCACAAATGCACTGTATTGCAATGATTAAGCATTGCAATACAGTGCAGTTGCGATCAGAGCAAGGAATGGTAATGCTCCATATTGGGACTAAGTAAAAAACCTAAAAAATGTAAATTTAGCTGGGTAAATTGAGGCTTTCTGCACCGAAAAACACACTGACTTATGTGCAGGAACAGTCAGGGATAAAGCCTTGCCAACCCTTACTCTGGAGAGCGTGAAGGTTAACCTATAATTCAGTAGTGGGACTGGTTTTTGGAAAGATGATAGAGTCAGGAGAGTGAAGAAGACCGTATAAGCATGAGCCCTTTGCTACCATTAAAGTACGAAGAGTTTTGAACTGTGGTGGACTATTTCTTCATCACCTTGCACAAGAAAACATTCAATAGAAACAGGTCCATTGACAGGAAATACTGGTACAACAAGTATATGTGAGTAATAATCCACATGTATGTAGCATGCCGTGGTGAGAATACCTAACCCTTCAAACAAGACATGTGGCATAATTGTCGTTAACCTAAATTATAGTGAAAAACATACTTTTAAGCTTTAAGTTTTCTTCTATTTAACTCATTGATAACTAAATTTACACATTGAGCCGAATTTTTACTTTTTAAAGATTTGTTGGTTAATGTTTCTTTATAAAAAAGGAACCGTTATGGTTGTTATCGATAGTTGTCAATTTGCTATATAGGCAAAAAATGTATATCTCAAAAATGCGATTTGATATTTAGAGTTTGGAGCCCAGGCTGAATGCTTCCTCTTTAGTCAATAGTGGAGAATGATGTATAATGAAGCATCTGCCGATATGGGTACACTTCCTGCTTCCTAGAGATAAGCAGCACAGACAATTATAGTATCTGAGAGGAGGGAGATAGGAGAAAACCTATTCTAGTCATCTCTGAAACTGGATGCAATGAAAATCTATAATGCATAAAGAGATAAAATAATTTGGATTCCTGCAATCTGATAAAACATAATTCATAGAAATTGAGGGATAAAATATTATGAACTCAAGAAATCACAAAAAGTTATCTTGAAGAAAATAATTGTACATTTTACTTAGTTATGTTGCTTATTTTACTATTATAATAGGGTGAAAGACTATTAAACCCAATTTGATATATATTTTTAATTGTTGAAACATTAAAGTAAATGTTCCCCACTTTGATATTGATGACCCATCTTACAGCACCCCCACCAATTAGCCTTCTACAACATCAGTAGAGGTGAAATGTGAACAGTGTTCTGCCAGTCTATGTAGTTGCCCCTTCCAGGTACTGCAGATCTGCTCCTATTTCAATATTGTGGGCAATGCCATGAAGAGGCCTTCACGAGGGAACATCACATCACTCCTAGGATTATAGTGTGGTAATAACTATGGTAAGTTGCTCAACAATATACTGATCTGGTCATGCTGCCATTTCTTTAAATTGTTCCTAGAATCATTTTTCAACACAACAATGCCAGGACACATGTTACTATTGCGAGCTGCTTGTGTGGCCTAAATCTGCTGCCATGTCCTGCAGCATTTCCAGACTTGTCTCTGATCAAACAAATTTGGATGTCACTTCTCGACCTTACCTTGACTTCCGCAACTCTTCCTTTGTGGTGTTATAATTTCAATGTTGAAAAATGTATAGTAAGGAGGAAACAGAAGGGTTAATGTGAAAGTAAAGTAGATGTTAAGCTCATACAAACTCATTTTCTATGACTTAGTACTGCACTTCAAGAACAATGGCTAAGTGACGATGTAATATGTATGGGGACTCTGGCTTTGCACTTACAGATAGGGCTTTTTCACAACTATGCGCCCCTGCGTTTGCTTGCCCTGCGCTGGCGCAAGTGATAGCGCAGGTGCATTCACAGCCCAGTGTAGGCAAGCGTATAGGCGCATAGATGCAGAGCCCTTGCGCTCATGCCATTACCTGCTATGGGTGAGTGCAGCTGACTGCAAGAGCCCGAAACCCGGAAGCGCAAGTGTGACAGGGCCGGTGTCACAGCACATGCGCTTGTCCAGACGCACCCGGAAACGTCACATTATGTTACATTAGGTTCAGGAAGTTATAAAAAAATAACTAACTTCTTTTTTTCTGTAAGCAGATGATGTTTGCAGTAGTTAAAAGGAATCTGTCAACATGTTTTTGCTATGTAAGCTGAGGACAGCATGTGGCAGGAGTTAAAAAAACATAAGTCAACTGTATCTATCATAATAGGCTCTGTGCTATTGTTTACGTAAACTAAAGGCTTTATCACCTGGAAATTGCCATCTCTGGATTATGATGTCACATGAAGTGCAGTCTGATACACCCTGATTTGATTGACACCTCACTGTCAATTTACTTATCAATACTCCTCTACTGCTTCCTCTACCTACCTCTGTGACAGCGTCTGTGATTGGTTGTAGTCAGACACTCTCTGTGCCTGTGTATGTTATTGGTTGCCATACACACACAGATGTAAAAATAAAAAAAAAATTGAAAACATATTTGTTATTTGTTATTTTCAGCACAGATAAAGCTGACAGCTGGGGCCTGGTGTCCCCAGCTGTGCGCTTTATATAGGCTGAGAATCAAATACAGGGGGACTCCCATGATTTTTAAAAATTATTTACTCTGCCAATATAAAGCACACGGCTGGGGGTTGGTGTTCTCACACCCAGGAGAGGCCCATGGTTATTGCCACCACAGGCTAAGAATGGCATCCTGCAGCTGCCCAGAATTTGGCACATTAATTAGAATGCCATATCCTGGTGCTTTATCCTAATCCTTTATCCTAATCCTGGTGCTTTATTCTTCTCGATTGCGCTGGTGCGATGGCAATCAGGGTAATAGAAGGGGTTTATTACATCTGAGAATTGACAACTGTCATAAATCCATGATTTGGTAATGTTCCAATCTCTATGAGACCTCCACATACAGACTTGAACATCACCAATCCAGGGCTTGATGACAGCTGTCAATGCTCAACTGTCATTAATCCCTTCTATTATCCCAATTGTCACTGTACCAGGGTAATCAAGAAGATCTGAAAAAAGCCCTAGGACTTGACGCCTCTCATGAATGCGCCAAATTCTGGGGCAGCTGCAGGCTGTTATTCTTACCCTGGAATGGCAATAATTATGTGCCTCTCCAGGCTACAGTATGTGCTTTGTCTTTGATGAGTATAAAATTGGGGGATTATACGTCATTTTTTAAATTATTTACTAAAATAATGGAAAAAAACATGTAAGGTCCCCCGTATTTAAAACTTAGCTGATATAAAGCACACAGCTGGGAGCTGAAGACCACAGCTGTCTGCTTTATCTGTGCTAACCCCGTAGTCATTTTTTTTCAATTATTTATTTTTACACACATATGACAGCAGGTTCATTGCCATAAACATGTATTGCAACCAATAACAAACACCGGAACAGACTGCAACAGCCAATCACAGATGCTGTCACAGAGAGTGCAGTGAATAAACATGAAGCTTAATGAGTGGACCCGGACACAAATGTGACCACAATGGGAGACTGGTAAATATAATTATTTTGCTTTAATCACCATTATGCTTTCTTCTACAGCCCCCAGATCCTACTGTAACCTTTTTATATAAATAAAGTTATGGGTCCCTATAGACTTATATAAGGTTCAGCAGGGGCATATCTAGGGGGGTGCAGCCGGATCCTTTGCCCGGGGCGCAACTCAGAGGGGGGCGCCCCCGCTCCCCTCAACCAAGGCTGCAGGGGCAGCAGGGCTGAGAGCTGACAGCACCTCCCCGCCCCCCCGCTCCTCAACCAAGGCTGCAGGGGCGGAGGGGCTGAAAGTCGACAGCACCCCCCCCCCACCCCTGCATCCTCTCCTACTCTGGGGGGGGGGGGCGCCAAAATAGATCTTTGCCCCAGGCGCCATGAAACCTAGTTACACCGCTGAGGTTCAGGGTTCAGGCTCAAGTTCAGGCCAAGTTCAATCCAGAACTCTTTTTAAAGATTGTCCGCCGAAACTGAATGTCTGTGGTTTTGCCCATGTCTAATCCCCATGTTTAGTTTGATACAGTCAGAATTAAGAAGGAACTCTTGATTGCAATTTGACAAATTGTAATGTTTCTTCACTTTGAAGCTTTACTGTTTGTTTAATTTATGAAGATTTCCTTCTAAGAAAATAATTTTGATTACAGATAATGCTCCACATTTAAATTGCCTATGATGACAGCACTGACCTCCAAGAAAAAGGCTTTAAATCTGCTATGACTGCTAAGCAACTCCCACTAGAGACTGAGCCACATTCCATTCAAAATCCACCTTCTCATCTTTTGTCTTCTCACAGTCATCAGTTCTCCTGGACCCTAATTGATTCCCTGATTGAAGAGTTCTTAAAGCTCTACAGAGCACCTGAAACTCTTCACAAAGATTCAGAATTTTTTCTGGCAGAAAATCTGTGATGAGAATTTTTCACTACTGTATCATTCATTTCATTGTAAATAGAAGGAATGAATGAGGGAATGAATTGAAGAAGGCTCACCGTTTTTAAGCCATTTTTCTATGATTGTTCCTATGTTTAACTTTCCATTATGTCCACACAACATTTTTTCTTGCTGGGTAAAATTGACAGGGTATTTAAGTGAAATTATGGCGTCCCTGTGGTCTGGCTGTCACAGATGGTGTTTCTTCTTAATCGTTTCTAAAGTCATGTCTGCAAAGAATTGGAGCTCTCTCTGGTGGTAATCTGAAACATCCAACACAACCTGAACTTCTATCAGGAAGCAGAGTATTGAAGAGCCTGGCCTGGTTGGAGGGAGGGATTGGGTAGTAAGGCTGAGTTAGACAAGAGGAGAGGTTCAGTCTGGAGGGAGCTGGGAAGCACTCCAGAGGAATCAGTTGGAAGGCAGGGTTCCAGGCCCTAGGTTACTAGACTTCCAGGGTCCTGTGACAGAAACTGGAGGCTAGTTAGTATGAAACTAGTGGAGTTCATGCACACTAGCCACTCATGTGGAACCACTCAAGTCACTCAAGTGGAATCATCCCGGGCGGATGTAGTACTATAGGATCAGGGAACTGCACCAAAGGAGCTCAAAGGCACCAAGAAACCTACAACAAGGACAAGTGAGTGGGACGGTCACTATACTCACCCAGCAAAGTGGACTGCAGTTCCTACCAGACTGGCTGTACCACAAGCTTGGTGGTGCTTGTAAACCCTGGATTTGCTGTAACAATCTACAGTAAAAGATAAAAGCAAAGCCTCTTTTCTCCTCTGCACCCATCATTACCACCACTACCCTCACCATCCCCTGGGAGCCTGCAGTTGGGAAGGGTTGAACACCCACACTGTCACTTCATCTATTTCCTGGGCATTATCTGCAGTGCTGGCCGCCTAAAGGCTAAACATCCCAAATGGCATCAAAAACTTATTATGTACCGTATTTTTCACATAATAAGACACACTTTTGTTCCCCAAAATTTTGGGAGAAAGTGGGGTGTGCGTCTTATAATGCGAAACTGCTAGGTTGTGCTGTATGAGAGTCAGGGGGAACTGTGGAGCGGTGTCCGGGAGGCTGAAGGAGGCTACAGCTGCTGCCCCATGATCATGTGGGGCCACTCATTATCTCCTGTAATATGCACTGCTTACCACTGTCAATCACCAGTGGGAGGAGTGCATATTACAAGAGCGGGTCGCTGGCTGTGATCCTTTGTGTACAGTCTGTGCTTTCCATGCTTCCATTGCGTGGAAAGCACTGACTTTTGCAGCGATGTGATACTTACCTTGCTCCACCGTTCCCTGCAGCCAGCGCCAACCTCAATGTCTGTGCTGTGCCGAGATCTGGACCTGTGAGCGTCACTGCAAAGTGATGTCATCACCGCGCGCTGCTCACAGGACCGGAGGTTGGTGCAGATAGCGGAGATGGATGGCTGCAGCGCAGGGAGTGATATGGAGTGAGGTGAGTATGACAGTTTTTTTTTTTTTAATGAGTGCACCAGGGTGGGGGCAGTGTTTGCCAGCCAGGGGGGCAGTGTGTGCCAGCTAGGGAGGCAGTGTTTACCAGCCAGGGGGCAATGTGTGCCAGCCAGGGGGCAGTATGTGCCAGTCAGGGGGGCAGTGTGTGCCAGCCAGGGGGGGTTATGTGTGTCAGCCAGGGGGGAAATGTCTGTGCCAGCCAGGGGGGAAATGTCTGTGCCAGCCAGGGGGCAATGTGTGTCAGCATGGGCACAATGTCTGTGCCAGCATGGGGGCAATATCTGTTCCAGCCAGGGGGGCAATGTCTGTGCCAGCCAGGGGGGCAAAGTCTGTGCCAGCCAGGGGGGCAATGTCTGATATTAGAATCTGAGAGTCCTCAGTGGTTGTTACCATTTAATGCCTAACTGAAAAGATGGTAAGCATAGCAAGCTTTCAGGACACTGTGGTCCCTTCGTCAGGCGATAATGACACAGATTCTGAAGACACATACATATATACATGAGCAAATGAAACAAACAAAAAAAACAGTCTTAGATGCTGTAGTAAATGCGACAGGTGATGTAAAGCAAAGCCAGGCTAGGGTGGAAGAGAGGGGCTGGGTAATTAAACTAACAGTCTAAGATAATCGGAACAAATTGTATTATTGTTGTATGGTAGTAGTCTGTAGTAGGGATGGGCGAATCTACTCGTTACTACTCGGTACTCGCCGAGTAGTAAGGGATTCGCCCGACTCGTTACACTGCGAGTAATCTCAGGGATGACTCGCAGTCAGTAACGAGTCCGCAGGGAGCGAAGGAAGAGAGGGGGAGAAATGCTCCTTACCTCTCTTCCGGCTTCTGCTATGTGCTGTGTGCTGGGCTCCGGGACTTGCTGGCTGCGGCAGCTCCAGGGTCCTAGAGCCCACCTACACAGAGATGTAGCAGAGCTGAGATAGTTTTCAGCCTGCTCACTCCCTGTGCATAGATATGTATATGTATGCACAGGGTTGTGGCAGTGAAGATGTAGTTTTTGGACTACGTCGGACGGAAGAGGATTTTTGGAGTAAAGATGGAGTCCCTAATGGCTTTTTTGTTTTATTTTTAATAAAAAAATTTTCTCTGTGTTGTGTTTTTTTTTTATATTGAGTACTGGAAATTCATGGCGGTCATGTCTAATATTGGCGTGACCGCCATAAATTTCGGGCTTAGGGCCAGCTGATAATACAAAGCTGGCCCTAACCTCTTTATTACCCAGCGTGCCAATGCCACCAGGGCCGCTGGAAGAGCGGGGTTCAGCGCCAGAAGATGGCGCTTCAATGAATGCGCCATCTTCTGGGGCGGCTGCGGGCTGCAATTTGCAGCGGGGGGTGCCCAGAAAGCTTGGGCATCCCTGCGCTGCGGATTCCAGCCCCCAGCTGCTTAGCTGTACCTGGCTAGACATAGAAATTGCGCGGAGCCCCACGCATTTTTTTTTTTATTATTTCATGAAATTCATGAAATAATAAAAAAAAGGGCTCGCCTATATTCTTGTGTCCGGCCAGGTACAAATAGGCACCTGGGGGTTGGGGGCAGCTCGTCGCTGCCTGCTGGATCCTGCTGGTTACAAAAATACGGCAAAGCCCACGTAATTTTTTTTTTTGAAAAATCTATAAAACAATCCTAAAAAAGGATTGTATCTTTACTAACCCCTCGACCATGGTGGAGGGGTTAATAAAGAGGCAGTCCCTTTTTTAGGATTGTTTTATGGATTTTTCAGAAAAATTTCACGTGGGCTTCGCCGTATTTCTGGAACCAGCCAGATCCAGCAGGCAGCGATGGGCTGCCCCCGACCCCCAGGTGCCTATTTGTACCTGGCCGGAACACAAGAATATAGGGGAGCCCTTTTTTTTTATTATTTCATGAATTTCATGAAATAATAAAAAAAAAATGCGTGGGGCTCCGCGCAATTTCTATGTTTAGCCAGGCACAGCTAAGCAGCTGGGGGCTGGAATCCGCAGCGCAGGGATGCCCAAGCTTTCTGGGCACCCCCCGCTGCAAATTGCAGCCCGCAGCCGCCCCAGAAGATGGCGCGTTCATTGAAGCGCCATCCTCTGGCGCTGAACCCCGCTCTTCCAGTGGCCCTGGTGGCAATGGCTCACTGGGTAATTAAGGGGTTAGGGCCAGCTTTGTATTATCAGCTGGCCCTAAGCCCGAAATTTATGGCGGTCACGCCAATATTAGACATGACCGCCATGAATTTCCAGTAATCAATATAAAAAAAAAAACAAGAGAAAATTTTTTATTAAAAATAAAACAAAAAAGCCATTAGGGACTCCATCTTTATTTTAAAAATCCTCTTCCGTCCGACGTAGTCCAAAACGCAATCTCAGCTCTGCTACTTCCCTGTCTGTGCTTAGACAGACAGGGATGTAGCAGAGCTGAGAACTGACTAAACAGTCAGAGTTCAGCTCAGGGCATTAGGACCTGAGCTGAACTCTGCTGTCAGCCAGACTCGCTCTGCTCCGGAGATTCCCGAGCAGTGACGCAAGTTAATTTATTCACTGCTCTTGTCACCATTCGGGAATCTCCGGAAACAGAAGCAGAGAGAGTCGGGGACCGAGTCTGCGGCTGAGGCGGCAGCGGCGGCGGAGGCAGGGGTAAGTAGCCGGCCGGGCCGGTGCACCCCCCCTCTCCCCCTTCACCCTCCCTGACCCCCCCTTCCCCCCTCCCCCCTTCAATCTTTTTTTTTTTTTTATTATTATTCTTTAAAAGCCAGCGGCTTTTTGCTGCTGGCTTTAAAAGAATTAGGGATTTGCAGGTTTTTCCTCTGCTGCCAGACCCCTTATAGGGTCCGGCAGCAGAGGAATCGCTGCAATACTCGCCTCCCCATTCATTTACATTGGACTCGCTAGACTCGCAACGAGTAGCGAGTCCTGGACTCAGACTCGTTACAGTCTAGCGAGTCCGAGTAATTTAGGATTCGCCCATCTCTAGTCTGTAGAGAACTGAAAATACTTAAATGAGTTGTGGAAAGCAATAAAAGTAAGAGAGGGACTACTACCATATAACAATAATACAATTTGTTCTGCTTATCTTAGACTTTTAGGTTCAATTCCCAGTCCCTCTCTTCCTTTTTAGCCTGACTCTGCTTTACTTCACCTGTTGCATTTACTATAACATCAAATACTGTTTTTTTTTTGTTTTTTTGTTTTATTTGCTTATGTATATTTGTATGTGTGTTCAGAATCTGTGTCATTATCTGCCTGATGAAGGGGCCACAGTGTCCCGAAAGCTTGCTTTGCTTACCATCTTTTCAGTTAGCCATTAAAAGGTATCAACCACTGAGGACTCTCAGATTCTAATATTTTTCTATCTACTGGCTAACACAGTACAATAATTTTTTACCTTATCAAAGTAGAGCTAAGACTGCGTCTTTAAGACGTTTTGTGTAGCTTTTCGGACCATAAGACGCACCTAGGTTTCAAATGCAGAAAATAGAAGAAAAATTGTAGCAGAAATGACACACTGCTATGGGGGGTGGGTAAGAGGGGGAAGGGGGGGAATCTGACAGTGTTATGGGTGCAATTTCTCCCAATTCTGTACTACTATCCCTCATCCTGGGCCTGTTCCAGGTATATATGTCCCTAATCTTGGGATATATGTCCCTAATCCAGGTATACATGTTCCCCATCCTGTTATATTCCATATGAAAAAATAATACCGCTGTATTAAGAAGCGCTAAGGCACTGGGTGTTAGTAGTAATACACACCTTTATTAAGCTCTCCTATGTGACGCGTTTCAATAGACCAGCTATCTTCCTCAAGCAATGGAGAGTGATAACAACAATTACCTTATATAGGACCTTAGTCCATTAGCACCTTGCAATACATTATGACAACATCCTGAGAGGATGACCTATCAATCACAAGGTTACATTTGCTCTAACAACAAGACCTTTACATAAAAATCAGAACATTGTTCACATATTCTCTATAAAACTAATAAAATATGTAACTAAAACATCAATAATCTTAAAATTAGTTATAAAATGTAAATATATTAAATGCATGGCCACAAGGGAGAAATCTACTGACTAGCTTCTCTATAGTAAGATATTTAACCCTTTTTATGGATACATGTTCCATTAAATGTGTAATGTTAATTAGGCTGGCCTCAGACCCGCGCCCGCCACACACCGTGGCGGGCGACCGCAAGCCAACCGCACACACCGCGCGCCCCCACGCCAAACACGACCATCAATTGATAGTCATATAAAAAAATACCACCTGTAAAAACATGAAAATAACCCAGTTTTTCAGGTGGCACCAGGCCGTCAACCCAAAAGAAAAAGAGGGAGAGGGGGTGTCGAGATAGTGGAAACAACACTCGGTGACGAGTCTCTGAAGGAGGATTTGACCTCCAAGAAAAAAACAAAAATGAATTGATACCAAATTCCATACCAAATTCAGGATTAATGCGGATCTTTAATATTTCCGATGTCACCCTTACAGAAGAACAAATGAGTTTATTACAACGAGGCCTCTCATTTTGTCCAAATACAAAAGCGAATCCATTTACGCTGTACCTTGATATTAATGAATATGTGCATAAATTAACAGTACAGCGACACTTCTTAATAGAAAGCCAAAAGAATACAAATAGCCTGAGAGATAGTAATACTACAGCTAATATGGAGAAAAACATTCAAAACCCCCTTGCAGAGGTAATACAATATGTTGAACCCAAGTTGAACAGTAAATTTTATCCTGTACATCACAGGGGCCCCAACCTGGAAACCTTTCAGCATCTTATCCTCAAGGAATTAAGGAGATAAACTCATGGTGTGGCCACCATCTTCCCCTGACCTCAACCCTATAGAGAACCTTTGGAGTATAATCAAGCAAAAGATCTATGAGGGTGGGAGGCAGTTCACATTAAAACAGCAGCTCTGGGAGGCTATTCTGACATCATGCAAAGAAATACAAGCAGAAACTCTCCAGAAACTCACAATATCAATGGATGCTAGAATTGTGAAGGTGATATCAAAGAAGGGTTCCTATGTTAACATGTAACTTGGCTTGTTAGGATGTTTTGGAGTTAAATAGCTTTTTATTTCAGTGAATGTGACCTCCTAATGCTGCAAATTCAACAAATGAGCATTTTCAGTTCTTTAAAACATATCAAATGTTTAGAAACCCTACTGTGACGAATAATTTAGAACAGTGCATTTAGAGTTTTTTTTTTTAATTTTTAAGATTATACTGTTATCATTGGGAGGTTTCTTCAATAAAATTCGATGTATACTCTAACGGGTGATGACTTTTATTACACTGACTGTCATTTGCACTGACCATTTAGGAAAATGAGAGAAAAAGAACATTTGCATAATAATTTGGAACACAGTGTAGAAAGCAGAAAGCGCACATAGGGCCGTAAATGTGATTTAAGCCCACTGGAATGGCACGCACTGTTCCCGGGGTTGCGTAGGTTCATATCCATTATAAGCCGGTATCTGGTGGAACGCAGCCTCATGACACAGATGATCAAAACGGCTAATCCCAATCAATGGATTTTATAATTAAATAAACCTTTTTTTTAGGTGTGCTTATAGAAATGCAAGAATTTTAAGGTGGAAGTTTTTTTAGTGTTTTATCATGAATTTGGTTGGTCCAAAGGTATAACACTTGCCTGGGATTATTTCATGGCATAGTTATCGTAATCTTGACAAGTTTCACGGACCTAATTTTAATTTATTTTTTAAAAGAATGATTTTATCGTTATATTTATTGGTGTATTAAAGAATTATGTGTTTATTAGGTGTATAAAGTTTTAGGAAAGTTTTTTTGAGTGTTGTTAATAATTATTTGACAGAATAATGTTATTTTTGAATAATAGGGCATTTTTACTGGAACTGACGCTGCACAACTGTAATGGTGATGTCATGATGTTTGTGTATATTAAGGATGATCTTAGACATTCTGTAATCAATTGCCCTGAGGAAGTAGCTTGGAGCTACAAAACGCGTCACCCAATAAACATCTGCACTACAATCTTGCTTGTCTCCTCATGGTCAGCACAGACGCCCAACATCGTCCTGCTTTCTTCCTTCTGAATCAACTGATTTAGGCATGTAAGCAGGGCAGCACATGATGTCAACCTCATGCTACCCCAGTTACATGCTGATGTCAGCTGCTGACTAATCCAAAATGAAAATTCACTGCTCCCCATTCCCAAGATTATGGGCATGGGAAGCAGTGAATATATATTTTCTTTACTAATTGACACGTAATTACCCCAGTCGCTGCAGTAAGTTGATAGTTGGGGCTATCAGTGTGTTTGCTACTGGAGAAAATATTCAGAGCTCTCCATACCCATAATCCCACCCACCTCTTGGCACAGCTTTAGGGTACGCGAAGTAGAAAATATTTATTTCCTTTAAAAGTGGCCACATGTGTATGACAAATCCAC
Source organism: Allobates femoralis (assembly GCA_033576535.1). Classification (NCBI taxonomy): domain Eukaryota; kingdom Metazoa; phylum Chordata; class Amphibia; order Anura; family Aromobatidae; genus Allobates; species Allobates femoralis. The sequence continues at coordinate 56,890,640 of JARQOC010000007.1, forward strand.
AAGCTTATTTCAGCAATGACCCTGCTGCTGTCTCCTGTGACCTGCTCTACTGCCACCCCACCTACAAGGAGCCAGGTACATCTGTCGAGCCCCAGGCCCTGGGGTACTCGGGTATCAGGCTCGGTGGGTGCTTTCACGGGGGATGTCATGGGTGGTATCACCTGAGCCCATGGCCTGGGTGACACTGAAAAAGGGGTGTATGTACAGGGGATTACAGTTTGTCATGTGACGCCACCTGTACTACCTGGTGATCGGTCACCAGTGCCGCCACAGTCCTCCAGATGGCGATGGTAATGCGTCTGGGGTGGTAAGCTCCCTACAAGTGGAGCCGGTCCGGGGGCAGTGTAGTGTAAAGGGCGAGCTTGGAGTATAACGTTAGGTTGGGATAGGGAGTGGTGGAGCAGTCTATAATGGTACTGGGAGCGGAGAGGAATGACGCACACACACTGTAGAAGTCTCTTTTACCTTTTACTGGTGGTAATGAAGGTAAAATGTCCAGGGCACTGACAGGTAACTAGGTGCACAGTGGGTCCCCACAGCAAGTGGGTATAAGGCCTCCTCTGCTTCCCTGCAGATACTGAAGCCCTGTCTGCATGCAGCCAGACCGGCCTCCTCACTCTCCCTGGTTCTCTCTCTCTCCTCCTGCGCAGTCCACAGGTTACCCTCTCTGATCACTGCTTTGTGATGCCTCATTGCGGTGTCTGGCTCCCTTTTTCTGGATGCGCCGGGGGACCTGGTGACTGAAGTCTCCATGGTGTAACGGGGTTTTCAGTAGTCTTGAAGTAATCCTACAGATGCGGATCCCCGAAGTCCGGTATGTTTCTGGGTGAACTTCGACTAGTTCCTTGCTCCCTTGGCTCTGCTCCTTGCCTTCTGTCCCCACTCCTAGACTTACCAGACGACAGAAGGGCCACTCCGGGTCACTGGTTCGAGCCTAACTGCGACACCGACCACCAGAACTTCTTCGCAGCTCTCCTAGCGTCTGAACACTCTAATTAACTCCGCCCCAGCAATAGTATTTATAGGGGACCTCACCTAAAGTCAGTGAGTCTAGCTCCCTCTACTGTGCAAGGGTGGAAGGTGTTACATGTAGTAGGTACCTGCTGTGGAAACCCAGCTGTGAATTAGGGAACTCTCTGGCTACCTGCGTGAGCAGGGCACCACACATCCCACTTTCTTCCGAAATTTGGGGTAAACTAGTATCTCTTATTGTCCAAAAAATATGGTATTTATGGCTTGAAGGTTTTGAAGCAAAAGGGCAAATTAAAGAGAGTTCAGAAAACAAAAAGTAACTCTTTAACTTTTATACACAATCACATTTTCACCCAGATCTGCTCCAGTGATGTCTGCTTCTGTTGCCAGATACAACTATTTTCATTGGTTGAGAAATTTTGGCCAATATCTCTGGGCAGTGTAGTTGTGTTGCTAGAGATCATTGTGAGGATTGCACCTCATTTTGATGATTAAAATGTTGACAGTTTCATCTGGCCAAGCTAAATTAATGTGTGTGCCATTCAGCAGCTCAGCGGAACTAATCATACTGTTGCCAATGGACAGGTCTACATTCTACTTAACCCCTCCATGACATTTGACATAAGTTTGCATCATGGTCGGGAAAGGGTTCCTGCAAAATGGCATAACTTTACATCATGGCGATCATGTCGCCCCAAAAGCTGAGCTCGCATGATCGCCGCCAAGAGCTCAGTTTATGTTACAGCCAAGCTCTGCCTGTCATAGCCAAGACAGGAACCAAGTAGTTTTTCCTCCTAAATACCACAATCCATAATGATCACAGCAATTATGATACTGGGAACAGGAATGTGATTCCTTTCGCACCTAATCGGGACCCCCACAAAGTAATCATGGGGTCCCGATCATTCCCATATTCATAGGTCAAATAATGACCTCCAGGTCTACTAGTTACGGTGGCTTGTTGGTCTAAAGGGTATTAAGTCAGTGTAACACTGACGGGTGTAATATGTTGCTATGTATGTACATTGCAATAAATTGCACCAGTGATACATGTAGGGTATTGGCGAACTCAGAAGAAATTGCAAAACAAGCTGTGCTGACCATTTTTTTCCTATTAGTAATTATAAAAATTTAAAAAATTGTGGCTAAATCAACATTTTAGTGATACAATTTAATTTTTTCTTCTTCACCACTCAATGGTATAAAATTTTGTTAAGAATATGTGGCATCAATATGCTCACTGCACCCATAGATTAATTCATTGAGGGGTGTAGTTTTTAAAGTGGGATCACTTAATGAATGTTTTGCTTTTCTGTCACTTCAGGGGTGCTGCCGATGTGAAATGGCACCGTACAACCAATCCAGCAAAATCTGCTCTACAAAAAAGCCCTCCTTCTTTAGTGAGCCCTGTCCTGTGCTCACATAATAATTTTCCATGACATATCAGTGTACTCAGGAAAAATTTTTATAACAAACATAACTATCTGTTTTTTCCTTTTACTACTTTTGATAATTAAAAATCTGGGGTGTATATACTCCTGTATAAGCTGACCCAAGTATAAGCCAAAACCCCTGATTTTACTACAAAAAACTAGGAAAACTTATTGACTCGAGTATAAGCCTAGGGTGGGAAATGCAGCAGCCCCCCATCATGGTATATAGCCCATCATCACTGTATTTAGCCTCCCCATCAATGTAAATAGCCCCTCATCACGGTATATAGCCCCCCATCCTGGTATATAGCCCTCTCACCACTGTATATAGCCCCCATCCTGGTACTTAGCTCCCAATCACAGAATTTGACCCCCATCAGAGTATATGTCCCCCATCACTCTATGTGGCCCCCTATCACTCTATGTGGTCCCAGAATCACTGTATGTGATCCCCCAATAACATTATGTGACCCGCCACCACTGTTTGTGCCCCCCATCACAGTATGCGGCCCCATGCTGCCACCCACAAGAAAATAATAAACACTTTTACTTACCTGTCCATCACTGTCCTGAAGCACCATCTCTCCTCCAGTCTTCCTGTCTGTCCCGGGCATCTGATCATGTGAGCAGTGCAGCAGAGTAACATCAGGTAAGTTAAATCATATATTATTTTCTTGTGAGTAGCAACATGGGGGCCACGCACAGTGATAGGGAGTGTATACCAAGTGTAATGTAATATGCAGCACCGTCCCCTTGCCCACCTTTCAGCACCAGCCTCAGTGCCGAGAGGTGATGGACAGGGGATGCAGTGCATATTACACTACACTAATGAACGGGATCACGTGACCACCTGCTGCCTCTGCAGCCTGATTTAGCCTCCTACAGCCCCTGGTCACCTTCCAAAGTTGCTCCCCCCACTGATACTGAATACTGATATGATTATAAGCCAAGGGGGGCATTTTCCAGCACAAAAAGTGTGCTGAAAAACAGCTTATACTCAAGTATATTGGAAAAAAATGGGATTTTTTCATTTACTTAGCCAAATGTTATAAAATCCCTTGAATCACACAAGAGTAAAAAATGTTCATTACACCCCTAGTTAAATTCCTCAAGAGGTGTAGTTTCCAAAATGGAGTTACTGTTTTGGTACCTCTGAGGCTTCTCAAACGTTACAAGGCGTTCACAATCTATTCTAGCCAAAATGGCGCTTTAAAATTTGAATCATGCTCCAACTCTTCTGAGCCCGGCCATGCACCCAAACTGCAGTTTTCCACCACATTTGTGGTATTGGTGTATTCAAGAGAAATTGCACTACATATTCTACAGTCTATGTTCTCATTACCTTTGTGAAAATGAAACATTTGGTGCAAAAGCAACATGTTTATTGAAAAATTGTATATTTTAATTTTTACCACTCAATATTATAAAATTCTGTGAAGCACCTGTGGATTTAAGGTGTTCACTACTTATCTAGATAAATTCCTTGAGTGGTCTAGTTTAAGAAATGGAATCATTTGTGGGAGGATTTCATTGTTTAGGCACATCAGGGGCTCTGAAAAAACATAACATGGTGCCCACTTTCTATTTGAGCTAATTTTGTGCTCTAAAGTTGAATGGTGCTACTTTGTTTCTGAGCCTTGCCTTGAATAGCACTGTTATGAGATAAAATAGAAATGCTGTATAAGTATAGATGTATCAGTGTCAGCAGTGTTCTCAGACACCATTAAATGTCACCAGTGCCAGGATCCCTAGATGGAGAGGAGACTAGGCCCAGGGACAGTGTTGAAGGAGTTAACCAGGAAGTCGGCCTCCAGTGAGGGGTATAAGGCATCAAGCATTTCCTGGTTGCAGATAGTAAGAGAGAGTGAAAGAAGGAGAATGTAGAGAGAAATGTCATTCAGGAGGGGGTCAAAAGAGACTGGGCCCAGACTGCAGTTCAAGCTTGAAGGAGGTGAAGCAAGGGTAAGGTGGGCACCTCCCTACCCCTGAAAGGCAAATCAAACTGTGCAGTTAGTGGCTAGGCAGCTCTGTCACCGGGTTAACCAGAAGGAACCCTCCAGGCTGAAGACAACAGATCCCAAAGAGCATAGCCATGTGGTGGTATCCTTGGACGCAGTACAGCTCCAACCCTTCTTGTGCATCCCAGCTGGATACCTAGTGAGACCTAGCTTGCAGTTGAGTGGAGGGTCTGTATTGCTACTAAAAATATGGATATCTTATAGTCTATATATTGTAACATATCATTCATATGCTTTTATATAGTGTGGTCACTAGGCCAAGAGTGGAGTGTATTACAAATACGAAATATGGTTGTCTAGCTTAATGCACGATATCATTGATATATAAATATATTTTCCTAGACTCATGTGTGGCGCCCCACTGGTCGGGACGCCACGTAGGGGTCCTAAACCCACAACAGAGTGTGTGGTATCCCTGTGGCCAGGGAACATGGGATGTCATATAAGGGACCCTCATTACACCCATCCACACACCTTAGACCAGGGGACAAATGGGTTAACCCATTGCTAGGGAACCAGTCCCGGTGGGTGGTGCTTAGGTGGGTAGTGGAAGAGTGAGAAGGACGTTATTCTGAGAAGATGGTTAGAGATAACACTGTGCACCGAAGGGCACCTCAGGAGAGGTGGCCCAGACAGAAAGGGAATCCTAGGGTGTTGTGGTGCACCCGAATCTAGGCCGGTCCAACCACCGGCTGGAGGGATCCAGTCCAGGAACGGAGAACCGGCTCCGAGAACGGTACGGGTGTTTATCCCCAAACCGCCAAACCGGAGGACCACAAGCTTCTTATATAGGATCCCGAGGGCTTGGAGAGAAGACCCTCAGCTACAGAGGATCCGAAGAGCTAGCTTCGGGCTCTGCATGCGGAGGCGCTAAGGAGAGTAGTAAAGGGAAAGCACTGGAAGGGACAAGGAAAGGAACAGAGGGCACATCATCGAGGGTCCCATTTGAGATATCCCAGTCCCATGGTGACTACCCAGGCCAGCAGTACCCGTGAACTGTGAGAACTAATTGCTGCCTGAAGTTGTCAGTAAAACCCATGCAAAGTCAAGACTATGTGACGTGTCTCATTTGCCTGTGCCGGAGGAGCTGTACACTTGCTCCATCAACCCAGACTGTCTGCCAGCTTCTCCACCTGATGAGCCGCCTTTCCCTGCAGCACAAGAGTCAGGGCTGCGTGGAGAGCTGCCTCCCAGTGTACATCCCCTTACACAACTGCCCCGAGGATCCCACTCCACCAACGGGGAGCATTACCAACTAGCTGCATCATCATCACCCCGGAGGTCTGCAAGCAGCGCCAGTATCATTACCGGGAACCATAGGTGGCGTCATGAATACTATATATTTTTACTTTTATTTTCATTTTTCCCTTTTCAGCAACCACCAGGGACACGGGTCTGGGCACAGGCCACCAGTGACATCCCCATTACACCAACGCTCGGAACTGGGTACCCCATGGTCTTGGAACGGGTCACATGCACTATATATGGTAGTGTAATATCCTTAAGATATTTTGATACTGAGAGATTGGCTCATTCACATGAACTGTCATGATGTTTAGACAGGTAAGACAATGTTCATTGTAATATGGTCTCTGATGTTGGTTGTTTCAGAGTTAAGTGATCTTGATTTGTACAGTAGTGACCACAGTGATATTTGTTTTGGATATACAAAGAGACAATGCAGTCATTGTAAAATAAATACTGTGTGCAAATAATTATTGTTGACTTAAAAGTATCATCCACGAGAAATACGCAGATTTATTGTCTGAATATATTTGTTTATGAGTAACTTCTCGAGATTACAGAATATGACCAACTCAGGATTATAAGTGAATCACATTTATAAACATTAACCAGCCTTATACTTCTATTGTCTAAACACTATAAAAGTTGGTAGACTCATGATACAGACAGAAACAATCCAGTGCTGATATTCTAAGAGTTCTCTGTCAGATAAATATCTGAGAGATGATGTTTGTAGCTCCTTGGTGTATCTGTATCCCAATAAAGTGTTACGTTTTCCCACTGAGCTCTCTTGTCTTCATCGTGGCTTCTCTGATATTCCAGACAGAAGATGTATTCACAACTCTGTGGTGATGTGATGTAAGTAACTACATAACCTTTGTATGTTGATTACACAAATAGTGTATGCAATATCATACTGTTTCTTTAATTTGGTATTCTTCATTAGTAGGGATGGGCGAATCTACTCGCTAGGACTCGTTACTCGGCGAGTAGTAAGGGACTCGCAGGACTCGGTACTCTGCGAGTCTCCCAGTGATTACTCGCACGAGTCCAATGCAAATCAATATCAATCCTAGTTTTGTCAGAAACGCTGACAAAACTAGGATTGCCATTGTTTGCATTAGACTTGCGAGTAATCACTGGCTACTGTGCCAGTGATAGCAGGGAAACTCGCAGATAACTGCTGTTTCTTTGCGAGCCAGTCCAGCTGTCTTCTCTGTGCAGCTCCAGGGTCCTAGAGCCCGCCTGCTGCCTGATGTAGCAGTGCTGAGATTGTTCTCAGTCTGCTCATTCCCTGTGTACAGACATGAATGTCTGTGCACAGAGATGATGTAGCAGTGCTGAGATTGTTCTCAGTCTGCTCATTCCCTGTGTACAGACATGAATGTCCGTGCACAGAGATGATGTAGCAGTGCTGAGATTGTTCTCAGTCTGCTCATTCCCTGTGTACAGACATGAATGTCTGTGCACAGAGATGATGTAGCAGAGCTGAGATTGTTCTCAGTCTGCTTATTCCCTGTGCATAGACATCTATATTTATGCACAGGGGATGTAGCAGAGAGGACATCGCGTTTTGGACTGCGTCGGACGGAAGAGGATTTTTTTAATTAAAGATGGAGTCCCTAATGGCTTTTTTTTTTATTTCTAATAAAAAATTTTCCTTGTGTTGTGTTTTTTTAAAACAATTTAATAGAAATTCATGGTGGTCATGTCTAATATTGGCGTGACCGCCATAAATTTCGGGCTTAGGGCCAGCTGATAATACAAAGCTGGCCCTAACCTCTTTATTACCCAGCGTGCCACCGCTACCAGGGCCGCTGGAAGAGCGGGGTTCAGCGCCAGAGGATGGCGCTTCAATGAACGCGCCATCTTCTGGGGCGGCTGTGGGCTGCAATTTGCAGCGGGGGGTGCCCAGAAAGCTTGGGCATCCCTGCGCTGCGGATTCCAGCCCCCAGCTGCTTAGCTGTACCTGGCTAGACATAGAAATTGCGCGGAGCCCCACGCATTTTTTTTTAATTATTTCATGAATTTCAGAGTCAGAGTCAGAGTCTCAGAGTCAGAATCTCAGAATTTCATGAAATAATTAAAAAAAAATGCGTGGGGCTCCGCGCAATTTCTATGTCTAGCCAGGTACAGCTAAGCAGCTGGGGGCTGGAATCCGCAGCGCAGGGATGCCCAAGATTTCTGGGCACCCCCCGCTGCAAATTGCAGCCCGCAGCCGCCCCAGAAGATGGCGCGTTCATTGAAGCGCCATCCTCTGGCGCTGAACCCCGCTCTTCCAGCGGCCCTGGTAGCGATGGCACGCTGGGTAATAAAGAGGTTAGGGCCAGCTTTGTATTATCAGCTGGCCCTAAGCCCGAAATTTATGGCGGTCACGCCAATATTAGACATGACCGCCATGAATTTCTATTAAATTGTTTTAAAAAAAACACAACACAAGGAAAATTTTTTATTAGAAATAAAAAAAAAAGCCATTAGGGACTCCATCTTTAATTAAAAAAATCCTCTTCCGTCCGACGCAGTCCAAAACGCGATGTCCTCTCTGCTACATCCCCTGTGCATAAATATAGATGTCTATGCACAGGGAATAAGCAGACTGAGAACAATCTCAGCTCTGCTACATCATCTCTGTGCACAGACATTCATGTCTGTACACAGGGAATGAGCAGACTGAGAACAATCTCAGCACTGCTACATCATCTCTGTGCACAGACATTCATGTCTGTACACAGGGAATGAGCAGACTGAGAACAATCTCAGCTCTGCTACATCATCTCTGTGCACAGACATTCATGTCTGTACACAGGGAATGAGCAGACTGAGAACAATCTCAGCTCTGCTACATCAGGCAGCAGGCAGGCTCTAGGACCCTGGAGCTGGGGCAGCCAGAACACAGAGAAGACAGGATCTTATCTGTGCGAGTCAGCGATTACTTACAAAGTAAACTAGCAATGCAAATAAATGACAAAACTAGGATTGCTTCAGGCTGAAGCTTCCGAGACACATCTGCGATTTGTAAATCTCACACTACTCGCTATTACTCGCTTCCCCATTCATTAACATTGGACTCGCTAGACTCGCAACGAGTAGCGAGTCCTGGGCTCGGACTCGCTAGAGTCAAGCGATTCCGAGTAATTTAGGATTCGCCCATCACTATTCATTAGCCTTTTTTTTTAAATAAAAATAACTTAATTACCTTCTTTAAAGTTGTATCTGAGCCTGTGTGTCATAACTATTGGCAAAACAGGGTCCCCTCAACCAAGATGACTACTAACATATCCATTTTCCACTGCCATGGCCCCCACCACCACCGTAGCCCCTGGGTCCGCCACATTGTACAAGATTGACCTTCCTATATAGCACTCATCCATCAAATGGCCATGGCTCAAGATCAACCTGAAGTCCGGTAAATAATAATATTTTCCAAATACACAAACACCAATACGAGCTGGCTCCTCTTCTTCCCTACAATGTTATTGTGACACATTCGCAGTCTTTGTTCTGCTCAACACCACAGCCTCCTGGTTTTGATCTTTCAATGTAACAGTTGGCACATTACTGCACTTGCATGCCAGTGACAATTTTTTATGTTTTTTCTGTTAATTATTTTATTATGTATTTTAATAATCATGTAATGTATGTTAGTTAAGCAAGTGAACTGTAAGTATGGTTATATTTTAAGTTATTCAATTTTTTTTGTCTCCTGTAGAATACAGATTTTTGTAAAATTTGGGTACAATTCAGTTCCACGTGAATAAATGTTCACTGTTTAAGAAAGAAGGTCTGCAGTATTTTTCTCAAAATTTCTGGCGCAAAGGTTGATGCCATTGTCTTCCTCTGCTCTAAATACAGGTGTCTGTAGTGTAATGACGTGGCCCATGTATTGGTGCTGTTTTTACTATTATTTGTTAAAAGATGGAATGCTACATTGCTATATCACTATAATTGCTCTCTCAGTTTAGCGTCTAGTATAAGTATTCTCAGGGAAGCAATGATATCACAGCTTCCTAATAACCATTTCACGGCTTTTTGTGAGCCTCATCTATACAAAACATTGGAATTACCCATAGGAGCAAATGAACTCCCAGTTATCATTGTGTTTACTCAGGTTTGAAAAGGAAAACAGACATCTGATTTCTTTCTAGTAAGTGAATCCAATTGGATTGAAGGGAAACAAGCAACAAACCAGAAACATTTGTTAGGAAGTGCAGTGAAGTCAATTAATTACTTAATAAAAGTTTAATGAAACTGCTTTATGCATGTACAGTCTGGCAGAGGACTTCAGTTAAAATATGCTACCTTGGGAAGAGCACTTCACCTGGTGGATCCCTACATTTTGCCTTTAACCTCAATAAAGGGACCTAGAATTTCTATGGGGCCTCCTGGGTTGTTTCTTCGGAAAGGCTGCCAATTGGAGACAAATAAGGTAAACCTCAGACAGAATCATAAGACAAAACCATAGTTAGGGGACTAATGTGAGAGTAAGTGGGACATATAAAAAAGAGCAGGCTAAAGTCAGGTCAGTAACAAAATATCATCAAGAATGGCATCAGAGATTCTAGGAGTTTAACCCTTTCACCCACAAACCTATCACCTTACTGGCTAGGCCAATTTTTTCAATTCTTCCCCCACGGGGGAAACCGCCGCCGGCTGAGAGGAGACGCTCCAGTGCAGAGCAGGTCCCACAGATGTCAGACTCTCAGGTCCCTGTCGTTGATCAGATGTCATCTTTGCCGGTCCCGGTGCAGGCGTCGGATAGGTGAGTATGATATTTTTTTTATTTTTTAACAACTTTTATTCACTTTTAGTGCACTTTCGCACTTTAGATACACTGCTAATTTTAAAGCGCTAGTCGCTACTCCCAAGTAATCAAAAGAACCTCTGGGAGTAGCGAGTAGCCCGAATATTGTTGCTATTCGGTGACTACCGAATAGGAACGATTCTACTCGCTCATCCCTAATTTTAACATGTTTAATGTTTAAAATTTTGGATGATATGATTTGTGTTTGTGTTGTGAAAATATTGAAAATTTTACAAAAAATGTCAAAATGTAGAACTTTTTAAACTTTGACTTTTTATGCCCTTAAACTAGGTAGTTGTATCACACAGTTAATAAATAACATTTCTCACATGTCTACTTTACTTCAGCTCTATTCTTGAAACAAGATTTTTTGTTAAGAAGTTAGAAGGGCTAAACGTTTATCAGCAAATTCATATTTTTTACAAGACATTTTACAAAATCAATTTCTTTTTGTGCCCACATAACATCCAAAGTGATTTTAAGAGGCCTAATAACTAATACTCAAATAACCAAAAGTGACAGTATTAAAATCTGCACCTCTCAGACTGCTCATAACCACATTCATGAAGTTTATTAACCATTTAGGTGCTTCACAATAATTAAAGCAATGTGATAGGATAAATTGTAAATTTTACTTGTTCCCACAAAATGATAATTTAGCCGCAAATTTTTCACAAGGGTAAGGCTAGGGTGACACTTAATAATAATAATAATAATACTTTATTTATATAGCGCCAACATATTCCGCAGCGCTTTACAATGTAGGGTTAGAGTACAGAAAATACAGTAAGTAATTACAATAGAGAACAAATAAAGTACAATAATTGGATACAAAACAATAGGCAGAGAATCAATGTGAAAAAAAATACAATAAATAAAGCAAGAAATGAAGGTGACCCTGCTCAAAAGAGCTTACAATCTACAACGGGATAGGGGTTGCACAAGGTGGCGGGGCTTATTGCACTGGTGGTCCAGGCATCTTGAGGAAATGGGGCATAGAGCTAAGCTTACATGGGCTTTCACCCACGTTTCACGGACTTGCTACAAACTAAGAAATTGGAGCCGTAGCACAAAGCGTTAACGGCAAGCCTTGCAAGCCAACGCAGCGCATAGCACCCCGGTGATTACCTTAGCAGCGGTCACACACAAAGCTGCAGGACGTGTGCTTTAGCTGAGTGTATAGGATAACGCTGCAGACAGCGTTTCCTGTGCACTGTGATAAAGCACACGTCCTGTGTGGCCGCTGCTAAGGTAAACACCAGGTTACTAAGGGGCTGCATTGGCTGGCAGGGCTTGCAGTTAACTCTGTGCACTACGACTCGACTTTCTAAGTTTTTAGCGGGTCCGTGAAACGTGGGTGACAGCCCAAGTGTGACCCTAGCCTAAGGCATCGCTCACACGAGTGTATAAATCGGACTAGTACAATGCGAAAAAATCTCCCCCCGCCTATATAACACAGTAACAGTATTTAGGGGCAGGAACCTTTCTCTGGAGTCAGCTACCTCCTACACTTGTGCAAGCCTAGATAGATCAACCAGGGTCTTCTCCACTATTTTCTTGATAGTATAAAGGTATTGGCTAGGGTCACACATGAGCCCTGGATCCGCTAAAAGCATCCGTTTTTCAGCTTAGATTTTTGTGAAAAACGGATCTGTTAACGGATCCATAGACCCCAACGCAAAAAACACATTGTCTAAAAGTGCACTAAAAAAAGCTGTGCGTTTTTGTAAAGCACTAAAAAACGCATAGCAATTTTTTAACATGGGGCCCTATGGGAAACGCATCCGTTAACGCATAGTACATATAGGTACCATGTGTTAACACATGCGTTAACACATAGAGTTTTTAGGATGCAATCATAGCATTTTCCAAAAACGGTATCAGTTTTTGGAAAGGCAGAAAACCGGATGTCATGTGTGACCCTAGCCATTGGGTTGCTGGTCTTTCTGTGCACCTTGCCAAATTAGGCAAGTGGTAGCATGGTGAGGTCTGGCTTGATTTATTCCAAAATTGATTTTATTGTTCCTTTTGCCATCCATTGTATTAATAACATCCTTGTCCAGCACCATATTTCAAAGGTGATGATTCTTCATCTGTCTTTTTTTATTGCCTATGCTTCACTTTCATATATTACTACAGAAAAGCCTAGACTATGTACAAACCATGTCTTCTGCAGTGAAATGTTACTTGACTTGAAGACCTTGTCCAGTGATTTGATTGCTGATTTTCCCATAGCTATTTTCCTATCAACCTCCAGTGTTTTCGCTGCATCTTGGGTGAAAAATATAAATAGCAGAAAGAAAAGTCTAAATATCTAAGAAAATGTCCAAAACATCATGGCTAGGTAAGTGCAATCAATATAAACCATGTAGTTAGAAAACTAAAAAAAATCCCCACAACATTGGTGAGGCCATCGGGACATAGACAGGCAGGTATTAAGATTCAACCCAACTCTGGTTGTTTAAGACTTTGTGTCGGAGACCATGTCAGGAATTTGATATTTTTTTCTTTTTTACTTTTTGGATTTTACTTCTGTGTTTATACCTTTGTACATAAAAATGGGGTTCTTTTTGCAAATTTTGTTATATTTATTCCATCTTCTCATCTGTTACAATAAACACCTATATCATTTCTCCTTTTGTGGAGAATATGATTGTGGTGAGCTAAATCTAAGTCTCATGTGCAGCTTGACAAAGTAATGTAGGAGTATCGTCATGTTGTGGAGGAGTGAGATACCGCGCCTCCTTTAAACCCACTGACTCTAAGGTGATGTCATCTGTGATTTTCTTTGTCTTCCTTCTTTATCCAGGTGAAATTGCTTTATAGATCTGTCCTGATGACTGCAGAGCTTGCCGCTGAGAAATCTTTTGTCCCTGGCTTCTTAACCTATCCACTGCTACTGTAACAATATATATATACATTTTCACCTAATACCAGTCTCCTAAATGAATTCAGACCCGAACCAGACTGTTAAATTAAAGCACCAGTATAGCCGATTTTATTAATGCCCTACTGGAGTAAAACTTTAAATTTAAGCCCACTGCTCCCATCTGCTACTCAGTGTCCGGTGCCTTTATCTATGTCCAATGTCGTTCCAGTCTCCTGAGATATGTGACCTGCTGACTGCTCCAGTGTTTCATGGAGCAAGAGGAGGTCCCAAATCAATATATGGCAGCCTTGTTCTGGCCTGACCTTGGCCTCCTCCTGGCTTTTCTTTGGCCTTCCTTTGGCCTCATGCTAGCCTCACTCTGGTCCCATTCTGGTCTCGCTCTGGCCTCGATTTTGGCTCATCCTGGCCTTTTTCTGATCCTCTCCTGGCCTTGTTCTGGCCTCATTCCGGCACTCCTAAAGATAAATTGAGCTTTTGGGACACAACTCCTGACCTGGCTAGTCAGAATTATCAGGCACAAGATGGTTCTATAGGATGGGAGAGGCATAAGTTGAAATCATCAGATGAACAGGGGGTAGGGGGCTTATATTTAAAATGTCACTCCAGGGCTGAAACAAAACCCCATTGGAGTGGTGCTTTAGTTCTGGTACCATTTCAGAACCCTAAATGAAACAATAGTTCAGTTCAGGCCCAGAAATTAATTAAAAACCTAGTAAAGGCCCCCAAAATTATTTGATACACTAAATCAGACCTCTAAATTAATCCAATACCAGGCCAGACAATATAACTTCTTCAAACACAAGTTATAACCCTGCTAAGTGAGTCCAGGGAGAGCTGCAGTTGTGATGAAAGGGCTTGAGGATTGCTCTTGCCTCCTGGCTTCCTCCACAGAGACTTCTAGGGTAGGGTTGGCCAACTGCAGTCCTCAAGGTCTAAAAACAGGGCATGTTTTCAGGATTTCCTTAGTACTGAACAACTGCTAATTTCATCACATGCAGAGGTGATGATTCCAGCACCTTGCGCAATGAACGCTGAAGACATGCACTGTTTGCGGCCCTTGAGGACTGCACTTGGCAAGCTCTCTGTCATAGGGTGCTAGCAGCGCACAAGTGGTGTAGTAGTAGGATAGCAGAGATTGGATGAGAGGAATCAAGTAAGCTAGTCTGACCCTATAGACTAGAGTTTCCTAGCTGACATCTGATCCCAGAGATATCCCTAAAGGTGGAGATGTCTGGGCCATCAAGCTTACCCTTGCTCCTATAAAGTCCTGGACTATAACCTCCTCACTTCCAGCCAGGGATGGGGATAAGCATAGGAACTTCAAGCAGCAATACAGCCAGAGAGCTCAAGCAAAGCAAACAATTGAGATCCACATATATCATGGTGTTAGAATAGAATGGATTCTATTGGCACCCCCAGCTGGTAGTAAATGGAATTATTTAACATCTGAGGGAGTGGTCACCTGACACACATACAGCATCCCACCTGCAGAGCCACCTCAGACATAGAAGCGATGCTGCAGAAGCTACTGACATTAACCCTGATGTTACAAACAGGAGATAAACACATTTAATTACTGCAGAGCTTCTCACAGAGACTGCAGAGCAGTCTACTTGTGACACCCTGTTCTACAGGACTGTGTGTAGTGTTTGTCATTTCCATACCTCAGACCATCAGGCTAGAGGCCTGCGGCTTGTTTGTCAGTCTCTGTAGGGCAGTATCAAAGCACCTCTTTGCAGAAACAGTCCAGCACACAAAGAGTGAAGCAAGAAAACCTTTACTGATGCATAGACTATAATAAGTCTCAAAGACACATATATCAATATATGCAGTATATATGAGGAAAGTTTCACAGTCATCAGCAGATTCCATTATAATGGAATATAACAAAATCGTGAAGAGTCACCTTCGACACAGAGAAAAATCTTTAAAATAAAACACACATTTCCGATTTGGCTCTCCATGTAACCTTATGGACACGGATGGGCACGGGTCCTTAATGGCCATCCATGTGTGCCAGTTTTATCAGGGATCTGATTGGGTCTGCCTTTTTCAAGTACCAAGAATCAGAGACTGCTCTGATTTTGGGCTACCTTCAAAAAAGCGGACACAATCGGATCCGACGCTGTCTGATTCAAATAACATGGCAGTCTATGGAGCCCAGATCCGTGAAAAACACGGATCCGTGAAACGGATATATTTTGCTGTACTGAGCATGCGTCGACCTCCTCTTACCCATGCTCTGCACACTGATGTCGGATCCGAGAAAAACAAGTATCCGAGGGCATCAGTGGCATCTGTTTGCACAGATTCATGCCTGTTCGTGTGGTCCTTGAAATTCCAGGATCCACATGGACAGGCAAAAAACGCAATGTGAAGGGGGCCTAATTCTGCGTGCTCACAGCTGTGTAAAAAACACGCAGTGTGAAAGGAGCCTAAGTCTGGACTGAGTGCTGATTTGAGCAATCTCATCACTGGAGGAAATGTGTGCTGATCCAGTGCTGCCAACAAATGAATATGTATCAGTAGAAAATGAAGACAAGCTGGCAATTGCAATATAAAGATAAAAACTGTTTTCTTTATTTGTGCATTGGAATAAAAGATTGCATGTGTGGTTCCGTATCCCTAGAACGAGCAACCGTAGAAATCTACACTTTCACATACATGGGGCCTTTTAGGCTTGTGTGCAAATAACATGGAGTAACTCAAATAGAAATACATTTCAAAGTTTATTTGAGATGTGAATATTTCAAAACATTATAATTATGTGCATAAAACAAAAAAAGTAATTACACCGGCTTAAAACGCCCAATATATGCATTCTATATAATTCTTTATATATATAACGATTTCTTTGTCTATCGGTGATCACCTCCACCCGCCGCTTCCTCCTGCCCACCTCATCCAGCTGCCACCTCCTCCTGTGCTCCAGTCCCCGCCACCGGTCTTCCTCCTCCTTCAGTCCCCGCCGCCGTCACCACCGACCTCCGGGAGTGCCGCAGCTCATTGTGAGGAGTGTGGGGGGGGGGGATTGCTGCTTGCTTGTGCTGGGGGGGATGGGGGTGGGAATTTGGGTGCCAGCAGCAGTGCAGCTTGCTGGAGCTGTTGGGTGATGAGTGCTGGGGAGGAAGGTGGCAGGTGCTAGCAGCAGTGCTGGTGCCGGTGGGTGAGGAGAGGGGGGGTTGGGGATGGTGCTAGCAGGAGTGCTGCTTCTGGTGCCAGTGGGTGAGGAGCCGGGGGGTTAGGGGCAATAGCAGCAGCAGCTGGTGCCGGTGGGTGTGGAGGGGGGGTGGGTGCTAGCAGCAGTGCTGGTGCTGGTGGGTGGGGGGGATGGGCTGGAGCAGTGCTGCTTACTGGTGCCGGTGTGTGAGGAGCCTGGGTGGGGGGGTGCTAGCAGCAGTGCTGGCTGATGCCGGTGGCTGAGGAGGGGGGGTGTGCTAGCAGTAGGGCTGCTTGCTGGGGGGGGGTGCTACTGCCTGGGGCTGGGAGGTCTGGGAACCGGGGCTGAAGACAAAAGGAGGGGCGGTAACACCCAAGGGAAGCAGGGTGCTTCCCTCAGTTACCCTCCTCTCCTCTGTCACAGGGTCACGGGGGCCCCCTACAGATGCCTGAGGGGCCCCCTACCCAGTCGGGGCCCTGGTGCAGCTGAGCCAGTTGCACCACGGTAGGTCCGCCTCTGACGCTCAGGGTAAATGGCAGCGGAGTCTCCTTACCTTCTCCTGGTGATCCAGCGATGTCACCGCTGTGATTGCCGGTGAGAGCCCTTCGGATGCCTCCATATGACTTCCTGGTTCCGTCTCTGTGAGCTGCAGCGGCTCATTGGAGGCGGAACTGGGCGGGAAATAATAAAGTATAAAATTTCTGCCCATAATAAAAAAGTATAAAATTTCTGCCCATAAAAGACATTTTTTACCAAAAAAAAATGTACCGCATTTAGTACAAAATTAGTGACATAATCATACTGCCAGGGAGGTTAATCATAGAGATATCCTGCCCTAAATTGTAACCTGCTTAAAACATTTAAAGACTAATTATGTGAAATCAGATAATTACTGATATATGTGTCATTGATAAAACCAGTGATTAATAGCGTTTAATTGAACAAAAAGTTTAGTAGTATATACTGTATACACATGGTATCGTCTCTAAAGTTTAACCTCTTCACCCCTGGGCAATTTTCCCTTTTTTATCCCCTTCTTCCAAAAGTCATAACCTTTTTATTTTTCTGTGAATGTAGCCATATGAGAGCTTTTTATTTTGCAAGATGAGCTGTACTTTTGAATGACATCATTCATTTTACCGTATAATGTACCGAAAAAAATCCCAAGTGCAGTGAAATAGTAAAAAAAGTGAAATTCCACAATGTTTTTTTTTTATTCACCACATTCACTACAGTACAACTGACCCATCAGTATGATGCCTCCGTATGAGCTTGTAGATACCAAACATGTATACTTTTACTTTTATCTAAGCGGTGAAAAAAACTCAGAAGATTTTAAAGATACAGAATTTCACTTTCAGTGCAATTTTCCGAGACCCATGGTGTTATCATTTTTCAGGATTTGGGGTTGTCTGATAAATTATATTTTGTGTCTTGAGCTGACATTTCTAATGAGAGCATGTTCAGTTATATTCAATGTTTTGATCGCCTGTTATTGCAATTTATTGCAATGTTTTGGTGACCTAAAAAACATAATTTTAGCAGGTTGTCTTTTACTTCTGTTACGCAGTTGAAAGATCTGATTAATTGATTTTATATTTAGATAGATCCGATATTTCTGAACGCAGCAATACCAGATATGAGCACTTTTTTTAATAGTTTTATTTTTATTGGGCAAAAGGGGGGGATTTGAACTTTTAGGCTTTTTTTTTCATATTTTTTAAACTTTTCTTTATGACTATTACCGTATATACTCGTGTATAAGCCGAGTTTTTCAGCCCAAAATTTGGGCTGAAAAGTCCCCCCCTCGGCTTATACACGGGTCTATACGGTAGACCCGTGTGGTGGGGGCTGTGTGGTGGGGGCTGTGGAGGCTGGAGGAGGCGGGGGGGGCTGCTGTATGAGCGGCCCCGTCACGTGGGGCCGCTCATTAAATATGCACTGCATCCCCCTGTCAATCAGCGCAGGGGGAAGCAGTGCATATGGCCCCCCCAAAAGCTGGCACTGTCCCCCCTTGTAAGGGCCCCCCCCCGGTGCTTATACTTTACCATCCCGGTGTTCTGATCGGCGCCGCTCCTCGGTGCTGCGTCGCCGTCTTCATCCTCCCGTCCGCGCTCGCTGCATCCATCCGGGTTCTCCGGCGGTCGCAGCGATATGACGTCATCGCGCGACCGCTGGAGAACCCGGATGCAGCCAGCGCGGGAGGATGAAGACGGCGACGCAGCACCGAGGAGCGGCGCCGATCAGAACACTGGGATGGTAATGTATAAGTAGCGGGAGGGGGAGGCCTTACAAGGGGGATCAGTGCCAGCTTTTGGGGGCTGTTGGTACCCCTGGGGGCTGTTGGTACCCCCAGGGGGCTGCTGGTACCCCCAGGGGGCTGCTGGGTACCCCCTGGGGGCTGTTGGTCCCCCCTGGGGGCTGTCGGTACCCCCAGGGGGCTGTTGGTACCCCCAGGGGGCTGTTGGTACCCCCAGGGGGCTGCTGGGTACCCCCTGGGGGCTGTTGGTCCCCCCTGGGGGCTGTCGGTACCCCCAGGGGGCTGTTGGTACCCCCAGGGGGCTGCTGGGTACACCCTGGGGGCTGTTGGTCC
The DNA here is from genome assembly GCA_033576535.1 of Allobates femoralis. Lineage (NCBI taxonomy): Eukaryota > Metazoa > Chordata > Amphibia > Anura > Aromobatidae > Allobates > Allobates femoralis. Next base: position 56,909,752 of record JARQOC010000007.1, read on the forward strand.
CCCCTGGTGGCTGTTGGTACCCCCAGGGGGCTGTTGGTACCCCCAGGGGGCTGTTGGTACCCCCAGGGGGCTGTTGGTACCCCTGGGGGCTGTTGGTACCCCCAGGGGACTACTGGTACCCCCAGGGGGCTGCTGGGTACCCCCAGGGGGCTGCTGGGTACCCCCTGGGGGCTGTTGGTCCCCCCTGGGGGCTGTTGGTACCCCCAGGGGGCTGTTGGTACCCCCAGGGGCTGCTGGGTACCCCCTGGGGGCTGTTGGTCCCCCCTGGGGGCTGTTGGTCCCCCCAGGGGCTGCTGGGTACCCCCTGGGGGCTGTTGGTACCCCCAGGGGGCTGTTGGTACCCCCAGGGGGCTGCTGGGTACCCCCAGGGGGCTGCTGGGTACCCCCTGGGGGCTGCTATATGTACCCCTGGGGGCCTGCTGTATACCACTGGGGCTGCTGTATACTACCACTGGGGCTGCTGGGGCTCCTGTATACTACCACTGGGGCTGCTGGGGCTCCTGTATACTACCACTGGGGCTGCTGTATACTACCACTGGGGCTGCTGGGGCTCCTGTATACTACCACTGGGGCTGCTGGGGCTCCTGTATACTACCACTGGGGCTGCTGGGGCTCCTGTATACTACCACTGGGGCTGCTGGGGCTCCTGTATACTACCACTGGGGCTGCTGTATACTACCACTGGGGCTGCTGGGGCTCCTGTATACTACCACTGGGGCTGCTGGGGAATCTGTATACTACCACTGGGGCTGCTGGGGCTCCTGTATACTACCACTGGGGCTGCTGGGGAATCTGTATACTACCACTGGGGCTGCTGGGGAATCTGTATACTACCACTGGGGCTGCTGTATACTACCACTGGGGGGCCTGTATACCACACTGCTGGGGGCTGTATAACTGTGCTGGGGTCCACCCTCGGCTTATACACGAGTCAATAGGTTTTTCCAGATTTTTGGGGCAAAAGTAGGGGGGTCGGCTTATACACGGGTCGGCTTATACACGAGTATATACGGTAATTTATTTTACTTAGCTCATTGGGGCTCCTCGGCACTGTACAGCCCGATCACTTCTGTTCACAGAAGCTTTAAAGGGACAGTGTCAGGTCATTTTTCAGCATGATACTAATATTTGACTAGTGCCTGGGCAGACCTTTTAAAACCATGTAAAATTATTATTCTACCCTTTGTAGTTTCCGGCCTATTTCACATCTAAGTTTTGCTTCATTTGCGTTTCTATGTGTTTTTACGCGTGCGTTTTTGCCCCCATTGATTTTAATGGAAACGCATGCAAAAACGCATTTGCATTTTCCAAACGCAACCAAAAATGTCAGTCAATGCGTCTAGGGCCTCGTTTGCAAAAGCGCATGCGTTTTTGTGTTTTGAAAATGCACACGCGTTTTGGCATGCGTTTCCATTAAAATCAAAGGGGGCAAAACGCATGCGTTTGGATGCGTTTTTAGTGGTAAAGACGCAGAGAAATGCAAATGAAGCAAAACTCAGAGTAGACTTAGATGTGAAAATGGCCTCAATGTTATCAGCATTGTCAGACACTGCAGAGAGCTGCTGCATTAGCCCTGTCCATTATAAGCAGAGACGATTAGCCCTGGCTGTGTTAAACTGCCATGTAATTATGCACTCCCTCTCAGCAGCTCTTTCTTCCCTCCTCTCTCCTCTCTCTTCTCTCTGGGCACTGTGGTTCCATTTGTAGGAGATCTATTCTGTTGAGGACACAGGGAGAGAGGAATTGTAGGTCTGCCTTATGTTATCTAGACTCCATTTTTTTTCTCTAAGCAGGCTTCCTGCTGTGACAATTTCTGTGTTGTATTTCACCTCTTGTGATGCTGCAGACACAGATCAGAAAGGAGAATACAGCCCCCCACCCCCACTGATGTCCTGTGCATTGATGTGGTGTGAGTATGTGACATGCATATTCATCATGTGGGGAGTGGATAGCAGAGAACTAAGTGGATCACTCACTGTGATTGACAGATGGAATGAATCTCTTTATTTTGAAGTTTACGGAAGATAGGAGGGGAATTAAAACAAAGAAATATATCAAAAGAGAGAATTTAGAGTGAGTAATTAGAAAATGATAGCAGTTCCATATGGATTTTTGACCTGACGGTTTCCTTTAAATGCTGCTCAGTCATTGCTTATCGGAAATGAGTCACGAAAGCATCCAGGGTCCCCACGGGACCCTGGGCTGTCATGGCAATGCATTGAGGCCCCGTGATTATGTCATGGCGCCTCCCATGCCAACGGGGAATAGCGTGTTTTCCACTGTGATGCTTTAAAACATGCTGTCAGTGATTGATAGCATGATTGAAAGGGCTAACAGTGTCGATTGGATCACTAATCTGCTCGCTAACATTAGCTACACATGTCAACTGATCAAATCAACTCACATGTGCAGGGAATGATGTGAGCTCATCATTAAGCTTATTTTAAAGGGTTGTAGGCGACCTTAGACATAGCATTACGTTCAAGTCCGTGAAGTGGTTAAGGATGTGCTTGGGAGTGCTTGATTTGATTTGACTTTTTTCCACTCATATACTTGATTATTTTTATAGTCATTTCAGTCTCTTTGGATTTGTTTTATATCCATTAAATTGCTTTCCAGTTAGTTTGTTTCTGCATATTTTTATATCAAGGGTGCATAATGAACTCTTATATTGCCAATTGTATTATTATTATTTATTTATATAGCGCCATTAGATTCCATGGTGCTTTACATCGTAAGGGGGTAGACAAGGACAAGTTCAATATATTCGTGTAGTCCGCACAAACAGGAAACAAGAGGGGATGGGACCCTGTCCACAAGGCTCACAGTCAACCTTATATGTCTTTGATTCCATCCTTGATTATATTTAGTTTATCTTTCTCCTTGACTATTAAATCTATGGGCTTGTGTGAAGAGTAGTTTTCTCACGTGATGTCATTAACCTGTACTAGTGCATCCCATACATCTCCCCATGAAAGTGAAAGAGCATAATTTAAATAAATATAGCAATTATAGCCAATAATTAAAACTATTTATTATATCTGATTTAGAATACTTTTTAAAAGTACATTTTTAACCATTCAACAATTCATTTTTGTACAATTGGAGGGAAATATATTTGCCCTCCGGTTCTGTTTTGTCCGAAACGGTCAGGCTGTGTCCGGTGCATCCAGCAAAACACCGGACACAGCCTGACAGCTTCAAAACCATGGTGTGAAGCCGGCCTAAGAACAGGAATTCATCTCTCTGTATATGCTGTTTGTAGGAGACTTCATAGTAATTAGTCTCCTCCTATTAGCTCAGAGTCAATTGTAAGTTGAGATAGATCTCACTGAGACAAATGGTAAAAATAGAGGATACCAATCATATCAGGGACAGTTATAATGTTATTCCTCATGTACACACACAAGGCATCTTATTCAGAAAAGTTACTTAGAATACAGTTACCCTTTAATTGCTAAAAAAAAAAATCACCAAAAATTCCTAGTAATTTTGTCTAAAATAAGACTGTATTGTAAGCAATAGGTAGTTGATGTAATTCTTTGAAATTTTTTTCAAGATCACCTTGCATACAATATCTTTCTTCAATAAAAAAATCATTGAAAAGAAAGAATTAGGCTGGGGTCACATTTGGAAAGGTAACTGCGGTTACCGCATCTAGATCCGGATGCGGTAACCGCAATTGCCTTCAGACACACTTTTGTGTCCAAATCTGTCCTTAAAACTGGAATGCGGTAACCGGATTGCTCTGGATGTGTAATCCAGAGTAATCCGGTTACCGTATGCTTTGTTCATCCCTGTGGCAGCAGGGTCCTGAAAGTTGTAACATTAGGTCTATGGGCAGAGCAAGCCAAAGACCTAATGTTACAACTTTCAGGACCAAGGACAGGGGCTGATACAGTACGTACATTACGTACAGTATCTCCTTAACTGTGAGGAGCCCCTGCATTCATTCATAAAATACACAAAGCCGACATTAGCCGGCAATACTATACTGACTACATTAACCCCTCTCATGCCCACCTGAGAGGACAGTATGTCTCTAGAGGGGGTGGGCACCCCCTAGAGACATCTTGCCCACAGCTATTATTAACAGTTAACCCTTTGCTCATCCCTGCGGCAGCAGGGATGAACAAAGCATACAGCTGCCGCAGGCATTCACATATGCCTTGCAGCAGCCGCATGGGCTCCCATAAGAGCCCATTATAGCAATCCCCGCTGCGGTTTCCTAACCACTGTGAAAACTGCAGCCTGCATGATTTTTACCGCAGGCTGCAGATCCGCAAGCGGTAACCGGATTGCATGTAGTGCAATCCGGTTACTATAATGGGCTCCTATGGGGAGCAGTTCCTGATCCGGTTTTGAGCTTTTTAACAGCTCAAAACGGGATCAGGATTTCAAAATTGTGCTGCAAGTGTGACCCCAGCCTTAGAATACATTTTGTTTTAAAATAAAAACAGAGAAAGGAATGTTCCAGTATTAAACGAGCGAATACAAAGTGGTATCAGCTAGCAAATTTGACCCCAGTTTCCCCTGGGGTCAAAGAAGCCGGGTCTCGACCCCTGTGACTCCCCCTGCAGTAGACCAGAGCCCGGTTCCAAGTGCCCTACGGCCCCGGGGTGGGCGAGTCATATAATCATTTTATGTCCAATACTCATTGCATCTTATGATCACTGCCACCAGCCCTCTCATTCTAGGCTGGGACTTCATCAGAGCCAGAGCACTTAGCCAAGTGGAAGAGCCCTGGGAGTGCACAATGTGACCATATGCATGCATGCGTAGACCTGTACTGGGCCTTATCAGATGCGGAGGAATCTACCTAGTGTGAAGGGGCTCAGGGATTTAAACTTAAAGCTCTTGGAATTAAACATGAGGCTCAGGGAGTTAGGTTTAAGGCTATGAGATTAAAGTTTGAGCACGGTAATCAGAAGATGTGACAACAACTAATAAGTTGTATTGGGACGAAGTGTCTCAGGATCCGCGCTGCTGAATGAATGAAACCAAAAACTGGAACTCTGGTTTCAACGGGTGTTCATTATTCCTACGCATTTCGAAACGTTACTGTGCTCCTTCCTCAGGGACAAACCTGGTTTGTCACTGAGGAAGGAGCATGGTAATGCTCCAAAGCGCGTAGGAATAAAGAACACCCGTTGAAACCAGTGTTCCAGTTTCTGGTTTCATTCAGGAGCTCGGATCCTGAGACACTTCGTCCCAATACAACTATTGTTCGCCACGTCGATCGTGGATGTGTGGGTCCTGCATCAGCTGTATCCAGATGCGCATACTTGTTGCGTGTAACACAACTTTTCAAGGTGAGCAGCTTTCAATAAGGTTTTTGCCAATATCTGTAAGGAGATAAGACCCTATTTGCGCATTGTCTCACCCCCTATAGTGAACAACAAATAAGAGTGGTTAGGGGCAAAGGGGGCAAAAAGGTGAGGATAATATGAGATTTTTTTTTTATTTTTTAACTCTTTGATGGTCCTTTACAGTTCAGAAGAAGAAGAATGGCAGGTAGCTTCCGCCATTTTGTTGAATCCACACAGAAGCGAATTTACAATAAATCAACACTCGGCGAATGTGGATTTTTTAAGATTCAAGTACAATTAAATTCTACTTTAATTTATTCACTTATCTCTAAACATAACCTTGATAAATATATGTTCTGAAGTATGAAAATAATATCTAAACTTTAAGCATTCACTCTTGCAGCCTTGTACTACTCTTATCGGCTCCCTGCCATTTTGAGATATATTCAGTGTTCTTTCTCTGTTATACAGCAATCATTGAACTCCACAGAGCAGGGAATACTGTTTGTTCAAAGAGTGCAAGCAGCTGATCTCTTGTACGCCTACCTTCTTCGCTCAGCTTTTCGGCAGGTATAATTTTTTTCACTGCTCTGACTGAAACATCAATCTCACTCAGCTGGTGGGTTGTATGAGAGTCTTGGGTTATGGCAGGTGCCACATCAATCTTGCCATTATTAGTTGCCAATCTCTCACAGTGAAACAATTATGATAACCTAAAAGAAGCAGGTATGGGCTCAGTAATGTATGTGGGATCACACATATATACAGCTAGTTGAGGCACTGGGCTCAAAAAGCAATGAAGAAGTGTGAACATTTTTGCTCTTCTCGAGAATGCGATTTCTCTACAACCCTCCTATGATGCTGCAGAAAATTAAGATTATTACAATGCATGGTACATTGATTCCTACGCTGCCAGCTGTGTACTAGTGATACATCGCTGAGAATGACTCCTAATGAACAAGTCTATTGGAGAAGAACATACACGCTAAAGGCATTTAATTGGCAATGCCCAAGTGGATATTAGTGGTCGTTCAACTGAGATAAATTGAAATGCTATTTTGTATTAGAGTAGCCAGGCCATGGAGACATCCACACACTTAGCAATTCTGTGTTGATAAAATACACCATACAACATTATTTTGCTTGTAACCTGTAATCAGCTAAGGCTCAATCACGTCTGCTTCATTATCGAAATGGAGCATTGAAATAAACAGCAGTGTCGGATCTACCACATTTCTAAGTGCAGAGTGCCTGACAGTTTTGGTCATGGTGTCCACCACTTTTGGTCTTGTATTTTTTGACTGAATCTACAAGGAAGCCTTCAACCTGCTCTCAACACTGGGGGCAAAATAACTTAGTTATCTCTTGGCCATTACAAATAGCATTGAAATTAACATTAGACATATAGAAGCATTCTCATGTAGTGGCATGTGGTGGTAGACATGAGCGAAGGATTGACTCCAAACACCCTAGCCTACTACATGAAAACCATGGTTCTGGCTGTGTGTGTGGACAGGTCACATGTTATTGTTGCCTTCGTCTTGCCGGAACCAGTTTACCATTCAGACTGACATGGAGCCCTCCAGTTCATTTTAAGCAGCAATAGTTTACTTAACAGATTTTCAGTAACAACTTTACACGTGAGATAGTGGGTACATATCTTAAAGACAGTTCCAGTTCTGCAGCACATATTCAGACAAAGCTCTAGCTCTGGTCTTGTGAGTCCCGGTACAACCCAGTACAGAACATGACAGTCATTATCCTGTATATGCAAATCTACAACTCTTCTCCTCATGGAGGACGGGGTACAGAGTGTCTTACCACTAAGATGAGAATAAAGTCTCATTCTACTGCTCCCAGATGATTCCCTATTCATGTCTCTCCTCCCCATAGAGGTGAGTGGTGGGGGATTTGACATAGTGTCAGTGAAGAGCCTTTTGAGATGCTCGAGGAGGTACTGCCCGAGAAAGCTAACTTCAATCATGAACAGGTCCTTTCTGACTCGTGCCTCTTTTTTTTTTTTAATTCTTTGACTATTTTAATATCAGAAAAGATACAAACAGTCATACGTAAGTACGGTACCAGAACGTTATACTGTATTATAAGGCAAACATTGCCCCTGGGGATAATAATAATTTTATTTATATAGCGCCAATATATTACGCAGCACTTAACAATTCGGAGGGGACATCTCCAGACAATGTGAGACAATACAGATTAACAAAAATTCAAAAACCATGAGGAGTGAGGTTCCTGCTCGCAAGCTTACAATCTAGAGGAAATAGGGGAGGCACAAACGGTAACAGTAAACAAATTATGTCATACATGGTCCAGCCATCAATATAATAATTAGGGGATTCATGTAATGCTGCATGAATCGGTCATCGGTCAGGATCTGTACAAGTACGGATAAAGTGCTATATTATGCATGAGGGATAGACAGACAGTCTGCAGGTGCAGACAGATGACACAAGAGGCCAGATTTGGAAAAGGGTAGATAGGAATAGTTAGACAAGTGAGGTGAGGTGATAGGCCAGTCTAAAGAGATGTGTTTTTAAGGATAGCTTAAAACTATTGGTATTGGGAATTAATTGAATTGTTTTTGGTAATCCGTTTCAGAGAATTGGTGCAGCTCGTGAGAAGTCTTGGAGACGGGAGTGGGAAGTTCGGATTGTAGCTATGTCAGTCGTAGGACACTAGTGGAGCGGCGGGCACGTGTAGGGCGATAGATGAAGGAGGAGATGTAGGGCGGTGCAGAACTGTGGAGGGCTTTGTGGGTGAGAGTGATAATTTTATATTGTACTCTATAGCGCATTGTCAACCAGTGCAATGGCTGCCCCAGGATAGAGGCATTGGTGAAGCGGTTGGAGATGAATATGATCCTAGCTGCTGCGTTGAGGATAGATTGGAGAGGAGAGAGTTTAGTAAGAGGGAGTCCTATTAATAGAGAATTGCGGTAATCCAGGCGAGAATGAATAAGGGCAACGGTTAGAGTTTTTGCAGAGTCAACAGTAAGAAAAGGTCGAATTCTAGAGATGTTTTTGAGGTGTAGGTGACATGAGCGAGAGACTTGATGTGGGGAGTAAAGGAGAGATCTGGGTCAAATATAACCCCAAGTCAGCAGGCGTACTGCTGAGGAGTAACGGTAGAATCACATACAGAAATGGCAATATTAGGTTTCGGAAAATTAGGGGAGGGAGGAAACATGAGAAGTTCAGTTTTTGACAGATTCAATTTAAGGTAGAGAGAAGTCATGATGTTTGAGACAGCAGACAGACAATCACTGGTCTTTTGTAGTAATGTGGAGGTGATATCAGGAGAAGAGGTGTATAACTGGATGTCGTCAGCATAGAGATGGTACTGAAAACCAAATCTATTGATGGTTTGTGCAATGGGGGCAGTGTATAGAGAGAAGAGAAGGGGATCTAGGACTGAACCCTGAGGAACCCCAACTGTGAGGGGAAGAGGAGAGGAAGAGGAGTGGGCGAAAGATACAGTGAAGGAGCAGTCAGAGAGGTAGGAGGAGAACCAGAAGAGAGCGGTGTCCTTAACCTCAATAGAGCAGAGCATAGAGAGAAGGAGCTGGTGATCCACAGTATCGAATGCAGCTGAGAGATCCAGGAGGATCAACAGGGAGTAGTGACCATTAGATTTAACTGTTAGTAGATCATTAGAGACTTTAGTGAGGGCAGTTTCAGTAGAGTGTAAGAAGTGGAAGCCGGATTGTAGAGGGTCAAGAAGAGAATTGTCAGAGAGATAGCGGATCATACGGGCTTGGACCAAGCGTTCCAGGAGTTTAGACATGAAGGGGAGATTAGAGACAAGTCGGTAATTAGCAGCAGAGTTCTGGTCAAGGGATGTTTTTTTATAATAATTGATGTATGCTAGCATGTTTGAAGGAAGAGGAGAAAACACCAGGTGAGATGTGACAGCTTGAAAAGTGATGGAAGGAGATGTGAGGGAATAGGGTCACTGGTGCAGGTAGTAGGGCGAGAAGATGCAGACTTCTTCCTCTGTGACCGGATCAAAGACCGAAAGTGAGTTGGATGAAGTGCAGGAGGGAGGAGAAAGCATGATGTTCTGAGGCTGTGAGGAAATTTCCTGTCGTATGTTGTCAATTTTGTCCTTAAAATATTTGGCCAGATCGTCAGCGCTGAGGCTGGTGGTTTTGTACTATTGGACTGAGGAGAGAATGGAATGTGTCAAAGAGTTGTTTAGGATTGTTGGCTAGTGAAGTGATAAAGAGTGTTGAAGTAAGCTTGTTTGGAGAGGTGAAGGGCGGTGTTGTATGTTTATAGCATAAAAATATAATGGATGAAATCTTCGGCCAGGTTGGATTTTCTCCACAGGTGTTCTGCACACCTGGAGCACCGCTGGAGAAACTGTGTTTGCAGTGTGTGCCAGGGCTGCCGCTGTCAGTGCTGAGAAGTTTTAAGTGTAGGAGGTGCAGCTTCATCTAGGGCACTTTGCAGTGTTTCATTATAGTGTTTTAGTGCAGAGTCAGGACAAGAGAGGGAGGAGATTGGGGCCAGTGAAGACTGTAAATTCTTTATAAGTGTCTCAGTGTCAATGATACGTATATTCCTATAGGTAAAGGAGTTGAACGTGCCCTTGAAGGGTTGGCAGTACTTGACTGAGAATCAAAGAAGGTTGTGGTCTGAGAGTGGAAGAGAGGAATTTGTAATATCATGCACTGAGAAGAGCCGGGAGAAGATCAGGTCCAATGTATTCCCATCTTCATGTGTGGCAGAGTTACAAAGTTGAGAAAGACCAAGAGAGGAGGTTAGGGTTAAAAGATGAGAGGCGGATGTGGAAATGGGGTTTTCGATAGGAATGTTAAAGTCACCCATGATGAGAGTGGGGCGATCGCAGGCTAGAAAGTGGGGAAGCCAGGTAGCAAAGTGATCAAGAAATTGACGTGGGGGGCCTGGGGGTCGATAAACCACTGCCACTCGCAGGGAGAAGGGCCTGTAGAGTCTTACAGTGTGTACCTCAAAAGAAGGGAAGATATGTGAGGGGACATGTGGGATAACCTGAAAAGCACAGTTTTTGACAGCAGAAGACCAACACCTCCACCTGCTCTGTTCTCAGGTCTAGGGGTATGAGAAAATTGGAGGCCACCAAATGAAAGAGCAGCAGCAGCGGTAGTGTCCGACTCCTGAATCCTGGTCTCTGTAAGAGCAAGGAGATTAATGTTATGTGAAAGGAAAAAGTCATGGATGTAGGAGAGTTTGTTGCATGCAGAGCGAGGGTTCCAAAGGGCACAGTTGAAGGAGACAGATAGCATGCAGGGGATGTTAATTAAATTCTTGGAGTTTCTGAGAGTAGTGGGGAAAGAGTTAAGTTTACTATTATAAGAAGGGCCTGGATTTGGTTCAATATCCCCTGCGACTAGGAGCAGAAGAATAAAGAGAGTGAGTAGATGGTTAAGGGGTTTGTGAAGCCGTCTCTTATATTGTATGGAGGGTGTTGATAAATCTGGGCTTATTAACATTTTAAAAGAACATGAGAGCAGTTGTTAGGAGTGGGGAGCAGAGAGGGACTGATATGGATGGAGTGAACCGAGTGTGTGAAAGAGCAGTAGATATGAGGCATGGAAGCAGATAGCACAAAAATGATGTAAATACAAACAGTGAACACATTTTGCAGCACAAATGAACACGTCATATGTCTGTTTGTTTGCCTGGCATGACTTACCCGTTTCCTGCCTCATTTAATTTCCCGGTATAACTGCATATTGCACTTCTTAAAATCTGCACTCATTTAAATATGCACATCATATGCTACCCCTGCATCATATGCTACCCCTAGGCTATGTCTAAATTTATAGGGGAGCTTGTGCTTAGATCAGGGTCAATTTAACTCGTTAATCAATCAATCACACTAACTTAGGACAATAGGGAAACATGCAAGCCAAATAAATAAACAGGTTTCCAGGCCAAAGTGGGCAATAAAGTCTTACAGACAGATGACCTTATTACAGCATTCCTGAAAAATCTGGATAAGATTAATATGATTATATACCATTTCAATAGCACAGAAAGATGGGTGAATCACAGCACAATCACATCAGATGAATGAATGGGATGAGATTAAATATTATATACCATTTCAATAGCACAGAAACATGGGTGAATCACAGCATAATCACATCAGATGAATGAATGGGATGAGATTAAATATTATATACCTGTATAGAGAAGTGAGATGAGAAGCCTGTTGGATTCATGCCCGGTATAACTGCATATACATAACCAGTGAGTAGCCCCAGGTGGAGCAACTCCAGTCCATTGGACCATAATAGGCCAGAGTAGGAAGGCTTGGAGCAAAGGAGGTGGGAGTCTAGGGAGGGTCATACCTCCTCAGGCTGAGCTATATCCTTCTCCAACTCTAGATAGGATATAATCTGGTGGTGTTTCTCCACCCAGGAAGGCATGATAATACTCAGTTTGTTGAAAATTCATCCATGCCATCCAAGTGGCATCATAATAAGTTTGAGAGTCTCGTATGGAGGATGTAAATTCCTCCATATACATCAATTCGTTAACCCCTCTGAGAAATTGCGTAATAGACGGTGTCGTGGTCTTACCCCAAAGCACTGGTATGCAAGATCTAGCTGCGATAATGAAGAACTTAAGAAGAGAGTTCTTATATGTATTCATAGGGACTTCACAGTGGTGTAGGACAATCAGTGCTGGTGTCAGGGGCACCTTAATCGAAGAGACACGCTGTATGATGTCCTCCACCTCAGACCAAAAGGGCCGAATAGCCTCAAAGTCCCAAAAAATATGAGAGAGAGTGCCCCTCTCCCTTCCACACCTCCAGCAGTTCAAGTTGTGCTCCGGGTACATTGAGTTGAGTCTGACCGGGGTTCTATACCACCTTGATATTATCTTATAATTAGCCTCCTGAAATTTGGAACTGATGGAAGTTCTATGTGCAAGTTAGAATATCCTAGTGATCTGTTCCTCTGACAGAGTGATATTTAGTTCCTTCTCCCATTGTGATATGAAAGCTGGCGGGCCCTGATCCTGCAGCAATCCTAGTAAAGAGTAAAGGAGAGAGAAAGTGTGTCTGAGTGGACCTCGGTTCATACACAGTGATTCAAACTGTGTCCTGGAACACTTGAAACAAGACCTAGGAGGTTGTGCTGTTTCAATCCTGTTTTATAGTTTAATCTGATTATATCTCTGATGCTTGTCTCTACTGCCACCTGCTGGCCAGACCTTTCAATTCTTTCTGCCTTTCCTTGTCCAGCCTATGGGGGTGTGGCTCCTGCACCTGCTGTTTGTCTCTTCCTGTTTTGCCCAGTCATTAGGAGACATTTTCTACTGGAGAGAGTTCCATCCTCATAGAGCTGGAGAAGCAAAGTTTTTGACCCACAAGTAGCGACTGCAGAGACAAGCTTCATACAAGATTTCAATGCCATGTTTTGGATCATTCATCTATGGAATAAACCAGCATTGTTTTCATCCTAACGTGTGTACGCTTATCTGAGACGCTGCTCCGGGTCCTGTCTGCCCCTCTTATTGGAAGTACAAAGGTAAGAAGGAACTCTCACCCCATTATACAACCAGCATGCCTTTATCGCCTTTAAGTGGGAACAGAACAGTCAAAAACTTTGCTTGAAAGCTCCTAGCAGCTAGAAAACTGCCTTACAGCCCAACATCCAGCTATAGTTCTCCATGTGCCCTGTCCCTCTGTGCATTAATCTGCCCAGCAACAAGCCTTGTGTATCTGTCTGCCTGCAGCAGTGCACGTCTGGACAAGCCTAGAGGAAGCTCTCCCACCTGCCACATCTTCTATCAGCTCTGCCTGTACTGTTATAAAGAACTGTTTTTATGCACCTGCGGTTTCCTTCTGGCCACATCGCTTCCATAAGCCTGCAGTACACTATACCTCATTACTGCACATCGGCGAGCTGCGAACCCCAAGTTTCGTCAAAGCCACCTTTGGAATCCCATCCAGGAGTTCCCGCAGAGGCGCACAGCGATTTTCGGACCCCTATTCAAAAGTTGAGTTTTTTAAAGAGACAGTACACCTTTATTCAAAATGGCCGAAAAGGACCTCGGACAGGCTCATACTGCTGAAACAGAGCAAATACAACCTGATACCGTCCACGATGAAGCCCAGGAGGCAGACCCCACGTCTCAAGCAGACCAAGTTACCCGACCAAAACGTTCTTACAAACCAACGGTAAAGGCAATTGAAAACTATCACGCTATGAAAGATGAGCTAAGTGAACGCCTGGAAGAACAGTGGGAACGCGTCGCCTCTTACATGTCGAGACTCGAACCCTCGTCAGGCGACGCCGCAAGCTTACAATCTGTTATGGAACGGCTGAACGCTGCCCATGAAGGATACAAGAGGCTGTCAACAAGGTACATTGCCCTTCTAAAAGACTTTAATTCTGATGAATCTCTTTCAGACCTCAGTAAGACGCTAGAGACAGACAAAGGGAGAGATGCCAAGGTCCGACACGCCATAAACAAGGCCGAACACCGTATCTCTCACCTGCAAGAAACCAGATCACACCGATCGAGCTCATCTAAACGTTCCTCTCGGGCATCCAGGTCATCATCCTCAAGAAGTTCAACCATGAGCGACAGGATACTAGAGGCCCGCATAATAGCAGAGGAATCCAGGGTGAGACGTTCTTTCACTGAGAGAGAAGCAGAAGAAAAAAGGACAGAAGCAAGGGCAGAGGCAAAAAGGGCAGAAGCAGAAGTGGAAGCAAAAAGGGCGGAAGCAAGGGCAGAGGCAAAAAGGGCGGAAGCGGAGATGGAAGCAAAAAGGACTGAAGCAGAAGCGGAGGCTCGAATACAGATCCTTCGGTCACAGATGGAAGAGGAGGTTGCGCTAGCTAAAGTAAGACTACTCGAGCAGGCATTGATCCAAGGTCTTGATCCAGCTAACTCGCCACCACTGGAAACGGATGATCCAGTCGATCGCACCAGAGACTATGTGCTAAACCGGGTACCTGTAGCGACCCCGGTTTACAGTACCGTCCAAGTCAACGACACCAAAACCCCCAACATACTTCTAAAAGGTGCCAGTACCCTCAAAGGTGCCCAAGCTAATTAACGGCAGTCGCCGAGAGATACCCTCTCAAACACAGTCACCACCACAAGATGGCAACCCAGCATTTCCTGGCCCACCTTCACAGCTCAAGCGGTATTCGTCAGATTCTTCAAGGGCTAAACCACAGCTCAACCCTGCAGCAGCATCATTCTACCCGGAAACAGCTCATCCATTCACGCCAGGCGGCCCATACGCCCTAGGGCATCACGAGTCGTCGTGGCAACAAGTGGTGAGAAGTCGGACATGTCCGAGTTTGCCAGGTTCATGGTGAGCAGAGAGCTAATCAGTACTAGTCTTGTGAATTTTGATGATCGTGCAGAGAACTACAGGGCCTGGAAAGCAACCTTCAAGGCAGCCATCGCCAATCTCAACCTAACCGAAGAACAGGAACTCGACCTCCTGATCAAGTGGTTGGGCCCAAGCTCTTCAAGCCGTATCAAGAGCCTCAGAACCGTCTATGTAGGACAAGCAGAAGCAGGTCTCGCCGCCGCATGGCAAAGGCTGGAACGCACCTTTGGCAGCGCGGAAGCAATAGAGAAAGCCCTATTCAAGAGACTGCAGGATTTCCCAAAGATCAACCTTAAAGAAGTCCACAAGCTCCAAGACCTAAGTGATCTGCTCATGGAGCTGGAGCTCGCCAAAAGAGACCCTCGTCTGTCCGGGCTGTGCTATCTGGATTCAGCCCATGGAGTAAACCCAATCGTGGTGAAGCTGCCATACAGTCTGCAGGAGAAATGGGCAACGTCAGTCTCAAGGTACAAAAGAGTGAACGACGTCACCTTTCCCCCATTTATCCACTTCTGCAGATTCATTGACGAGCAAGCCCAGATGAGGAATGACCCCAGCCTCGACTTCCTAGAATCCAACACTTCGGCAGCTGCAGCAACTCCAGCATCAAGGTATGAAAGTGCTATACAAAAACGCAGAGACACTAAGAGAGCTGTGAGTGTTCGAAAGACCGAACTACCATCACCCGCAACGCCCACAGACGAACAGAACACTGTCTCACCACGAGATAAGTCTTTCAATCGTGAATGTCCCATCCACAAAAAACCACACTCACTGACCAAGTGCAAGGGGTTTAGATCCAAAACCTTACAGGAGCGCAAGAAGATCCTCACTGAGCTTGGGATTTGCTTCAAATGCTGCGCATCACTTGAGCACATGGCCAAGGACTGTAAATCCACAGTCAAGTGTGGGGAGTGCCACAGCGAAAAGCACATTTCAGCCATGCATCCTACTCGGCTAGCTAGAGACACACCGGCTACAGTCACCACCGCTCCCGCTCCAAGTCATGGCGGGGAGCCACAGAATCAGACTGACACCGCCACAACTGTTTCCTGCTCATGCTCAGAGGTATGTGGAGAGGGCCGAATGGAGAAATGTTGTGCCCGAATATGCCTCATCAAGGTTTATCCCGAGGGACGCCCAGAAAAGGCAATGAAGGTGTATGCCATCATAGACGACCAAAGCAACCGGTCCCTGGCAGGAACCAAATTCTTTGAAGCCTTCGGAATTAGTGGACCATCAGAACCCTACACCTTGAACACCTGCTCAGGCCGCATAGAGACTAACGGCAGAAGAGCCCGGGGATTCATTGCTTCTCCTATCAATGGGAAGACTGAAATACCTCTACCAACGCTCGTTGAATGTGACCAAATACCCAGCCACAGGAGTGAAATTCCTACCCAGAACCCAGAAGCTGCACTTCATCAACCACACCTGAAACACCTCGCGAGCGTTATCCCACCTATAGACAACAACGCGGAGATTCTACTCCTGCTCGGCAGAGACAACCTGAGGGTACACAAGGTGCGACAACAGTGCAACGGACCCGACTATGCACCATACGCCCAGAGACTGGACTTGGGATGGGTAGTCATAGGAAATGTGTGTGTTGATCGATCAGAAATCGACTCCTTCAGGACCTACGTGCATGGAGATGGGCGCACAACCTGCCTAAAACCATGTCCTCATCACTATGAAGTGAAGGAGAAGCCCCCAGACTCAATACAGCTACCGACGTCGCTTCTTCCCTGCGTACCGACAACTTAGGAAGATCAGTCTTTCACACGACCAAGGACGACGATAAGGTAGCCTTGTCAGTGAAGGACAGAGAGTTCATCGAGATAATGGACCGTACGTTCTCTAAAGACGAAACCAACCACTGGGTCTCTCCACTACCCTTCCGATCCACCAGGGTAAGACTCCCAAACAACCAAGACCAGCTAGCAGACAAGGGTTGCACCTGGATCTTCAATTCTCCTCACAGTTCTCACATGGGAGGCTCCTGGGAGAGGATGATCGGGATCTCACGCAACATCCTGAACTCCATGCTAAAGGACGTTAACTCCTCAAGACTCACGCACGAGACTCTAGTCACTCTTTTAGCCAAAGTCTCAGCCATCATCAATTCGAGACCCCTCGTGCCCGTGACAATGGATCCAGAGGTACCAACCATGCTGACTCCCACTATCCTTCTTACTCAAAAAATTGACAACGCGGTAATTCCCAGCGGAGACTTCACTCACGCCAACACCTACCAAAGACACTGGAAACGAGTCCAATATTTGGCCGACTACTTCTGGAATCGATGGAGAAGGGAATACCTCACCGTTCTTCAAGGAAGAAGGAAGTGGCGACATCCCAAGCCAAATATCAAGGAAGGAGACCTGGTCCTTATGAAAGATCAGACCACTCAAAGAACTGACTGGCCTCTGGGACTTGTTACTAAGACACTACCTAGCCAGGACGGCAATGTGCGGAAGGTGGAGCTAAGGGTCTTCAGTAAAGGTGAGACGAAGACCTTTGCAAGGCCGATCCACGAACTCATTCTGCTGTTGCCCGCAGAGAGCGCCACTACGGGATGAACGCTTCCGGACCTGAACTTTAGCCGTTTTTCTTCTCATTTTTGGTTTTTTGAATTTGAATTGTTGTATTTAACATGCCCTTTGTTTTAGGTATTGTTATGGACTAATAGTGGAATCCCCAAAGTGAATTCCAGACGGGGAGTGTGCTGTTTCAATCCTGTTTTATAGTTTAATCTGATTATATCTCTGATGCTTGTCTCTACTGCCACCTGCTGGCCAGACCTTTCAATTCTTTCTGCCTTTCCTTGTCCAGCCTATGGGGGTGTGGCTCCTGCACGTGCTGTTTGTCTCTTCCTGTTTTGCCCAGTCATTAGGAGACATTTTCTACTGGAGAGAGTTCCATCCTCATAGAGCTGGAGAAGCAAAGTTTTTGACCCACAAGTAGCGACTGCAGAGACAAGCTTCATACAAGATTTCAATGCCATGTTTTGGATCATTCATCTATGGAATAAACCAGCATTGTTTTCATCCTAACGTGTGTACGCTTATCTGAGACGCTGCTCCGGGTCCTGTCTGCCCCTCTTATTGGAAGTACAAAGGTAAGAAGGAACTCTCACCCCATTATACAACCAGCGTGACTTTATCGCCTTTAAGTGGGAACAGAACAGAGGTAGTGATTGCAAAAAATGTCGAAGTTGCAGGCATCTCCACTAACCTAGTTTGGCCGGTTTTCCCAAGACGATAGCTCGCCCAAGGATGGCCATTCGTCTCCCTCCCCCATCGCCTCTGCTCTATCCCTCTTGGCCACTATCCATATAGCAAAAGTTTTGTCGAAACTGGCAGCCAAAAAGCCAGGGTGACTTAATATAGGTGTGTGTGGCGAGCAGTGAGGGAGAATGGAGGATCTCAGACGTAGAGAATTACAAACCCGTATTGTGGTCCCAATAGTTGGGTGTGTTGGGTGTGTCAGAAGAGGTAGGGGAGCCGACGCCAACGCCCAAGGTAATCTATCCAATGGAGTTAGACTGAAGCTTTGTTCAATATGTACCCAAGCCTTGTGTGTACTATTCCTACACCAGTCAATCACCCTAGATAGGTGAACTGCCATATGGTATTGTTTGATCTCTGTAAGACCTATGCCCCCTTCACCTTCAGTTTGTAATGGATAGCCTTCCCCACCCTAGCAGATCTGCCATCCCAGATAAATTGACGATGAATTGAGGAGATCTGCCTAAAAAAGTCTTGGGGAATTTTGATCGGGAGTGTCTGCAGCAGATAGAGAATTCTAGGAAGGATGTTCATCTTCAAGATCTGGCACCTGCCAAACCAAGAAAAGGAAGACTTGTACCATCTCGCACAGTTAGACCTCATTTTTTGTAGAAAAAAGGGGAAATTAATCCAATATAGGTCCTTCAGATTTGCTGACAGTTTAATTCCCAGATAGGACAGGAATTGTTGAGAACATTTGAGCTGGAAGAAAGATCGTAGGGTGTTAGCGGAACGGAGTGGCAAATTAATATTGAGTGCTTCAGATTTATCAAAATTTATTTTAAAATTGGATAGGGAGGCATATGTTTGAAATTTCCTCATCAAATTCAGTAAGGAAGTCATTTGAAATAAAAAACAGTAGATCATCTATGTATGCTGCCACTTTATGACAGGTATGCCCAGTAGGGATTCCGGAAATGTCGGGATTCTCTCTGACATGTCTCAGAAAGGGCTTTAGGGTAAGGATGAAAATCAAAGGCGAAAGAGGGCAGCCCTGACACGTGCAATTGTATATGTTGAAAGAGTGGGAAAGCACTCCATTCACACGGACCCTGGCAGTAGGGACCGAGTAAAGGGCTAAAATCCTTTGCAGCATGTTATCCCCAAGACCTATAAACCGGAGAGTTACCGTCATGAAGTTCTAGTTGACACAGTCAAATGCCTTTTTGGTGTCTGTGGAAAGCATCATGGAGGGGATTGAGCCAGAAACTGCCCGGTGTATTAGATTTATAGCCTTGGTGGTATTATCATGGGCTTCTCTTCCTGCCATAAAAAATATCTTCGGCCCCTAACTAGTATGGCGCCGATATCTTCGACCCCTAACTTGTATGACGCCGATATCTTCAGCCCCCAATGAGTATGGCGCCGATATCTTCGGCCCCTAACTAGTATGGCGCCAATATCTTCGGCCTCTAACTAGTATGGCGCCAATATCTTCGGCCCCCCAACTAGTATGGCGCCGATATCTTTGGCCCCTAACTAGTATGGCGCCGATATCTTCGGCCCCTAACTAGTATGGCGCCGATATCTTCGGCCCCTAACTACTATGGCGCCGATATCTTTGGTGCATGCACAGTTGGAGTAGTTGCAACTGTGCACGCGCGGGCGCAGCTCCGCATACTTTCAGTTTGGAACCCCTAACTAGTATGGCGCCGATATCTTCGGCACATGCGCAGTGGGAGTAGTTGCAACCGGTTTGATGGCATCACCGGAAGTACCATTCCGACCCCGGAGGTCGCGGAGTGGCGTGCCCTGCAGCTGCAGCACTAATACAGGACTGTAATCAGGTAGGAATAGGCAACAGGTGGTTAGCACACATTTAACCCAGGGCTTCACTCCTCACCTATTACCCCCTGAAGAAAGACTATCAGAAACACGTGTCGGGGTAGCCCCGAACACGTGTCACAACCCCCCATTACATGGGTGAGTTTGGGCATTAAAGACAGGCTAGGGATGCGGTACTTTTTACTACATTTATGGAACTGTTATGCACCCCATTGTTTGCCATAGATTGTTGATGCTTGTTTACTTTCCTCTCTGTATTGGGGACTGTGACCTGTTCATCCCTTCTGAAACAATTGTACCTGGTTTTATATACTTTCCCAGTGTTTTATATTCTTTCAGTGATGTTTATAAATAAACTTGTGCACATGCAATTAGTGGATTCTGTGATGTTTACATTGGGTTGTTTAGCTTTACAATTCTGTACTCGGGTTAATATATAAAACCCGCCTGGTCTGGGTGGACAATGCTGGTAAGCAAATGAGATAGTCTCGAAGCAAAGATTCTAGCGAAAAAATTTGATATCCTCATTGAGGAAGGAGATGGGGTGATAACTGCTACACTGAGCCACATCCTTGCCGGGTTTCGGTATAACCGTGATATGCGCTTTCCATGTATCAGCGTGAGGGAGTTCACAGGTATCCAAATTGTTGAAAAAAGAGAGCAAGTTTGCCACCAATCATTCTTTAAGTTTCTTATAATATATGGCTGGGAATCCGTCTGGGCCAGGCGCTTTTCCATTTTTGGTCTCACCAATGGCCACCAGGACTTCCTCCTTAGTAATGGGACGCTCCAGGGCCGCAACCTCCACCGGCTTCAACTTAGATATCTTAGGTATACCAGATGATGAAATATAGTCTACAATTTCTGGGAGGAAAGAGTCTGACTGAGCAAGAGGATTGGTTCTATCCACCTGATAAAGCGAGGTGTAGTATTATCTGAAAGCCTCTGCAATAACGGTAGAGGGCTGGATATTCACCCCACGTCTACCCATCCCAATTCCCGGTATGAAGGAGCGCGCCCTTTGTTTTCTCAAGGCTTTCGCTAGATATTTACTGCATTTGTTCCCGTATTCATAAAAGTTCCTTCTACATCTGGCTAACCAGCATTTAGCTTTTTTGTTCAGCATACTTTTCAATTGTTCCCTAACTTTAACCAAGTTCTCCGTCACCCCATCCCCAGACCGCGTTTTGTGAGTCGTCTCCAGAGCTCTCAATCGGGCAAGTAGAGTTGACAATTCTAGGTCTCTATTGTTTTTCAATCTTGTGCGGTACTTGATGAGAATTCCATGGATCACACATTTGTGAGCCTCCCAAATGGAGCCTGGAGAGGTATCGGGTGTTATGTTGGTCTTGATAAAGTCCTGCAAAGTCGTTTCCACCTCCCTAAGGGTCACAGGGTCTTCCAAGGGAGAGGAATTCAGCTTCCACTGCCACTGCCTTTGCACCGGTGACGGTAATAAAATCAAGGCCACGTGCATGGTCTGAGAAGAGAATGTGGTCTATGTCAGACCTCCTAATTAAGTGTACATCTCTGTGGCCCAGGAAGATGTGGTCTATTCTGGAATAGGTGTTAAGTACCTGCAAGTAATATGTAAAATCTTTGTCGGCATGGTGTAGGCGTCTCCACGTATCTATAAGTTGGTGTTCGTGGAGGAGACGTCTGAGTCTTCGCAGGACGGCATCAGAAAATGAGGATGAGCCAGAGGACGTGTCCATAACAGGGTCTAGGGTGATATTAAAATCCCCACCAAGCACCAAGGTACCCTCATAGAAATTCACAACTCTCTCCAGATAGTTTGTGAGAGCAGATATTGGGTAGGTACACAGAGGCAAAAGTGAACATCTGAGAGGCTATGTGGCCCTTAACCATTAACAGTCTACCCAAATCATCGCATTGAGATTCTAGGAACTCCCAAGGTACCGTTCTGGAAATATAAATACTAGTTCCCCGAGACTTTGTATCTGGAGAGAGGCTACTGTAAAAATCAGGATACCAGTGGCTAGAAAGTTTGCTTTGCTTTGTCGTACAGAGATGCGTCTCTTGAAGAAAGGCAATATGAACATTAGCCCTTCTGAGGAGATGCGTTAAAATCGATCACTTACCAGTACTGTGAAAGCCACGCACATTCAGTGTACCACAGCGGATCTTGGTCATGTTGGAGTTGGACATTTTCATGGGATAATTCGGCATATCCAAACTCAGTAAGCCTGAGGAGGGGGGAAGAGGGGTATGGTGGGGTTAGGATAAGATTCAGGAGGGGTGGGGGCGTGGCCTAGCGGGCTATGTGAGAGGAAGCAGGGAAAAGTTCTCCCACCGACTGAATACCTGCTTTTGGCACATCTTGCCTGCAGAGAGGCCCCTTCTGCCACTACACCGGACGGCCTTGCTGTCAGGAACTGGCGGCCAAAGTCCTGAGCTCCTGGGATGCCGTGATGACCCGCAGAAGACAGCAGGACGCTGGAGCTGGTGCTGCGTGCGGCTCCCAAGATGGCGTTATGGTGAGAGAGGATGCAGAGCGCGCCAATGCAGCATGTCAGGCGAGGGTGGCGGCGACCGCAAAGCTGGAGCGGTTCGCCAGAAAGACTGACAAGAAACAGGTCGGTGCAGGAGAAGGGGGTGCCCAGGAGGAGGAGGAGGGCACACAGTCCGAGGTAGAACGGAGAAGCAGGTAAAGGCAGCCCAGGAGATAAGGAGACAGTGGGAGTGCAGGAGGAGCTGGAGCACACAGCAGAGCCCACTTTGAGAGATGTATTCTCCTGGTCTCCTCATGTAAACAGACCCTCACTGTTGTGACTGAACAAATGCATAAATGCAGGGAAATATATCTAATATCAATGTGGCCTTGAAAAGACTGACAAGCGCCTGACCACTGTTGAATAGAGGGTGGGAGCAGCTGAGGATCATTGTGCAGCTGCAAAAAGTGGAAAATAAATACCTGCAGCAACTGGCAGATGTAACTGCAAAAAATGATGACTTGGAAAATCGTTCCAGGAGGAATAACCTCTGTATAGTTGGCATCCTGAAAAATCGGAGGGGAGGGACCCCACGGCCTTCATAGAGAACTGGCTTATTAAAACAATTGGGGAAAACTTCCTTACAAAAGTGTTCACCGTTGAAAGGGCTCATAGCGTCCCGATGCAGCAGAAACCGCCAGGATCTGAACCCCGCACTATGTTGGCCAGGATATTAAACTACAGAGACCGGGACATTATTCAGAGAAGGGCAAGAGATGCGGAGAACCTTACTATTGAGGGGCAGAGGATTGCTATATATCTGGACTTTTCACCTACAGTGCAGAGGCAAAGAATGAAGTTTACCAGGGTTAATAGACATACGGGAAATGGGAGTAAGATACTCCATGTTATTCCAGGCCAAACTGAAGGTGGTCATTCTTGACAGAGTTCAGTTCTTTACTACTCCGGAGGAGGCCTCGCAATGGTTGGATAGTAATGCCAAGAGACTTAGAGCAGAGGAGAGCTGAGTGGAGGCCCCCTCTGTTGGTAGACAATTTTCTGTATTATAATTGGGCAGCTCACAACGGGATGATGCATAAGAGTTGTTTGCAGTGATTATTTACGAATGGGGGTGTTTTCCTTTTTCTTTTTTCCCCCTATAGTATGTGTATCTCTGAGGTTTTGACCCCCCCCCCCACCCCCCCGTCTTGTTTCAGTTTGGTTTTCTATATTGACTTTTTCCTGTCAGGGAAGGGAGGGAATTGTTGAATGTGTTATGACGGGGGAGGGGAAAATTGTCGCGGCATTGTGAGAGCCGCATGCACTAATCCAGTGATTGGGGCGGAGGGATGACGCAGGAGGGATGTGATATATTTTTCTTTGATAAGATTTTTCTGACAAAGGCAGGTTTTGTTTTTGATGTTGTATGGTTATAATGTTTACTTGAAGGCGGGAGGCGATTTATGTATTCTGGGACTAGAACACGGTGGAGGCTCAGGGCTAGGTATCAGAGACCCACTCAGGAAGAGAGTTACAAAATGAAGGGGGGGTGGAGAGGGGAGTTGGGGGTGAAGGATGGGGGGAGTTGGGGAGAGGGATGACGAAGGAGGGGCAGACAGCAAGTATGGGAAGATGTTTTGTACTTGAGAACTGAGAGTCGTGTCCATGGGAGGTCCGATTAAAGTGGTTGGATGGAATGTTAGGGGGCTGTCAGACGTAAATAGGAGGAAGGTCATTCTACAACATATTCTAGAACTAAAGACCTCTATAGTATGTTTAATGGAGACACATTTAGTTAAAGACAAACTTGACGTATTGTAGAGAAGGTGGGTGCAGGCAGCATATCATGCTACATATTCCACATATTCGAGAGGGGTGTCCATACTGATTCCCGTTTCCACTAAATTTGAACATATAGAGTCACATTTGGAAGACGAAGGGCATTGTGTCATTCTGGTGTGTAGGATTTTTGATTTTCTGGTGGCCATCATTGCTACGTACATACCTCCGCCATACTCGAGCAAAAAGCTTAGGGAGGCCCTGGAGAAAACGGTACATCTGGGAAATATTCCTATTTTGTTGATTGGAGATTTTAATAATGTTCAAGATGCATATTGGGACAAATACAAAAGCTATCCAAGAGGACACGTAGCTATATAACACCATTTGGGACTTACATTCAGGAATTGGGACTGAGAGAAATATGGAGGCTACAAAATGCTGGGGTCTGCTGTTTTTCCTGCTATTTGCCTACACATAATACCTTATCCCGTATTGATATGGCACTTGGAAATGATCACCTGGATCTTCTAATAAGGGAGAGACCTCCGGCGCTGCAGGAGGAGGCTGAGTTCGCCCTCCCTGCACACTGCGTCCGGGGCAGATGACCCGCCAACCCCCCCGGATACGGCCCTGTATACACATATTATATATATATATATATATATATATATATATATATATATACACATGTATATATATGAAAGCCAGCTCACCATTTTTCCTTGGAGATATGAGGTGTTGCACCATCCATAGGAGCTGTCTTCATGGATGGAGTTGAAGATTGGAGTCAGTCTTGAGAATCAAAAATGCCAGATTATCCAGCACAGCTCCACGGTGTAATTATTCCATAATGAACCTTTTTAATGATTCTAAATAAAAGTTACATTTTATAGAGTAATTCCACCGTGGAGCCTATGCTGGATAATCCGACCTTTTTGAGCTATACAGTATATATATTCTATTTATAAAAATGTTTGGATGTTATTTCTCAATATAAATGCCCATTGCCTCTCAGAGTTGGATGGGTAGTAATAGTGTTTTCCACTGTTGCATTAAAACAGTGACAGATGGCGAACAAATGAGGGGTAAACTAACCTGCTAAATAATATGACATTAAATTTAGCATTTCAAATCCCATCTGGATTAGCTTTACAGTCAAATGGTCTTCTGGGGTCTGGGTATGATTTTACAAAACGTGTCGCACATATTTCATTCCAGCTGTAATGTGATGAAATGCCGCCTGGCAATTGGGCTGCAGCACACTTGAATGCTTTGCTGGAGACTGAACCTCTAGGACCCCATAAGGTAGTAATTATATCTCCTTGCAGGGTGCTCATTGCCATTGGGCTGTGGGCCTGATTAATGCAAGGCATGACAATGTCACACTGCTAACACACATTTCAGAAAGCAGAACTGACGAATGCTAACACTGCGACATCTCGCATTGCTAATATAGCTGACTGTGCAGCCAGCAACGAGGAGCTTTGCTGATCTGAAAATATGCATAATCTTATTGACACAATGCATTTAGAACATAAACTGTGTATTGAAATGCCTGCAATGATATAGAAAAAAGTACATTCTGGACATGCAAATTCCTTGCTGAGCGCACAGTTCTGATACACACAATTACAGAAGTATTCAAGAGTGAAAACGGAGCATTGTGTGCAAATGGTACCTATTAAGGACCAGCAGGAATAAGGAGCTTCATCAGGGGTGGAGTCTTTCCCTCCTCTTTAATTTAAACAGCTCTAATGCTGCCACAGCTTCTATCTTCTCTATATATACTATTGTTACAAGATGCTCAGCGATGACAAAACTATAGCACTTGGTGGGAAAAGGAGGGTTATTACAGTTTCTTTTTTGTCTATTGCTTTTCAGAATAACTTAATGCTCTTTTTATTTTGTTTTTCAAAAAAAGCTTCCAGATTCTTATCTACTTTTCTAGCATAAAGATTTGCATGCAGTTTTGTAACATAACTGTACTAAAAAAGCATCAAAAACACACTGTCTGCACATACGCCTAACCTCTTCAAAGAACTACTGTAGATGGATGACCGTACAGACACAGATTATCAAATTACTGTGAGTGAATATTGAGGATATGTGCAGAGCATTTGGTGCATTCATTTTCTGCAGCACAAGGCTGTGTTCACATGGTACGTGTTTTGTACTTGCGCAAATGTAGTGATACGCAATGCCGGAAGCGCATCTCAGCAAAGGCTATGGCTTTTGCACAAGTACGTTCAAACACTGCGTACTTTGGCATCTTTTTGTGGACACTCTTTCACTGCAAAGCGCATCCACAAAAAGAAGGACCATGTCAATTCTTTGTGCTTTTTTGGGGCGCTTTTCCCATAGTCCACATTATAAAGTGGGCTCGGGAAAAGCGCAGCCAAAAAAGCATGGTGAATTTTTGTGCTATATGCAGAAGCACACAGCAGAAAAAAAGCGCACCCAATATGCAGCATGTGAACGTAACCTAAACGCTGCTAAGAACCAGGACTAGGAGCCTGAATTAATAAAAACAATGTTCTTCTCAATAAATACAATAATAACAAGTAGAAAAAGGGGGGAATGTCAGTACACCTTCAAGAGAAAAACCAGACCCTATACAAAGTTCTCCTGATATCTAAAATTCTATGGCCTATTTCACATCTAAGCCTGGGCTGCGTTTTGCTTCATTTGCACTTCTATGCGTTTTTACTGCTAAAAACGCATCAAAAACGCATGCGTCATTGATTTTAATGGAAACGCATATGCATTTTCCAAACAGAAAAAGGCATGCATTTTTGCAAACGCAGCCAAAAACGTCGGCCAATGCGTCTAGGGCTGTGTTTGCAAAAACGCATGTGTTTTTGTGTTTTGAAAATGCACGTGCGTTTTTGCATGCGTTTCCATTAAAATCAATGACGCATGCGTTTGGATGCGTTTTTAGCAGTAAAAACGCACAGAAACACAAATGAAGCAAAACACAGCCCAGGCTTAGATGGGAAAGGGGCCTATGTCATTATATGACACTGTGCAAATGACACAAAGCAGGAGATGCTTTTCAAATCTCACAAGCACGATTAAAATAATAAAATCAGAATCATTCGGGCGCTTTCATACGCTGTGTATTTGCTGCATTTTCCTACGCGCGAGCTCATCACAAACCAGCAGTGGGTGATTAAATACAGAAGTGGAGCACTTGTTTCTATTATGCTTTTCCTCTGATTTTTCCTCCCCTGGTTTGTGATGAGCTCACATGTAAAGAAACGCAGCAATAACGCATCAAAAATGCAGCAAATACGCAGCGTGTGAAAGCGCCCTAATACATATTGTGCAGTGAGATTGAATCAACACAGCAAGCTGTATAATAATGTGAACCAATTGGTCTCATAGGAATTACGGTAGAAGAAAAGTATCTGCTGGAATCAGCAATAGCATACAATAAGGCATTTACACATCTTTTAATGTTCTTTTTATTGAACAGTTGAAAATTT
Source organism: Allobates femoralis (assembly GCA_033576535.1). Taxonomy (NCBI): domain Eukaryota; kingdom Metazoa; phylum Chordata; class Amphibia; order Anura; family Aromobatidae; genus Allobates; species Allobates femoralis. Next base: position 56,937,225 of record JARQOC010000007.1, read on the forward strand.
ACAAACATGATATCGTCCCCACATATAGGGAAAAGAGCTGGATTATTTCTATCAACAAGTATTAACAAATGCAGGAACATTCACATCACCTATCTTAAAATTATTCTCATTCAACTGGTTTAGTTTTATGAAAATAGACAAGAAGAAGTAGTGATAGTTTGGGAGAGTAGATGCACAGAGAAGTAATGAGTATGGGGGTGGGAAAGGGATTGTTTAGAGAAGAGGTGACAGGGAAAAAAGGAAGGTTATTCCCAGATATTGATTCCGCGAGAGAGGTGTTTCCGCATCACAGATCAGTCATTATTAGAAATTGCCATTAACTCCGGGGTTACTCTGTAGCATATCCACGGTGTCCACGTTTTCTCAAAAGCATAGGAGTCGAACGAAAGGGTTGCCATTTCTGCCGCATGGTACACAGTTTCCACCTCTCGGATTATTTGAGACTTAGGCTGGGGTCACATTTGGGCAGGCAATTGCGTTCACCGCATCCAGATCCGGATGCGGTAACCACAATTGCCTTCACACACATTTTTTTCCCAAAATGTGTGCTGTGAACCACAATGTGGTAACCAGATTGCTCAGGATGTGTAATCCGGAGCAATGCGGTTACCGTATACTTTGCTCATCCCTGTTGCTGCAGGGATAAGCAAAGTGTTAAATGTGTCTTAACACATTAAATATGAATATTAGCTGAGGGCAACATGTCTCTAGGGGTGCCCACCCCCCCCAGAGACATGCTGTCCACTTCGCTCAACATTTTAGGGGTTAAAAAGCCATTTACAGTACACCGGCTATTGTCAGCTTTGTACTAATTTATGAATGAAGTCGCGGCTCCCTTGCCAGTTACGCAGATACTGTACATAAAGTACGTATAGTATCTGCCGCTGTCCAAGGTCCTGTAGGCATTTACATTAGCTATATGGAGGTGCGCTGCCCATAGATCTAATGTTAATGGTTGCAGGACCTCGGACAGCGGCAGATACTATACGTACTTTACGTACAGTATCTGCTCAACTGTCAAGGGAGCCGCGACTTCATTCATAAATTAGTACAATGTCGACAATAGCCGGTGTACTGTAAATGGCTTATTAACCCCTAACATGCTGAGAGGAGTGGACAGCATTTCTCTAGGGGGGGTGGGCACCCCCTAGAGACATGTTGCCTACAGCTAATATTAATAATTAATGTTTTAATACACATGTAACAGTTAGCTTATCCCTACGGCAGCATAAATGAGCAAAGTATACAGTATCTGCATTGCTCAGGATTACACATCCTGAGCATTCCAGTTACCGCCTTGCGGTTGCCAGAAGCGCTCCAAAAACTGCAGCCTGCATGATATTTAGCGCAGGCTGCAGATCTGGAGCCAGTAACCGGATTGCATGTAAAGCAATCCGGTTTTTATAATAGGCTCCTATGGGGAGCGGTTCCTGATCCGGTTTTGAGATTTTTGAAAGCTCAAAACCGGATCAGGATTTAAAAGGCCTACCGCATGTGTGACCCTAGCCTTAGTAGGGATCTGGCTAGAGTACCAGTGAGCTGGGACAAGAAGTCTGCTGGCCGCTATGATATTGGAAGCTAACCTAGAGGTGGATGCCTCTTTCGGCCAAATAAAAAGATTGAGAAGCGCTGAAAGGTGTGTCAGATTCACTTCACGTTACAAGACTGCAGTGAGTATTCTTGACCCCGTCTTCCAGTGTCTCTGTATAAGAGGACACTGCCACCATATGGGCAGGTATGTTCCCAAGCCAGCGCCACATCTCCAGCATGAATCTGGTGTTGGGGTGTGCTATTTATGTAACAGTCAAGGGGTACGATACCACCGCGTCACTATTTTATAAGAGTTTTCCTGCAATTTCACGTAGGGAGAGGGGCCGTGCGACCTTTGATATATTTGTTTAATTTGTTGGTCCGTGAATTGGACCTGTAGGTCTCATTCCCAGAGACCTAAAAAGGCTCTTTTGACACGCACGGTGTCCATTATCAGTTGTTTATAGAGCAAGGAAAAATACTTTACTGGGCATTTGTGTCTGCGAACATAACTGTTCAAATAATGTTAGAGGTCGGGTTAGGTTCAAATGGTTTAGGTGTTTATGAATATAGGTTTTTAATTTACCGTATGCTAAAACACTATGCGTTTTTGGTAGTGCACCCAAAAACGCTGTCTGCAGCATTTTCCTGTGCGCTGTGATAAAGTGCACATCATGCAGCTTGGTGTGTGACTGCTGCTAAGATAAACAGCGGGTTGCTATGGGGTTGCATTCCACAGGCAGCGCTATAGCATTACCGCTATGCGCTGCGGCTGCTTTCTCAAGATTTTAACGGGTCCGGCAGCATCAAGAGTGACCCCAGCCTGAGGCTAACAGATTGTCCTCATAGGAATTCAGGAAAGATCTGCTAAAATCTGCAGGAAAAGTGCATCTGCTAGACTAATGGTGGCATTACACGCAAGGATATTGTTAAGCAACGGGTACAGTACGCATTTAGCATAAGTACCTGGTACAGCTCCCTATTCAGGAAGCTATTTAGTAATTGTTCACGCCGCAATGCAAAATGACAGGAGCCGCCGACTTTTTATGAATGGATGTAGCAGAGTTGACAGTGTGCGGCTTCTAAAAAGTAAAGGATTTCACCACTGCCCTGCCAAGGATTTAGGATACATGGCTCAAGGGAGTGTGGGCACTCTCTGGGGCCATGTGGCACACTATCATTAACCACTTAAACAGTGGGTTCCTACCCGCCCCTGCAGCTCTGTTCCGACATGTAGCACAGAGCTGCAGAGCGGCTTTAAATGTAAAATCATGAATGGAAATTAAAATTAAATGTTTGGTAATTACTTTTACATACAATAATGTGCCAGTGCTGCTGTCACAGCGCTGCCACATTATAGCAACGCCATTGTTCAGCCTTTATTACGTGACAGAAAAGTTTCGCTCAGACTCTGGCGCGGTGCCAAAGTTAATATCGTTAACGATATCCTTGTGTGTGACGACGCACAAACGATAATTAAATATCGTTCAAACTATTTCAGTCATGTGAGTTTTCCTCCAATATCGTTCTCAATATTGAAGCGTGCGTGTAACGGCACCATTAGGCCATGTGCACACGTTGAGTATTTGATGAGTTTTTTACCTCAGGATTTGTAGCCAAAACCAGGAGTGGATGATTAAATGCAGAAGTGGTGCATGTGTTTCTATTACACTGTGTTCCAAATTATTATGCAAATTAGTTTTAAGTGTCATAGGGTTTTATTTTTATTTTTTTGCAATGAAACCCATTGATGGTATTGTGTCTCAGGGTTCTTTGGATCATTGAAATGAATCTCAGATATCTGTGATAATTAATTGGCAGGTGAGCCCAATAAAAGGAAAACTGGGTGTTTGACAATATTACGAAGGCCACAGTTTTCAAGTAACATGGGACAGAAAAAGGATGTCTCTGCTGCCGAAAAGCAACAAATAGTGCAATGCCTTGGACAAGGGATGAAACCATTTGCACGAAAACTTAAGAGTGATCATCGTATTGTGAAGAGATTTGTGGCTGATTCTGAGCACAGATGTGTTCGTGCAGATAAAGGCAGAATGAGGAAGGTTTCTGCCAGGCAAGTTCATCAGATTAAGAGAGCAGCTGCTAAAAAGGCCTTACAAACCAACAAACTGATATTTGAAGCTGCTGGTGCCTCTGGAGTCCCTTGAACCTCAAGGTGTAGGATCCTTCATAGGCTTGCTGTGGTGCATAAACCTACTATTCGGCTACCCCTAAACAGTGCTCACAAGCAGAAACAGTTGCATTGGGTCAAGATATACATGAAGACTAATTTTCAAACAGTCTTGTTTACTGATGAGTGCTGAGCAACCCTAGATGGTGCAGATGAATAGAGTAGTGGATGGTTGGTGGATGGCCACCATGTCCCAAGAAGGCTGCAACGTCAGCAAGTAGGTGGAGGAGTCATGTATTGGGCTGGAATCATTGGGAAACAGCTGGTAGGCCCCTATAAGGTTCCTGAAGGTGTGAAAATGACCTCTGCAAAGTATTTAGAGTTTCCGACTGAGAACTTTCTTCCATGGTACAAAAAGCAAAAACGTGCCTTTAGGAGCAAAATCATCCTCATGCATGTCAATGCACCATCTCATGCTACAAAGAATACCTCTGTGCCATTGGCTGCTATGGGCCTAAAAGGAGATAAACTCTTGGTGTGGCCACCCTCTTCCCCTGATCTCAACCCTATAGAGAACCTTAGTAGTATAATCAAGCAAAAGATCTATGAGGGTGGGAGGCAGTTCACATCAAAACAGCAGCTCTGGGAGGCTATTCTTGTTCAAGAATTTTTATTGATTTTAGTATTAATATCGTTACAGTAGTGTATACATTTTCATATGTATATAGTTTTAAATATTTCAATCAATGTTAATAAACTAACATTTTAAAACTGATAATAGTTAACTATTATAAACATATAGAATAACAAAGAGGAGAAGGAAGGGAAGAGGGGAAAGGAATGGGCAAAGAAGGGGAGGGGGGGGGATAGTTTTCCATTGTAGGTATTAGTTCAGTTCATGTTCCACAGCAGGATTGATTGTATTTGTAAGAAAGTAGTTGTTCCATAGTTTCCATTTTTTTGTGTATTTCTTCTGTAAATTGTTTCTTATGGCATGAGTCCATTCGTAAGCGTTATGTGTCGCTATGGTGTTAATCAGAGAAGTAAAGGTTGGGGGAGTGGTTTCTTTCCATTTTTTCGTTATTAGAGTCTTTGCCGTTAGTAGAATGTGTACTACCAGTGCTCTCGAGTGCGTGGGGAGTTCGTTTATGTTTATCATTAGTAGGGCTAGTTCCGGTGTTAGGTTAATTTTAGTTTCTGCGATTTCGTTAATAAATATTTGAATTTCCCCCAATAGTCTTGAAGTAGAGGGCATTCCCAGAACATATGTTCCATAGTTCCTAAGATATTACAGTTCCTCCAGCAATTAGGGGATTGATTAACATCGAATTTGTGAATTTTAGTTGGAGTATAGTACCATCTTGTAGCAGTTTTATAGAAGTTCTCGATAAGAGATGTGTTAGTTATGCTTTTATATACAGTTTTGTGGGTCTGTTCCCAGGATTCCAACTGGATTGGTGTATGTAGTTCCTTAGCCCAAACTTCCATGGCCGGTGATAGAATCATTTTTGAGTCCTGGTTGAATTCCGAATATATATTTCTTAGAGTCCAAAATAGTTTTGTTTGTCCGAATCGAACTAGTTGGGTTACAAAGTGAGGTAAATAGAGTTTGTTGTTGAATTTGTCAAGAAGTAGATTTATTCTGTTCCAGTTTAGTAGTTCTTCTTTGGGTAATTTAAATTTATGTTGTAGGTGTGAAATGGATAGTAGTAGGTTTTCGTTGTCCAATATATCTGCCAAAGTTTTGATTCCTTTATCTATCCATGTTTGTGTCTTGATATTTGTGGTAAAAGCTGTGAGCGCGTTGATTGGGATCCATCTCGGAGGCATCTTTGGTTGGGTAGTAGATGTGGTTGTTACTAGTGATCTCCATGCACGAATCGTAGCCTTGAGTATTGGTTCTTTTGGTAGCTTTTTATTCTTATCGCAGAGGTACGCAAGGAGAGTCCACCTTAGATCATCCATTTGTCTGTTAGTTTTTTCTAATTCTACCCATTTAGGTTTGTTACTGTTATCCCACCATTTTTGGCTTAGTTTTATCATTGTGGAGTTGTAGTAGGCAGAAATGTTTGGAACTGCCAGTCCTCCCTTATTTCTGCTTTTTTGAATTGTTGTTAGAGAGACTCTTGGTTTTTTTCCTCCCCATATGAATTTAGAGAGCTGAGATTGTAATTTCTTGCACCAGGATTGTGTAAGATGTAGAGGGATCGATCTAAAAACATAAAGAATTTTCGGTAGGATGAATAGTTTGTAGGCTTCAATTTTCCCTATCCAGGAGAGTTCGGTTTTGGAGATGTGGATGATGTCATTCTGAATTTTTTTGTATAATGACTGTAGGTTCTTTTCATAGGTAGTATTGATAGATTTTGTTATGATTATGCCTAGGTAGTTTACATTTTCAGCTTCCCAATTAAAGGGTGTATTTAGTTGTAGGTTGTTCATTGTTTGTTCATTCAAATTAAAGTTTAGCACCTGAGTTTTTTCAATATTTAACTTGTAACAAGATATGCTTGCAAATTCTTGCATTGTAGCTAGTAGATTGGGAATGGAGGATATTGGATTAGTGAGTGTTAGAATAATGTCATCTGCAAATAAGCTTATTTTATAGTCAGTTTGGTTAATGTTTATACCAGTTATATTTGGGTTTGTCCTAATCTTCTGCGCTAGTGGTTCAATGAACATATTAAATAAAGATGGGGAAAGAGGGCAGCCCTGTCTCGTTCCATTTGACAGTGGGATCGGATCGGAGAGGTGATTGTTGGTGAGGATTCTTGCAGATGGGTTTACGTAAAGGGCTTTAATTGTATTTAAGATGTTCCCTTGAAGGCCAAATTTTTGGAGTACTTCAAAAAGGTAGTCCCATTGGACTCTGTCGAATGCCTTTTCGGCATCGACAGAGACCAGCACCAACTGATTGTTTGTAATTTCTGAGTTTGAAATCAAATTTAATATTCTTCTAATAGCGTCTGTCGAGTTTCTGTTTTGGGTGAAACCTACTTGATCATCTATAATTAATTTTGGTAGAATGTGCTGTATTCTTGAATTGATAGTTTTTGTGATTATTTTTAAATCAGTATTTAACAGAGATATGGGTCTGAAGTTAGATACTAAATCTTTATCCCCTTTGTTTTTAGGGATAACTGATATTATTGCTTGTAGCATTTCTTGAGGGATCGTCTGTTTTTTGTCGGTTAAAGAGTTTATTAGTTTCGTTAGATAGGGCGTTAGTGTGGCTTCATTATTCATGTAGTATTCATTTTGTATCCCATATGGTCCCGGTGATTTAGATTTGCTTAGTGAGTTTATAGTTTGTGATATTTCATTTTCTGTATAGGGTTTATTGAGAAAATTTAAATCTTTGTCTGAGATCGATGGGAGTGAAATTTCATCTAGAAATTTTTTAATATTTGGTAGTAAGGGTCTAGTTTCAGAAGGGTCATCTTTTAAGTTGTATAGGTTGCGGTAAAATTCTGCAAAGGTTTTTGATATCTCTATTGGGGTCTTTTTAATCTGGCCATCTTTATTTTTAATTTGATGTATATTGGTTTTAGATCTGTGGATTTTAATAAGGTTTGCAAATGTTTTGGTTGGCTTGTTAATGTTCGAGTAAAAATTGGATTTGTTTAGTCTAACAATTTTGTCAAAATCGTGTGTCAGTAAGGATCTAAGTTCAGTTCTAAGTTTCAATAAATTCCGATGTTTTGCATCCGTGGGACTTGAGATGATGTCTTCTTCTAGCAACTTGATTTCTTGACTAATTTTTTTTGTTTGGCTTTGAAGTGATTTCTTGTGTTGTGCATTAAGTTGGATCATTGTGCCTCTTATTACAGCTTTATGCGCTGTCCACAAGGTTGTAATGGATATATCTTTGGCGTCGTTTGTCTTGAAATAATTTTGTAGTTCCTCTTGTATTCTTGTTTTATAGTGGGGATGAGAAAATAGGTATGAATTTGCTCTCCATGGTGAGTTGTTGTTAAAAGGAGGGTTGGTGGCAGTTTCAAACAATATGGGTGAGTGGTCTGACCATGTTCTGTTTAGTATGTTAATCGATTTAATTTTATGTAGCGAATGTATATTTGTCAGAACTAGATCTATTCTTGAGAAAGATTTGTGAACGTTAGAGTAGTGGGTAAATTCAATTGAGGATGTGTGTAGGCATCTAAATACGTCAAAGAATTCTTCGTTTTTGATAAGGCCGTCTATCTGTGTATTAATATTTCTGGATTTGTTGGATGAATCTAGAGGGGGATTAGGTACCGCGTTAAAGTCTCCAAAGACTAGGAGTGTGCCTTTCTGGTTTTCCTGGATTATTTTAAAGAAACGCTTTATGAATGTAGTTTGGCCACTGTTGGGGGCGTAGATGTTTGCCAATGTGTAAATTGCGTCATTTAGTTTACAAATTAGTACTATATATCTACCTTCATGATCTTTGATGATGTTGATCTCCTCAAATTTTAATGTGTCTTTAATGATGATTGCGACTCCTGCTCTTTTCTTGACGTTTGACGAGAAGAAAATGTGTGGGAATTTTTTGTTGCTGAATTTTGGTTGCTTCCCTTCTGCAAACCTGGTTTCCTGTATTCCAGCTACATCTACTTGGTTCGAGTTTAGTTCTTTTCACACATGGAAACGTTTTTGTGGAGAGTTTAATCCATTGGCATTTATAGTCATGAATTTGATGTTCATTGCTGTGTATAGTATTGATTTGCTGTGGAATGTTGGTACTAGGTTAGGGTGTAAGGGAGAGTGGGGAAAAAGGATATAAACAAAGAACTAATTCAAAACCTGTGAGTTCAAGTTTTTTAGAAGGAAGTGTTCGGTGAACAGTTGTAAGACTTCCTAATTGGGCTCGTGTTCGGGCCTTAGGTGCATTAAATTTTCAGACCTTACTTGTTATTAAGGGGTGATTTAACCATTAATGTGTAGGTTTTTAAGTATCTTGAGTCCCGTCTCGGTGTCCTCTATTGTGACGTTTTTCTGTTTGTGTACAAATAAGATGCAGTTGGAGGGTCTTCCCCATCTGTAAATAATCTGGTTTTTCTGCAAGATTTCAGTGATGGGTTTCAGAGATCTTCTTTTTTGCATGGTATCTTTGGAGAAATCAGAGAATATCCTGAGTTTCTCGTATGGAGAGGGTAGTTGGTTATTTTGTCTGATGTAATTGTTAATTTTTTCTTTGGTCCGGTAAAAGGTAAATTTGACTATTATATCTCGTGGGATGTCGTCCGAGAGTCGTTGTGGTTTGGGTAGTCTGTGTGCTCTCTCAATAGAGGTTTCTATTTCTGGTATGGAAGGATATAATTTTTTTATAAGAGATGTGACGTAAGGAATCAATTCCTGGGGTTTGACCGATTCCGGTATGCCTCTTATTTTTAGGTTTGATCTACGATCGCGATCTTCCCTGTCAATTATCCTGTCTTTTAAAGTTTTAATTTCGATTTTCGCTTTTGTTAGTTCTGTGTGTTGGGATTCCATTTCTTGTTTGAGCTCTTCCATTTTTTTTTCACTCGTATCCATCCTAGAACTAATTGAGTTAATAGACGCTTTGACTTCTGAGAATTGTTCTTTAATTTCTACTTTTAATGAGGAAAAGAGTTTGAGGAAGAAATCTCGGTCTGGGGGATGACCAGAATTTGGGTTGGAAGTCTGATTTGTCTCTTCTTGAGTAACTTTTATTTTTTGCCTGGCTGGGCTCTTAATTTGTGATTGGTTCCCTTCGTTTTCATTTTGTCTGGTTCTATTGTGAGATGGTGAGCCAATTTCTTTTCTTTTTGTGCTAATAATCGTAGGTTCGAAGACCATTAAGTCTTCTAGGAAATCTTCCTTTTCGGATCCTTTAAGATCTTGATTGGGTTTGTCTTTGTTTTTTATAGTTTTGTTTGGGCTGTAGGCAGGAGTCGGAATTTTGCTCTTAGTATTTGTATAGTTAGATTCCATTTTTTGTTCTGGTAAATTTCCTTTGGTTTTTGTAGGCATATCCCTCTGTTAAGGAAAGTCCTGTAGTTGGTCCTATTTGATTGATATGGATAACTGTCTCAGAATAGTTCTCTGAGTTTATTATAAGAAGTGTCTCTTTAAGTTGGTGTTATATCCTATGTCCTGTGACCTGACTCTGCGAAGCTAGGGTGCGCTGGGGACTCGATTGTCCCACTTGCTAGTGGATCTCTTTCTGCTGGGTGAAGTATCTTTAGTTGTGTTGGTATGATAAACTTTTGGGGACTGTTATCCTCCTAGTTAGTAGTTTATTAACATTCAGCTGAATCCTCAGCTGGTTATGCTTGAGAGTTGTGTTTATGTATATATAAAGTCACACACAGACTTGTTTCTGTGTGTGTTTAGTGATAAACTCACAGCTGCTTCCTTTAGCTCAGTAGTTAATTTGACTCTCACACAGCTTCTAATGTGCTGGTCTTGTCTCAGTGTGCGGTGATGTAATGTCAGGGGCGTGGTTTACTGGCGCGGTCTACTTTTCCCCGCGTATCAGTCCGCCGGCCACTTCACTGAATATAGTGCCCGGTAATCTTATTAGTTTAGCCTGGAACCGGAGCGGAATCGCTTGGACTCACCCTCCGGAGTCTTCTCAGTCACCGAGCGTTCTTCTGAGTTCCGTCCTCCTCCACTTCTCCTCGGCAGTGCTGCTGCGGCTGCAGGTACTGTGCCTTGTATTGTCCCGGTCTGCGCTGGGTCTGTGTCACCTCTTCCGGAGCTCGGGACTCCTGTCGCAGCGTTCCGGTTGTCTCCGCTCCCACAGGAGTTCAGCTATGTGGGAAATTTGTGATGGTAGGGTTGACTGCCTCTCCTCTTCCCTCAGTTTCAAAATGGCGCGAGGCCGTGTGAATGCGGGGACAGGTCCGGTAGTCAGCTTCCTCAGCACTCGCAGCTGGGACTCCGCGAATGAGCCACCCCGTGTGGGCCTGGGGTTTTCCTCTTAAGGTCCAGTAAGTTTGGTGGGTTTGGTGTCCGTATGGGCACCAAATCCGTCGCTTTTTGTCTCAAAGCACCTGAGCTCCTAGCAAACGTGCCTACATGGAGCTGCAGGCCACGCCCATCTCTCTGGGAGGCTATTCTGACATCATGCAAAGAAATACAAGCAGAAACTCTCCAGAAACTCACAATATCAATGGATGCTAGAACTGTGAAGGTGATATCAAAGTAGGGTTCCTATGTTAACATGTACCTTGGCCTGTTAGAATGTTTTGGAGTTAAATAGCTTTTTATTTCAGTGAATGTGACCTGTTAATGCTGCAAATTCAACAAATTAGCATTTTCAGTTTTTTCAAACATATCAAATGTTTAGAAACTCTACTGTGCGTAATAATTTGGAACAGTGCATTTAGAGTCTTTTTAATTTTGAAAATTATACTGTTATTGTAGGGAGATTTCTTCAATAAAATTTGATGTATACTCTAACGGGTGATGACTTTTATTACACTGACTGTCATTTGCACCAACCATTTAGAAAAATCAGAGAAAAAGAACATTTGCATAATAATTTGGAACACAGTGTAGACTTTTCCTCTGATTGCTTCACTCCTGGTTTTGTCTACAAATCCTGAGGTAATAAACTCATCAAATACTCAGTGTGTGCACGTGGCCTAAGCAGGAAAGCAAGGGTTCAGACATTCAGATGATATCACTATATCTTTGGGCCCTTTCACATATACGCGTTTGCACTTTTGCCTGCGTTTGCCTGGCCTGCGCTAATGCAAACGCAAGCCCAGGTGTATTTTCAGGCAAATGCAGGCAAGCACATAAGCGCATAGATGCACAGCTCTTGCCTTGTCTGCGTTCATTACCTTCTATGGCGAGAGTAGGACACGAAATGCCGGAAGCGCAGGTGTGCAGAGGGGCTGAGTGTAATGTCGCATTACACATTTCCGGTGAGTCCTGAGTGATGCATGCGCTCACACTCAGCCCCTCTGCACACTTGTGCTCCCGTCATTTTGTGTCCTGCGCTCGCCATAGAAGGTAATGGTGACGGGAACGCAGACAAGCGCAGGAGCTGTGCTTGTATGCTCTTATGTGCTTGCCTGCAAATGCACCTGCGCTTGCATTTTCTCTAGTTCACTGGTTGCAGTGAAATCATGGACACATTGTTCTATTTGTACACGGCCACAAAATGGAACAATGTGTCCATGATTTCACTGCGTTTTGCGTTTTTGCAAAATGATATGCGTTTTGCATTGCGTTTAAACCCTATTGGTGCATTTTTGGTTGTATTTGGATGTGTTTTCAGCGGTAAAAACACATGCAAATGCAAACGCAGCCAAACACAGCCCAGCCTAAGGGTACCGTTACACGTCGCGGTATCGCATGCAACATCGACCAAAAGTCATGTGGTGTGGCCAGTTGCAGTTGATATCATTCGTGCTTTGTGTGGTGTAACAGGGCGATGCGACTGCAATAAATCGCAGGTACGACATCGCAATGATATTGTGCATGCTCTTCAACCGTGCAATGTTGCATATGCGATCTGGCATGATTGTGCAGTGTGACGGCGCAACTATGATGTTGAACGCAACTTTCCCTATTCACTACAATGTTAATGCTCGGTCGCTGGGTTGCTCATACCCAGCGCACAAATGTTGCGTACAACATCGTAGTTGCGTTGCCTGCCAATATCTCCCTGTGTGACATCTCCTATGCGATCTTGGACAAGCGCCAAAAACGTGCGTGCTCCTGTGAAGTTGCAGGCGATATCAGAACGATATTGCGACGTGTAATGGTACCCTTAGCCTTATTGCATACTCTTCCTGATTCCAGTAGATACGTTTCTTGTAATTCCTACGAGAACAATTTGTTCACATTATTATACAGTGTGCTGTGTTGATTCTATCTCACTGAACAATATTCTTATTTGGGCTGAAGGCACACTGTGCGAGGGACTCGCACGAGTGCAATGCGAGGGAAACTCGCATTGCACTCGGACCAGTGTTGCCCTATCAGGCAGGGCACACTGATGCGAGTCCCCCGCACCTAACCTCCATTGCGAGTCAGAAGCGAGTGCAGTCGCAGCATGCTGTGACTGCACGCGATTCTGACGCGCGTGTCCGCAATGCAAGTCTATGAGGGCAAGAAATTCTCATCCCCATACAGCACACTGTTCGATATTCGCACTAGTGTGCTGCGCAAATCGCTTCAAACTCACCGGCTGTCAAAAGCCGGCGAGTTTGAATTTTCCACCATGCACATACAGTAATAATCATCCTGCCCCGCTGTGACAGCGGTGCAAGATGATTATTATAATGGGCTTTAACACTCATGTCAGCATGTGTCCTGAGATTGTTCAAGCTCCTGGACACATGCTGAGGTCATAAATGGCCAAATGTGTGTTTTATGCCTATAAATCTGCAAAGGCAGTAATTCTCGACTTTGAAGTCATTTCTAAACTCCTGCTGCTCCTGTCAGTGAACAGCGGTAATGTACGCTGTCCAGGGTCCTGAACAGCTGAGTAATCAGCACAGTAGTTTGCCTGTGCTGACTGCTTCAGCACTCAGGACCCTGGATAGCGTACATTACCACTAAAATCAGTTATACAAGACCCATTATGCATATGTGATGTTCATTGAACACTTGTTACCTTATCATGACCATGGTATCACATGGACCTGCTAATTGTCCTTTAAATGCTGACTAATGTCTCAGTGCTATAAATGAAAAAAGTTTTGCACACTCATTAAAAGTGCCTAAAGTTATCACAAAGAAAGCCATTATCTCAGCACATGAAACCCACCTCAGTGATAACAAAAGAAAGCATACCTTGCACTATGGAAAAACCAGAAACCTGGTTGGAATCAAAAAAAGAACCATAATGAGATCAAATAAACAACAAACTACAGGCATTTACACTGCCTGACTTACCACTACCTGGTGGGGTCACTTACTGGTGAGGAGAACGTGCTGGTAATGGCTGCAGGTGTCAGCCTGTGTGAGAAAGCCGCGTGTGTGCATGAAATGATGTCATGGACACACACTTCCTGCTTCCGCTCCTTGCCGGAGCCTGCGCAGTTCTATCATTGAAAAACTTGCTGGCGCATGCGCAATGTCAGCATTACTAGAAAAGAGCGATAACATCGCTCTAATGCTGTTAACTCCTTCTCTATGTTGTGGGAAGATGTCAATATCCCTAAAAAGGAGAATATAAAAGAAAGAGGGTATATTTAGTTTGAAAATATGCATCCTGGGTCATTTATTATGCAAAATAAACTGTACTATTGCATCACTAATTTAAAGGCACAGGACCTAAATTAAAGATTACAAGGTAAAACAGTAATTGCATCTAATTTAACAGTTCCCTATTTTAATTGTATAAGGCAAAAGGAACATAGTGAATACACTAAAATGTAAATTGTCCTAATAACATTCACAATCTTTTGATGAACTGAGTATATAAGGAAATTAATTATATCAGTATATAACCTCGTATTCTCGATTCAGGCCCTGCGGATCTAAGGTCTGAAGTTGGTGTATCCAATAGGCCTCACGCTTTTTTAATTTACGCAGACGATCACCGCCTCGGCGTAATAAAGGCACATGATCTGAAATCTCAACTGAGAGATATTGTGTCCCCTTGAAATAAAATGAAAGAGGATAGGCAATAGGATATTGTGGCACCTTATGGTAGACTTGTGCTTACTAATGAGGTCTCGGATATGCTGGGTAGTCTCTCCAACATATCCGAGACCGCATGGACATTTAATCAAGTACACTACAAATGTAGAACTACATGTAAAGAAATCTCGTATGGGATACATTTTGCCCGTTCTTGGATGTGAGAAATGACTACCTTTTATCATGTCGGAACATTGAAGACATCCCAAGCAAAGAAAATTTTCAAGCTTGGGAGTACCCAGGAATCTTTGAGTGCTTCTAGGTTTAGCACTACCCAAATCAGCTTTTACCAACTTATCCTTGAGATTATTTGGCCTTTTGTAATAAAATAGTGGTAAAGTGGAAAACTCACTGATTGTCGGATAGGATTTCATTAATATGGGCCAATGCTCCCTAATAATTCTTTTGACCATAAATTGAAAAGGATGAAAGGTACTGGCAAAAGCCACTTGTGGAATAGTCCTAGGTTGTTTAGGATTCTGTAATGTCTAAGATTCGTCCAGTCTATAAGGATAACCACGGGCCATAAATGTATTCGTCATCTCCTGATGTCTTATTGACCTCACAGTAGGGTCCGAGACTATACGCTGAATTATTTTGTGTTGCGAATGAGCTAATGAATTTTTAATGTGCGATGGATGACAACTGCTAAAGTGCAACAAACTATTTCTATCCGTGGGTTTTACATATAAATTCACGTCTAGTAGTCCATGTTCTTTGACCCTAATAAGGGTATCCAAAAAGTTAATCTTTTCAGTACTATGATTAATAGTGAATGTTAAATTGGGCAATAAGTTATTTATGTAATTAAAAAACTCCATCAGGTCTGGTAATGTGCCCATCCAAATCACAAAAATGCCTTCAATGAAACGTTTCCAAATCAAACATTTAGACAACATTTCAAAATGATTATTAATGAATTTATGTTCAAAGAACGCCATGAAAATATTAGCGTAAGGGAGCTCCACGTTCGATCCCATGGCGGTCCCCCTACGCTGCAAGTAAAACTGATCTTGGAACATGAAAAAATTATTACGCAAAACAATTTCCAAAAAGTCAAGACAAAATTGTTTTTGTTGAATACTAAACTCTGTGAATTCATCCAAAAACCCTTTAGTGGCCTCCAATCCCTGTTCGTGATCTATAGAAGTGTATAGGTTATTTACATTTAACGTAACAAGAATACTGTTTATAGGAATTGTGCCAAATTGTCGGACCACTGATAAGAAATCGGACGTGTCCTTTATGTAAGAAGAAATATTAGGTATAAGTGGTGTCAAGATTCTATCCAATGTAATGGCTATTGGTGATAACAAAGAATCGGTGGAAGCCACTATAGGAGGTCCAGGAGGTTGGGTTAAATGTTTGTGAATCTTAGGGAGCACATAGAACACCGGTATGATGGGATTTTTCGCTATAAGATATGCTGCTAGTTTCTTATTCACTACGTTACTAAGTGAGTATAACTCAACTTTCTCTTTAATGAGATTTTTATTGATTAAGGAAGGGTCCTTAGGAATAGGAATGTAAGAGTTAACATCATTTAATTGACGCATAATCTCTTTAATGTAAAAACTGCGGTCCATAATCACAATGGCTCCCCCCTTATCGGCAGGCTTGATTATAGTCCCTTTGTTATCTTGTAAATGTCTAATGGCATGTGCCTCACTGGCTGATAAATTATTTCTGGAATACAAGTCACCCTTATCGACCTTTTGTAATAGCCTTTGAATATCAGCAGATACCAAATCCACATAGGCCTTAATGCCGTGTTGGTTCCTAGTGATTAAACTACTTAGTCAAAAAGAGGGGACAGAGGGAAGAGGAGGCGATGAGGACATTGATGTGGGAGGAGGGTTTCATCCCTCCATTGTATAATCTTTATTGAAATTAACCTTCAATCTGAGGGTTCTATAGAACCTTCGAAGTTCTTGGTCTAGTAAAAAAGAATTGAATTTAGGAGTAGGACAGAAGGATAATCCCTTCTGTAACACTTGTAAGTCTGATGGAGAAATAGACTGTGAAGAAATGTTATATACTAAGTCCAAGGTCCTACCTGAACTCGAGGTTGCGATGGGTATCTGCCGCTTCCCCGGCCTCTTCCCCCTCCTCGTCCGCCTCTGGCGCCCCATCTGTACCCTAAAAAACGTGGTTGGTACACAGGAAAAAGAGGATAGCCCAATTCACTATCTAGACTACTACTAGAGCCATATATATCATATCTGGGAGGTGGCCAATTTCCAGGATCAGGATTCCGCCACCTGTAAACATGTCCCTGGGTATAGTCTTCTTGGTCTCGTTGGAATTTTTTTCTTTTTCGTTCCTGTACCGTCTTCTTAAAGTCTGCTATATTTTTCTTAACTTTATTTTTGACGCTGGTAAATTCAGCACTGGATAAAGAGTCCTTCAATTGTTCCTCAATTCCTTTCACCTTGTCTCCTAAAGTGACTAATTCAGATTGGAGATATTCTATGGTGAGCGTTATAAGATCTAAAGAACATTTGTTTAAAATACTTTCAAATCTATCACAGTAGTCCGTATTTTCATTAAATAATGTTGGTCTTAAATTGACTCTTAATCCACGGGGAATCCATTTATTTCTGTAATATTCTGCTAGGGTCGTTAAATGTAAGTCCAATGCAGTTTGTCTGTATAGTTCCTTTTCAAATTCCTTCTGTTGTGTCTCTTCTGCTGTTGTGGTAAGAAAGGCGCTGACCAAAGAAACAAGTCAAGCTAGAGGCACTGAGTGTACCACCAGTAAAGGAAACACCGAGTGAGAAAGAAAGGTACACCTGGGGGTCTCAATGACACTGTCACGGTTCTTGAGAAACAGCTGGAACGGAGATTGACAGAGGGAAGCATCCGATGGGCTGGTAAAAGTGTTGAAGTAAAAAAGTACAGAACTCCGATTGAATTGTGTAAGACTTATATTTGCGTTGCCCATTGGCCACAAAGGCCGCCTGAGACACCGAGGTGCTGATGATCCGATGAACACCGGCCAAGAATGAACTGAGTTCTCTACCCACTGCCCTGGGAGTCTGCTCCACCCCCGGGGAGCGAAACCATCTAAGCTGCCCGTTATCGTCCCCAGAGGTTCTGCAGCGGCGGTCGCACTGGCCGCATACCGCGGGTGGTGTCACAAATACCCCTTTTCCTAATCCCCCTCATCAAAGCCCCGCATCCCTGTTTACTTCTTTAAAATGACACCGCCAGGGCCACGGAGACGGGTCCCCGCCATGACATCTTCCGAATGGAAAAGGACCGTGACAACTGGCCCGGTTTCAAATATCCCCATTAACCTGGAGTGGGCATGTCAAGTGCAATAACTACAAAATAACAAACTGCAAAATAACATTGGTTATTGACATTGACTTCTTCCCAAGATATACACTTTACACTTTTACATTATAAGCATACAGTAACACAAGGGGAGTAGGTATTTAAGGAAAATGGTTGGTGTGGAGTGAGATCTTGTTCTAGTTTTGCTAAGGGGCCCAACTTATTAGACAGCTGTAACAAACTAGCAGGCATTGGCATATCAAATGTTTGTGATTTTCTCAACATTTTGCATTATGTAATAATAGAGTTTCTAAATGGCCATTTGGTGATCACTTATGGTACATTTACTTTAAGTATTTTAATGAGAAGTACTGTGGAAAATTAAGCTGAGAAACATTATTTTCAAGTATAACAGCCAATAACTTATGTTCAGGAAGAAGTGCCCTTGACATAATTATAATCATATTATAATCATACTGCTCATTAATGCAGCTTTGGGGGTTGGGCTAAATTATTAAGAAGACCAGCTGTGTATTAGGTCTCATTGGCAATCCTCCATGGGAAAATTAAGAAAGATAAATATCTTGCTTGTGCCACCTATTGGAGGTAGTTACTTTACAAGTCAATATCTAACTATTAAAAGGTTGTCCACCTTTATTGTCCTTTAATTTCATAGGCTTCCTGTATGTAGAAATAACAGTCATCTGCATTTATTTCCTGCCACTCCAGCTTGGCCTCTGGCCTCTTGTTTATATGACTGCTGCAGCCAATCACTGGATTCAACGGTCTTTTTCCATAAACATCAACATCATTGCTGCAACAAGTAATTGGTTGTAGCAATCAAGTGATTATCAACAAATCACAGAGCAGCAGCTAAGAGCCGGTGCTGGATCTGTCGGCAGATAAACAACCTAATAAAGAACCTTGCTACATGGTGTAAGGTATCGCTCGCTGAAAGTACGGGGGGGTACTAGCTTGGCTGCTAAATTAGAGCATACAGGAAGGATTCTTCATTTAAATAGTCCAGCCGGTTTATTTAGAGATAGCATAAACTGTTTATAGTACAGTCCATTTCAATCAACAAAACATAATATGACCACCAGTCTGTTCCAATGATGACTAAGCCTGCATAACGTTTCACACATAGTCCATTAAAATGTCTCAAGGTACCGTAACACAGCACGATGTTGCATGCAACATCGCTGCAATTTTGCTGGTTCAGCTAAGTTGCAGCAACATTGCTGGAGCATCGTGCTGTGTGAAAGCACGATGCAACTGAGATAAATCGCTGGTTGCAAGTTGTCAGGTTTTTGAACATGTTCAAAAACCTGTCGATCTTGCCCCAGCAATTTGGCTGTATCGTGCCATTTGACACCGCAATAGCGATGTTGACGGCAATACAGCCTATTCACAGGATTGCTGCGGATCGCTCGCTGGGTTGTTTCCAGCTCAGCGAGCGATCGTGGTGCCAACATCACCGTAGCGTCACAGGCAAAATCTTGCCGTGTGACACCAAGGCTGCGATGTCGGAAGTGAGCGCGCAACGTCTAACAGTACCTTCAGTGAAGGCATCACAACCTCCACTCACAGACCTCTTGGTCCACCTTTTAAGAAGCTGCTTATCCTATCCGTTCCGCACACTCAGCTGGACTGTAGCTTCCTGAACTCAGGGAGCCATCCCAGGCACTGCAGACATGACCTCCAGTCCTTGTGCCTTTCAGGGATGCACCTGTTTCCAAGCACTACCTCATGCTTTCCAGGGACGCCTGCTCCCAAGCACTGGGAGACACAGTCCTTCTTTCCTGGAAGATGGCCACTCCAGCAACTTAGCTGTGCTACGAACTGGCTTGAACTCTGACTGTCACTATCAGTCTCAACCTTCTTCTCGCTCTGTATAGACGCTTGTCTATACAGAGCGACGTAAAAGAGCTGTCACTGTAGGCTATGTTGGACTGAGGATTTTTTTCATAATAAAAATGGAGTCTCTAAATGTTTTTTTGTTTTATTTATAATAAAAATATTTTTCTCTGTGATTTTTTTTTTTAATCTGTACTTGAAATTTATGGTGGCCATGTCTAATATTGGCATGACATCATGAATTTCAGGCTTAGGGCCAGCTAATACAAAGCTGGCCCTAACCACATTATTACCCAGCAATCCTCCCAGCACCAGGGCTGCTGGGAAGAGTCAGATACATCACCAAAAGATGGTGCTTCTATAAACACGCCATTTTCTGGGGTGGCTGCAGACTGCAATTCACAGCAGGGTGGGGGCAGAAAGTTTGGGCTACCATGAGCTGCGGATTCCAGCCCCAGCTTCCTGGTTGTACCTGCCTGGTCACAAAAATAGTGCGAAGCCCACGTCAATTTTTTTCTATTATTATTTCATGAAATAATTAAAAAAAAAGGGCTTCCCTACATTTTTGGTTCCTAGCCGTGTACAAATAGGCAGCTGGGGTTGGGGGCAGCCCATACCTGCTATGACAATGTTGGCTCCCTGAGGAAGGAATTGGGATATAACTCCAAAACGCGCATATTAGACGTGACCACCATGCATTTCAAGTAAAGATTAAAAAACACACAACACAGAGAAAAATATTTTTATTAGAGATAACACAAAAAAAAATTAGAGACCTCATCTTTATTACAAAAACAAAATACTCATTCCAACGTAGTCCACAGGGACAGCTCTGTTACATCGCTCTGTATAGAAAAGCAGGCTGAGAATGACAGTGACAGTCAGAGTTCAATCTAGTTTATAGCAAAGCTATAAACTTGTGTGAACCCTGACGTCACTGTGAACCGGAAAAAGCCGAAGACAGCCGAGTGCAGTGAATACCGCCAGAGGTTAATGAGTGGCCCCGGAAGCAGAAGCGGCGGGTGAAAGAGGGACAGGTAAGTGTTATCATAATGTTTATTAACAATGTGCTTTTTTTACAGCCACTGGACTCAAACTGTAACACAGGGAAACCAGTGTTTGGGTTCTTGTGCATGAACACTGTGTGTTTGGTATGGGTCCAGAACTTTCCAGTTCGGGTTCATCCATCCCTATTTATCACCCACTTCTGGTTTTGGCTTCCAAATACTGACGTAAAACTGATCAAATACTGAACGTGTCAACTTGGCCTCATAGGTAAGTCTTATAAGTATCAGAAAACAAGAAAAAATACCTGAGTATATTCAACCAAATTATATTTTATTTGAATAAATATTAAAATATAGAGGAAAAATGTATTAAAAACACAGAAGCTGCTGTGTAGATACGGGCACACAAAAATATAGTAAATAACTTTATATATAGTAAACAAATATATCTATAAATACTTAAAAGGTAGTGAAAAAAATTGCGTATCAAAAAACAGTTTTTGGAAAATATGTACCAATGTAAATTACACTAAAAACATATAATATACAGTTGTGGCCAAAAGTATTGACACCCCTGCAATTCTGTCCGATAATACTCAGTTTCTTCCTGAAAATGATTGCAATCACAAATTCTTTGGTATTATTATCTTCATTTAATTTGTCTTCAATAAAAAAACACAAAAAGAATTGTCCTAAAGTCAAATTGGATATAATTCCACACCAAACATAAAAAGGGGGTGGACAAAAGTATTGGTACTGTTAGAAAAATCATGCGATGCTTGCCCAAATAAAACCTTTTCAAAATTGCATAAATACATGCAGCAGGGGTGTGACGATGTGAGCTTGGAAATCTTGAATATCTGCCTCGTTTTGGCTTGCTTTTTCCTTTCTTCATTTAAATTTCATGGATCCCATCGAGTGCCACCACTGGCGGCGCATGAGCATTGAATTGTAATTACCGTATATACTCGTGTATAAGCCGAGTTTTTCAGCCCAAAAATTGGGCTGAAAAGTCCCCCCTCGGCTTATACATGGGTCAATACGGTAATCCTATGGTGGGGAGGCTGGAGGAGGCGGGGGGAGGCTGCTGACAGAGCGGCCCGTCACATGGGGCCGCTCATTAGATATGCATGGCTCCCCCCGCCCATCACAGCGGCAGGGGGAGCCGTGCATACAGCCCCCAGAGGTATACAGGCCCCCAGTGGGGTATACAGCAGGCCCCCAGTGGCACTCGCCCCCCACACTGTGCACAGCCCCCCCGCTGCATTGTCTTACCATCCAGCGTCTTCATCACCGCTGGTCCTCCAGTCCTTGCTCGCTGTGTTCAGGTCTCATGTGACCCGGCGCGATGACGTCATCCCACTGCGACTGCCGGGTCACATGAGACTGGGAACGCAGCGCGCGCGAGGATGGACTGGAGGACTGGCGGTGATGAAGACACTGGATGGTAAGTTAATGCAGCGGGGGGAATGGCTCTGCACAGTGTGGGGGGCGAGTGCCACTGGGGGCCTGTATACCTCTGGGGACCTGTTACCTCTGGGGGCCACCTGTATACCTCTGGGGGCCTGTATACCTCTGGGGGCCTGTATACCTCTGGGGGCCACCTGTATACCTCTGGGGACCTGTATACCTCTGGGGGCCGCCTGTATACCTCTGGGGGCCTGTATACCTCTGGGGGCCACCTGTGTACCTCTGGGGGCCGCCTGTGTACCTCTGGGGGCCTGTATACCTTGGGGGCTGCCTGTATACCTCTGGGGGCCGCCTGTATACCTCTGGGGGCCTGTATACCTCTGGGGGCCGCCTGTATACCTCTGGGGGCCTGTATACCTCTGGGGGCCGCCTGTATACCTCTGGGGGCCTGTATACCTCTGGGGGCCGCCTGTATACCTCTGGGGGCCTGTATACCTCTGGGGGCCGCCTGTATACCTCTGAGGGCCGCCTGTATACCCCTGGGGGCCTGTATACCTCTGGGGGCCGCCTGTATACCTCTGGGGGCCTGTATACCTCTGGGGGGGCCTGTATACCTCTGGGGGCCACCTGTATACCTCTGGGGGGGGCCTGTATACCTCTGGGGGCCACCTGTATACCTCGTGGGGCCTGTATACCTCTGGGAGGCCACCTGTATACCTCTGTATACTGCTGCATACCATATTGCTGGGGCCTGTATACCACTGGGGGGGCCTGTATACTTCACTGCTGGGGGCTGTATACCACTGGGGGGACCTGTATACCTTACTGCTGGGGGCTGTATACCTTACTGCTGGTGGCTGTATACCTGTCCTGGTGGCTGTATACCATACTCCTGGTGGCTGTATACCATACTCCTGGTGGCTGTATACCTCACTGCTGGGGGTTGTATACCTGTGCTGGGGTCCACCCTTGGCTTATACGCGAGTCAATACGTTTTCCCAGTTTTTGGGGGCAAAAGTAGGGGGGGGTCGGCTTATACACGGGTCAGCTTATACACGAGTATATACGGTATGTCATCATGAATAAGGTGTCAAACTATTCACGTTCTGTGATCTCTGGCAACATTTTAAGGATGTCACACTGTGGTGATTACTAGTGACCCGCCCCAGGGCCGGAGGTTAATCGGAACCTGGGTGTTGAGTTCTGGGTGATGCCAACGGTAGCGTGTGCCCTGGGACATGGCCCTGGTGGTCACTTTAAAAAGGGGGTTTAGAAAATAAAAGTTAATTCGTGACGCCACCTACGGTGTCCGGTGATGGCACCAGCGCTGCTACAGACCTCCGGGGATGATGGATGGGCAGCCAGGTAGTAACGCTCCCCGTAGGTGGAGCGGGATCCCTGGGGCAGTGTAGTAGAGATATGTATGCACACAGGGAGATGGATCTGCAGGCTGAGGTGATGGAGTAGTCTCTGCACGATGCAGGTTCAGGGCGGTAATGACTGACACACACACACTGGGAGTAGTAGTACCTTTTACTGATGACAACCAGGCACTGTCCAGGGTACACTTCCAGGTGGTCGGGAAGCACTTCAAGATCTCCAGATCTAATGAGTTATAAGGTCTTCTTGTCTCTCTTCTTCTCCAATGAATCTCTGACCTGTTTAGAACCTGGCCTCCTCTGTGTCTCCCACCCATGTTAACTGCACTGAGAACCCTCCGTTGGTTACAGTTAGTGTCCTGCTGTTCCTGGCTCTCGTGTTGAAGGTGCTGTTGGTGCACGGGAGACTGGAGTCTCCTCGGTATACTGTGTTTTCTGCTGGGCTAAACTCTCCCTGGCAGACTCGGACTCTGGGGTCCGGGTTGCTTCTTTTGTGGTGAGCCGGTATGGCCCCTCTGCTTCGGTTGCTCTGTTCCTTGCCTTGCCTTCGTCCCTCACTCACGGGTACCTCACACTGGCTAAGGCTTCTTTCTGGTTCGGGCCTAGCATGGCTCCGCTGCCAGGGTGACTTCACAGTACTACTCCGTACTGCACTGACTAACTCCATCCCAGCATTGGTATTTATAGGAGATCTTGCATGAGGTGTACCAGATGTGGAAATCCCTCCATGCTCTAGGTGTTCCTGTGGCTACCTGTAGCGCAGGGTGCCACACTAGGAGTGGTACAGATGTGTGCGCAGATGAAAAGAAAAGCCTGGGAACCCATGAGGTGGACTAGCTACATGACAATCGGGAGGGGAGGGAGTTAAAGGGTTAATAGGTGCATTAGGTTGGAATAAGAAAATTGTGAAACAAGGTGATTGGTTGGGGAGTAGTCTTGGAAGAAGGAAGGGGGGCAGCAATATAAGGAATATAGGGAGAGGTAAGGAGAAGCTGCTTCCTCTTGCAGCTTCTTTGGACAACAGCTTACAGCTTACACAGATTGTGATCTGACTTCCCTGGTAGTGATTTTCTGCGCAGCTATGATGGTGCATAGGGCACAGGCAGTGCAGACTCCTGTATAGGATGCCTGTGAACTCCCATCGGTACCAACTCTCTTCCCTCTTGTAGCACGTGGTCGGCAGTCCCAAATTCCGAACTATGCTCTCCCTATGCTGGGGGGTCAGGAGAGCGTTATTTTGGAGCCCCGGTGGGGACCTTCCGCGGTGGGGTGGGCACTTGGAGGCCTCTGGGGCCTACTCTGGGAGGAATCCTCGATTAGGTCATGGCCTACTTTCGGCCCGTGGCCTGGGGAGTTGCAGACATAAAATGGCAGCGGCTTCTGGCTGGGCTTGAGCAGAGAGCACACTGGACGGTTGGAAAGGATGGATGTTACCCCCCGCAGCCGTCGGGGGCAGGGGCGGCCTTCTGGACAGGAAGGGCCGACAACAGTGGGCGCAGTGTGGAGGGACCCCCAGATGCCAGGTGCACAGAGGATGATTCCTGAGTGATGGAGTCTGGCAGGAGCGGTGTCCTCCGAGTGGTGTGGAGAATGAACCCAGTGGCTGGTCCCCTTTGGGTAAGGGGCTGCAAGTGGAGGCAGCGGTTTCCCCCCTTCCCCGGTCAGTAGGGAAGATGAGCCCAGCAGGAAATCCCCTCCGGTTAAGGGTGAGGTAGTAGCTGCGGTTCCCCATGGGTAGTCCCTGGGTGAACCCGACATTGAAGGGATCAGGAGCAGCCCACCTGCAGTCAGCAGGGTGGGCTTGGAACTGGTCAGTCCATTGTGGGCTACGGCTTGAAGAAGCTGTGGATTTTGGCTGCAGCCTGGGGGGTCCATAGGTCGCCTGAGATTTCTTTTTACTGATGACCAGATGGGAGAGGACTGCGTTGCAGCTGTTAGGAGGAGGTCTCCGAGGCAGCTGGGTGAGTTAACAGATTTTCATTTCAATTCTTGCTGATTGCGAGGTTGGTGGGTGATAGGATGTAGATGGTTGGTTTGTGTGCAGAATCTGACGGCAGTTCGAAAGGTTGGGAGTCATGGGGAGCATGGGTTGGCCCAGTGGAAGTGGGGTCAGGTGTTCTAAACAGCACAGTGGGGGCTACAGGTTGGTAGCAAGGTGCTGGTGGAAATGGTGCCGTTGGGGGCAGCAGTGATGGGAAGGGGGAAATAGGAGAATAACGAGGTGGGTGAAGAGGTGCATGGGTCGATAGGATAAAGGAAAGGTGTATGTGTGCTTTGATGGCCTGTCGGGGTGCACTTGGAAATGGAAGAGCGGGACAGGTTCTGGAAGGGGATGTGTGTGGACGGATTTTCTTTACTCCCACTGGGGGCAGGTGTTCGTACTTTTAGCTAGAGCTATTAAGGAACAGAAGCCGGAGGTGCTCTACATTGTTTTGGTATACGGCTGCTTTCTGCGAGACTTATAGACGTTACTATAGCTTGTCCTGGTGGGGGTTAAGCCAAGCAATTTCGGCAAAAGAAAGCTCTGCGTCAAGGACTGCTTTGGGTTTACAAGGACATTTCCTTGTGAATGTGGTAATTACTGCCCCGGCTCGACCTCTTTCATATAGGGGGCCGGGGGGGCTTGGATTAAACAGCACAGATGGTGGGGGGTAAAGGAAAGTACCATGGTGAAGGTTATAGTGCTGTTGCAAATGGATATTGGGGCGTTAAAGCTATGCAGTGGATTAGAGTTTGCTTATTTTTGGTTTGTTTTTTCAGAAACCACGTGATTTGGGGGGTGGCAATGTTTTTGTTCCAGTAGTTTAAACTTGGTAAGTGAGCACCTAGAGGAGGCTGATAGAAAATTTAACGGAGGTGAAATTGGGTTGAAGGGCAGGCCTGTTTAGGGGGCTGCCAAGGGTGGATTTGAGAATATCTCCATTGAGAATAATGCCAGATGAAAGCCGAGCAGGTTTAGGCATATGCAGTTGTCGTGCCTTACTGGGAGTGTCAGTAAGGATTGGGATCGCGCTGGAACTGGCAAGACGTTTATTATGTACCTGTGGATGGGGTATTGGAGTTAGTGTGTGTGTAAATGTACTTGGGACCTGGATGGTAAAAAATTGGACTTGAAGACGGCTTTTTGATTGCTAGCAGGGCACACTGAGAGTCAGCATTTGTTGGGCAAGCTGTGGTTGGAGAATAATATGCTGACTGTTTACTGCTGGGCTGTTATGTTTATTGTTCACAATTTGAAGTGTTCAGTTTTTGCTGCGTAAGCAGTGTGAGACGTGTTTGGTATTGGCCAGTATATTATCTGGATGATCGTTTTCTATTGGGACAGCAGGTTCAACTTTTTGGGGCTCTGGGACGGTTTTGCATTTAAAAATAAAAAAATGTGGAATAAAAGTGTGCAGTCTTTGCTGGGTGCACTTAATTTGTGTGCAGGATTATGCTCATGGGCTGACTGTTTGCTAGGTGTCTAGCAGTTGCTATGGCGGGGCGAAATGCCCGTCACATTTGTTTAGATTTGAGTTCAAAGCAGAGAGTTTTGGTTATGTGGGGTGTTTTTTTCTCAGGAATACCATGGTTGGAGTATCTGGCTTAAAAAAAATAGAAAAAAAAAGAGGGGGAGTTGTGCCAACAGTGCATGGCAGTTGTATACAAAGGTAGTTGGTTTGGATGGTTTATCGGTATGCGAGCAGGTAGCAGGAGGCAGGCCGGAAAAAGGGTGGTGCAGATTTTGATGGTATTGGAGATTTTACTGGTTAGCCTCGGTATTGTGGGAACTGGAATTCCTAACTTCCTAGGTCAGAGGGTTTGTTTTTCATTGTGTCAAGCTGCCGGTGATTTCAGCTTTAATGTGTTGTGGTAGCATTTCTAGTAGCGTCTCTATGACTGTTGGTGCGGATGTGTTTGCCAAGGAGCATTGGGGGGTAGCAAAGAACGTACTAGGAGTATTAAATGGGGGGGCCGATGCATTGTTTCGCTTTCAGTCCCGTAGGTTTTGGGAGTTGATCCTGGAGTGCATGAAGTGGATATGCAGGGCCCAGATGGTTTATGGAGCGTGATAACAATGTGGTTAAGGGTTTATTGCTGAGATTGGTGACTGAGGCTACAGGGTGCTGTTCCAGCAAGGCGGCAGGAATGGGCAGGTTTCAAGAATGGAATGGGGGGTGCTGTGGAGGTTGTTGGGTTATTTGGTATTATCAATTTTTTTGGGGGGGGAATGAATTTGTAACTTGTAAATCAGCCTCAGTGGTGTTGCAGAAGGTGGCTACAATTGCATTTTGGTTCAAGCTGCATGGGATGCAGGATTTGACCAGGGAATTTTGGGGAGGTGGTCTGGCACTGAGGATGTGGTAATAATTCCAGATGGAGTGGAATGTTGCTGACGAAGAGTCAGAGACAGATTGAGTTAAGGTGAAAGACTGTTCGTAGGTGCATGGTCTCCCAGGACTTTGGGTATTCCGGTTTCCACTATAAGTTGTTGGGGGAGGTATACGTGGGTTAACTTGGTTCTCATTGTTACAGGCAGGGAGATAGTTCATGTCTATCAACGTACCAGTTTGTGGTTATTTTAAGGGAATGTTTGAGGAAGGTGAGTGAGCAGTCGGGTGAGGATGGGTTGCTTTCATTCAGGATTGGCGCGGCCACAGAGGTTGGGATTGAACGATTAGGTGGCTGAATGGTTTGGAAATTGGGAATCAGCTCGGTTTCAGCCAAATGTGCGGCCTCTTTTGGTGTAGGTAACGTGGCTGGGGGGGAAGGCTTGGCACGAGGAAAAGGGGTCGTGGGTAAGATATTGTTTAGACGTGTTGTGTTTTTCGCTGTGAGGTTATGACTCGGTTTTGTTTACTATGGGTAATAACTGGGCGTGTATACTGGGACATTGTTTATGTCCTTTGAGGGCAGGGCAAGCCGATGTTGGACCGTGTGACTGTCAGTTGGGTCAAGACGTGTCTTTTGCGCTCAAGTAGTTTTTAGGAGGGGTAGGACCTTGGGGCAGAGTCCTGCCAGAGTTTGAGTATTATGGTAGTGTGAGTCAACCCTATAATGAGTCGGTGTTACATGAGGGGAAAGATCTGGAGTCTGTGCATCCCAGGAGTTGATGCAGGATATTAAGTGCTATTTGGTTCAATGGAAGTATTCATACCCGGGTTGGATTGTGATGTGGTTGGATATTGTAACCTGTCTGTCGAGGTGGTATGCCGGATTTGTGGACAAAATGTTTAAACAAGGCTAAAGTTAAAGTCAATTGGGTGTTGGATTTTTTGTCTCCAGTAATGGGGTGTCATAGTGAGACATCAGGAGGTGAAGTAATCAGCTCTGCAATATTGGAGGTCAGATGGTGTTTATTTTACTTGTAATTCAAACAGACAGGTGGATGTCAACCTTGCATGAATGTATTGAGCAAGCGTTGGGTGGTGGTGGGTCCAGTCCACGTAAGGTGTCACGTGACCAGTCCTGTGGCAGGGGTAGGTCTGGTCCAGAGGCAGTTTAATGTATAATCGTAGTTGGGAGGGGAGCCACTAGTACGGTATAGTGGCTCCGGCTACAGGTAATTTGCAGGCACGAGTCCTGCAAGGTAGGGGTATTAGTTCTTGGTAATTAATACCTCGTGTGGTTTAATTGGTCATGGTATCCGGGAGGTGAGCCACTAGTAATGTATAGTGCCTCTGGTTTCAGATAAGTGGCAGGCACGGGGTTCTGCAAGGTAGGGGTATTAATTCTCTGTAATTAATACCTCATCCCTCGGGTCGGTGAGTTGCAGCCAGGGACAATCCCTTGGGTCGGTGTGTTGCGGCTAGGGATAATGTTTCGTGGTGGGAGGTGGACCAGGCTTCTTCAGGGTTACGTATTTGTATTACGTACTGTATTATTACTGTGTTACCTATTGTTTAATGTTGGGACACCAAGGTGCGGTGTCCCTGGGTTAGTATGTAAATAATAGTTAATAAAGGGGCTGCTGTGGCGAAATTTTAACCAAGTCGCAAGCTGTGTCCGTCTATGATTTGCAAAATGTTTAATGGGTTGGTAACACAAGAATTTAACGACCGGAGAATCCCTCGTTGATTATCAAGAAAAATTCAGTCTGCGCATGTACCGATGCCGCTCATCCGGCACCATTTTACCGATGATACAATTACAATACCATTGCGCTTGCAACGCTAGCTACAGCTATGACACCATGGTATGAAATTTAAATCAAGTAGTGGGGCAAGTGAGTAGGAGGCAGATATATGAAAGGATCCGACCCACAGTTTCGCCCTTGCTGCACACATCAATCAACTGCTGCACACATTTCTGCAACTTTGAAAACTTTTTTTTGTCAATCCAGCATTTAATATCCCAACTTCACATTTGATGATCAGAAATAGTGAAGAAAAAGATTTGTGGTGGTCGTACATATATGTGGCTCCAACAGATTTTCTGGCATGACTGTTTTTATTACTCTTGCGGACTTCATTTTAGTATGTGCGACCACCTCACCTGAATGTGACTGCAAGAGACAGCTTGCTAAGATAACGGTCACAAAGATATGGATTCTCCATCAACATATTTTCCAAGGGTTTTCCATCTACAGATATAGAAGGTTTCAATTTTGACTTCTTTAATGTACATTCTGATACAGAGGCATAATCTATACTGCACCTAAAGGCATGGTAGGTATGAGGCAGTCTACTAATAAAGTGGACTTATAGATTCTGGAGCCTGAGTAATACCATGTTAGAAAATTAATGGCAACAAAGTCAATATTAATAAAATTCGCCCAAATGTCCTTAAGGGAAATTGCTTGTGAGACAGAAAATACAAGACGTTGCCATCCTGTTTTTTCCCTTCTTATACCACATCCTTCAGACGATTAACATTTAAATTGGATCTTTACAAATATGTCAGGAGAGAAGCCGCTCGCATGGAAATAATTAATAAACTGTTATTTTTTAATCTATAATTTTGCATTAAATCACATTGTAGAAAGTTGAAGGATTTTATATTTTGCATGCGACATACTGTGCAGAAAGAAAAGAAGTCTGATTTGTAATTACTGTGTGTTACATCGAAGAAGATTCAGAAGAGAATTATTATTGACTGTGATTCCTTTTACACTGGAATAGTCTGGAATGTTTTTAGACAAAGTGTGGCCTTGGGCAAAACTAAAAGTGTGAGAACAACAATAGCTAAAATGTTGAATTGGAAAATAGTCATTTTTTCTCATTTCTTAAGACAGTTTTAAAAGATCAAAAGCACAAGACCCAAGACGTATGATCCTCCACCAAAGGAAAAAAAATATATGTAGTCATATACCGGTAGTTATTCAAGAATACGTCTATACAGTTATTAAATAAACCTCATTTTACAAATAATAATACCAAATAGAGATGGAAGAAATGATTTTCAGGACTCTGTTGCATCAGGCAGGTCAGTATTCTGTGCCTACTGAGTGGCAGCCCTGAGGACCTGTTCACCTCCTAGCCATTCACAGTTCTTCTTTTGACCTCTTCAGGATCAAGGATGTATATATATATATATATATATATATATATATATATATATCCTTCTGATGTGAGCTCACGTGCAGAGCCCGCATAATTCCCTGACGTGAAGCTAACAGCACCAATCGGATCAACAATCTGATTGGTAGTGTTAGGGCTGCTTTACACACACCAACTTCTGTGACCAACATCTGAACAGAACTCTGGTTGCAGTGAAATCATGGACACATTGTTCCATTTTGGGGCTGTGTACAAATGGAGCAATGTGTCCATGATTTTACTGCAACCAGTAAGTTGTTCAGAAGTTGGTCACAGAAGTTGGCGTGTGTAAAGCGGCCCTTACACCTTTAGATTGCGTTGTCAATCACTGACAGAATGGTCCAAAGCACCACATATCCCATAATGCGATCACTGGACCTCTGATGTTTACCTTAACAGCCTGGGGTCCTGTGATGACCCAAGATACTGTCATAAAACACTTCCTGTGCATTCCCAACAAGCATGGGCATCCACAGAAAGTGATCATTTGTGCTGTGCACAGACATGCAGCAGCTCACTTATACACAGGAGAAGCAATTGGAGTGTGCAGTGCTGAGGGCCCCTAAGAGGCAGTGTAAAATAAAGAAAAAAAATTCAAAATAAGAAAAAAAATAAACGTTCGAATTACCCACTTTTGCACAATGAAAATAAAATTATTTAAAGTAAAAAAGTACTCATATTTGGAATTGTCGCATTCAGAAATCGTTCAAAATGGAAAATAAATTAATCAGATTGATTAACTACATAATGGAAAAAAAAGTCCAAACACTAAAATTATGTTTTTTTTAGTCGCCACAACATTGTAATAAAATGCAATAAGGGGCGATAAAAACAGTGTCATCTACCCAAAATGTTAGAAACATCAGCTCAAGATGAAAAAATAAGCCATCAAACAGCCCAGATCTGTGGATGCTACAGGTCGCGGAAAATGGCGCAAAATGGCAATCCTTTTTTTAAAAAAATGTCTCCATTTTTTTCACTACTTAGAGAACAGTAAAAGTATACATGTTTGGTATCCATGAACTCATACCAAAGCGAGGTATCATTTTGACACACAAGTTTTACCATATATTGAACATGGTGAATAAAAAAAACAAAAAACAAATGCACTTTTTTTTGCAATTTCACCAAACTTGGAATTTTTTTTCCCATTTTTCTGTACACTATATGGTAAAAGAAATGATTTCATGAAAAGTACAACTTGTCACGCAAAAAACAAGCCCTCATATGTCTATTTTGGCATAAAAATAAAAACATTATGGCTTTTGGAATAAGGAGAGGGAAAAACGAAAACCGGAAAATGGAAAATCACTGGGGGTGAAGGGGTTGATCAGCTGTATAACCCGCCTACACCACTGATTGTAGGCTTTCTGCATAAAACCTGTCCCACACCAGTGATTGGCAGCTTTCTGTGTTCATTTTGTATTGGCAGAAAGGTGCTAATTAAATGGCCACAGTGTGAACATGCTCCTTTAAGTCATATGTATACCAATATAGGCATCGGCTCATTTCCTTGGTTTCGCTGTAGCCTTTTGTACTCTATATAAATATTGGCATGTTTCAATTTTTTGTGCTGGGCATTGCATTTATGCAGCTTCCCATGGGCCAGGTGTCTGAACCAGACATGCCACAGTCCTGCTCTGCCCCATCTACATTGAGCTTGGTTGACACGAGGTGACATTTTAATACCAGAGGTTAGGACTGCACCCCTTATCACAATGGGAAGGATTTTATATTTTTTTAATTAGTGTTACTAAGTCCACTATGTTTTTTTATTCACTTAAAATTTCTAAAAAGATAAGCAAGCCCCCTTTTTTTCGTTTTTCCGGGGTCAGTGAACGTGCCAAAACCTTGGGAAAAAGTAAGGAAGAGGGGGAAAAAACCCAAGAAAAAATTCGAACCGTAAACCCTGAAAATTAGCTAGTAAAAAACGGGGGGACCTGCAGTCAGAACCCAGTTTGCCAGTCTCCAGGTTCCCGGCTCGAAAGTGAAAACCGATGATGTGCCATCCCCTTTTATTTATTGCTATGGGAGGCTTCTTATTGATGGGAGTAGTCGGGGCCAAATCTTTTACGGACCCCTTTGGGGTGCTGGGACACGAGCCTCCAAAAAGTGGGGGCCTATCGGTTTAAGTTTAACCCAACACTGCTTATTTTAAAACCTTTGGGGGCAAACAGGGGGCGAATTAATTTAGGTTCTGGGGGCCACAGCAATGTTTATGCTGCGGCGATTTGAAAAGCCCACCCTGCCTTTTCCGGTTTCGTTTTTAAAATTTGTGGGGGGGGCCTTCATTTATTAAACTTCTGGGTCGGTTTGGCCGGGTTTTCAAAGTTTTGGTTCCCGAGCACCGGACCCAAATTTTTTTATCCTGCTCTTATTTTGATGTTTACTAACGGGGCCCCTTTTTCATCATATTTTCGCCTGCCATAAAAAAGTTTTTTCAGTTTGGTGTTCGCTGTCTTAGCTGCCTAAGTATCTGTGGTTCCACTTAAAAGCAAAAATTTGAATGGGGCCCCTTTTTTTTCCCTTTTTAAATCTTTCCCGAAATATTATACTTAAAAAGTAAGGGCCCCCTTTACACGCGTAATAAATTTTTCCCAGGAAACTTACTCTGCGTAAATCATGGGGACATAGTTTTTGACCAGAAAAAAAGAACCTGTTATGTTTTCCTGCCGTAATTCCGTGGAAAAATTTTCCCTTGTGCTTAAAAAGGGGAGGCCCTAATTCTGTTATGGGGGGCCAAAAAAGTTGGTCTTATTATTTTTTGTTGTCCCCTATATTCCTTTTTCCCTCTTTAAATTGTCGGGGGTTTTTACATTGAGACCTATCCTTAGAAATATTAAATTACATGGGGTGTTTAAAACCACCCGTCATCATTTTCCTGTGCCCCCACAAAAACTACTCGGCAGAGGTTAGGGAACTTTCGAAAAATGGCGGTGATTCTGCATCAGAATGAAAGGGTGGCTCAAAAACGAAAACCTTTTATGATTTCTTTTTTGTTTTTTTTTTTTAATGGGTTTTTAAAGGGTCAAAAAAATTTTAAATTTCAGTGGGAAAACCCTTTTTTTTTTTGGACTTGGATTTGAGGTTTGGTTCCGGTAAAGGGAATTATTTTTTCTCCTTTAATGAAAATTGGGCCTAATGGAGTTGTGCTTCTCAAACCCCTTTTTCCCAAAAAAGGGGAGGGGGTCAAATCCAATTTTATTCGGCCGGGGGAAATTGGGGACAGTATCAGTTGGGTTGGGGTCCATGTCATGGAGAAATTTTAAAATTGTCTCTGGAAAATTCGGAAACCCCCTTTTAAAACCACAGTAAAGTAATAGAATTTTGGGCATTAGTATTTTTTACATATTTTTAAAAAAAAAAAAAAACATGCGCGTTTTCGTTTTGAACCATTAAATTATTTTAAAAAAAAATAAAAAAAAATTTTCCTTTTTTTTTTCCCCCAGAACCGTTTACTCTACCTATGAAAGCATTATTAAATACAGGGACAATGAGTTTTTCTTGCGGGAAAAAAGATCTGTTTTTTTTGCCGATTAACAGGGGGGCGATTTTTTTTGTATGTCCAAAAAAACCCCTTTTCATTTTTATACCTTTCACTTTAAATTTTTGGCCTTTAAAATAATTTTTCTCTGTCCTTTTTCATTGTTTCACTGTTTTAAGCTATTTTGTTTTAATTAGCCCCCAAACACATTTGTGTGAAATTTTCTCATTTGGGACCTGAAAAAAAAAAAATACCATTTTAAAAAAAATTAAAAAAAAAAAATGTACTTTGATCAATTGTCGGTATTGTGACTATTGAGAAATTTACTGCTTTTAAATATGCCGTACTTTAACCTGTAAATTTTATGTATGTAATGTATGTTGAAAAGGTTTTTCTGGCTTTTAAACAACACTAATTCCCTTTATTGGCCCATGGGGGTTTAATGGGAAGGAGAATTACAGTGCCTCATGAAAATATTTTTCCCCCCTTTAACTTTTTAACCCTTTTGCCACATTTCAGGCTTCAAACATAAAAATATAAATTCTAATATTTTTTTGGGAAAATCAAAAACAAGTGGGACACAAACGTGAAGTGGAACGAAATTTATTTGATATTTTAAACTTTTTTAACAAATAAACTAAAAGTAGGGGGTGCAATATTATTCGGCCCCTTACTTTTAATGCAGCAAAATCACTCCAGAAGTTCAGTAGGATCTCTGAATGATCCCAAGTTCTCCTAAATGACTGTTAATGATCAAAAAAATTACCTGTATGTAATGAAGTCTGCGTAAAAATGCACCCGCTCTGTGATAGTCTCATGGTGGGTTTACACTCGCGATAACGGCGTGTAACTCCCACCAAAAACCGTGATTGTGCGCGGACCCGATATCGTTCCTCTTGTATGGTGTGAAGCCAATACATGCCGAACGATGACAATCCAATATCGGGGATCGAATGAGCGTGCTATTTAATGGCTCGATATGGATGCCGGTTGGAGCCGGGGTCGTGCTGTGTGACGCCCAACTCCATGTGCACTACTACAAACCCCCATTTCCCCCATGTTAAATTTCGTTTCCCGGGGCGGGGGGTCACATTAGGGACGTTGTATCACGATATCGC
Organism: Allobates femoralis; assembly: GCA_033576535.1. NCBI lineage: Eukaryota > Metazoa > Chordata > Amphibia > Anura > Aromobatidae > Allobates > Allobates femoralis. Next base: position 56,972,545 of record JARQOC010000007.1, read on the forward strand.
GCCGTGTAAACCTCCGAGCGATTCATAGAAATCCGGGCACAAAAAACGCGCTCCCGCGCCTCGGATCCAATATCGGACCCCGTTGTACGTGTAAACCCACCATCAGGGTTCGTTTTAAGTGCAAGAGCATCATGAAACCAAGAAACACACCAGGCAGGTCCGATTACTGTTGTGGCGAAGTTTAAAGCTGGATTTGGATACAAAAATATTTCCCAAATTTTAAACATCTCAAGGAGCACTGTGCAAGTGATCATATTGAAATGGAAGGAGTATCAGACCACTGCAAATCTACCAAGACCCGGCTGTCCCTCTAAACTTTCATGTCGAACAAGGAGAAGACTGATCAGAGATGCAGCCAAAAGGCCCATGATCACTCTGGATGAACTGCAGAGATCTACAGCTGAGGTGGGAGAGTCTGTCCATAGGACAACAATCAGTCGTACACTGCACAAATCTGGCCTTTATGGAAGAAGTGGCAAGAAGAAAGTCATTTCTCAATGATATCCATAAAAAGTCTCGTTTGAAGTTTGCCACAAGCCACCTGGGAGACACCAAACATGTGGAATAAGGTGCTCTGGTCAGATGAAATCAAAATCGAACTTTTTGGCCACAATGCAAAACGATATGTTTGGCATAAAAGCAACACAGCTCATCACCCTCAAAACACCATCCCACTGTCAAACATGGTGGTGGCAGCATCATGGTTTGGGCCTGCTTTTCTTCAGCAGGGACAGGGAAGATGGTTAAAATTGATGAGAATATGGACGGAGCCAAATACAGGACCATTCTGGGAGAAAACCTGTTGGAGTCTGCAAAAGACCTGAGACTGGGACGGATATTTATCTTCTAACAAGACAATGATCCCAAACATAAAGAAAAATCTACAATGGAATGTTTCAAAAATAAACGTATCCAGGTGTTAGAATGGCCAAGTCAAAGTCCAGACCTGAATCCAATCAAGAATCTGGGGAAAGAGCTGAAAACTGCTGTTCTAAAATGCTCTCCATCCAACCTCACTGAGCTCCAGCTGTTTTGCAAGGAAGAATGGGTAAGAATTTCAGTCTCTCGATGTGCAAAACTGATAGGGTACCGTTACACGTCGCAACATTGCATGTAATTTCACTTGCAATTTGCTGGTTGCAGTGAAATCATGGACACATTGTTCCATATTGTACACGGCAACAAAATAGAACAATGTGTCCATGATTTCACTGCAACCAGCAAATTGCAAGTGAAATTGCATGCAATGTTGCGACTTGTAACGGTAGCCATAGAGACATACCCCAAGCAACTTGCAGCTGTAATCGCAGCAAAAGGTTGCGCTACAAAGTATTAACTCAAGAGGGCCGAATAATATTACACACCCCACTTTTCAGTTTTTTGTTAAAGTTTAAAATAACCAATAAATTTTGTTCCACTTTACGATTGTGTCCCACTTGTTTATTCTTCACAAAAATATTAGAATTTATATCTTTATGTTTGAAGCCTGAAATGTGGCAAAAGGTTGAAAAGTTCAAGCAGGCCAAATACTTTCACAAGGCACTGTATATACCGGTAGTATTTTTGATGGTTAATGTTAAACGTTTATCTTAATGAGTGTTCTGTTTCAGATGATCTGTTATGCTCCTTGGTTTAGGTTTATGACAGATCCGTAGGGCAGATAATGATCCATCCATGAGCTTGTGTAATATTGCACTATTTCACCCTCCAGCCCCAGTGCACATCCATGGCTTTCACAACCTGGCTCCGCCCACTCCCTCCTCATTGGCTGGGTGCTCACGCATGTGCGGAGGTTATAAGCATTGCGTTGCCATAGCCACCATCACCTGACAAGCGCTTCCGCCAGCCAGAAGGGCGGGATGGATATAACATCATCGGTTGCTAGGCAGCTAGTGGGGTGCACCGTGCGAGCGTCCCCGGAGGTTGTAATTATTGGTTAGTATCTTCTGCTTTGCCATTCACCTGTCTCTAATAACACAACAATTATGCCACTATATATACCAGCATGCTTCAGCTCCCTGAAGAAGCAATTGTGAAACACGTGTAGGAGCTGGTGTGCGCCCCTGGTCTTCCCATCTAGCAGTTAGGATTATAAGGGTCTGTATTTTCTTGGGCAATTTGCTTTAAATACTTGCGATTCTTGAAGTGTACAACAAGATTGTGTTGTTTTACAAAGGCTGTGTATATCTCTCCATAGTATGTGAGCATGTATCTCATAAACAATTGTATTTATACCTTTGTATTTGTAAGAATACTAATTCTGGGTGCTATAGGAGTTTAACTATTGGGCAGCTCTTGTTTAACTAGACCATTTCATTGATCCTTTAATACTGTCTGAAGGTGACTTTATGTGCTGTTACTAATTACCCTTGATGCTAGACGGCCTGATCTCTTTGGGCATTCCATCTGCCTGACAATTGTCTGCTCACTTCTCACTTCTTATGACGTTACAATAACATTCATCTAGTCCACCTCGGCCCAATGGAGACAGGGATCCAAGTCTCTGATTCAATGTTCATCAGACTCAATAGAAAAACAACAGCGTACATTTACGTTCATGTACGGTTACTTAGTCTTTGCAAAGAAAACATGAAAAATATACTATACATAAATAGTTACCATATCCTCTTCACTCATAGCATCGGCTCACCCGAATGGCGAACCACCCTCTAGGGCCTGCGTGGCGCTCATAAGTGATAGTGTCCCCACAGTACATATCCATGTTCAGGTGGCCCTGGGGAAGGCGGGCCTCTACATCCCTCCTTCCAATGAAAACCTCTGCAATGAGGCCCTCTTCCCGGGGCGAAGTCATACACGGTGTGTAGGTTAAATATGGTAACCACTCCCTTCTTCCTCTGCTTGAGTGGCTGCGAGGGTTGGTTGCGGGTAATCACGCGGGCCTGGCGGGTCTCCATCTCATTAACCCACCAGGCTTCACGACGCCTCTGCCTCTCAGCCTTGTCACCTGGGTTTGATTGAATGGACCATGGACGGCCCACCCATTGCCAGGGCAGCTGCTGCTCAGTTGCAGATTGCACCGCTCTCTTCTCTGCAGCTGTGACTCGAATTGCTGGTACCAGGAGCCCTCCGTTACTCCTCTGCATCACCGACGGCTCCTTCCTTCCAAATCTTTTGCTTGTACTGTAAAAAGCAGAATTTAATTTGCATAACATTCATCAAAACACAGCAAAAATGCAGCAAAAAAGCAACGTGTGAACATGGTCTTAGAATATAGATGGTTACACATACTTACCGTATATACTCGTGTATAAGCCGAGTTTTTCAGCCCAAAATTTGAGCTGAAAAGTCTCCCCCTCGGCTTATACACGAGTCAATACGGGGGGGGGGCTGTGTCCGGGGCTGTGGAGGCTGGAGGAGGCGGGGGGGGGCTGCTGTATGAGCGGCCCCGTCACGTGGGGCCGCTCATTAAATATGCACTGCTTCCCCCTGTCAATCAGCGGCAGGGGGAACCAGTGCATATAGCCCCCAAATGCTGGCACTCGCCCCCCCTTGTAAGGGCCCCCCCCCCGATGGTTATATTACCATTCCGGACTTCTGATCCGCGCCGCTCCTCGGTGCTTCATCCTCGCTGCTTCATCCTCGCTGCTCCGTCCGTCTTCTACATCCGGATCTCCGGCCGTCGCAGGCATATGACGTCATCGCGCGGCCGGGGATCCCGGATGTAGAAGACGAACGGAGCAGCGAGGATGAAGCAGCGAGGATGAAGCACCGAGGAGCGGCGCGGATCAGAAGTCCGGAATGGTAAGAGAAGCGGGGGGGCCCTTGCAAGGGGGGGCGAGTGCCAGCATTTGGGGGCTGCTGGGGACCCCCAGGGGGCTGCTGGGGACCCCCTGGGGGCCGCTGTGTACTCCCAGGGGGCCGCTGGGGACCCCCAGGGGGCTGCTGTGTACCCCCTGGGGGCTGCTGTGTACCCCCTGGGGGCTGCTGGGGACCCCCAGGGGGCTGCTGTGTACCCCCTGGGGGCTGCTGGGTACCCCCAGGGGGCTGCTGTGTACCCCCTGGGGGCTGCTGTGTACCCCCTGGGGGCTGCTGGGGACCCCCAGGGGGCTGCTGTGTACCCCCTGGGGGCTGCTGTGTACCCCCTGGGGGCTGCTGGGGACCCCCAGGGGGCTGCTGTGTACCCCCTGGGGGCTGCTGTGTACCCCCAGGGGGCTGCTGGGTACCTCCTGGGGGCTGCTATATGTACCCCTGGGGGCCTGCTGTATACCACTGGGGCTGCTGTATACTACCACTGGGGCTGCTGTGTACTACCACTGGGGCTGCTGTATACTACCACTGGGGCTGCTGTATACTACCACTGGGGCTGCTGTATACTACCACTGGGGCTGCTGTTTACTACCACTGGGGCTGCTGTATACTACCACTGGGGCTGCTGTATACTACCACTGGGGCTGCTGTATACTACCACTGGGGCTGCTGTATACTACCACTGGGGCTGCTGTATACTACCACTGGGGCTGCTGTATACTACCACTGGGGCTGCTATATACTACCACTGGGGCTGCTGTATACTACCACTGGGGCTGCTGTATACTACCACTGGGGCTGCTGTATACTACCACTGGGGCTGCTGTATACTACCACTGGGGCTGCTATATACTACCACTGGGGAGGCCTGTATACCACTGGGGGGGGCCTGTATACCACACTGCTGGGGCTGTGTACCTGTGCTGGGGTCCACCCTCGGCTTATACACGAGTCAATAGGTTTTTCCAGAGTTTTGGGGCAAAAGTAGGGGGGTCGGCTTATACACGGGTCGGCTTATACACGAGTATATACGGTACATCATATCAAGAGGTATCGTATTTTCTGGATTATTAGACACAGTTTTTTCCCCAAAAAATTGGGGGAAAAAGGGGGAGCATTTTACAATTTGGAGGCGCTGAAGTATTGGTGGAGCGGGTTCACATGAGGCATGGTTGGCGATGCAGCAGACCTGAGGCTTGAAGGAGTGGGTGTCGCAACTGCTGGATATAGGGTGAAATTGATCTGCGGTGGCGTTGGACAGGGTTCATGGGAGGCCAGGTTGGTGATGCTGCAGGCTCAGGGCTCATAGGAGGGGGTATCGCGACAATGGGATGTTGGCGCTATTGATCTGCTGATGATGGAGTACAGGAAAATGGTCGTGGAGGGGGTTCTTACTCAGATTAACCTCTCACCGCCTATGCAGGCATTTTCTTGAGGCCCATTACGTCAAGCACCCAAAGAGCAATGGCGCTCACTTCACGCTGCCATAACACCTTCTCCCACAAGTCTTGGGCCTGCAGCATCACTTGACCTTCTGTGACCACCCTGACCCGCTCCACCAGCACCGTGCCCACAGACATAGGAGCCTGCATCCCAACACTGCAACACCCCCTCCTTTGAGCCCCTGGAATATCGCCGATCTGGCCTCCTGGGACCCTCGTAATCTGCTCCACCACACTCCTCTTGTAAGCTACACTCAGAATATTAGACTCTCTTGGATTATAAAATGAACCCCTATTATTAAACTAAAAAGTATTTTGTTCTATTTTCCTCCTCTAAATTTGGAGTTCATTTTATCATCCAGTGTATCTTATTGTTTGGAAAATAAGGTAATTAACAGTGATATTCCTGTAAAAGTGGATCTGTCACAAGATGCTAAAATACAAACTACATACGTTAATAAATAGTTGTCTTAGACCTGATGAGGTTGTTTTACTTAGTTAGAAAAACCATTACAGTTAAGACTGTATAATCCTAAAATGTCTGAAAGTATTTTATGACTTCAGCTATAACATTTTCATCTTAATGTTAGGGAGAGGTCTGGGAGCTTGCTATCAACCTTATGGAGAACTGGAGTTTCTCTACTTCCTTAGTGAAGTGCAAATTTGCATATTTGTTAGGGAGAGAAACGTTTGAAAAGCATTATACAACAATTCGTCATGGATTTAGAAAATTAGAATGCTGTCAAGTCAATGAGATCTATTTGATAACGCCCGCAGTTGGTATTTCAAAATCTGGGGACCAATCCGTTTTAAAGACAGAAAAGACACTGATGTCAAAGCTTTAGTGTAGGTACACAAGTTTAGATTAGGTGTGATTATGCACGCCCATCTCTGCACCTAAGAGCCTGGCCGAGTCATGAAAGGGGCGGGGCTTCGGCATGCCGCGATTTTGCCCCGCCCCTTTCATGACGCGGCCAGGCTCTTAGGTGCAGAGATGGGCGTGCATAATTTATCAGGCAGCAGTAGACAGGCGGGGCATTTTCGGCTTGCACAGAACGGCTTCACTGAAGGGAGGAGGGGAGAGGAGGCTGACAGGCACGGAGGACAAAGCTAGGTAACACCCATTAGGCTCAATTTATTAAACTTCATAAAGCTATATCTTAGCTTCTACTAAACAGTTTTTTTAGCAAAAACGATTGCCCCAAATGTGTGTGCTGGGTGTAGGGACACATATTAACAGTCCAGGGGGGTCATTTGGGTGGTTGGTTCCCTTTAAACTACAGTAATAATGGGCAGAGAGGTCACAGGCAACAACCATAGTTCTAGTTTGATACATTACAGGTATAATGCAAGTCATGTCCAAAAACTGGAATAACAAACTCCAGTACCTGGAGTAAAAGGTCAAAGCAAAAGGTTAATGTGCACAGAGATAGGTTCAGCATAGTAATCATGTCCTGTAAGATGTTACAGACTGGGGAATTTTATATTGTAATTTCACCGGTAATTGGACAACTTGTAACAGGGTTAAAAAAGATTATCAAACCCTTTAATGGTTGCAGTGGGTTATCTTTGACTCTGATACATTGTAAATACTGAGTCATTATCAAAGTTAACACATTGTTATGCAGATTGGAAAATTAGAACAGGACATGGAAAAAAATGAAAAGAATATGATAAATATGATATTGTCCAGATCAGTTATCTATAATGCCTCATCTAGTATGGAAGTGTCACATTTAACCTTCAAATATGATGATAAACCAGATATATGTCTTAATGCCAGGCTGAATGGGCCAGTAAGATGTACAGAAAGGGTTAACAAAATAACACTTTCACAGAACACTGCATAAGATGTAGATTAAGCATGAATCTTTACCTTATAAAGGGATCCTGTCACCCCCAAAACACCTCTAAAGCTATTAAAAGCTGTCCCTACAGCATAGTAACACTTACCCTACACTCCTTTTAGCTCCTAAAAGCACCAAGTGAAATTGCAGAACAATGTTATTACAGTACCTCATTAGGATTGATAATGAGTGACTATGCTATTCATAGTCACCCTGGCAGGCGCTCCCGCTTCATGTTATCACGCCTCAATAGGCGTGATCTTGTAATCAGATTAAAATGCGCGCCTCTCCGCCGCTCTGTGCATTCTTGGCCGGCCTGTACTGGGGCTGGGTGACGCGAATCGCGTCATTTCCGGCGCCGGGTGACGTAGTACACCCGCGCCACTGTTAGCTTCAAGACCTTCACTGCGCATGCGCATGCGCATGCGCAGTGCGCATTTTGAAGCTAACAAAGCGGCGCGCGGTGTACTACGTCACCCGGCGCCGGAAATGACGCGATTCGCGTCACCCAGCCCCAGTACAGGCCGGCCAAGAATGCACAGAGCGGCGGGGAGGCGCGCATTTTAATCTGATTACAAGATCACGCCTATTGAGGCGTGATAACATGAAGCGGGAGCGCCTGCCAGGGTGACTATGAATAGCATAGTCACTCATTATCAATCCTAATGAGGTGCTGTAATAACATTTATCTGCAATTTCACTTGGTGCTTTTAGGAGCTAAAAGGAGTGTAGGGTAAGTGTTACTATGCTGTAGGGACAGCTTTTAATAGCTTTAGAGGTGTTTTGGGGGTGACAGGATCCCTTTAAGTGGATAGTAGGGTGTAGTGTTGCTTCTATGCCGTAATAGTTTCCATAAGAGCTGTTATAAATACAAGCATGAAAAACAAGTGGCAGCATGACACTGTGTTGCCTCTTTCTCCATGTAATGATGCACAGTAGTGATTAGAGATGAGCGGTGTTCGATTCGAATTGTTAGCCAATCTCAAATTCAAGCTGTTTTGGGCAGTGTTCGAGTAATTCGACGAATGAGAACAATTAGCTTCAAATTCAGCAGTTCGAGGTTATGTTCGACTGCCGCATTTTCTGCCTAATGAATGAGCTGTGCGGGGCACTTTCACCTCTGCAATGTATATACATACATTGTGGAAGTGAAATGAATGTAGTAAAAGAAATGGATAAAAATAAAAAAATCTCTATGCTCACCTGTCCGGCGATCCACCGATGCCTCCAGCACCTCCATCCTGATGCCTGTAGGACCTGCCGTGATGTCACAAGCCAGCAGCGTCATCGGGTCACATGACCGTTTACCGCGGTGCTTTCAACCAGATCCCATACTAAAGAATAAATTAATCATTGATTACAATGTGTGGCAGAATTATGAAACCTCAGACTGGGTATAAAACTGAGAATATTCAGTATCAATAAATCTAAAAATTAGATAAAAAGTAGATATATATCCAAGTATGTTTTATTACATTAATGTGCTATTTTGTACTCTTTGTTTAACCAGCAAGG